>OY751314.1:22615772-23326779 GCA_963564615.1 Rhorus exstirpatorius | reverse complement strand
AAAAAGGAGAAGAAAAAAAAATCGCGAGACTACAAATATTTTTACAGATGAACTGAATATCTTAGGTTCTCTCTCTCCCTCTCTCTTTCTGTCTCTCGCTCTCTCTCTCTCTCTCTCTCTCTCTCTCTCTCTCTCTCTCTCTCTCTCTTTCTCTCTCTCTCTCTCTCTCTCTCTCTCTCTCTCTCTCTCTCTCTCTCTCTCTCTCTCTCTCTCTCTCTCTCTCTCTCTCTCTCTCTCTCTCTCTCTCTCTCTCTCTCTCTCTCTCTCTCTCTCTCTCTCTCTCTCTCTCTCTAACTATACCGACATGAAGGAGCCTTATCTTCCTTATCGCGGGGTCTGGCTAACCGGCCGAGTTATGACTTTCACTCGCCCGAGCGCTGAGAAATGTTTAACGCTTCATCGATCAAGTGGTCCACCATCTCGATCGATTTTCATTCCCCGAGACTACGCTCTCAACTCCTCCGGTATAGCCGTGATCGTCTAGTGGTTAGGACCCTACGTTGTGGCCGTAGTAACCCAGGTTCGAATCCTGGTCACGGCAATGTTTAAACATTGTCACGGGCGGAGGATATTTTTTTTTAAATTAATTTTTTTAATTAATTTTTTCCACTGAGAGGTCGATTGAATTGGCGAAATCGCGAGAAACACGCAGTTTTTTACTCATTTTTTTTCTTCCTCCGTACGTTTTTATAAATAAATATAATCATTTAAGTAATTATCAATATAGTGACTACAAAAAAAAAACAAAAAAAAAAATGGAAATTGAAATTTTCTTTTTTTTTTCGTCAAATTTAAGAAGACCCGAGATGGATAGATCTCTCATACACAGGGCGAGCATCGCGAAATCCTCGACGCAAAAGATCTGTGTGTCTTTGTCATTGAAAGATTGATCAACATTGCTGGTGTGATTAATACATACGAATATTTTGAGACGTTATTCCGATGGCGAAAAATGCCGCTCGTGCGGTCGAAATATTACGTGGGAGCACGGTCCGAAACATATTAAAAAAAAAAAAAATTTCTCGGTGTGTTAAGAAAAAAAAAAAAATCGTAACTGACTCGTCTTGTAGCGCTTACTCCCCATTAGCGGTTGGATATTTATCATCGTCTATTAATCATCGGTCGAAGCAAAAGATTTCTTTTTTTGTTCTACTTCTTCTTCTTCTTCTTTCCCCAGCCTTCATGTCAGATCGATACATTTATTTAACGATCAATTCGACGATGAAAAAGTACCCGAAATTACTCATATTCTTATTTTCAATGTCAACAATCCGAGACACGGGTTGTCCCGCGAAAACCGTTCGTAGAAATTGAAAGACGGACAGATGGAAAAACATATTAAAGTGTACCATGCATTTCTACGCGTGCTTATTCCTTCATGAAACGTGTGTGCATATCACTGACTGATTTTCTCGAAAATTTCGTACCGCCATACACTCTGCTGTTGCCTCTGGAGCTCCTCTCCTTCTCGTTGAAATTCTTACATTTTACTCTCGTTTTTTATTCTTTCTCACCGTCCTCCTATATGGCGCGCGGAACAACCGCGAAACACGCTTGTGTATACTTTGGCAATGGTCCATTCAACAAGTTTGCGAAACGCGACAAATCAACGTGTCATAAAGTTACAACTATTATCGTACCCGCGCATCAGGACCTCGATTTTCCTTTCCTCCATTTCGTTTTATTTTTCCCAAACTTTTTCGCTGCTGTATGTATATAAAATCGTCGGAATATCTTTCACTCGACCAACTGCGTCTGTCTCAGCTTATAGGCTCTTTTACCTTTGCGCGAAGTATCGGGCTAAAATTATCATATGCGTGAAACCTGATAAATCGGTTCACAGTTCTGCACGGACTTGACTCGAAATACACGCGTGTCGCAATGTCTATATACTCCGATCATTATACATGCCGCGTGTACATCCGTCGTCGGACTTGTTTTTCACGCTTGCAATCAGAAACACACACAAGCGATATATATATATATATATTAGAGTGTGCGGAAAAAAAAAAATTTTTTTTTTTCGGTTGCATCCACCAAAAAAAGTTGAAGTAAGGTCAAAAAAGAAGAATCCTAAAACGGGAGGTCGAAAAAAAATTATTTCGAACGGCGCATTGCATTTGAATATTTTCCATAAGAATAACACAGGAAAATATTGGGATTTCTGAATGTGGTAGTGCAACTCGTCAGAAAAAAATCACACAAAGATGTCATTAACATATTCTCATGGAGAATCGAATTCCCTACAAAAAAAGTTCTTACGAAAAATTAGCTCGGAACAACCGTTCAAGTGGAATATAACGCGAATGAATATAGTGGAAATAACGCTGTCTGAAATTGAATTGATAGGGAAAAAAAAATAATTCAAAAGGCTGTAAAAATCGAATTTTTTGCTTTACGAAAAAACTTTTTGGGGGTTTTTTGTAGAGAATGTTCTGCTCTAACATACTTGCATGAAATTGTTCTCAAAATATTTCTCTTATACAAAAAAAAATCAAGTACAACAAGAAATATAAAAGAAACGACGTTCATCATTGATCGTGTTTAGAAAAGCTTTATTCAATGAATTTGGTTTAATAAGATAGAATAGATTTTTTTTTACATTATAATGCTTATTAATCATCGTTTCTTTTTTTAAGAGTCTGTTTGTTGCAATTAGAGTATTTCTATCGATAATTTTGCACTATGGCCAATAAATATTGTAGCTGCTCTTCGTTTTTTGTTAATGAACCGTTATATGCTTCTATCAAAGCGACGTTGTTAGAGCAGAATATTCTCTACAAAAAAACCCCCGAAAAGTTTTTTCGTAAAGCGAAAAATTCGATTTTTACAGCCTTTTGAATTATTTTTTTTTCCTATCAATTCAATTTCAGACAGCGTTATTTCCACTATATTCATTCGCGTTATATTCCACTTGAACGGTTGTTCTGAGCTAATTTTTCGTAAGAACTTTTTTTGTAGGGAATTCGATTCTCCATGAGAATATGTTAATGACATCTTTGTGTGATTTTTTTCTGACGAGTTGCACTGCCACATTCAGAAATCCCAATATTTTCCTGTGTTATTATTATGGAAAATATTCAAATGCAATGCGCCGTTCGAAATAATTTTTTTTCGACCTCCCGTTTTAGGATTCTTCTTTTTTTACCTTACTTCAACTTTTTTTGGTGGATGCAACCGAAAAAAAAAATTGTTTTTTTTCCGCACACCCTAATATATATATATATATATATTCTGGCACTCGTTACTATAATTCGTATAAAATTTTCGTATTTTACCTCTATCCTGCCGGGATTTGGGCACTTTCTTTCTCTTTTAAAAAGTCCTCGTAACTTAGTCCCGTATCTTACATTCGACCTCGATGCAGTTCCGACCTCAGATAGCGTGTCTTGTATAAGACTTATTTCCAGCAGCTGACAATCGGGAAAATTTTTGATTTTTTGAAATTCCTAGTAAATGCTTCTATAGGGGTTCGGGAAGGTGAGTAATGCGATGATGTTGTTAGTTTTTGTGTTACCCTTCAAAAACCACGCTTTTCTGCTCAGAAACAACCCTTTTTCATTTTGGAAGCCCTGAAAACGGAAACAAGAATTGGTTTTCGTCCGTTTACTACCAGAAACGACCACGAGATGTTCCCTCAGGGGTAGCTGCCACCTTTCACAGTGCAGAGACTATCACACACATGAAATATGAAATAAATTATTTTTTTTTCTCAAAACCCATTGTTATGTCGAAATTATAATATGGGGTCGTTTTTTTTCGATAACCCCTGAGACTTATTCTTTTGGTGATCAGTGACCTCCAAAACGGAAAGACTAGTCAGTTGCGTTGCAATTTGAGGACGATTGTAATGTATATAGCCTACTGGAAAGGGTCTTATAATCGTATATTATGCGGCAAGCGCGTAAAGTGACTATTTTCGAACGAGGTTATGTTTTTAGAACGGAGAGTTCTAAAAACATCACCTCTCGCTTGAACAGTCACTTTACGCGCACGCCGCATACCATATTTTTTTCGGCACAGGTATTGAAAAGCTACGTTTCGACGCTTGTTATCGATACGTGAAGTAGTACTTGTCGTGGCTAACTTCGTAGCAGACACGAAAATTTTTTCATGGCAGTTCTGAGACTCGTGCCCGTACTGCGCATGACAAGTGCCACGAAAAGACTTTTTTGTAACGCATGCACGATTTCTGCGTTTTTTGTACCTATTAAGCGGGCGTAAAGTGACCCTTTTTTGACCGGCTCGAAAAAGCGGGCAATAATGAATTCATTATTGCCCGGTTTTTGAATAAGCGGGCTATAATGAAAATAAGCGGGCTATAATGAAAAAAGCGGGCTATAATGAAAATAAGCGGGCTATAATGAAAATAAGCGGGCTATAATGAATCCATTATAGCCCGCTTATTTTTATTATAGCCCGCTTATTTTCATTATAGCCCGCTTTCTGAAATTCGTAAAAACGACCGTGTGCGTACATATACAATATATGATATTGTATTTCCCTGTTGAAAAAATCTATAAAACCTTATAAAACCCCATAAAAAATCCCAGAGAACCCCACAAAAAACCCATAGAACCCCAGAAAAAATCCCATAGAATCCCACTCAGGTAGGGTTCAGACCCACAGAAAAACACAGAAATCTATACATGCATTACAAAAAATATGGTGTGCACCAAGGGCTCAGTGGACTTTTTTACCTCGTGTGTTTGCAGTACTCGTCTTCGGCTCGCACACGCACTCGTCTTCGGCTCGCAGACGCACTCGTCTTCGGCTCGCTCCTGCACTCGCCTTCGGCTCGTGCGAGCTCACCCTCGACTCGTGCTAGCTCACCTTCGACTCGTGCTAGCTCGCCTTCGACTTGTACTGCAAATTCCACACTCGGTCTAAAAAAGCCCACTTTACGCCCTAGGTGCACAATATACTATTTATGGCACTTGTCATGCGCAGTACGGTGCACGACTCTCAGAACTGCCATAAAAAAAGTTTTTTGTGTCAGTTGCGAAGGTAGCCACGAAAAGTGCTACTTTACGGATCGATAATAGGCGTCGAAAAGTGGCTTTTCAATACCTGTGCCGTATAATAGTACATTTCGACACGAGTACGCAAAGGCTTTTTTGACGAAACGAGAGGATTACGGCACGAGCCGAAGGCGAGTGCTGTAACGAGTTTCGTCAAAAAGCCTTTTCGTACGAGTATCGAACATAATTTTTCCTCATGAGAGCCGAGAAAGCGCAACGAAGTTGCGATTTCGAGGTTAGAATGAGGAAATAGTACATTTTGATACGAGTACGCAAATGCTTTTTTGACGAAACGAGAGGATTACGGCACGAGCCGAAGGCGAGTGCTGTAACGAGTTTCGTCAAAAAGCCTTTTCGTACGCGTATCGAACATTATTTTTCCTCATGAGAGCCGAGAAATCGCAACAAAGTTGCGATTTCAAGGTTAGAACGAGGAAAAAGATTTTCCGGCGCTCTAGAGGTTAAATGGGGTAGACGTACCGGTTGTGGCTAATTTTAAGCATTTTTGAACATTCGTTTACGAACAGTGTTCACATTATTGCGAATTCAGAACTGAAAAAGTGATCGATATAATCTAAAAGGTACACAGAATCGACTTGTTATCATTTAAAATCCTTTTTAATCATGATAAATAAGAAAATAGGAAATGATCTAGTAGCTGTCATTTTCACCATTTGTGGCCATACTTTTGATCGTCCGAAGTACCATCAGCTGTGGCCACCAAGCTTTGAATTGGGATACCGATGAATGCTTCCGATGAAGCTTCGAATTGGGATACAGACGAAAGGTGGAGTATTGGACAAACAGTGACGACAGATTCTAGTTAAAAATAATTATGTATTTGCGTAATAACCATATTACCAAAGTGGCATAAGTGTGCTCTGTTTTGTGGCTATAAGCTGACCACAAATAGAACAATCACTTTTTGAATGCACCACTTTCGGCCACCACGTATTTTTCAGGTATTTTAGCTGATATGTCCGTTTTATTGTGCTTCTAACCCGAAAAATCAGCTTTAACTGCTAAAATAGAAAATTTTGATGGGGCGGAATGACTTTGGATATGAGAAACCGTAGTCATCTTACCTCGGGATCCCTTAACACTTCTGACAAGAAAACTACACAAACCGCTCAGCGTTGACACATTTCACGATATTTCGTTGAAATAAATTAGCAGATATTCAAAAAAGCAGTCGATAGTGGTGCGGAAACATTTAGAATATCGAAATATCACGCTCGATAAAGTGAACATAGCCTTGAAACTTTGAAAAATTCGAGGGAAATGTGGAGTGGCCACAAATGGTACATACAGTGGCCACAAGCTATGGTCCTAGTCGTTATTTTCGTTACGAGAAACAAAGAAAATTATTCTTAAAAAATCCTTATTAACGCGTCATTACTTTTACCTAATTTTCATTTTTCTTATTTTTAAAAATAATTTTCATCTGATAAATTCATTGCAAGTGAACAATCGCGACCGAGGTGTATTCTCCTCCTATATCGCGTGAAAATTGATACGCAAAATATGATTAAAGTCGAATGAAAATATACATATATAATCGTGGCCGCGGTTCGAGGTCGATTCAGGTGTATGTATGTACACACGAGAAGTCGAAAATCGCGAATGAATGAGAATTGAAAAAAAAAAACCGATCGAGGTTTTTCGATACAGATATATATCTCCGCAGTCGAATTTATTAGTTCGCCTTTTTGCACCGCTCCGTGTTATATACGCCGCGCGAGTTTAACATCCAACATATGCTTGTTGGGTTGCTTGTTAAGTCGAGACTTTTACCCCACGTACGAGAGAAGAGAGAGAGAGAGAGAGAGAGAGAGAGCTCGGCAAATCCTCCTCGGCAACGTATCCAGGGATACCTTTATCATCGACGATAAATTTTGGCGGCTCGCGGATAGGAGCTTCGCGTAGTAATTGGCAATATTTTATATTACCCAGAGTTGGTCGCGGTGTGGAGAAAACGAGAGGAAAAAAAAAAGAAATTTACGTTTAAATTCTCATTTTATCGATCTCTCGCTCTTTTGCAGAAAAAATAGAAAAGAAAAAACAAAAAAAAAAAACCATCCATCCACAAGTACACGCATTAAGGAGGGTTTAGCTGAATGAATTAATGAATGAATTATTAATATCTTGACGAAAAGTAAAACGCATCAAAACGGTTGCAACATTGAGTCAAATGAAATTTTTTGGTTTCATTTGAATAATAAAACATTATGATGATATAATGATCATGACAATAATATAATAATAATTATTATATTACTCATTGATAATATTCATGAAATTTAATAAAATAATTTTATTCTTTACTTCTTTCGCTATATTTCACTCTCATAACGTGAGTTAAAAATAAATTTATGGCCACTGTTGTTATTGAAATTGTCCGATCGAACGTTCGAAAATTTTCTTTGCCAAACTTTGGTGATGTGTGTGTGTGTGTGTGTGTGTGTGTGTGGATGTGTGTGGATGTGATTCTCGAACACCTAAAAATAATTCAGTCGGGGGGTACCCAAGCACGAATTCCGCCGAGAAACCTCTCTCTCTCTCTCTCTCTCTCTCTCTCTCTCTCTCTCTCTCTCTCTCTCTCTTTCTCTCTGAGTATATGCACGCACGTACGCATGCAGATGCTGTACGAGCATTCGGAGGCTGCCAGAGAGAGCACCAGGCACGTTTGAAAATACATAAAGGGCATCCGTACTCTCACACTTTTATAGTATTCTCCCGTGCCTAAATAACCCCTTCGACCACTCAATGTCGCTGTAAATCAAATAATTATTGTTCTTGTGCCGTGGGTGTTGATGAAAAAATAAAAAAATAAAGAAAAAATTTCCTTCCCGCGTAGATGATGTGGAATGGGATTGTCTCCTACGAGCGAAGAAAGGGTTGCAAGATCGTAAATTCACGTTGACGAGTCTCCGCGAGACTCGAAATTCGTGTCGCTGTGGATAAACAATTAGCTTGATTGAGCACGACAGTAACTTCACTTTGATTATTTTTTTTTATTTTGTTTTTTTCAATTTAAAGAACTCATTTATCCTTTTTTCTTCGCGATGCTCATGGCTTGAAAATTTATCAAATAATTCAATTTGCCACTAAAAAAAAAAAATCGGAACAATTTGTTCCTCGTTCATCATAATTTCCTCTTTCATCGAAACGGGAGATTAATTTTGTATTCCAGTCATTCTAGCCATTTTTTTTCTGCAATCTTCTACAGAATTAATTTTGCTTTTGGAAAAGATTCAGGGGTTCCCCTGGAGTGTAAATTAAGCCGCCATTTTTGAAAATACGTTATATTAAATATCTCGTGAACTGTGCATCGTTCGACAAAAATAATAGACATCTTTTTTGTAGATAATGAAACTCTCGACAACTTTTATTTTAAATTTTTTACTGTATAGCGCATAGTTTTTTTCTTATAGCGCGGCAAACTTTTCTAAATATGGTTATTGCTAAATATATATTTAACGGTTGATGTAACAGTGACAACGCTGATGTTTCGAAAAGTTTACCGCACTATAAATAAAAAACCATGCCCTACACAGGTAAAAGTTTCCATTAAAAGTTTTAGAGGATTTCATGATCTACAAAAAAGGTTTATACTATTTTTGTCGTGCGATGCATGGTTCGCGAGATATTTGATAAAACGTGTTTTCCAATATGGCGGCTGAAGCTCGATCCTCCGTGTCCCGCCAACTTAAGGTAGTTCGGTCGAATTGAGGTTCACGTTTAACACCCTGTTTTTTTGCATTTAATCAAAAGAGTTGACCTTGCTCTACATGTCTGCAAAATTTCGAATTAATTTACCGTGTAGTTTTTGCGTAATTAATAAATAAGTTAACATTGCTCTTATAGGGCATATAAGGCTCAGATGGCACGCCAACTATAGAAATTTCAGGTACACGAAAAATTAATCGTTTAAGGGCAAAAAAAAAACATACCACAATAATGGTTGATATCTATAAGAGATATTTACCAAAGATTTAAGTCGATTTACCGTACGGTTTTTTTTTATTTCAATAATTAATGCGAGTCCGCGGTCTCTGTCCTTGTCATACACCGGATCTGCTCGCTAGCAGAAGACTAGGGGAAAAAACATGTGAAAACCGAAGCTAATCCGCGTCTCACTTCAGATTCGATGAACGCCAGCAAAAGTGGTTCCGAACAACTGTCACATTTGAGTTGTTCGGCAAGATATACAATGTCAACTAGACGAGTTCCGAGTTCATTGCATACCGGCGTTGATTCAACTGTACTTGCCTCGAGACGAGCCTTTTTTCCCCCCCTGTTCTTCATTATACTGTTTTAAAGCATACAAAAAAACTCGCGAATGCAATCCAGTAACTTTATGCGTAAGGTTAGATTAGCTCGCTCCCTAACGTAGAGAATGAGTCAAGTTGAGTCTGTCATTATTCCGGGTATTAATTATTATTAACTTATTATTTACACCCTAAAAGAAGCTTGTGATATTTTTTTATGCAACAATTCAATTTATCATAGCTTTCATATGGTTAAATTGTACGTAAATAAATCTGAATTACGGATGAAATTTGACTTCGGCCAAACTCGACCGAACTACCTTAATTGAATTTACACTCAGGGAACGCTCCTGAACCTTTTCCAAAAGTAAAATCAATCAGAGAAAACATTGTAAAAAGTTTGGCTCTTTATTTGAAATCAATTATTGTGCCGTTTAATAAATAATTATTTATTAAAATTATGATCATAATATTATGATTTTAGCGAAATAAATTTTTCGATAGCAACGTTGATGTTTTGAAAAATATCCCCAAGTTGACAACCGTTGTGATTGTAAAAGCAACTCTCGAGTGCCGTCAGTTTACCATTTTAATGCTCTCTAATACCCTTGCCGCAATATATATCGTGTTCTCGCAATGGCATACCTACTCTCGTTACAACAGTAATATATATCATCATTGTTGCACGACAGGGGCTTCACTTTATCGGGACTAATTTGACATCTCATCGAGTCCATTGTTGGCCTAGATCTCGAAGCTCTTCCCTCTCAACCCTCTAATATCTATATGTACATATATATTTATATTAGGGCGTTTCAAAAAAAAAAAATTTTCCTTCCAAACATGTTCAAATGTTCCACTTAGGTATAAAAATACGCCTGTTAAAATTTGAGCTCTTAATATTAACATTAAGGGGTTGCGCATCGCACTTTTCTATTTTCCATAAAAATATAACACATGGGAAAAATGGTTTTTGCTCTTTCTGATTTTTATAACTAGCTAACGATGCGTCGTACAGAAAATTCACAGGTATATTTTTTATAGAGAATCGAACGCTCTTCAAAAATGGCCTCCTATTATTTTCTGATAAATTCACTCGTTCAAACGTTATTCAAGGTCAAAGTTAAATTTACCGTAAATTTGACCTAATTTTAAATATTGCAGAGGAACTATCAGTCTAATAAGAAAAAATTGGACATGAATTTTTTTTGTAAATCATGAATTCTACTTTTAATAGATGGCAAATAATAGTTTATTTTTGCAATAATAAAAAAATTGTGCACTTTAAAAAAATATATCGGTAAAAATTAGCTCTGAAATCGTTTTTTTTTTTTGTTTAATTTTTTTGAAAAAAAATTTCATTTATTGTTGTAATATGTTAAATTTTTATTCGATAATTATTTTCACATTTGAATAAATGTCTCAAAAATTTCTATTATTAAATTTAATTTTGAAAATGTTTGTAATTTATAATTCGATACTTCACGACAATTTCGTGATCATAATTTCAAATTTAAATTCAGCAATCTTTTTTATTTATTAATCGACCGATAAGAATGATTGTTTTTAGACTCTGTTGGTAATTCGATGATTTTCCAACTGCATGGAGTTCAAAGTCATTAGACTGGTTTAATAAAGGTAATATTTAGGGAGGTATATGGACAAGTGCCCCGGTTACCCAAGATGCAATGCGCGGCTTTGGTCAGCCGAGCTCACAGCTAAGCTCTAAAAAAGCCTTCAAAAAGCCTTTAAAAAGCCTTTAAAAAAAACAATTTCAGAGCTAATTTCTACTAAATTTTTTTAAAAATATGTACAGTTTTTTTATTATTGCAAAAACAAACTATTATTTCACAGCTATTAAAAGTATAATTCATGCTTTACAAAAGAATTCATGTACACTTTTTTTTTTTTTATAAGACTGATAGTTCCGCTGCAATATTCAAAAATAGGTAAAATTTACGGTAAATTTAACTTTGACTCCGAATAACTTTTTAAACAGTGAATTTATCAGAAAATAATACGAGACCTTTTTTGAAGAGCGTTCGATTCTCTACAAAAAATGTATTTGTGAATTTTCTGTACAACGCATCGTTAGCTAGTTATAAATATCAGAAAGAGCGAAAACCATTTTTTCCCAGTTTATTCTTATGCAAAATAAAAAAAAAAGTGCGATGCGCAACCTTTTAATGTTAATATTAAGAGCTCAAACTTTAACAGGCATATTTTGATACCTAAATGGAACTTTTGAACCTGTTTGGAAGAAAAAAAAAATTTTTTTTTTTTTTTTTTTTTTAAACACCTTAATCATCGTTTACCCTGCAATAAAAAAACAAAATACTCTCAACAATTTTCCAATTTTTTATTTATCGTATTTTTCATTCGATATTGCAGAAGACGATTTTCTTTGTTTGTTTGTTTGTTTTTTTTTTTTCTGGTCAATCGAGACGGTAAAAAATTTTCAAATAACTCGTAAAAAATCTTCGTCCTCGTCGTCCGGAAATCTGTCGAACAGAAAATCATTGTCCTCGTAATTCATTCGTCTGGCTAAACGATATTCGGTTCGTTCGCGAGCGGCATCGCTGGCGCTCGTCTCATCGTCGAGGGAAAACGTCTCGGTCTCGGGAATGATTCTAACGACGAAATTATTTCGCCAGAATCTACGCCAGCGTCTACCGTGAAGTCTAACAATGATAAAGATCAAAATAATAACGATAATAATAATGACGATGAATCAAAGCAATCAAAAAAAAAAAAAAAAAAAAAAATGCACATTTTCACAAAACATCGAGAACATTGATATTCCTTCTCGTTGTTGTTGCAATGATTTTTTTTTTTTTTTCCCCCTCGCAACACGCCGGTACCTGGTGATGTACCTTCCCAGGGTGATAAGCCAGCCCCAGTAAGCGACGAGAGTCAGGGAACACGTGGGTAGCATCGCTACGATCATCCACGGTATATCCTGAAATCCGCTTTCAATAATCACCTTCAGAGCAAGAGCGCACACGTAACAGGAAAATAATGCTAGCGGAGTCGTCACGACGAGATACAAAATGTCCAGTAGCATCTGTGAAAGTTGCGTATATAATTAATGATTCCCTCGGCTACGATTTAAAAAAAAAAAAAAAAAAAAAAAAAACAAACATCCAAGATAAAGATTTTACGAAACGCCTCTGAGAACTCGCCTGTCGTGTCGCAATCACGGTATTAAACCATATGACGACGCTACGAAAGATACCATGACGCGGGACTCGCTTGGTCGAGTATCGATGACCGCACAATTCGCATCTCGTATGGCCCGACTCCGTGAGCCATCTCTCGAGGCATTCGGTATGAACCAGGCCCACGGTTCCTCTGCACCTTTCGATCACGACCAAACGACGATCGATCAGTGTCGAAAAAAAAAAAAAAAAAAAAAAAAAAAATCTCTTATCGCAAGTCCACGAGGCAAGCGTATCATATATATAGGATACGAGGTCGTACGAAAAGTTCGTTTCAATAATAAAGACGTTGGATTCATGCGTCGCCGGCTGTCGGGGTTTGACGTTATAAGAGAAGCGTGGGAGAGTGAAATGAGAAAAAAAAAAAATAATAATAATAAGGGCAGAAGAAATAATGATCGCGCGATATATATAAGGGCATCGCGGTGCTCACTTGCAAGCCGATATCAAAGGTCCGAGATAGGCGTAGGACGAGAGTGTCGATATCTGACTATCGATTCTCCGTGCTCCACTATTCGGCCATTCCCAGATAGGACGCGTGCCCGACAATGCGGGAAATCCTCCCATGTGACATATCCTGCATATGTCGCCCGTGGATGATACGCATGAGCCTCCTGCATTGTTTTTTTTTTTTTTGACGAATTAAAAAAAAAAAAAAAAAAAATAGAAAAGAAAAGAAAAATCATCGTGGCCGGCTTCGAAAAACGCGCTTTTACCATCTTTGTCGAGTTTCGTCGTGCTCCGATCGGATTTTCGATCCACGGACGAGCTTTTCGTCACCGCGACATCATCGGCCAAGCCGTTAGCTATCCAATCCGGCTCCACTTCCGTCTCCGTTGTCGTTGGCCAAATATTTTCTATCGATTTTCGTTTCGTTGATGGCACTTTGCTGCTCAGCGTAGAATTCCCGAATTGCACGGTGACACTCGTCGCCGACGTCGACGTCGTCTCTTCTTCTTCTTCTTCTTCTTCTTCTTCTTCTCTCGATCCCAATGTCTCCTCCGTTTCCTCGGGCGATTCTATACAGGAAACGTGTACCATAGGAAAACGTTCGGACCACTCAAGACTCAAGTGATATATAATGCGCTTTCCTCGGTCCAAAGTAACCGGAAATACATTGAGTCCGTTTTTTTTTTTTTCTAACCTACGTTCCTCGCTGGAGGATCGAGATCCCTCGGTAATCGGTGGTCCTTCTCGTCGGTCGACATCAATAACTTCTTATTTCGTTCATTGCTTGTTCCATTTTTTTCTTAAACTTTTTTCACGATCTGACGAATTTTCGTGGGAATTTTTTTTAGCGAAGACTCGAACGAGACTCCGCCTCATTTTACTTGACGAACATTGAATTTTGGCTAAATAACGATGATCCTACTGAAGGTGGCCGCGAATCGATCTCATCGATATTAATGCCAGTCTCTTCTTGATATTTTATATATATATACATCGCGTGAATTCAATTAATATATATTGCGTATTTGTTTAGATTTTGCTACAAAAAATTTTAGCAAAGATTTCTTTATTTTTATGAACGTTAAACTTAAAATTTAATCAAAACTACATATACGTTTTAGATGCATGAATGTACTAATATTCCATGCTGTACTATTATTTTTAATATACATTGTGGTAAATTTAATATACACCCTTTATGTGGATATTAGTAAATGTTTCTTGATTTAAATACACTGTAAAAAATGTTCGTAAATTCATAGCACAACTTAATATTAAAATTTAGAACCGGGTGTATGAAAGTAAAATTAATATAAACGGCATTGTAAATTTCATAAACTTATATGAAATTTATTTAGTCAGGTTTGAAAAATATCATACTGGTGTATTAATTTCTTCGTCGATATACTGGTGTATGAAAATCAATACACAGTTTTGTAAATACAAAGACCGAATAAGGTTTGTAAGATCTTTCTTGATATTGAAAATAGTGGTCAAAGTTGTTGAAAATTAAGTTAAGGCACTTGAAAAATCAGGCAACAGTGTCTTGTCAATTCTCCCCACACTGGTGCATTAAAATCCATAGATCGATTGAGAATTATAAAATACTGGATTGGAATTTAAGGTACCGTTCTCGAAAAATGATAGCAGAGATCATTTATTTAGCACACTGGTATTTTCTGTTTACAACACGTGATAGAGATTTACTATACCCGTGTATGAGTTTCGTCATTAATGGATTTGCGTATGAAAATCATTATACAGTTTTGTAAATACAAAAACCGAATTAGGTTTTTAAGATCTTTCTTTATATTGAAAGTAGCAGTAAAAGTTGTTGAAAATTAAGTTAAGGCACTTGAAACATGAAGCAACGGTGTCTTGTTAATTCTCGCGACACTGGTGTATTAAAATCCATATATCGATTGAGAATTATAAAATACTGGATTGGAATTTAAGGTATCGTTCTGGAAAAATGATAGCAGAGATAATTTATTTAGCACACTGGTATTTTCTGTTTACAACACGTGATAGAGATTTACTATACCCGTGTATGAGTTTCGTCATTAATGGATTTGCGTATGAAAATCATTATACAGTTTTGTAAATACAAAGACCGAATTAGGTTTTTAAGATATTTCTTTATATTGAAAGTAGCGGTCAAAGTTGTTGAAAATTAAGTTAAGGCACTTAAAACATGAAGCAACGGTGTCTTGTTAATTCTCCCGACACTGGTGTATTAAAATCCATAGATTGACTGAGAATTATAAAATACTGGATTGGAATTTAAGGTACCGTTCTCGAAAAATGATAGCAGAGATAATTTATTTAGCACACTGGTATTTTCTGCTTTCAACACGTGATAGAAATTTACTATACACGTGTATGAGTTTCCTTAAAAATCCTCGAGAACAATGTTCAAGTGAATTCTATTTAACCCTTTGCGGCATAGTGGGACACCAGAGTCCCACCTTTTTGATTCACAACTTTCCTCGGTAGATTTAATGCTTTCGAAGTAACATCCACGAATCTTTGTACTATAATAGTAGAAGCATCATGGAATGTGACAAAAATGATGATACATGCAGTTACGCAAAATTACAAACAATTATAAATAAATAAATGTCAAAAATCGTTCATTTTTTAGAGAAAAAATAATTTCCGAACGAACTTTTGGGTAAATTGCAACCAAATTTGGTACTCTGGGGTTTTGGGGGTCGCTGATTACGAATCTGAGGTCCATTTTTTAAATTAAAAATGGCGGATTCAATATGGCGGACGAATTTTCGAAAGTTCATCGGATTCACGTGAAACTAGTTACTCGGGGGTTTTAAGGGTCGCTGATTACGAATTTGAAGTCCGTTTTTGGAAATTAAAAATGGCGGATTCAATATGGCAGACGAATCATCAAAAATTCATCGGATTCATTTGAAACTAGTTACTCGGGGGTTTTCGGGGTCGCTGATTACGAATTTGGAAACAGTTTATAAAAATTGAAAACAGCAGAACCATTACGTCCCAAACGTTCCGCTGTTTTCAATTTTTATAAACTGTTTCCAAATTCGTAATCAGCGACCCCGAAAACCCCCGGATAACTAGTTTCAAGTGAATCCGATGAACTTTCGAAAATTCGTCCGCCATATTGAATCTGCCATTTTTTATTTTCAAAAACGGACTTCGAATTCGTAATCAGCGACCCCTAAAACCCCCGAGTAACTAGTTTCAAGTGAATCCGATAAACTTTCGAAAATTCGTCCGCCATATTGGATCCGCCATTTTTTTTTCAAAAACAGACTTCAAATTCGTAATCAGCGACCCCGAAAACCCCCAAGTAACTATAGTTTCAAGTGAATCCGATGAACTTTCGAAAATTCGTCCGCCATATTGAATCCGCCATTTTTTATTTTCAAAAACGGACTTCAAATTCGTAATCAGCGACCCCGAAAACCACAAGTTCGATAGTTTTCGTAAAAAACCGTTCGTCTGAAAAATGTATGCCGCAAAGGGTTAATTTTAATGGATCCGCAATTCTGAATTCGGAAAACCTGACTGTCGATTCGAAATGAATAAAATTTTTCCCGTATAAAGAAGCTCTATTTCGTTTATATGCTTCAAAATCTTTTCGTCAAATGATAATATTCAATTTTTTATAAGTGTGAGTCAGCATGCAACTTATATCTCGAATTTGATGCAACGAAATTAAGTAGTAGTCAATAGCGTAATAGGTAGCGTCCCGGGTTAGTAAGCAGGCATTAGGTAGGAAACTTGTGGGTAGGCGGTTCGAATCCCGCTTCAGACCGAAATTGTGTAGTGAGTGAATATCGACGCAGAACTTTTTTTTTTCTTGTTATATTATTTCTGATATCATAATAGGTGCATTATAGTTTATTACTAATTTTTTAGCTTGAAATTTAAAAAACGATTTATGCACAAAAATGGGTGTATTAATTTTAGAGCACTTTTTTTCTTGAAATTTCATGTACCTTCTTTATAAAATTTCAGCGATTGTATAGTAAATTTCAAGTACCTAATTATTGTAATCCTACGTTACCGTCATGATTTTTCATATACCGGCACATTAAAATTCCAACGTATATGCGCTTGAAATTACATGTACCTTCGCCATAAGATTTAAGTGACTGTTTGGTAGATTTCAAGTACACGGTTATTGTGATCGTGCATTACCGTCTTACTTTTTCGTAAAACGGTACATTAACAATCGAATACGGTCTTCTATTAATGTCAACAGATTTTTTCCTTAATCGTAGTACACCAGCACTGTAAATATACAATATGTATGCATATAAAAATTAATATACGGTATATGCATCCGAGCTTTGTATACCGGTATACTAATTTTCGCACAAAAATTTTTTACAGTGTACAGTTATTATATGAATGTTATAACTTTTCCAATCCATTTGTGTAGTAATATCGCTGCTCGACACATTCACTTTTAAAATATGAGTATTGTAATATTAAGAAATTTCATAAGCGGTATCTGAAAAAAAACTCCTTATAGGGTAAACATACCAGTTGTGGCCACTGTACCGTTTACGGCCACTCCGCATTTCCCTCGATTTTTTTTAAGTTTCACGGCCGTGTTCACTTCATCGAGCGTAATATTCTGATATTCGAGTTGTTTCCGCACCACTGTCGATTGCTTTATTGAATATCTGCTAATTTATTTCAAGGAAATATGATGAAATGTGTCAACGCTGAGCGGTTTGTGAAGTTTTCTTGTCCCTGAAGTAAGAAGACTACGGTTTCTCATATCTAAAGTCATTCCGCCCCATCAAAATTTTTTTATTTTACCAGTTAGAGCTCATTTTTCGGGTTAGGATTACAATAAAACGGGCATATATCAGTTAAAATACCTGAAAAATACGTGGTGGCCGAAAGTGGTGCATTCAAAATGCGATTGTTCTATTTGTGGTCAGCTTATGGCTGACCACAAACAAACAGAGCAAACTGACAAACAGAGCTCACTTATACCACTTCAGTAATACGTTTATGACGCAAATTAATAACTATTTTTAACTCAAATCGGTCGTCACTGATTGTCCAAAACTCCTTTCGTTTCAATTCAAAGCTTGGTGACCACAACTGGTATTTCCGATAATCAAAAGTAGTACAATTGTGGCCACAATTAAGCGGTGAAACTGATAGCTACAAGATAATTTCCTATTTTCTTATTTGCCATGATCCGAAAAGGTTTTAAATGATAACAATATAATAAATGATAACAATGGTAACAAAAAAAGTTATCTAGATTACTTTTTCAGTTCTTAATTTGCAATAATGTGAACACTACTGTTCGTAAATGAATCTTCGAAAATGCTTAAAGTGGCCACAACTGGTATACGTCTACCCTACTTGTATATTAATTTTAATATAGATTTTTTTTAACAGTGAACGATAATCAAAAAATGACTGATCAATCTTCCCAATCAATGAGAATTAGTAAAAAATTATTTTTTTAGCTCTTATTTTTCTAATGAATGATGCTTTGTCCTTTGGGAAAAAAAAAAAAAAAAAAAACAAAAAACATTTTGAAGTAAATGCGTCTTCGTCATATCTCATCGCTATCATTTCGCGTTCATTCCCAGGCCGATCTTACCACGAAAATTTGGCACAGAAGGTGAAACACCCGCTGTTCTCGTATGAGAGAGACAGAGAGAGAGAGAGAGAGAGAGAGAGAGTTGCCTCTCTGGGTGATTATATATCCCGTGGGTGGAGTTTTCCTGCACGTCATTCACAGAGAAAACGTCCGGTCTCTCTGCAGTGGAGAGCATATCTCGCTCGACTGCAACGCTATTTCACCCGCGCACCAACTTATTCATGATGAAAATTAGCAATTTTCTCTCTCTCTCTCTCTCCCTCCCTCTCTCTCTCTCTCTCTCTCTCTCTCTCTGCTCCTGCTCCCGTAATATGCACACTCACCGCAAAATCCCTTGAATATAATATTTCCGCAGTCCCGGAGAGAGTCCGCGTGTATTTCGGCGGACGGTTTCCGGTCCGATTTTCCTCTAGCACCCCCGTTATATCCACGTTCCCGCACGGAGAATTCATTCATATAACATTTAGTCAGAGCACCGAAAGAGAGAAAATGCGTGTCTATATGCACCTATAGTACATATGCGAACTCCCGAATTTATTATTAGACCCCGAATATCGTGAGCGCAAGTGCATATCACCAACACCGCGGTTGAGCTCTCCTTCGTCATATTGCGAAAGCTGTATGCATATAACCATGTATATATATTCGAGCAGCGTATAGATACGCTATTAGGTACGGTGGATTCATCCGTCATCGTCCAGCCGTGCCGGACGCTCAACGTCAACGGAAAAACTGTCGTCCTCCGTACACTCTGGAACTCCGTAAAGGGGGGGGGGGGGGGTCGCGTTCATCATTCACCCATACGGAATGGCCATTCCCGGGCAGAAATTTAAAATAGATGCTGGCCAGACCCTGTCCAGTTTTCCTTCTTTCTGGCCAGTTGATTGCCAGTAAACTGCCGAGTTCCAGACTAGGCGTGTAACGCAAATCTGTCTAATAGTGCCTGTCTTAGCGGACTGACGAGTTGCTGGTCGAAAAAACTCTGTAGCTGCTAGGCAGAGATCTCCACAGCTTCATAGCCAGAGAACTCGGCAGTTGCTAGTCGGGAACCTCTGCATATCTTTGCTTGTATTTTTTAATGCAAAATATAAACAAAAACGGAGTGCATCACTTGCAAAGTGATTCCATACGCATATTTTGTCGTTGTGATAGGTCATAGAAGAGTTACAATGGAAAAAAAAAATTCTGCACGGATTTCTGGATAGAATTTCATTCTCTTCGACGGAGACTCGAACCTGCGACCTACTTCCTACCTATCCTACCTATCTACCTAACATCCTACCCACTACGCTATCGAGTGTTTATGAACTTTGGTAATTATTATCATGTATTTGACACGCCAGAGAACATTTGAACATCGTTGGATGTTGGCGGCTACTCAAGGGATGGTGGTAGTCGCGTCTTCAACCCTTTATTTGGTATAACCGTGTCTGTTTTGGAAGAAATTGCAAAATTGAATCTGGCGAATCCCAATATGGTGGATCCAAAATTCGAAAAATTCTATAACTTTTCAGACCCGATCTAACTACATATTCAGAGGTTTTTTTAATCGCTGAAAACGAAATTGAGGTCAAAATGACAGAACTCAATATGGCGGATCCATTATAGCGGATCGAAAATTCTCAGAATGACATAATTTGTCAGATTTCGATCTAACTCAGTATTTAGGGAATTTTCGGATTACTGAATATAAATTTGACGTCAAAATTACAAAATTCAATATATGATGAATCTATTATGGTGCATCGACAATTCTCAAAATGCCATAACTTGTCAGATTATGATTGAAAATTCTGGCCAATACCACGTCAAGATTTACCGAATTTTCCCAGACGAGTAAATCCAAAAGAATTCTGGCCAGTACCAACTCGGGATTTGCCGGGTTTGCCCTGGCTACATAATCCAAAAGAATTCTGGCCAACACCAAGTCGGGATTTGCCGAGTTTGCTCCGGTCAGGAAATCCAAAAGAATTCTGGCCAGTACCAAGTTGGGAATTTCCGAGTTTTCCCAGACTAGTAAATCCAAAAGAATTCTGCCCAGTATCAGATCCGGCTACGCCAAGTTCGCGTCCTAATCAATAAATCAATCACTGGCTCTGGTCATAAGGCCGGAAAACTGTTCAAATTTCTGCACGAGCTTAGATCGATTTTACATGCAAAATTATATGCAAACTTGATTGAAAAAGTGGTATTCGATTTGTTCGAACTACTTTCCCCAGAACTATAATTTTTTTTTGTTTTGTTTAATCGAAATGATTGATAATGAATCACAAATCGAGGCAAATGATGTGAAATTATTGGTAAAAATTAATTCTTTTCGCTTCAACTCATTCACACCATTTATCATGAACGGTTCGCGGAGTACATTTTGCAGGTGCCAAATGAACTCGTTTTATTTTCTCGTACACATGTACGTATATATATGTATCCCCATTCGCTTCTTGCGACTCATCTCGCCTCTCCAAATCTCGTCGGACGTGCTTTCGCATGTATAGCTATTTCTGCCAGGTGGTGGGTAGTCTAACAGCGCTCCGCCATTTTCCTCACTCGACGTTTTTGGTTCAAGATTAATTAAACACGCCTGCATGGAAATAGTCACGGGGGGGCACGTCAGTTAGATGAGAGAAAAGATCTACGAGACTGTCGCGAGATTTTTCTCTCTCTCTCTCTCTCTCTCTCTCTCTCTCTTTCTCTTGCACATAGCCTCTCCTTGCGTGTTAGATTCGACTTGGAAGTGCATCAATATAGAGGAGTATGGAGGTATATTCTGGCAAACCGTGCGTGGACGTCAACCTACTCCGATCTCTTCGCTACGATCTCTCGAGGAAGAGAGAGAGAGAGAGAGAGAGAGAGAGAGAGATAATGAGTAAAGAGATGCAATTTCGCGAGTGGTCACTCCTCCCCCACTGCTCTATAATTCCCTTCTTCCTATCTCTCTTTCTCTCTCTCTCTCTCTCTCTCTCTCTCTCTCTCTCTCTCTCTCTCTCTCTCTCTCTCTCTCTATCTCTTCGACTTAGAAAACCTCGCGACGATCTTAGAGTCTTCATTCATGATTTTCGTACACTCTAATTCATTCATTAGAGCCTCGAAGCTCGTATCGAGATCGCCAGAGATTCATTCATATTCAACTCCCTTAAATAAATATACGATTTAATCAGAAATATTAAACACGTTATCGAATGAATATTATTATTTATCGCTTGACGAAATGTATGTGCGTCAGTCACAATTGAAAAAAAAAAAACAAACGCTATTCTCAATTTTCTTCGGAGTAAATATCAATTTTTAGACACAATACATTCGTTGCTGAATAAAATTTAGATCTATTGAAAAACCGTTTGCATCCTCTTCGGGCCACGATATATATATATCTTCGAACGAGAGGTGATAGTCGATTAGACTGAATTTAAAATCTCGTTAATGTTATTACGCGAAAAAGAATTTGTGAGACGTCATTTAATCGCAAAAGTGCAACCTTTCATTTGAATTTCGAATATTTTTCGTATATGGCTCGTAAATTTGCAACCTCGAGAAAGCCCGATGCGTGAATCATCTTCGATCATTTCACCCAACTGCATTTATGATTTGAATCTTTTTTCCCAGTCGTCGACCTCTCCCCTTTCTCTCCCTCACTTTCTCTCTCTCTCTCTCTCTCTCTCTCTCTCTCTCTCTTCGGAATCGTGACGACAGAGTTACATTTTTGGACTTGTGATATTTTTAAAATCCATTTTAGCCCCCGCACATCATGATTAATATACGTCATACCTTCCCCGCACTCGATGATTTTTTTCGCGGGAATTTTACGAATTTGTTTACGCACACCTGCCCGCGACGCTTCAATGCCGCATAAAAACCCTAAAATAAAAAAAAAAAAAGTATTCGGAAAGCTGCACGAAGCGTTAACCTTCCCTTGTGTACACGTTACACCGCACCGAGAACGAAATCTAAAGATAGCGGAGATGCATCTCTCGGTTCATCTCCCCGCGGCATGTATCGTTCTTTCTCTCTTCGGAGATCGCTCTCAAGGGGGGATTTATGGTGGCACTCGGCACCTGTCACCCTCTTGCACGCTCCGTGGCTTCATCGGGAGAATACATGGAGTAAGAGAGATAAAGAGTAAGAGAGATAGAGAGAGAGAGAGAGGGGTTGCGCGGCTAATCTCAGTCCTCTCGCCCTTCTCTCCAGATCTCATTCTCCGTTTCTACTTTGCATTGCCGAGCTGATGCTGTTTTGGTGGATCCTCTTGCACACAACATTTACGCAAGTTTACCCACCGAAGAAGCGACTCTCCAACGTCCTAAAATATACTCGACTCCACTTATATATACACGAGAGAGATCTTACGATCCTTTTACTTCTCACCCGACTCTCTGTTTTTAATGTCACATACCTATGCTCGATTTCGTTTTTTTTTTTTTTCTTTTTTTTTCCACTTACTTGGTTCAAGGGAGCGATCTCTCGCGTGCGCTCCGAAATCGGATGAAGAATGTAAAAATGGGTTTTGTCCAGTGTCAGGGAGCATTCTGCAAAGCTGATGATGTGTCAAACGCTCGTTGGGAGTCTATATTGCGCTTTACTTTTTCGAAAAAATGCACATGTGTCCGACACAATTTATTCCCGAAAGCTCGAAACATCGAAAATTCGATGAAACAGTGCGATTGTTTGAATTTTATATATATATATATATATATTTTCAATTAATGAAAATTATTCAAAATTTACTTTAGTGAGTTCTTAGAGAATTTGTCAATAAACAGAAGGATAATAATGATAATTTTAACATTAATGATTTTTTAGATGCAGAGGTGTAGGCACAAGAGAAAATGAAGAATAGTTTTAAAACTCTGAGTACGGTATTACTATTCGATTTATATATAGAGATGATTTAGAAAATAAGTGGAAAAAGAAAAATGAGGAAGGAGCCGTAGCAGGAAAGGAAAATATTTTTGCGATAAAATATGTAGATGATGTTGCGGCAATTGCGGAGACAGGGAAGGTTTAAAGAGTATATTAAAGGACCTAGAAAGATGGTCACAGAGGAGAATAAGATGGAAATAAATGCTAAGAAAACAAAGATAATGATTTTTAGAAACGGAGGAAGAGCTAGAAAGGAAGAAAAATAGAAAATAAAAGGAGAAAAGGTTCAGATATTAGTGAAGAAACCAAAATATCTGGGATACTGGTTTACAAGTAACAATTCGAGCTGGGCCCATGGGGAAAAAAAGACAGGGAAAACGCAAACAGCCACGAATACGGTGTCAGGATTTTCGAGGTAAGCAGGGAAAAATTTAATGGAGGAGAGACTCTATTTGTTGGATACGATAGTAAAAGCACGAGCAATGTATGGCGTAGGAATATGGGGAATGCGAGTGATATAAGCATATTTGAAAGGGTACATGGTATAGGTATTGCAAGATAGCGCTAGATGTGGATAGAACAACACCAATTTATGTATCGAGAAAAGAATTGAGAGTGCCTACCATGGAATATTTGATAAAAGAAAGAGCGTCAAGGTACATTAGAGAGGTGATAAGAAAGGAGAAGATAAGATGGCAAAAAATTTGCTTGTTAGAAGATACAAGGGCGATCACAAATGGTGAAGCGTCTAAATGGAGGAAGAATTTAGTTAAAGTTCTAAAAGATATGAAAATAAAAGACATAATAACGATGATAAGGGAACGAAGAGATGTGGAAATAATATACAAAAGAATAAAGTAAACGGCCGAGATAGTGAACGCGTCCCCAGTTGTTGAACTGGGACGCGTTCACTACGCTGCGCGGTTGCGACAGGCATTCCATTTGTGACTGCAGAGCGAGAGCCTCCTGTATTGAGGCGCTCTGTGTACCGAATTTTCGATTTTCTCGAGCTCTCCTGCATAAAATATGTTCTTTCAATAAGCTGAACAAATATTTTTGTCAAACAAATCGAAAGTCTCTGCTTTAGCGAAATATATATACATCTTTGCAATTGAGGTTATGTGACTCGCGAATCCAGAGTGTTTCAGAAACTGGAACAACCCTGTAAAAAAACCCCCAATATTTGACCCTCTCTATTTTTTACTTTAACGAATATTTAAACATCGTGTCATAACTCTAGACGAATCTTTGATGTCTTCGTGACGTCTAAATATATGTTTAGTCATATTTTATACTTACATAGTTGAAATTAGTCAACTTTTATTTCCGACGTACTCTTCCCATTTCGCTAACGACACGTCCGAAAAAGCAGACGAAGCTAGCATGGCGTATATACTCGGCACTTTTGGCGGATATTTTTCTTTATGAAAAAATGCGTTTGTACTTCTAGTTTTGGTTTACGAAGTGGGATAAAGGATTAAACTTTCTTCGATTGTAATTTTTTTTTTTTAATCGGCAGGACAAGATATTACAGAAATACAGTGGAAAACGAGCCAAGGGGTCAGAAACTGAGCCAGGGTCAGAAATCGGTCGGTTTACCTTATATATTATATTATTTTGGAAAAAAAAAACTTCATAAATTTATGCAAATAAATACACTACTACTACTACCACCAATTTTTTAGATAATTTATTGCAAGAATTGTCATAAACTGTAAAGCCAGCGCTTGAATAAAGCTGTTCTGTTTATCACTGTATGACTATTTTCGAGGATGAAATTAACGTCTAATTACGTATGCGCGATTGACGATACAAAGACCAGGCCTCTTACACAATCCGAGAACATTCATGAAGAGCGTGTGCTCCGAGTTTCCCACGTGTCTAAATAATGTTCTAACATCGTTGTACAATGTACAAGAGCGTGCTCGACTGCCAGGGGAGCTCATCGTTCGTCATTTAAACGATCTATCGTATAGGGACACGCGATCGATGCTCGCCTCTCTTTCTTTTTTCTTTATGTAGTTATTTTTTTTTTTTTTTCAATTCATGCCTCTTTGCGCTTGATCGCACGTAACGTCCGGTTGAAACGATTTTCAAATGTACGACGCGAGTTTGTATACCGAAGCTTCTTTTACCAAAGATATATATTGTACGATATATAAACGCGAACGCAAACTCTATAATCAAGCAGCCTCCTCGTCCCACCTGCCCACGCAAGTGTTACCTTGTATATATACGTATTACAATCGTGGATTTTTATTATAACCGGAAACGTTCTCAAACGTGACCTGCCATCGTTCTCATCGATCGATTCTCTCCTCCTGTTCTGTGTGCGTCAAGCATTCTTAACGAGACACATACACACATACACACGCACACAATTTCTCTCTCTCTCTCTCTCTCTCTCATTTTATTTTTGACGAACGCAAAAGGTTGAGAAATGGATTTGAAAAAAAAAAATTAATCGTAGATCCTTGGACAAATTGATTTGGTAGAGTGATGACTTGATTAATAATTAATCAACGCCATAATTGACGTTGATGGATTTCTTTAGGAGGGGGGCAAGCTTTATTGAGAGCATGAACCGTGTATAAATCGAACCCAAATTCATAATTTTTGCGGACACTTGAAGAGATTAACGCTTGTCGCACGACTTTCATATTTCGAACGAGACTGTCACACTGGATCACTGCGCGGCGACCCCACGCAATTTTCGATGAGCCACAATCAAAAAAATGATATTTCAATTATTTCAATTGAAAAAAAAAAAATTTTATGACATTTTACTCAAAAGTTTACAACTCTTTTGTTTTTCAATATTTTACGCTAAAAATTTATGATTGTATTCTCGAGATGCGTAACTTTAATAATAAAAAAAAAATAATAATAAATCCACAAACAAACCTTTGAAAAAAACGTTTTTCACGCATAGCAAAATCGATTTTCACCGAATCAGTCATCAAGTCTTCGGGGGTTTGATTGAATTTTATTCATGAAATCTCTCGTATATATATCTCTGATTTCCCGATATAATTTTACGAAATTTTTCGTACTCGCTCGTCGATGGGCCAAGAAAGGGGTAAAGGGGGTGCGGATTCCTCTCTCGTTGGATCCTATATCGAGAGCAAAAACACATAAATATATATATATATATATATATATAGAGTGTCGCGTTTCACATACGTGGCATTTGAGCTTTGCGAAAAACGAAAGGGGGGACAGTCTGTCGGGATTTGCTCTCGCGCGCGCGCGACGCACAGTCCTATTTTTGCAAGGGTACCAGACAGTTGGACGTCTCCGTGTTCAAGAAGAAACCGACATGCTATATTTGCGAATCGCTCCTCGAGCGACTGTACAAGTAAAAGAGCGTATTTACACTATAGCATATACCGTCTCGCAATACACGATGCAACGAAATAGAGAGAAAGACACATGGAGAGAGAGAGAGAGAGAAAGAGAGAGAGAGAGCAAAATGCACTTTTAGCGCATACACACGTGCTGTCTCCTAGAGCAAAATGACTATGGAAACACGTCAGAGACCTCTCGGGCATTCGTATTTTTTTTTTTTTTTTTATTTTCTCTCTTATTCGTAATTATGTATTCGTGAGCGAAGATATTTATTATATGGAAAAATGAGAATCGCATGAGGTTTAACGACAAGAGGACTAGGTGGTAGACGAGATCTTTTCTCTCTCATTATGCCCAGCCGGTTATTACCAATACAGATGTATTTACGTATGTGTGCGTGTGTGCGCGTGCGTGCATTTGCCTGTGCATCTCAGGCTGCACTAACAGAGAGCTGGAGAGGAAAAGTGCCTCGGGATGCGAGCAAAAGTGCATATGCGCGGAAAGACCCGAGAGTATATGCGCGGCCAGACGATGACACAGCTCTCGGCCTTATATACGCTTTTAGACTCTGTTATAGTTTACCGGCACTTTATAGTTTTGCGAGTATATAGCATAACGCCCGCGTGTACTCCGTGCCATTTCTGAAATCTCATCTTCGTCTATTTGAAATACCAAAGCAAAAAGCAACACCCCCCCCCCAATATCTCCATACCACTTACGCGATTATTCTCGTACTAACAAATATTTTTCAACATCTGATTGTGTATCTATGAATGCGAATATCAATGGTTTTGTATGTTCTTTAATATGAATTATTATTATGAATTTTCGTTTAATATACGTGCATCGAAACAAACACATCAGCGTCTGCTCATGCGACGGTCCATCAGTCTTGTACTATGTGTCGTTATAATCCGTTTTTAAGGGGATGGGTTTCGAGGTTAATCCAACCGACGTCAGGCCGGGTAGGTAATTTATTGTTTTATAAATAATCTAAAGATTTTACAACGATAGCCTCGATAGTAATCTTTACCTGTTTACCACTTTTTTTTTGTGTCAGAGGAAAAACAATTCCGCACGTCGATTTGGACGAAGAATATGTTCTTCGTCCCAATCTTTCGATCAAATTTGTTTCATCATAAATAGAATCACTTTATTCTGCGCTGTGACATGCGATTTCTTCGTTTGTATAGAGCATTATATACACTCTGAAGCATTTCGTTGGTAAACAGCACAGACTACGCGTCAAATAAGTTTTCGTATATTCAATGCATTTCCAATGGGGCTGGGTAAGCGCATTCTAAGAATGGCCCTAGCGTATTGAGCGACCGCATGAAACCACCTTCGAAACCACCTAAAAACGACGGTGTTTTTGTGCCAAATTTATACCGACCAAACCACCGCGGAGACCACTGTCCCGCACGGGTCCCATTTTTTCGAGTGGAGCTTACGGCAAAGTGGATTTCAAAATAACGACTGGCAAAACCACCGTGAAACGAGCACTGACACTCGAGCAGTCGTTTAATGGTCGTTTTAACGGTTGTCATTTGTACAAACCACCATGCCGTAAGCTCCGTTAAAAAAAAGTGGGACCGTCGGGACCGTGGTTTCCACTTTAATTTTCCACTGTGGTTTGGTCCGTATAAATTTGGCACAAAAACACCGTCGCTTTTATGGTGTTTTGTATGGTTGCACAGACTGCTAGAGGGAAGAACAACGTTCTCGCATCTCACCAGCATCAGCATTATAGTTGACCCCTTATATCCATTTTTTTCACTGATAATGCTCCTCTTGCGGCTGAGTCCCGCAGCGGCTTCAGAAGGCTGCACCGCTTTAATTAACTTCTTCGTCATGACTTGATTCCGAATCGGAAAACTCATCACACTATTCTCTTCTTCTTCCTGATGTTCTTCTTCTTCGATATACAAACTTCATTCTCAGAATTTTCTCCGCCGAAATATTCCACTTGTTTGCGAGGACGAAGTGACACCCTAACCTCTCTTCGCTGGTTCTCATATCCATTTTCGCTTTTATTTACTCAACAAATTCAGAAAAATTTATATTTTGAGTTATAAAAGAAAAACCATTGTCTCGTAAAGTCGGATTTTACATACGTTTCCAGAAGTCATGGGTCTTTATACACACGACTTTCGAAGGTATATGACATACAGTTTGGACAAATGCTCTGTTGTCAATTACCATGTGCCTATCCATCCACCTCCACGTGGTGAGAGTCGGAAAACGGTGAGTTCCTCCTTGTCGAATGATATAAAACTCACCGGCTAAGAGATGGAAGGTTTTGTATAAGATTGTTCATCAGGGTTTTATTTTGAGCTCACCCTTTTTTCTAGTGTACAACCGCGAAAACACACCAGGGTCCGCTAAGTACGATCCCGTAAATAAAAAATTGATTATTATTTGCAATTTTGAATGTTGCATTCATTATTATTTTTAGGTGGTATAGTTTCGTTGCTCTCGTAATTTTTACGAAGCGCACAGATGAATAAAATTATAATTGATTCTTTCCTACGTTCAGAAAAGCTCTGAGAACCTACCTGTCGATCGATTCGATCCACTTCTAATTTTTACCCACTGGAAGGGTGAAATAAAAAAAAATATATTTTTCGTCCGTTGAGAGGAGCTCTGTGTGACCCCACTTTGCGATCGTTCAATGCACTCACAATTAGCTCCAGCCGCATAAATTAAGAAAAAAAATATATTATTTTGCACGTCTGGTGGGCCTCGAGAATCTTACTGGACGATCAACCCCTTCCCGCAATTTTTTTGCAATGACAAAAGTAATAAAACCGCCAAGAAAATAAAATCATAAAATTTCCAATTGACAATAAACAATTGATAAGTTATGATGAATTAATATTTATGTAAACGAATTTCCCAATTATCCAGAATGAATATCATTTATTATTATTATTATTATTATTATTCGTTTATTGATTTTTTTTTCGATGAATCATTCGCAGTTACCCGCTATGAAACAAATTTACAAAATTAAATAACATTGTCACTTTTGGTCGGGGCCGTAAATAGGGGGGGGCTAAGACGTGTCAAAATTGTAGGTCCAGGCATTAATGTACCAGTGTACGACAAAAATAGTTTAAACCTTATTTATAGACAATGAAATTCTCTACAACTTTTATTGGAAACTTTTTCCTGTATAGTGCATGGTTTTCGATTTATAGCGCGGCAAACTTTTTCACGCGTCACCATTCTACTGTTACATCAACCGTTAACTACATATTTAGCAAGAACTATATTTGGAAAAGTTCGCCACGCTATAAATAAAAAAAACCATGCACTATGGAGGAAAAATTTTTAATTAAAAGTTGTAGAAAATTTCCTTATCTACAAAAAAGATTACACTATTTTTGTCGTACGGTACACGGTACACGGTTCACGAGATATTTGATAAAACGTGTTTCCCAAGATGGTGGCTGAAGCTTTACCCCCCCCCCCGATTCCCGCCAACTTGAATTTACACTCAGGGGACACCCCTGAACCTTTTCCAAAAAGAAAATCAATTCTGTAGACGATTGCAGGAAAATGGCTAGAATGACTGGACTAGCCGGGACTAGCAGTCAACGATCCGAGAATAACGATTTTCCTTGCATCCTCATCGAAGATTCGTTGTATATACATTATATTAAAGATTGGAAAAAAAAATTGGTCCTGTGACAAAAGCCTCCGAGGAGGATTTGAAATACATGAGCATTTATAATAATTATTACAATTATCAATATTAATATTTGTAATATTAATTACAATTATAATTGTAATTAAGGGAGGTTCCTACTTTGTTGGGCCAAAAAATGTTCGATTTTTCATCAATTTTTATGCGAAAAATATTAAATATAGAATGTTGATATTTTGTATGTTTACTAAGCGATCTTTATTGAGCATGATAATATCTTTTAAAGTTTGACAAAACATGGTTTGGAAGTGGAAGGAGCCCACTTATGTCGGTGCGCTGGCTATGATATTCTTCGCTTGTGGAAGTCCTGAACAGGTGTTTTGAGGCAAAACAACAAACATATTTTTACTTTGTACAATATTGTGTACAAGTCGAACTAGAATGAAGAATAAATATTTAAAAAATGAAATAATAGTGAGCAATCGAAGGGGAAGTTTAGTTTTTTGCCAAAAATTTTTGCAGTTTTTTGTTCATAAAATAAAAACGTTTGAATATTTTTGGATAATTCTAGTTCGAATTTTACACAATATTGTACGAAGTAAAAATATTTTTGATTTTTTTGCTTCAGATCACCTGCCCAAGATTTGGGACTTCCGCAAGCAAAGAATATCATCGCCGGCGCACCGACATACGTGGCTCTTCCCACTCCAAATACCATGTTTTGTCAAACTTTAAAAGATGTTGTCACGTTCAATAAAGACCGCTCAGTAAATATACCAAATATCAACATTCTATTTTTTATATTTTTCGCATAAAAAATTGGTGAAAAATCGAACATTTTTTGGCCCAACAAAGTAGAAACCTCCCTTAATATTTTAAATACTAATATGAATATTTTAATAATCAGTCAATAATTAATGATACTTATGATGATTAGTACTAATATTATTACGCGTGATAATATTGATCCCTGTGGCGATGGGAAATGGGCATTTTCTACTGACGATTTTTTTTTCTATCGCCTTCATTCTCAGCATGTACATCGCGGATCGTGATTGATCAGAACGGCAATAAAACGATGAATCGATGAAAGCGAAGAGGGAATATGGAAAATGTCAGAAACCTGTTCGAAGATTAGCGTATAATATTAACAAACGATCAAATGGTAATGGTGTCCGACCACGTCCTCGTCATTCCGATGCGCTTCATATCCATCTCGTGAGATCGCGATCGCGTGCTCCTCGATTCTCTCTATGTTTTTATTTTTATTTATTTATTTTTTTTTTTTTTCATTATTAAAAACCTCCCGGCAAATCCTTCTTCTCTCCATGATGATGGAGGCTGCCCCGAGTCCTCGTGCAAGGACCGTGACAAGTCAGCGTGTCGAGGCACGAGATCGACATAGTATATATATATATATATATACACATTATATAGATTCTTGACAAGATCGACGATGCCCTCACATCATCAAGACTAGATTATAATCATCATTATATCTTCTCCGGTTCATGCAAACTGCTCTCATCGTATGATGTTTCTAATACGATGAAGATATCCACGAGGCATTTCGTACCGAGTCGACCTCCGTAACAGATTTCGTAAATAATAAAAAAAAACATTGTAAATCATTTTTTTTTTATTTTAAAGAATTTTTTAAATCCAAGAAAAATTAACGCTGCAGCGGCTCTCGTTTTTTTTTTCTTTCGGTTGAGAAACAAAACTCTTGACCCTTTTGGGAAGATGAAAACTGCCGGAATAAAGTTGCTAGAAGGAAACAATTTTTTTTTTACAAAATAATGTAAAATTTGTTGACTCTTCATTTTAATTGTCTTTTAAATAATGTTGAATTATGATTGGTGAGATTTCATGCCAAATTTATTTGCCCCAGATCTTCATACTGAATTAAAAAAAAAAATTGATTGAGTTGCGTCTCAAAAACTTCGTTTTTTTTTACATTTTGTATTCCGTCCAGAGAATATCTCTCGAGCTGCTGCGACAGTGTCGATTTTTGTTACTCGAGTATTTTGTATTTTATCGTTGTTTTTTTTTTTGTTGGAATTTTGAAAAATCTACAAAAATGTTTATTGTTTTGTTTGTTTTTGAGACTATACATCATACTAAATCATACTAATTGACAATGATAAATCGTCAGCCATGAGTTTCGAAGCCAGGTTGATTCAACATTGGGATCACTCGTATACATTATGTGTAATAGGCAAGGAATGGGGGAGACACGCGGGCTTATTTTTTCGCCAATTCGCCTTTTACAGACATATCAGCAAGAGCGTGATTGTTGGTCACGCTGCTGGAAACAACCGCGAGCCAGGACCATCATTTCCTATACAGTCAAACCCCGGTCCCTGTCCACTCTTGGGACCGAAGGTTTCAGTCCCTGTCCGCGAAACAATTGAACGTTGAGATCGTCCAATCGCGAAAGGGTTGCAGGTCCGTACCGATTGATTTTATGCCCCGGGCGCAAATGCGTCACAAAACGATGAAAATTTTCTATAAATCTTTTTTTTTAATACGGCACTGGAACGGTGGACAGGGACTGAAATTACGGACTAGATCATCAGGGACTGAAGCTGGACAGGGACTGAGGGGACAGGGACCGAGGTTTGACGTATACCTTCATTCCTTCCTTCCTTTTTTTTCTTCAGAATTTTTAATTTTATTATTTTTTCCTTGAATCCTCCCCTTTCGTTTCACGTTCTCGTCCATAGTTATTCTATAGCCCAAAAATTAGGTTCATAATGCAATCTTCTACAGATCGATTTTTCTTTTGGAAATGGTTAAGAAGTTTCCCCTAAGTGTAAATTTAAGTTGGCGGGACGCGGGGATTCGAGCTTCAGCCGCCATCTTGGAAAATACGTTTTATAAAATATTCCGTGAACCATGCATCGCACGACAAAAATAGTATAAACCTTTTTTACAGACAATGAAATCCTCTAAAACTTTTAATAGAAACTTTTTCCTGTATAGTGCATGGTTTTTTTATTTAAAGCGTGGCAAACTTTTCCAAACATCAACATTTTTACTGTTACATCAACCGTTAAATATATTTTCAGCAATGACCATGTTTGGAAAAGTTTGCCGCGCTATAAATAAAAAACCATGCACTATACAGGAAAAAGTTTACAACAAAAGTTGTAAAGAATTTAATTATGTACAAAAAAAAGTTTCCACTATTTTTGTCGTACGATCCACGGTTCACGAGATATTTGATAAAAAGTGTTTTCCAAGATGGCGGCTGAAGCTTGACCTCCCGCGTCTCACCAATTTGAATTTACACTCAGAAGAGAACACCCCTGAACTTTTTCCAAAAGCAAACTCAATTCTGTAGATGATTGCAGAAAAAATGGCTATACAATGACTGGACCTCCATTTCAAATCTTGTTTCCTAAGCTTCATATGTATTCGGTATAATTATACATGAAAATTAACGAGGACAATGAGTATGTATTTTGTATCGTAATCGACGGAAAATAATATTCATTTTGTGCCAGCCTTTTATTCGAATCGGACAGTTACAAGTGTGTTATCCCACTGTCGATGATTGAAGAACACGTATTTGAACGAAAAGAAAAAAAAAAAAAGTCGAAGCATCAGGCGCACGTTTTCACACTTCCGTTTCTGTCACGCAACTCGAGCCAACGTATCTCGAATATCGATTTATCGCGCGTCCATTAGATTGCCAAAAGAACGTAATTAAAATTTTTTCAATTGAAACATTTAAATTTACAGAATTTTATTATTATTACTATCATTATAACAATTTCTTTATGGCTAAAATCGGCTAAAATTTTCCCCTTTAATTTAAAACTGAATCGATCGTAATAATTGGTATTTTTTTGCTCGATAATATTGCTGGAACCGTTGTAAAGCTCTCTGAAAAATCGTCTAATGCCTGATCCAAAATACTAATTCATCATTTTCACTTATTTTCTCTCTCTCTCTCTCCCCCCCCCCCCCCCCTATCGATTTTATAACGAATTATTCGTTTATTTTATCGTAAGAGTTCCCCCATTGCCACGATCGTGTTCTGTCATGGTCGTGTTCCAGCCACGCGAGCGAAGAAAATTTTTGCTCGAGCCAAGAAGGACCGAGTATCATCATACTAGAGCCGCTGGTGCCCTTCGAGATTTTTTTTTTTCAATCCGGCAAACTCGAGGAGGAAACGACTTTAACGAACCGAGCAACCGCGAGAGAAGCGGAGAATAATATCTCTCCTTGGCTTCTTTGGCTTTTGTGCGGCTGATGTCGAAGACACATCGCGGTCGTGTACTTTGAGGCCTCTCAAAGTTTTGATAAAAAAAAAAAGAAAAAAAAATTCTCCCTGTCGTCGAAGCCTGGACCCACGGGTATAACTCTGAATAATTCGGTTCTTTCTCACAGGGATAGAACCCTTGAAAAAAAAAATCACATAATTTTCTCACTCCTCGCCAACGTGTAATTCGTAATTATGAGATGTGAAATTGGCGCATGCGAATAATATTTGCCAGCAAAAAAAGTGAGATCCCACATAGGTTGTCTAGACGAAATTTTTTGTCCCATCTCCAAAGTCTTTATAAAACGCTCGAAATTTTTATTATGACCCTATAACTTCACACTCTCTGAGGTCCGAAAAACCTCATCGAGAAAGAGAGAGAGAGAGAGAGAGAGTGAAATCGATGTTTTTCGAGTACTCACATTCTTACAAAAGTTTTCATTAAATTCCATGTATATAAATTAATAAAATAAATAAAATTCATTAAATAAACTAAATTTAATCGAGATCAATTAGTTTCGCAATTTTCACACTGTAAAAAATATCATTAAATTTAATATAAAAATTCATATGAAATTTACAAATGGAATTAAAATTAATACATTCCATGGGAAAATTAATAATTCCACCCTGAATCCAATATATGCATACAGAAATTAGTGCAGTTGACATTGAAAATTAATGTCTTCGTAATTGAAAATAGTATTCATAAACGCTTGTGCAATTTTATTGAAACTTAATTGAAAGTTAATATACTTATATCTCTTAAAATTACAACGTACTATTTAAAATTATTTCCATAGCAGTTCTGAAATTTACAACATTTATTTGAAGTTCACAAACTAGGTATATGAAAGTAATATTAATATACATTGTATGATGAATTTAATATTTTAGTTTTCTATTCAATGTTTGTATATTTAATTTAATTCAATTGAATTTTAAAATTAATAAAGTTATTAACAGAAATAATGTCTCTAGTAATGAAAAGTTGAATTCATACATTTTTTGCAATTTCAATGCCACTCAACTGAAAGTATATCTATATACCTCTTCAAATTACAATTTGCTTGCAGGTTTTTGGGTTCGGTTAACTCGGACTCAGCGGGATTGTTTTGGGTTAACTTGGACTCGTCGGGGTTGTTTTGGCTATGCTTGAAGTCGGTATAAGATTGGTTTGAAGTTATACTTGGAAATTTTAGAATTTTCGATCCGTCATACTGGATTGTTATTTTTCATCCCAAATCTATGTCCAGGGACCTCAAATACCTCTAAAAACAATGTACGATCAAAATAGGACAAGGCTATTTTTAGAATTTTCGCTGCACCATATTGGACCAGCCATTTTGAATTTTGTAATCTTGACCTCAAATTCGTGTGCAGCAACCCAAAACAAAAACGCTTATTGCAAAGTTCAATCAAGTTTTGGCATTTTTACGAAAGTTTATAAGCAGTTGATAGAGTATAATAGTTGGGTAGCGTGTTAGGTAGATAGGTAGGATAAGTAGGTAGATCGAGTCCCCTTCGAGGAGAATAAAATCCTATCGAGTAATCCTTGCAGGATTTTTTTTCCAGTGTAACTTATATGACCTATATAACAACGATAAAATATGCATACACTAGGACCTCGATACAGTCGAATTCGGTTATAAGCAATCTGGTTATAAGCAATTTCTCCTCCGATTTTTTTTTCGAGCCCGCTCAGCGCGGTCCCCCACAAGCCAATTGCTTATAACCAGCAGCATTGCGCATTTCACCGACGCACTCACACACATTAAGAACGCTACATTGATGCGCTGTAGTGGGGGAGCCAGATTTTACGACTCTTCGGCGTTTTTTTTTATTCCCTACGGCCCGAAGGATTGCTTATAACCAAATTCGACTGTATAATGGCCCTCGATTTAATAGACAGTCCCCACCATGTCGCATTTATCGATAGGTTTTTCGCGTGGTGGGAGATGGTGAGGGACGCTTAAAGTCTCCCCGATCAGGCCCGTAGCACGGAGTGCCGATGCGCAGATACAGCATGGGCGGGCATACGCTACCTCGATTTAACAAGGTGCGATGCGGAGCCGGTCCCGCCACTGGCCGTTAAATCGAGGTCCTAGTGTATATGGAACCATTTTGCAAGAAATATATTTAATATAAGAGCGTATATTAATTTTCAAATTCTGTCATCTCATTTATTGCTAAAAATTTACCCACCGTGATTTAAAGTTACTATACACATGAGTATTAATTTTCAAATCATTTTCAGATGATCCTATACCTTCAATTAAATTCACGCACGATATGAGAAGCATATTTAACCCTTCGTGGTCACACTGGGTAAATTTCATCCAGGCCTTCTGGCAGGAATGGTGTATTCTTTGAAAAATTGACCTATTTATGATTTTTTTCCAACATTTTATGATTTGAATTTTGACATACCAACTTTTGAAACATATTTTAGAATGTTCAAAATATTTTTTAGTATTTTTTCGATCCCGATCGGACTCATAGTTTTCACACAGCAACCATTTGAAACTTGGCTTGGTAAATTTTGCCCATGTGTGACCACTAACAAAATAAGTTATTGTACAGAGGTGTGACCACGAAGGGTTAATCTACTAGCGTATTATTAAAATTAGGAAGACGTTTAATGGTTTTTAATATAATTGTTATATATATATATATATATATTATTGCACAGTACGGTATATGAAATGTCAATACTGTAAATGCATAAAAACTTCATATTTTTTATTAATTTTCAAAGAAATTTTTTTTTTCCCGGAGATTTGCTCGAAATTTCGTAATAAACCACCAAAACCAGCTCGTTGGATGAAAAATTTTCTCGTCTTACCGCCGCGCTTGCATGAGCAATTAAAATCATCGACGCGTCGCGGTGTACGAAAAGCATATACGCGCGTTAGGGAAAACGGCCCCGCGTGTTTCGCGTGCCCTCAAACGAGAATAGCCGCGAGAAAATAAAGGAAAATACGGACATACGGTAGAATGTAGAATACAACGAAAGGCGATGGAGCTTAGAAAATTATATTATTATACGCGCGTACGCGCGTTGGAGAGGTTTTGACTGACGAATCCCACTAATGAGGCACCATGAATATAACTATAATACCCACAGCATGTTCGCATATCTCGGCTGCGTGAGGTGTCAGAAGCGTTTCCTCATCTTCGCGCGAGATTTGCGAGAACGTTGTTGAAATCCTCCTTGCTCTCGTCTAATGACGTGAAACCCCCGCTAGAATCCCGACGAACCGAGATGAAGAATAAGAGCCCCTTATTGTCCCAAGAGAATTGGTCAACTTTGTATGACAATAAAATAAGTACTTTGTACTTTGTATAACGTGCCAAAAGCTTCTGTTTGGACAGCACACAAATGGATTTTTGTTTTTTTTTTCTTTCATCAAACATCAACGAACCAAAAATTAATCGGATAAATGAATAATTTCATTCCAATAAAAACCTCGGCCACTGACTATACTCGGGCACTGCGGAATTCACAATGCCGCTACAATATAGAACCCCCCGCATGAACAAAAAATTTTATAATTTCAATGAGTGGAGGGTACCGATATACGTATGATACGGGCCTGGTGCTTTATTCTCATTGGTTAATATGAAGGTTAGGTCTTTCGGTCAGTGCCCGAGGTCCGACTGTAATTTAATTGGAATAAAAATATTCATTTACCTGGATCGATCGATTGATGTCCATATTGAATTCAAATAAATCTTTTTTTTTCTCGATTACAAACAAACGATATACGTAAAATTAAAAAGGAAAAAGAAAATAATAACAATAATATGCCACGAATCACAGAAACGAGACGACCGGAAACGGGTATAGTTTCTTCGCTTCAATTCTAGTCAAATGAGTGCTAAACTTTCTCACAAGTGATTTTCGCAAAGTTTAATGCACTTATTATTAAGAAGGTTCTTAACATCAATTGGGTGCGGCAAGGGGAATGTGATGGTGCGGCGCGGGTAACGTGCGGAGCAGAGGTTGCGTTCGGCATTTGTTTCACCAAATACGTTTTTATTTTATTAATTTGCCATTGCTCACGCTCAATTCTGTTTACAAGTATATTTCACAATCGGCACGGTGAAAAACTTTCTTTATGGGCAAATTATATCTATGAAGGTCCAATCTGTCGTTTAAGTGGTTCTTCGGGGAAATGTTACCGTTTTTTCACTCCTAAAATAATCTCCGATCATAGCTTCGAATACTTCTCCCATATAAGAGCCCACGTATAAGCGGCATATTTAATGTTTTTTTTTTCTCCTCAACTACGTGGTCAAAAAATCTGAAATAATTACGGTGTATTCCTAGTACCAGCACAAACCTCCCCTCAAATTTTAGAATAATTCTTACCGTTTTTCTCTGGGTTAAGAACCTCCTTAAGGAGGTTTCTGGGAATAACTCTCTAGAAGATAAAACCATAATATCCATGTATGTTGGAGGTCGAAATATTATAAAACCGTTAAAAAAATGAAAACGAACTCCATCGTTTTATGGATGATGTTAAAGTAGTTCGGCTGTTTGAGCAAGTACGGTAAATGTCCATCAATTTTTGCGGTAAATAACAGTTAAAAGTCCCCTGATTACAATAAGCACATTTTGGGGGGCTCTTGCGGGGCAAAATTTTGAATTATTTCATTTTTTAATTTTGATTTTTAACACAGTACCTTATGGAAGAACTCACAATAATGTTAATTGTAAAAAAAGTAATCGGTGGTTGAGCCTCAGAAAAGTTTCCACCATAAAGGAAATTTATCGCAGATTCTGTTTATTTCAAAAAAACATGACCTTACGGTGCTTTTCAAAAAGAAAACATAAAAGAACTTTTGTTTTCGACGTCTCGGAAGCGGATGGCAGACATTTACGTTGCACTGCTGGAACAGCTGATTGAAGCTTCGGGCAGAGTCGGTAATCGCGGGAATTTTAAATTCTCGAGAAACTTTAAAAGTGAATAACATTTATTTTTTTTTATCACGAATGTTAAATATAGATGCAAGTCCTCGTTGCGTTTCTTTTTCCACATTACAAAAACTAAATGGAATTTCACATCCACGGCACCACATACTTTTCCCGAGCAAAGCTGTATCCACAATTCTTCGACCAGTGTTGTTTACGTTTATTTTCACTTTTTGGTCGAGTTTTATAGATTTTTTTAAATTTATTTTTGAGATTAACTCACGCGCTTTAATTCGTCGAATAGCTTCGCTTTTTTTAACGAACTGACCATTTCTTTTTCTCGGTGCCATTACTTCATAACTTTTCTTTCGCGTTATACAAATGTCGCAGCTAGGTTATGTGTAATATGTCACCGGCACTGGCACGGGGGGCGGAGGGGTGAGAGGGGCAGCGAGCCGACTTTACCCGAACATTGGACAATCATGGCGGACTCAATCACTTAACTAGTCAAGTTAAAGTATAAACTTTATCTTTGACGATATTTTTAAAGCATTTTATGACATTTATGTGATAAAAATATTATCAATGTAAGTGTTCATTAATTTTATTAATAATTTAGACGTAAATTTAATCGATATAAATGAGTTGCCAACTTGACTACAGTCATACGACGGCCGAACTACTTTAATAGCACAGTTATTTTCATGAATTTCATGCGTTAAAAATGAAAGATTACGGAAGAAAAATGATCAAAACTATAGTTAATCTAACTCTGATGAATCATCGTAAAAAAAACCATACCTTTTTGTTTTTTTGTTATTATTAAATCATATTTGCATAATTCTGCTTCAGGAGATAGCGAAAAGTGTACTTTTTAATAATCTCTTTGTTTTCTTAAAGTTGAGATGACGTGTCAGCCAGATATAAATAGGGATAACTTCAGGCGGCCATACCAGCGTAATTTACTATAAAAAATGAACAAAAAAATTTTCTGTATGACTTTATAACTTCTTCTTTTATGTGTAAAAAATTTTAAATTATCAAATAAATTTTTCTACGAAAAAAAAAAATTATTTAAAAAAGGCATTGAGATGTGAGACTACTCCCTTAAGATTTACCACTCATTTAACTATAGTATTATTATTTAACTATAGCCTTAAGTATAATCGATCTCACGCATTGATTTTAATAAACGAAAGAACAATGAATAATGAATCAATAAATAAATAAAAATATGTAGATACGTTGCACTTGACGACTCTCTGCAGCATCCACGAACCTCGTAAATATTGCACTTTTAACAAAATTAATTTAGATCTTTCTCGATGCCAGCCAGACCTCAAATAACCCCAAATTTCCATTGAAAATATGTAAAAATTTTCAAACCTTCATGGGCTCGATGTACAGTGCTGCGCAGCTTCCTGAAAAAAAAAAAGAAAATACAACGAAGAATCAAGTGCATGCGTCAAAAAGAGCGTAATATGCACGCTCTCTCGTGTACTCTCGAGTGTCCGAGCTACATACTTGGCGATGGCGTCTGGCCAGATAAATTTTCAAGTCGAACCTGAATTTCCTTCGAGACTTTCGTTCGGAGTGAAAGATTTTTTTTTTTTTTTGGTAAAACGGATATTGCGACTCAAAAGAGAGAAAGAGAGAGAGAGAGAGAGAGCCACTGTCTGGAGCCCGGCACTTTTTTTGGTCTCCCACGGAAAAGTGGCGCGGCCTAAGCACGTGCAGTCTCAAGGACCAGCTAGAAGATCAGTTTGTGTCTAGCATAGACTTAACTCAAATTCACTTATACTCTTGCGACGATTACACGGAAGACGCCAAACCTGCACTTATATACGTGTAGCTCGTGCTTTCTCGATGTAGAAATTTTCATTTTTACAGTGGATCTTTTTTGTTTTTTTGGCAAAGCAACCTTCATCCTATTCCCACGTACATCGGAAAAAATTTGAGTTATGGCTCTTTTCTGTTCTTTCAAGAAAATCTTAATGATCGTTTTCTATGCCCAAAGTTTTCACGTTTCAGCTCGTTTTCTTTTCTCATCCGCATCGTTAGCTCCCTCTATGTCTTCTTTAACCCTTTTTTTTCCTGTACTTTTAAGAAAATATTTGTGAAGATTAGAGAGAGAAAGAGAAAGAATGGTTTTTTGTCTTGTGGCATTTTCGTCGGGGGTTTTGATCGTGAATTCCTGGAGTACCGATGTGTCTCACGAGCAGGAACCCAACAGAGCAGATTCTTCACGAAGTTTAAAGAGAGAATGTGTTCTCTGGTACTTTTATATATCTGTGTATGTGTGTGTAACTAAAGACTATAGTCTTATCGGGAAGAAAGACCAGGGGGAGCTTGGAGCACCGACGACAAATTAACCCGCAACTCTTTTCTAATTAAATCGTTAGCTTTAATCGAGATGTTTAATCGACGTTGTGAAAATACTTGCTAGAGCTCACCCTCTCTCTCTCTCTCTCTCTCTCTCTCTCTCTCTTTCTCTCTCTCTCTCTCTCTCTACTTCTCGTTCTCTCGCAGTTAATGATTAATTGCAATCGGCGAGTCTATGGCGCTTCAACCGCTCCGTGTACCAAGTATTTCAGTTATTCGCCTCGACTCGCAGTTGTTATACTTATTTTACTTGGAAACCGTAAAGACGGAAAATTGAATCGCAAAACGAAACGAATCTCGCGATTATCGAGGTGGCAAGCCTTCCACGAATCGTCAACTTTTTCTTTTCCTTAGGGCGTAAAACGTAGAGGCATTAATGCCGATGCATCCTCTGGGTCGTTTGATCTCGTTTGAAATAGCGAAACTACAGAGAGAGAGAGAGAGAGAGAGAGAGAGAGAGAGAGAGAAGGAAAGAGCACACTTTTATCTTTGAATTTAGTGCTCCAGTTCGTTATGGCCGCGTATTTTTACTTTTCTCTCTGTGCGATTCTAATTTTCACTGCTCCGAAATCACGATTATTGCCAATTTCATCGAGTTCAGATCTCGTTCTCCTCGAATTTAGGATAATTATCGCTTAAATAGAGGATCAAAACATAACCAAAAACTTTTACACACATTCGTGAAAGTGATGAGAATAAAAATTTGCCCGTGTGGAAATTTTTTTCGGGATCTCTAAAGGGCCCGATTAATTTTCCCCAACTTAATCGGGGGCCGCGGTTTTGGATTCCCGCACGGTCATGTAAGACCGTGGATTCCCGTCAGGGTCCTTTACAGGATTGTGCCGCTTTTGAAATCGGGGACCTACTAGGATTCTCTGATTGCGCCCGGATTATCCAATCTCATTCCTGCGCTGGTAAAATTGACATAATATAGTTTATTATCTATAAATTAGCAATTAGGAATGATCGACGAATGAATTTAATACTGTTATTCCATTATTTTTAAAAATCTTGTAAATTTTCCAAAAACAAAGTCACTGTCCGGTATTTGAACTCGCTATCCTTCAATCGGTGAATTCAGCACTTTCGATCCTCGAATAATCATTTAAATGGGCTTGTGAGACTATGAACGAGGCGATACTCGACGAAAAATTTTCATTTACCTGTTAATTAACAATTGCAGGAGTTAAAGTAGGAAAACTGCGGTATCTTCAATCTTGAGAGTGTCAACAGGAGAGGATGATAGATAACAAAGTTATCATCCATATAATTAATTTACCCTTTGTACCTTAATTAACAATTATATTTATCAAGAACCACATCTAGATTCAACATAAAAATTGTAAGACTGTGAAAAAGGCGACACTAAGTGAAAATGTAATTTAAGTGTTAATTTTTTACTATTTATTAATTTTTATTCACTCAATTAAATGTCAAATTCTTTCGTTCTTGCAGTCCAAAATATGAAAGTCAATTATTAATTAACAGTTGAAGCCCTTACCGTGGATGCCCTTCTGATGCCCAGAGGGGACCTCTTTTTAATTTGGGATGCTCAAACAATCAGCTACACGGGTGGAAGCGGATTTCGAATCCGCACCATTTTAGTTACAATCGAACGATCCAATTTCCATTAAAATTGAGGAACCCAAAAAGATTCTTCGCGCAGATCGATGATCTCGAAATTCATTCATTCGTTTCAAGCCAAAAATTTGGGTATTTGAAATAAAATTTACATGTGAGAGTGCGGGAGATCCATCGTTCTCCAAACTGCGATATTACTCGATTTTATGCACGAATAAATAAAAAAAAAAAAAAAAAAAAAACACTTTCGTAGCTCTGCAGAGCGTCAGGAAAATGTTTGAAGAACAAAAAAAAATACATAAACAGGAAAAATCATCTCGCCCATCATATCCGCTTCGATTATTCGCAACTTTCTCAAATCTAAACGCCAAATGTATTGATACAAGCACTCTTAGGATTTCGTTAGTTTGCTTATATTGGGCAGAACTCAGGAGGATGTTTGGGACTTTCATCTCTCGATTTCTAGGGGCTTCTGGAAGATCTCCAGTGACACTCGTATGTGTGTATGTGTATGATGTGTGCGTGTGTGTGTGGGTGTATGACTAGAGGAAGTGAAAACGAGCTGTTGGCGAGATTGGCAAAAGGTGCAAAGACATTTCGTACAAGCACTCGATCTCTTTTTTATTAAAAATTCTCTCCACCCTTCGAATACAGCTCTTATATATATGAAAAAATGGGAGAAAGGACGAAAAAAAATTCTTTTTTTTTGCCATCGTGTTTTTTTTTTTTTATAAATTTGTTTTATTTATCGATAATATCCTAAAAAATAGTGCTGTTTTACGAATTTTATAAAAACCCATATGAATTTTAATTAAATTTTATCCATTGTAAATTGTTGTATCAATTTTCATGAAAATAAATCATGTTTGTGTCGTTTTGACGTGAAATTTTTGAGTTTCAAAGAGTTCTGGTAAATTCGTGATCAAGGGGAGAAAAAAAAACATCGATACAGGGTCCTGAATGAAATTTTAAAAATCGGAAGATTTTTTATGAATTTTTACGAAAAAAAAAAATATATATATAAAATGGATTCAAGGAAATCGCTGAAACTTTGATTCTCGGTGAAGTTGAGACTGCGCCTTGTTGCTCATTCTCATCGTGATCGTTCGGTAAAATGTCGATTGGTTCAGCGATTTTTTTTTTCATTTTTTTTACAAATTTTCAAAGTCGAACCAACGATTTTTACCAATTTTTTTTTTCTTACATACCCCTTGGGATTTTTCGGCTCTGGCCGGCGATCGAAAATTTTCCGCTGGTCACGAATTCTATCGAATTTTTTTCCGGAAGCCCAAAAATCATAAAGCCAATCATAAAGCCGGCGTCTAACGAACATAACGCGATAGATGGAGCATTATTTCATTTTTTTTCGAAAAAAAACAATGGTTTTAGAGAAAAAATGTATAGAACATAAAAAATCAATCTTCTCATAAGCTACAACTTTTGTAGGGAACATTTTTCTCTGAGATCAACATTTTTCAAAATAAAATGGAAAAACTGATTTTACTTATTCATTTATTCAACTTTTTCGGTCTTCACCGACAGAACACCATCACTGGTGACAGACTAAAGCTATTCATCATGAAAAAAAAATTCCGCCGTTTTTCGGAAAAGTGACTAAGCAAAAGAATTACCAAAATGTTAATGATGACTCATTGACTTGTAGCGATAATCGTCGTGTATTCTCGAGTGGTTTTCAATGGCTCGCATTTGGGGGAATCCCCGAGCTCTTTGAAGTCCAGTGTGTGTGTGTGTGTGTTCGAACAGGTTCGGAGATCAGCCGTAAGATGCTTGGCGGGAAAAACGAATGGCTGACGAACTAATACTCGATAAAGACTGTAGGCGTCGCTCGCTCCTCGTGAGAATTCTCAGATACGAAAAAAAATAACAACATAAAAGAGCATAAATCTCTTTCCAAGTACATCTCTCTCCCTCTCGGAACATAAAAAAAATAAAGGGAAGACGAGCTACACGTACGGGACAGTGAGAAGCAGAAAACAAAAATAAAAACGGGCGATGCTACCTCACGATACGCTTCGATTTATCAATACGACACGAGTGTCCCGCGTTTGTGTCCAGCTCTCTCGACTATGGATATAATTCAACGGAGCGAGAGCGTAGAGAATCGACGATTGCAACCCTGGAATAGGAATTGCTTCGCGCCAAACTGGCGCCCGATTGTGCATCGTCGTCGAGATGTCAGATGTATTCTGTAATCGTTGATGAATACCAATCGAAAATGAAGAGGGGCTTTTACTCCTTCCTCGTTCGAGCCTCATTTGAGCATCGACCTACCGAACTACTCAATCGAAGTGCCCTCTAACACGGAAAAAAAAACTTTAAGCTGAATAATTGCACATTAATGCCTTCACTATGAAAAAACTATCTCAATTTTGGCATTCTAAGGGAACAAAATTTTAGTATTGTAATTACGAAAATTTTTAAATTATCATTGAGTCTAAAAAACAAACAAACAAAAAACCTGCAATTTTGGCATTCTGAGGAAAATTTTAATATTGCAATTATGAAAATTTTTAAAATTATCATTGAGTCTAAAAGAAAAAAATAACCTTCAAGCTGAAAATTGCACATTAATGCCTTCACTATGGAGAAACTATCTTTCTGAGTTTTGGCATTTTAATAGAGGAAAATTTTAGTATTGTAATTGCGAAAGTTTTAAAATTGTCATTAAAATTCTTTTAAAAAAAAGCTGATAATTGTACATTAACGCCTTCACTATGGAGAAACTATATACTTCTCAACTTTGGTATTCTAAGAGAGGAAAATTTTAGTATTGTAATTACGAAAATTTTAAAATTATCATAAAAAATCTACGTATGAATATAAACTAAAATGATTGAGGACAAAAAAATTAGTTCTTCAACATAAAATTCAGTTAGAATTATTCATTAGAATTTGAACAAATTAATTTCACTCTCGTATCATCGTTATGTAAATAAATTAAATTACTACAAATATATATATATATGTATATTAGGGTGGTCCTTATTTATAGGGCTCGGACGAATTTTTAGTCAAACGCCTCCCAAATCGGCTCCAAATAATTTAAAAAAAATACCCTAATTTTTTTAAATTTTTATCTAGACTCTAACCTCTCGCACCCGAGGGTGAATTTCCCGATTTGAAATACACGTGTTTCGGACAAATTCTCAGGATATATTTTATTCTAAGAGTAATAATTTTTTTTTTAATCTGTAACTGCGAGATTTTAGTGTTCATTGGTGCTACTATATGAAAAAAAAATCACATTATCATACGGATCAATTTAGACAAATTGCACACCCTTTAACTTTGAAACATGGTGGTAATCCACGTTACCACCTCGATTTTCTTGAATTTTTCTAATTTATTTACTTTTTAACGTATTCAGATCCGGTTTTTTTGCACTTTTCAGTTACTTTAGTGATGAAAGAACATAAATATACAGTCTAATTGGTATAATTGTTTATAATATAAGATTTATAAATAAACAAGCTAAAAAAATGACGTTTTTTTCGGAAAAATTTACTCTTGAAAAATCTATCGAAGGTAATAACTTGACATTCAGTGAGAGTGGGTTTTTGGGGTCACTGATTACGAATCCGATGTCAGATTTTTCAAATTCAATATTTAAATTTCGGTGTCCATCATCTTGAATCCGCCATCTTGAATTTTGCAGATCTGATAGCGGATTCGTAATCAGTGACCCCAAAAACCCAATTTCAAGTTGTTACCTTGGATAAATTCTTCAAGAATGAATTTTTCCGAAAAAAAAAGTAATTTTTTAGCTTGTTTATGTATAAATCTTATATTATAAACAATTATACCAATTTCAAGTTGTTACCTTGGATAGATTCTTCACGAATGAATTCTTCTGAAAAAAACGTCATTTTTCTAGCTTGTTACGTATAAATTTTATATTATAAACGATTATACCAATAAGGATGTATATTTATGTTCTGTCATCACTAAAGTAACTGAAAAGTGCAAAAAACCGGATCTGAATACGTTAAAAAGTAAATAAATTAGAAAAATTCAAGAAAATCGAGGTGATAACGTGGGTTACCGCCATGTTTCAAAGTGAAAGGGTGTGCAATTTGTCTAAATTGATCCGTATGATAATGTGATTTTTTTTTTCATATAGTAGCACCAATAAACACTAAAATCTCGCAGTTACAGATTTAAAAAAAAATTATTACTCTTAGAATAAAATATATCCTGAGAATTTGTCCGAAACACGTGTATTTCAAATCGGGAAATTCACCCTCGGGTGCGAGAGGTTAGAGTCTCGATAAAAATCTAAAAAAATTAGGGTATTTTTTTAAAAATTATTTGGAGCCGATTTGGGGGGCGTTTGATTAAAAATTCGTCCGAGCCCTAAATAAGGACCACCCTAATGTATATATTATGACAAATATACAAAAATATATCGTAGATATATTAAAAATATATTTTGTTCGTAAAGTTACGCGTTTAATATATATTTTACATATATATCCATCGTATACAAGAAAAATATATTTCTCATATGTATATAAATGTCCAAAAAGTTATATATATATATGTCAAATATAATTCTACATATATACTTTTTTTTCTTCCATACGAGGGCCTTCAAGACCGCTAAACATTACAGAAGTTTGGCTACTTCCATTTACCACATGTGCAGAGAAAATATGAAGATCAATTACACATATACGAATTTATGAAAAAATTTATTTTCATTCGATTCCTTAGATTTTGCAATAAAAATTTTCGATGGCCATCTCTACCTCGGCGTATGCTCAACGCTAATTTTCAGAACTATATTTTACATCCAGCATATATATACTCGATTAGCAAAATATACTTTCATTGAGAATTCAATTACAAAACAATGAAACGAGATCAACTACATCCAGCGGCATATTATAAATAAAACAAATATATATATATATTTTTTTTCCCTACAATCTGATGCAATTTATTCGTAAGACGAATATAATCCGTTCCTGATTTTTCCATGCCGATTTGATGCGAATCGTCGTGGCGTAATATTTATGAAAGTAAAGCTCATCGAGATTTAGGCATGTCGAGGCTAAAATCGTTTACTTATTAACCTGAGATTACTTCTCCCCAATTGTTCTCTGATCCCTTCTTTTTTTTTCTTTTCATCAAACGGCACATCCCCGATATCCAGCGAGAATACGAATTATTTACTCGAAATTTCGCCAACATATCTCGATTATATATATGAGTAAAAACATGAAGTATCGGCCAAGTTTGAGCTTCACTATCGGGGATCTTTTTGTAACTTACACAGCTTGGTGTCTGTGTTGAAAAACACGTGCCATAATTATTTCATTTGAAACTTTTTTTTTTCATTTAATTTTGGCGGCTTGAATTTAAAAAAAAACCAATTATATATTTTTTTGGTGAAAACATCGCAACTTTTCTAAAAAAAAACATATAGCCTAATTAATATACGTGTAGAAGACTCTCAAACTCAAGATTTTAATCTGAAAAGTCGTTTTTTTGCCATTGCCCAAAGTTCAAAAAAAATTTCCATTTTTTTTTCTTCAGAAAATTTTTTGAGTTGGGATCTCTAAAAAAAACTCCTGGGATTGATAAAAATGTAAAAAAAAACATTATAAATCTCATTTATTCTAACAATTTTAATATTTTTTTAATTTTTGGAGTGGCTGTTGAAACGAACAATGGACAATTGTTGAGTACTGATGTAAATACCGGGTTATTGTTTTTATTATTTTACCATTACGACGACATACAATCATTCCAGTTGAAATACATGCGCCAGAGAAAACGTTTCTGAGTTCGACACAGGTTTGAGAATAACTTTTCCCAAATTATTTCGTACAGGCGAAATCGAATGGAACGATCGAATATACCTTTGACAGTCTTTGAACGCAAAGATCTTTGTTCAATTTCAGATCTTCGAATTCAGATACTCAATATTTTCCAAAAACTCAAAAGTTGCATTTGGCAAATTGGTAGGAGCCCATTCAAACAAGTTACGTGGTCTAAATATTTGTGATTTTGTACCCACTTGTAGTGAAGCTTTTCTTGACAGTCTTTCAATCGTGCCAGCTGAACCATCGCATGGTCCCTTGCAATGTGAAGTTGCGAAAAAAATTGCATTCAGCAATTGCGGGAAGAATTCAACATTTTACAAGATTGAATTTATAAAATTTTTTTCGTAAAATGGATATGACTCCGGTACGTTCATTAAAATTAATTGTCAATGAAAAATTAGTACCTGGTTACCACTGAAGGACTCACGGAGAGCTCATAAATTCATTCTATCGGTGTCTGAGAACGAAATGAACCTTTAAAAAACGTCAAAGCTTAATTTCCAATAGAAAAATATTAAAATTGTTAGAATAAATGAGATTTATGTTTTTTTTTTTTACATTTTTATTAATCCCAGGAGTGTTTTTAGAGATCCCAACTAAAAAATGACATATATTATGTAAAAAATTTTTTTTTTTGTCGACTTAAAATTATAAATATAAGTTTTTGGTGGAGAGTGAGATTAGGCCTTGGAAATATTGGTCCAAGGAAAATGTAAAGGGCAAGGAGAAAGAAATGTGAGCCAGGATAAGATGCGGAAATATATAGGGAGAGCGGGCAAGAAAGGTGAGAGAGATCGGATGTGCAGAATATGTGAGGAGCGGAGGATGAGACTTTGGAGCATTCGCTGGTGCGTAAGAAAAGTAGAGAGCGCGCGAAGGAAAAGACAAGAAAAGAAGTGGAAGAATGGCTGGAGGGAATTGATGAAATAGCGATGGTGGGAGAGTTGATAAATATGCTTCAGGGAAAAATACAAAAAGGAATTTGCGCATATTTCACGGAAATCGAAGAGATATGGGAAAAAAGGAGTTTGGAGATCGAGAATGGGAGAGCAGAGAAATGAATGGGATGCGGCGTGAGAGTTGATTAGAAATGTAAGACGTATAGATTTAAGGATGCGGGAGGAGTTAAGGAGAGGACAAGGAATGTAAATTATGAGAGAGAGATTGTGCAAGTTTTGTAAAAAAGCTTTTTAAAAGTTATGCAAATAAAATTTATTGATCGTTGTGAAAATTTTTTCAGCTTTCTGAAAAAAATATGGAAATTTTTTTTTTTTTAACTTTGGGCAATGGCGAAAAAACGACTTTTCAGATTATAATATTGATTTTTCGAGTCTTCTACGCGTATATTAATTAGGCTATATATATATATTTTTTTTTTTCGGGAAGTTGAGATTTTTTTACATAAAATATAAATTGTTTTTTTTTTTCAAATTCAAGCCGCCAAAATTAAATGAAAATAAAAAAAGTTTCAAACGAAAGAATTCGATACCAAATGGCAGCTAAAAAAAAAATTGAGGAAAAAAATCTGAAAAAATTATGGCACGCGTTTTTCAACGCAGACACCAAGCTGTGTAACTTACAAAAAGATCCCCGATAGTGAAGCCCAAACTTGGCCGATAATTCATGTTTTTACTCATATATATATATTGATACAAAAAATAATAATAATAATAATAATAATAAACGCAATACGATTCAAGCCGCTTTCACGACGAAACGTATCTTAAGCCTCGTAATATTAAATTATTCGTATTTATTATTTACAATATCGCGAAAAGAACGACGCGGACATTGGTAGGAAAAAAAAAAAAACACTGAGTCATAATTGTATAGTTAAATATTATCGTTTTTTGTTCGTTTGATTTTTTTTTTTTTTATTGGAAAGAAAAAAAAAATTAAACAACGAACCAGTGTTGTGACAGACATTGAAAATGACGACGAATCGCAAATAGGCGACGATTCGAGAATATCGAATTCTACAATAATTTTGTTTTTTTAATTTTTTATATCCTCAAATCTCATATCCTCAAATCTTGGTTCGTTTACGGCAAGAATAATGAGAATTAAGAGCCGCGCGCCGCCGCCCGCTGATTACGATTAACTTTTGTTTATCTCGAACATTGAGACAGCGAATATATTTTTTTTCCTTTTTTTTTTTCATTCGTGCATTGCTCGTCCTACGTTGCAGTTACCATTATACATACGTACAGTATTACATAACTAAAGCTCGTCGTACAAAATTCATCGTGTGATGGGCCAATATTGCCCCCTTGTTTTTCTCTCTCTCTCTCTCTTTCTTTTGGGGCCCCAAAAAGTGCCAAAGATCCGGAAGCTTTGACAATTTTTCTCGCGACAAGAATAACGCAAGACGTTTCACGTTAAGCGCCAGTCTCTTATTCTTATTTTCTATTTATCGCTCTCTCTCTCTCTCTCTTCTCGATTCGTCTCAAACGATACGGACGAGTTTGGGGGTTTTTTTTTTCTTTCTTTTTCTTCGTGCTGGCCCTCGTGCGTTACGCGGGTATTTTTTACTAAATTATTATAAATCACGGACGGATGAACTCCGTTCAACGAAACGTGACATTTACAATATTATATTGGCAGAGAGAGAGAGTGAGAGAGAGAGAATGAAAAAATCGCTTTGTAAACGAACAAATACGATATTACTCCGTTTGCTCTTTTCGTCTTTTTCTTCTTTGCACTTGAAGCTCTCGACATTCGCGCATACCGGGGTCATGGCAGTTATTGGTATAACGCAGAAAATAAAAAAAAAAAAATTAATTCGATCATCTAATGTAACGTAAAAAAAAAAAAAAAAAAAAAAAAAATAATTACTGAATTAATTTGCGGCTATAGCCGCGCCCGTACCCGACGACGACGACGACGACGACGACGACGACGACGACGACGACGAGGTCGAGGAGGTCGATTTTTTCTTCAGTACGATATCCTTGATGTTGAGATTGACTTTTTCCTTGCGCGGCGGCGGCACAGACTGCAGGCAGAAACGCTTGAAAGCCTCCAATTCGCGCTCGGCGTCGTCCATCTCGCCGTCCTCGAGGTCAATATCTTTTGGCGTGAACACGCTCTCTGGAAAATTTCACGGTTTTGGTGAAGATTTTCAATCGAGGCAAACGGACAGATTGAGAAAAATTTAAGAATTTCACGATACGAATTGTGTGAGAGGATTGTTTTGTTTTTTGTTTTTTTTTTTTTTTTTTTTGTAATTTCGATTCGTTTTCGTGTGTCACACGAGACTCATCCTTCCCATCTGACGAGTCACAAAACGAATGAGGAAACGAGATGTAAAAAAAAGAAAAGAGCGAAGCAATATTGTACGAAAGAACGAAAAATGTTAGTTTCGCAGTAGACGAAGAGAAGATGTATTAATTAGCCCGGGCAATAATTGGGAAATTTTTTATTCCATCGGGAAGAGAGATAGATAGAGATAGATAGAGAGAGAGAGAGAGAGAGAGAGAGAAAAGTAAAAGCCTTGATAAAACAAAATAATGTTTATTATTTTTTTATCCATTTATTTCAATTTTTTCCAAAAAAATATATATATGTAGTCTTCCTATCGACAGTCGAATCGGTAAACGTTCCAAATACGTTCTAATATCACAATCGATTCTGTTTATCACTGCGCTTCACAAAATTCAGCGTTTCCAACATCCTACAAGTGTGCGGATTGTCAATAATCGTGAACAATGATACTGCCGCGCGCTCTCTCTTTCCTTCATTCGTCTTTTCATTTTCTTTTTTTTTTTCATTTCTCTCCAAAAAATTCGCGAATCTATAACTGGATATCCTCCGTTGCCCCCCTCCCTTCCCGAGATTGGGCGATTCAAGGAACTGCTCATTTACCGGAAAAATTCTGGATTGAAATGCTCCATTTATCATATATTTACCATATTTAACGAATCATTGAAAATTAATATTAATAAATTTATGAAAAAAAAAAAAAGTGATCAGGATGCACTTTTTTTCCAAGTTTACGATGCCAACGCTCGTTGAATTTCAATTCATATTGATATTTTTCGTCTTGCAAAAATTTTAAAAGCCTTTACGAGAGTGAGTCGAATTTCTGGAATATCAAATTCGCGTTGCGAGGTCTTTTTGAGATTGTTCAATATTGAAAAAAAAAAAGAGTATCAAAGTACTTTGTTCATTTTCCTGTCAGAATTTTTTTTTTTTTTTTTTACTTTTTTTTCTGTATTAAAAAGACGTCACTCGGATCGAATATAGCAGTGGCAATTTAGTTTTTTTTTTTTTTTTTTTTCTCCACGCCGAGCTCAGGCGCGGATCTTCAACGAAAAAAAAAAAAAACGCGGCTTACTCGCAATTTCGTAGAATCGATTGATTCGCAAAAGTCCAATTGAGCCGATAACGGAAAAAAAAAAAAAAAACCGAGAATATCCAGGCCGCGATATTGAAAATAAAGTCATGTAATGCGCGGAAAAATCCACAACGATTGAACGAATTCGGAGAAGCGAAAAGAACGAAAGAGAGGGGGAAAAAAAAAAAAAAAAAACACAAACGAGGGCTCTTTTTTACGCTCGAAAATATAAAAATTTGTTTTTTTTTTTTTTTTTTTTTTTTTTTCGTCTTCTTTCTCAATTATTATTATTATATTTTCTCACCAACGAGATTCCAGTCATCCCCGCAGTGCTTAGCCCCGTTGGCGCGTTTTTTCTTCTTCTTGCTTTTCCCATTACCGGCAACATTAATGGTCGCGCTAATCGCATCTCTGACGGCAGTTTTGGCCTGCTGAATCTCACCGAGGCTCCTCGTCAAAGCGTCGATCTTGGGGCTTGTCGTCGTCGTCGTCGAAATCGTCGGCGGCTCGGGGGCGCGTACTTTCGTCAATGTTACGCTCGTACCGCGAATATTAATACCGCGCTCGGGTATCGTTTGTCCATTCGTCACTTTGCTTATGTGAATATTCGCGAGACCCGGCAACGTGCCGCAATCCGTCGACGTTAATCTGCTACGAAATTCCGCGAGACTCGGCGCAACGATGCCATTAGTGATTTTTTTAACCGTTGAAGAATTGACAATGCTCGCCGAGAGGATCGGCCGATTGCCCGAGATCGCGCTTCCGTTATTATTATTGCCCGGAGCGGACAACGATGGATCACCCTTGACGATGAAATCCGGCTGAGCCGTTGGCGCAAGACCGGCGTTTATCGCCTGCTGCAACGCCGGACTTCTTATCGTCACCATACCGTTGTCCGAGACTTTTATTATCGCCGCCTGTTGCGTCGCGTCGATCTTCGGCGCTGGACCGAAAGCCGGATTTCTTATAGTCACCATGTTCGAGCCCGGATTATGCAAAATTCTTGCTGACTCGTCAACCCCGTTCTCCTTGCCCGAATCGTTGCCGCCCCGATTTGACGCGCTACCACCACCACCACCACCGATGCTAACGGAATTTGACTGTGTCGATAGGGAATTCTTGCTACCTTTTTTTTTCTTCTTCTTCTTCTTGCCCGACTGTGCGCTCGTGCCTGTCTGAGATTCCTTTTGTGCTTCTGGATTATGAGATCGGGACGAGGGGGGGGGAGGAGAGACAAACGAAGGCGATGTATGAGTAAAAGAAGAATGTGATGAGCGAGGAAAAGCAATAATTGCGAATAAACGAGTCGATGTCCTGGGGAATTTTACTTTCTACATGGCAAAACTTCGGGTTCGTGTGAAACTCGCGAATCACTCGCGATATCGCGTGTGCAATAAGGTCGTAAGCCCCAAAAAGGCGTTTTTAGTGTCATAAGGTCGTATATATATTTTTTTTTTAATGTTTTTCCGTTATTTTTCGTAAAAATGATTGAAACGCAGAAATAATTGAGAATTAGGAACTGGAAAACTTAAAAGCGGAAGATCGTATGTTGGCGGATATGACCTTTTGGGTTTGGGTTCTCATTAAAAGAGGATCAATGCTCAAAGGACGTTATCCGCCCAAGATACGACCTTCTGGTTTTAGGTTTTCCTTTTCTTTTTTTTTTTTTTAAAGATTTTTCAGGCGTTTACGATTCTCTGGGTTTGAGATTTCTTTTTTTTTTTTTTTAATTTTCAGGTTTTTGCAACCTTCTGATTTAAGTTTTCTTTTTTTTTTTTCTTCTAATTTTAAAGTGTTCATGACCTTCTGGTTTTAAGTTGTTTCAAGGTAGTATGCGCACAACTGTGGGCGCGGGTGAGGGCGGCGAGCGAGGGGCACGCACGAAACAAGAGAGAGTCGGACCGCTCATAATCCGACGCGCGCGAAAAATTTCCTTCAAATCGATAATTTTATGTCAAAAGGTTCGGCAATCCCCATTTTTTATGGAACGTATGTAATCGTGATAGTTTCCTGAACATTTAACAGTTTTAATATTGATCGTATGTAATCGTGAAAGATAACGAATTTCTGTTTCAAAGTTGCGTCAGCCGAGAATTCGGATATGGTGTGGGATAAATATGTGGATTTCACGAATTAATTACTCGCGTAAAGAGTCGGTGGCCCACTTTGAAATTTTACAGGCATTAATCTTATACACTTCTGCTGCACCATATAAAAAATTCAGATTTTTATCTAATCGTCAAGTTCGTGCGCGTACTGCCTTGAAATTTAATTTTCCGGCGTTTACGAACTTCCGGTTTTAAGTTTTCTTTTTTTTTTTTTTTTTCAAGATTTCCGGGTGCTTACGACCTTCTGGTTTTAATTTTTTTTTTTTAATTCTCGTTTACCCCGGTAAAAATCGTTCATATATCATCACAAGCTGCTGATAAGAAATTTCATTTTTTTATATCTTTATATAGTTTAAATTATGTACTTATTTGGTGGTTCCTGAGAAAAAATGAACCATCTTATGATTCGTACAAAAAGATTTTTTGAATCCATTATTTTGGGAAACATAGCGCGCGCAGCTGAAAATTTTCAAACGGTAACAATCAACGATAAAAAAAAAATGATTATGCGGCGCATACGACCTTATGAAACTAGTTATTGTGATTTTTTCTTGTGATCTCGAATTAGAACCGCAAGGTCGTATCTGCCGATGACTCATTTTTGTAGGTTTTCCCAAACGTTTTCTACGTTCTTACTTTTACCAATGCCAGAAAGTCGTATAATGTCGCTTGCGACCTTTCGGAATCAGTTTGCGTGATTATTTCTCCTTCGGTTAGGTCCGAAAGGTCGTATAAGCCAGGACTCGCGACGTTCTGGTTTTACGTCGCCAAATTTCAATTTTAACGCTTTTAAACATATTTTTACGTGATTCGCGTAAATAAATTAAAAAAAAAATATATATCAAGGGCTTAGGACCATAAGGGCGTAACCCACTGTTTTTTTTTAACTTTTCATTGCCTTACTGCCATAAGGGCGTATCCCCACCTTTAACACGGAAGTTTCATAAGAGCAAAATTAATCAGCCTACAGCCAGAAGGACGTAAGCCCACTGCAATACTGCCGGAAAGGCGTAACCCGCAAAGAAAAAAAAAAGTTGCTTACGCCCTTCTGGCAGATCAATGATCATTTTTCCGGATTTAAATCGCCTGCTTACAGCCAGAAGGGCGTAACCCTTTTTTTTTTTTTTTCGTGGCTTACGCCTTTCCGGCGAATAACCGGTCAGATTTTTCCGAATTTCGATCGCCTACTTACTGCCAGAAGGGCGTTACCCCAAAAAAATTGAAAACGTGATGTGCGTAAGATTTACTTACCAGATGCGTGCAAGATTGCCGTTTTTGGAATTTGATAACCTTGTTACAGCCGGAAGGGCACGACTAGAAAGTATGAAAAAAGTATATAATATTATTATATACTTATATAGTATATAATATTATTATATACTTCTTTCATACAGTGACTTTCTAGTCGTGCCCTTGTAATAAAAACAAGTATATAATAATATTATATAATTTTTTTCTTACGGTTACTTCTAGTCGTGCCCTTCCGGCTGTAACAAGATTATCAAATTCCAAAAACGGCAATCTTATACACATCTGGTTAGTAAATCTTACACGCATCAAGTTTTCAATTTTTTTGGGGTAACGCCCCTCTGGCAGTAAGTAGGCGATCGAAATTCGGAAAAATCTGACCGGTTATCCGCCGGAAAGGCGTAAGCCACGAAAAATAAAAAAAAAAGAGGGTTACGCCCTTCTGACTGTAAGCAGGCGGTGTAAATCCGGAAAAAAATTATCACTGATCTGCCAGACGGGCGTAAGCCACTTTTTTTTTTTTCTTCGAGGGTTACGCCTTTCTGGTCCTAAGCCCTCGATATATACGAACTTCTGATTTCAGCAATGGGGGAAAAAGTCGTATAATGGCACTTACGACCTTATTCCATCGGACGCGCGATTGACTTTTTCTTTCCGGTTACCGAACCCCCCCAATTCAACATCAAGGATCTCCTGAGATCCCCTCACTCATCAAGGAACCAATCTAATAATTAAGGATAAATTGTAAGAAAAATCTCAATCGATGTTACCTTTGGATTTATCGCCATTCTTGGGTAGCAGATCCTGCTTGAGCTTTCCGGTATCGACGACAATGACATTGCCGCCGGTCTGCGAGCCGGGATAGCTCGATTGTACGCCGCTCATCGGCGCTGCGATTATCGTCGTTTGCTTAGGCGCGATCACCGGTTTCGGCATAGGAGCTGATTTTATCGGCATAGATTTGGCCGGCGCGTCGACCTTCGTTATCGTTATGCCGGGAGGTAATTTCAAATTTTCAATATTAATCCTCGATAACGGAACAAAGTCGTTGAATTGGCTGCTGAAAAGATTACCGCCGCCATTACGCTCGCTCGTATCGTTCGATTTTTCATCGTTCGATCTTCGCTGCTTCGTCGTCGTTTCATTGTTCTTGGCTCGACTCGTCGGATTTTCGCTCTTCGCCGTCTGCTGCTGCTGCTGCTGCTGCTGCTGCTGCTGCTGCTGCTGCTGCTTGCTAGTCGCGATTTCAATTTTTTTTTTCCCCTTCGACGAAGCTCCCGACGCTTGAACGCTCTGCTCCGTCTGTCGCTGCTGTCCCTTCGACTTTTTTTTGCCAACGTCGCTCGTCGCTGCGCTACGATTCTCTTGTGACTTTTGAGCCGCCTGAGTCTGCTGCGAACCGTTGACTTTGCTCTGTTTTTTCGCCGTACTTTGCTGCAAAGGCTGCTGCTGCTGCTGCTGCTGTGAATTTTTACTTTTCGCATTAACAATCGGCTGATCCGCGCTCTCCTTCGATTCCGCAGTCTTTTTCTCCTTTTTCGATTTTGTACTCTTCGTTTCGCCGCTAGTCCGCTGATTATCCTGCTGGATTTTCTTATCCTCGATTTTTTTACCCTTCGACTTTTCACCGCACGTCTGCTGTTGCGCTTTTCCAATTTTCCCGTCGCCGGAAGTCTTCCGGGCGCTCTGCTGCTTGGACGCCGTTACTTGCTGCCTCTGAAGCTTCCCCGCCTGCTGCTGCGTCTGATTATTATTATTATTGTGATTATGATCGCTGCTGTTGTTGTTGTTATTGTTGTTGTTATTGTTGTTTGGATTATTGCCGCTGTTCCCTTTGCCCTTCTTTTTTTTGCCGGTCGAAGCCTGACCCTGATGATTCTCCGTTCTTGCGGTGCCCGGCTCTTTCGTTTGCCCATTCACGAGGGTGAAAAGAACTTTGTCCTCCGCGGGCGTCTGACCTTTCAGGGTTATCGTAACCGTTGGCTCGGCATTGCTCGATTCCATGACCCTCTTGATCGTCACTATCTGCGGCTTGTTATCCGGCAATCCAGACGCCGTTCTCACCGCCGGCTCGCTCTCCTTGGCGTCATCCAATTTTTTCATCTCGCGTCTCAGCTTTTTTCGCTCCTTCTTCGTCAGCTTGACCTCCGTAAGATCGCTGATAATCGGTATCGGCGTTTCCGGCCGCTTAGCGCGGTTCTCGCTCTTCGCACTTCCGGTTTTAACGATTTTACCGCTGTCCGCTTTAACGACGGAACGTTTTTTTTCCCCATTGCCATCTCTGACCACGAAATCGTACGCATTGAGATTTATCGACGATACGGAAGCCACGGCGGTCCTGTTTTTCTCGTTGCACGCAACGCCGAATCTTTCGCTGTTCCTATCTTGTTTTTGTTGCTGCTGCTGTTTTTGCTGCTGTTTTTCCTTCTTTTTACTGTTATTCGATTGTTTCTGAGCAATCAGACTCGTGACCGGAGTTATCATGGCCGGTAATATCGAGACTTCCGGTAAATTACGCTGCGGAAATCTCTGGGGAATTGGCTTTAAAGGATCGACCACCGTGATCGTAACTTCCGGCGTTTTTTTCTGTAATTCTATGAGTTTTTGCCTGTCGGCTTCATCCTTCGCTTTTCTCAGCGTTTCGTCGAGCTGCGTCGTTGCGAGAGAGGGAAAAAAAAAAAACATTTTTTTTGAAACAAGAGATTTATCGTCAGGGGGGGTGGGGGTAAGCTTGCAAATCTTTCTATTACTCACTTTGCGCTGTTTCTGTCTTGCTTTTTTCTCAGTCTTCTTGTTGTCTTTCTTTGTACCTTGGTTACCCTCGATAAACTCGAGAAGTGCCTCGAGATCACGCTGATCGCGTTGCTCCGGCTGAATCGCATTGACCATCGGTATGGGTGTATCCGATCGCGAAGTACCGGCGCGCAACGGAGGAATAACTTTTTGCTCGTTGCTCGCGCTTGACGCGATCGACGACTCGGCGGGACTCTTGGGCGGACTGGGGCACGGAACTTTGCACTTTTTCGCCTTTTTCTTCGTCAACAATTGTCTCAGACGTTCGCGCATCTCGTTGTAATTTCTACTTACCGGCGCGACGGATGGCTGAAATTCCAAGGATCAACACGAATATCTGTTAATTGCCTTGTTTTTCATTTTTTTTTTTCTCTCTCTTACGCCCGAAAAATAGTAAATTATCATTATTAATATTATTATTATTTATATTATTAATATTATTATTATTATTATTATTTTTTTACAAAAAAACGACAGATGGGAATAAATATCAAGCGCTAACCAGTCCGGGACCGAAAACCTCGCAGTAGCAACAATCGCAGTGTCTGCTGGAATCTCGGGGCGTTGAACTGCTCGTCGAGCAAGAGTCCTCCTGGCTGCTACCCGAATCCGAGCAATCATCCTCGCCGGGACTCACTGAGGAATAAAAATTATTCCCACGAATGGATTATTTTTCTACGCACGTTTTTTTTTTTTCAACCCTAGAACCCGGCAATCATTCTTTTAACCCTTATCCCCGCACACACCGGGGAACAAACGTACCCCAATTTTAGCGTCAAATTCTTCCCATGGGTCGGAGCAGGGTTGTACCGTTCTCTTCTTTTTTTTTTTTAATAACAAAGAAAATTATATATGACAAAGTCAAATTAGGCGAAGATACATTGGTAAAAAAAAGTGGTTTAAATGGGGGGAAAAAGTGTCTAAAAATTGGAAAAACGACTTGATTCGAAAAAAAAAAAAAAAAAATTATCATTTTTTCCCCCCAATTAACCAATTTCAGAATTTCAAACGGCACTTCAAAGTAGACATTTTGGACTACTAGAAAAAAAAAAAAAAAAAGAGAGAATTGCCCCTCTTCGGAAAAGCATAATTATTTGAGGATGCGAAAGACGACAAACATAAAAAAATTTGCGAAAACGGGGAAAAAAAATCAATGAAAAACCAAGATAAATTTCTGTTCAACGCCATGTATGTTTATTTTTTAGATAAATTTTTTTTTTTTTCAAATACATGAAACGAGCGACAGCAAAACAAATGTTCAATCTGTGGCGTTTCACCGATCGCGTGATACTGATCGGTGGTCTTCGCAGATCGATCTTGCGCGCAAATTCCGCAAGCTGCACGCGGCTCGGCTACTCTGGTCGCATTTCCCTCAAGTTGTACGTCTTCGACGTGTCTGATTGTGAAAAATAAGACCTGGACACATTTTTCCATTGAAACATATACTTGACTACGTACGAAAAAAATATTACGGTAGAAGTAAAATTACTTATACTGATTTTGCTCAAAGTATTCGAAAGTAACATCATAAATTAATTTATACGACTCAAAACGTTTGAATCACGTAAATACACATAAAATACGCTACTTTAATAAAAAAAATAAAAAAATAAAATTGACTTACCTGCACAAAACACTAACGGGAACCCCAAACTCATTAACAAATGTACACCACTCCGGATTTATATGCGTACTGTTCGGCAAGAGAACACTCACTGACGAGGGCTGGACTTACACTGTTAAAAATTTTTAGGAAATTTATAACACTTTTACTGTACCAAAGTAATTTAAATTCACAAACGTGGTGCATGAAATGTAAATTCATACGCATCGTATCGCTAAATTAATAGAGTGATATTCATTTTAATTAATAAATTAATAGAGCGATATTCATTTTAATTAATAAATTAATAGTGATATAAATTTTAATACACTATGTGGAATTCAATATACAAAAGTTTGAATACTGAAAACCCGTATACTAATTTTTCGAATAATTCATGAATGCTACAATTTTCGTCAATGATAATCACAACTTTTGTATGTAAAATCATTAATCAGTAAATATGTATTACAAAAAGAAGACAACTTTGGATTTGAATTTGAACCGAATGAAAAATACAATTTACGTGAAAATGAACATTACGATACGTAAAATATATATCCTCGAGAATTGTCTTTTAAAAATTCAAAGCAAAACTGAAATCGAAATTTCATATACAATGAATTCTAAATTACAAAATCCGATATGGTCGATCCAATATGAAGGATCGAAAATTCTAAAAATGCCATAGGGTAGACGTACCAGTTGTGGCCACTTTAAGCATTTTCGAACATTCATTTACGAACAGCGTTCACATTATTGCAAATTCAGAATTGAAAAAGCTATCGATGTAACCTAAAAAGTACACAGAATCGAATTGTTATCATTTTAAAACCTTTTCTGATCGGTGATGAATAAGAAAATAGGAAATTATCTTCTAGCTGTCATTTTCACCATTTGTGGCCACAATTGGGAGTATAAATGAAATTTTTTTATTTCAAAATCTGGTAGTTTAGGAAAAAATATTTAGTACGTATTCTTTATTTTTTTATTTGAATCAAAATTGCCGTTAATATAACAAATTGAAAAATATAACATTATGACGTCACACATGTTAAGCTATATCTATATATATCAAAATCCGTGAAATTAAATTGCCTATAACAGGTGAATCTGTCATTTTTAACGAAAAATAAAAAATACGTCCTCATTATTTTTACTTATTCTACAGTATGCGCCCCAATGATTGAAAAAAAAATCCATTCATACTCCTAATTGTATTTGGCCACCAAGCTTTGAATTGGGATTGGCCATAAGCTGGCCACAAATAGAACAATTGCATTTTGAATGTACCACTTTTGGCCACCACGTATTTTTTCCGGAATTTTAGCTGAGACATCAGTTTTTTGTAATTATAATCCGAAAAATGAGCTTCAACTGATAAAGTATAAATTTTCGACGGGGCGGAATGACTTTAGATATGAGAAGCCGTACAAGAAAACTACACAAATCGCTCAGCGTTGACACATTTCGTCATATTTCGTTGAAATAAATTAGTAGATATTGAATAAATCAATCGATAGTGGTCCGAAAACATCTTGAATATCGAAATATTACGCTCGATGAAGCGGACATAGCCTTGAAACTTTAAGAAATTCGAGGTAAATGCAAAGTGGCCACAAACGGTACAATCGCCACAACTGGTACGTCTACCCTATAAGTTATCAAATTTTGATCGAGCTTTCTATTCAATGGTTTTTAGATCACTAAACACGGATTTGAGATAGGGACTACAAAATTCCATACGGAAAATCCAACAAGGCGGATCAGAAATTGTGAAAATTCAATTACTTGTAAGCTTTTTACGGAATTTTCAATTTAAAGATTTTCGGATTGTTGCATACAAATTCGAGGGTCTGGGTGGTTCGCCGGAAATTTGGGGTTTTTCGATGTTTTCAGTGGGAAATTTGGTAATTATAAGATCCCCCCCGAAAAAACACCATGAATAGTGTAGAAAAAGTTGAGACAAGTACATTTCCTTGCATCGTTTTCGTCTATCCTTACAAAAACATGTCAAACGCAAAAATTTGTCAAATATTTCTTTACAAAAATATGACAAACATAAATATGTGTAAAATAAATCCTCACAAAAAAATCTCAAATAAATTCGAATCATCCATTTGCGATGTTTTCAGTGGGAAATTTTGCGATTATAAGGTACGCTTCTTTTTCAAAATAAAATCCTGCAGTTTTTATTTAGCGTTTTTTCCACAGTAAATGGCATAAATAATAACTCAAAATGTGCATTATTATTCCTCTCTGCATTTTGACAAGGGAAAAATAGAAACAATGAAAATTTGGCTTTTTTTAAGCTTCGACTCGAAACGCTGCTCAAACTATACGTAATAGAGAAAAATTGCTCAGAAATCATTTTTTAGGTAACTAAATTTTCTATCAAAAAGTCCCCGACGGCATATATCCAAAGTTAATAATTTAGGCGTGGTGTCCAAAGTTGTAAAAAAAAAAAAAAAAAATCAAGACGATGGCTTATTTATTTGAATTTAGTTATAAATAAAGTTTTTTAGGCGGTTTTAGGCTTTCTCGTTGTGTCCACTTGACGTTTGAATCTTTATGAATTTTTAATTCAACGCTAACGCGGTAATATGTAATTCAACAACTATTCTGCGATTCCACAAAAATGACGCTTTTCATGCATGCTGTCGCGCCCCCCCCCCCCCCCTTTTTTTCTCTTTTTTTTATAGAAAATTGAATTTTCAACAAATTTGTTCGTGTGCAATTTTCTTTATCTTGAATCGTACGGAAAGCGTTTGGAGTCGAAGCTCGGAAAATGTGAATTTTGAATATTTTTTTTTGGCAACATAAACGTTAATATTTCAAAAACTTACCGGAGCCCTGACAGGGGCTCTCCGTCGAAATAAAAACGATGAAAATAAATCGTTGCAGCGAGAAAAGACCAAAGTAATTTGAAGCATAAAATAATAAAATAAAAAAAATACGAATGCCCGGTGTATGCGTGGTACGAATGATTATTTCGCAATGGATATCGCGAAATTCAAACGGTTCATCGATCGCAATCGATCTCATGTATACAAATCGCCTGATCAATAAACAATAAACAATAAACAAAGGAAATTTTGTCACGTATAATTTGATATATTACGACGAGAGAATCTCTCGCTGGGTCACGAAACACGAAAAAAAAGCCAAATGTCTCACTGAAAATTTTCAATATTGTCGAAAACGTTCTCGAAGCCGTAATAAACCGAAACAAAACAAACCCAAAAGTACTCACGATCGTTGCACAATACCCTCTTGATGTGCTCGACTTTGGCCTGTTTGTGACAAGTGTGAGACGCGTGATTGTTGTGAGTGTGAGTCCGATGGCTCGATCCTGTGCTCTTTGCCGTGTCGGCCGAAGATCCGTGAAAATGCGTATGCGTAGGACCTGGAAAAAGCATGGAAAATCATCGATACGCTGAATGAGAGATGGGGAAATTTATGAGAATTCAAATTATTCCTAAAATCGAAGGAATGAGAAAAAAAAAAAAAAAAAATCTCAATTCGCCAACAATGAGCTCGAGAAGAATAATATTATTTTCGTCACTTACACCTACCCTGATGCGTCACGCCGTGATTGCGATTATGGGCCGTCGCTGCTGATGGTATAATCGGTGTTGTCGTGGTCGCTGCGGTTGTAGCCAGCGGGCCATGCACGGCAGCCTCAATTTCCGTGGACGTCGCTGTTACAATGGGATTCACCGTTTGAGTCGTGGAATGCCTCGTTTGCTTCACGTTAGTCTAAAAGTGAAACGAACTCGATACAATAACAGTTTGGGTATCGGTTAAACACCGGTTTTTTTTTTTTTTTTTTTTCTTTTTTTTTCCGCGTATAACTCGGAAGTTTGTATTACCGTGCTGGGTGTCGTTGACGTTGGCGATTCCGGCCTCTCGTTCGGTAATGTTTTTGTGGTCGGTGCTGCGGAAACGTGTAAATTTCATAATGAAATGAAGAAAAGAAAAAAAAAAAAAAAAAAAAACGTTGAGAGAGAAGGATAAATGAGGAACTCGAAAAATGGCATTGGTACTACAAAACGTTGAAACTTTCAGAACATTCTGGGTTAAGGATGTATGTTAGATACTGCTGAGTCGTTGCACAACTATACGTAGGCTTTGTGAATATTATATTTAAAGGCTAACTAAAATAATTGTAGTGTCCAAAGAAGTTAATAAGAAGTTCGTGGATGGTGCAGAGTGAGAAATATGGCACAGAAATAACGATTTTCGTTTTTTTTTTTTTTTTTTATTGGAAATTTAGTTGCTGAATTGATGCATATTTTTCCTGACGAGAACTCTTGAAAACGAAAAAAAAAAAAAAAAAAAATATTTCAGAACTTGAAGAAAAAAATGTTCGGGTGGATTTTTAATTGCATACGCTATAAAATAATATCTTCTGAATTATTATAAATATTTACGGACAATAATACCATTGTTTTTTTTTTTTTGCAATAAACGTTACTCTCGACTTTCTACTATTGAGAAGAATTGACTTGGCAATGCTGCAATCCCTGAATGTTGGTGGCAGTGGACTCGGCTATTTTTCCGGCACCCAGCAGCAGCAGAGAGACTCTGCCAGCAGTTGAAAAATGGCGTACGATACAAAGTGGCAGGTTTCATCTTCAATATCGTTGATTTTTTTTTTTTTTTTCTCAAATTATCGCTTCAACGCGAAGTACTTGAAATTCATACCCTAACGCTTTTTGGTTGGAATTGTACGGCCCATACATCCTTAATACCATTCTGTAATTTGAGGATTAACGAAATCCAGGCAGAAAGGCTAAAAGAAATTTGAATCGCGCGCTCCGTATCGACCGCGCAACGTCATCACCTGCGTCGCCGAGTCTACGCGATGTGAGCTAGCAAAACTAAAAAACGGACCCCTATAACTCGTAATATCTCTCAAAATATGTGGACAGGTGTCGATTTTATATTTTTTATCCGTCACATATGCAACAGTGCAACCGTAGAAAAGTTTTTTTTTCGAAAAAAATTACTCTCGAAGTACACTTTTGTGCAGTGTGATTGGCATGTTCCACTCGCCCGCCTTATGTATCTCATGTTAAATGACTCACATTTGAGCTCGTATATCTCAGTATCGGCGTGGGCAAAAAAAATTTTTTTTTTTAGCTTAAAAATTTTTCCATACCTTCCTTTGTAACGTATCAAAATTTCAATTCGAAAAGTAGTAAATGGCCTAACTAACATACATCCTTAAGTGCCCCAGCGAATTAAACCTTTGAGCGGCAAAATTTCGCTGTTTGTGCCCTTGAAGGGCGGGGAAAAAAAAAAGGTATTTCGATTTTAAAGAAACCTAAGGGGAACCTAATGTTTTTTTTTTTTTTTTTTTTTCATCGCTGATTCGACCTCGAGCTTCGAGAGGTAAAACGAAAAGAAAAGCAGAATCAATTTTTTAATTTCGAAGGCATATTCGTATAATCAGTGACCTCAATGCCGCCTCGGGCATCACAAAAAAGTGTGCCATATGTGGTGTCAATGCCACTCAACGGATTAATATCCAATTTTCAAACAATTTTCCAGTTGTTTTCCAATATCGGGCTGCCAATTTAATCTTCAGCATGTCGATAGGCATGCAAGTTTTTTTTTTTCGAGACGATGCTATTTCTCTAATTTTTCCACGTACATGAACCAAAAAAAAAAAAAAAAAAATGCTCGTTTGTCAGGATTTTTATACGTCTTAATGGCCGAATTTTTCGGGATCAAGCAATACAACGGCCATTGCCATTCATTTTCGATTTTTCGATCTCACGGATTTCAGCCGAAAAATGTATCATTTTGGTTATTGATTCGTTGCATCTTTTAGCGATTAGTCTCAAGACAGAGATCTCCGGAATTATCTGTTTTAAATTTCATATAATTCGGTGTCAGTTCCAGGGGAATTGGGACAGGGTGTCTAGTAAAATTTCAAATCAAAATCCAAGGACATTTCAAGGACATTTCAAGGACTTTACAGGATTTTTCAAGGACCCTTAAATAAGCTCTTTAGTCACATGAAAATAAGCTCTTTAGTCACATGAAAATAAGCTCTTTATGTAGTCACTCAAGCTTCGTTTCACGATACGCAAAGGGTTCGTTAGGTTGTTAACCGGTGTTGCGATAATTTATGGCGCACCCACATCTCGACGACACATTCGCGTTAACATGTCCGGTGTTCGGCCAATGAGGCGAAGCGATGACAGCCAATCGGGAATACGTTCCCAAATTCGTAAAACCCGATTTGACTCGTTGAGCGCGCGTTTGCACTTACTTGAGTAAAGTACTCTCACGTTTCTGTTTCGCGGGAAGCCGACGAGCGCGCGCTTTCTGACTAGTCAAAGACCTTAAGGATGTTCTTCTGTTATATCGATTTAATGTCATCGACTTGAAATTTTTACAGCCTGTTAGTGTTTATCCCCAAAACGTGTGTGCAAAGATTCAATGAGATGAGGAGCCTCGTTGTCGAGATAATAAATGTTTAAAAAAACATTATTTAACATGCGTTCTTATGGGCGCACACGAAAAACAGGTTCCAATCGTTCTGTAATTCACGAACTCGAAATGCCAGCACCTTTTAAAAATTATATGACCCAGATCTATATATAATAAAACCGTGTGCGAAAGCTCACCTTAATTAGGAGAATTTTCGTTGAGTAATTAAATGTAATGTGTTTAAAAATGCTGAAAAAAAACGGGCGTTCGCTGTCGATTTTAGACGCGACGGACAATGTTGCCGAACTCAGCTCGTCGAATCAGGCTTTTTTTTTCAGAATAAAATCCTGGAATTTTTTTAGCCTCTTTTCATAGTATATGGCATAAATAATAACTTATAAAATGTGCGTTATTATCCCTCTATACATTTTGGCAAGGGAAAAATAGAAACAATGAAAATTTCGCTCTTTTTGTGCTTCAACTCTAAACGCTGCTCAAACTATACATAATAATAGAGGAAAATTGCTTATAAATCATTTTATAGGTAACTAAATTCTCTAAAAAAAAGTCCGCGAAGGCATATATCTAAAGTTAATTATTGAGGCGTGGGAGGCGTCCAAAGTTGTAAAAATAATTTAAAAGAAACCATTTCAAGTAGGTGGCTTTATTTGAATTTAGTTATAAATAAAGTTTTTTGGGCGGTAATGGCTTTCTCGTTGTGCCCAGTTAACGTATGAATTTTTATGCATTTTTAATTCAATGCTAACGTGGTGATATGTAATTCAACATCTAATGGATCTACTATTCTGCGATTTTACAAAAATCACACTTCATCGTCACGCCACTTCGGACACCTCTCACTCATCCGCTATCGACTTTTTATGTATATCGTCGCGGACATTTTTATAGAAAATTTAATTCTCTACAAAATTCTTATTGGGCAATTTTCTCTATCTTGAATAGTTCGGACAGCGTTTGGAGTTGAAGCTGGGAAAACGTGAATTTTTAATTGTTTTTTTGCAACATAAACGTTAATATTTCAAAAACTTACAGGAGTATATTACTATAATTTTTATACGTTGTTATTAATGCCACTTCCTATCGAATAGCATTGAAACGAAACCTCAAAGTTCTAATTCTGATTTCGAGAAAATAAATTAACTGGTCGAGATGAGTGAGGATTTGACGTTGGCACCACTGAGCCCTGCCTGTGTATAAGCATAGGGACCCCCCTCGGACGACTCGTCCCGCAAACAAACAGAGGAACATCCTTAACTTTTCTTTCTACATGCGTAGTAAAATTATAAAAAACTGCTTTCACATAAAAAAAATAAATAAACGTAAAAAAAATTAAATCATAGAAAAATTCAAGACCCCATACAAAAATCAAGAACATTTCAAGGACTTTTCAAGGACAAACAAAATCCAAGGACAATTCAAGGACTTCAAGGACTTCAAGGACGGCTAGACACCCTGTGGGAGTATAAATGAAATTTTTTTTATTTAAAAATCTGGCAGTTTAGGGAAAAATATTTAGTACGTATTTTTTATTTGAATAAAAATTGCCGTTAATATAACAAATTGAAAAATATAACATTATGACGTCACACATGTTACGCTATATCTATATATATCAAAATCCGTGAAATTAAATTGCCTATAACAGGTGCATCTGTCATTTTTAACGAAAAACAAAAAATACGTCCTCATTATTTTTACTTACTCTACATTATGCGCCCCAATGATTGAAAAAAAAAAATTTCTTTCATACTTCTAATTGTGTGAAAAATTAGGGTACTCTGTGTTCTGTTCGTCGGAGACGAACGAAACTTTCTCGCGTGCTCCGAAGAAGAAAGAAAAAAAAAAAAAAACTCACCCGAAGCCAGACAAGGGCAGGCTTTACTGACGCCGCAGAGCCATCGAAGATTGAGGACGCACAGGCACGGTGAATCCGACCACCATGTTCTCCCGGTCTCGTCGATTTCCCTCATATGCTCGTAAATGCACTGGCACATCTGCCTCTGGGGCTCGCGATCCATACTCTCGGAGAGATCGTTCACGATCTCCTGAACGATATCGGTTTGGTGTCGCAGCGCGATATCCAGCTCGTGCAACGGATTCGCCATATTTCCCGTGCTCGAACGTTTCTTCAAAAATCCCTTGCGATCCTCGCTCGGATCTTTCCGCGCAATCGACTTGGCGGCTGACGAGCGATACAAAAATCATCGCTTTTCGATTAGGATTTGTCGAAAATGAACTTTTTTCGCTCCTGCCACTCAAAACATTAGGTTTCGACATTAAGGAGGTACGACTAGTTCTTTGGAGTCAAAAAAAGTCTAAATTCATTTTACCCACAGCTGTTCTGATTTATGTTTATTTGCATTGATTATTCATATTATCGATTATAATGTGAAAAATTTTGTGGTAAATAATTAATTTATTGCGCATGAACTAATAAAAACTGAAAAATTAGATTGTCAACGACTCGATAGTAGTCTCCATCATAATAATAATGACATGTCTACCACAAAAACGGACTAAAAAACATTTTAAAAAATCAGCCGAAAACCTATTAAAATAGACTTGAATTACCTCAGTGGAATTAATACGATCGGCAGAATGATAATTATACATATAATTGATACGTGATAAATAATAAAACTCCATAAATAACATGATGGAATTTGAAGTAAACACTTGGCAACGTCGCATTGGCGATGCTATAAGTTGGTATACGTGACCAACGAAGATGACTCTATCCTCGTTGCTACATTAAAACAAAGCTAGGTTATGTTTGCCGAAACCCATCAGCTGTTACTCGCGACGTTGCTAAGTCTGTGGGTGCTATTTGATCGTTCTGACCATTTACAACCGGAAATTGAAACTTTTTTATGATGTAGTGCCAGAACTACACGGTGAAGAGTAATTTTTCAATTTTTTACAATATCTATTATATCTAATCTATCAAGTTTCAGTTTTTCAACGGGTGCAGTTGGATACGTGAGCAGCAAAACCATGATCACAGCACTTCCGGTTAACCGTCTCCATAAGACGACGTGCTTTAGTAACTCAAACTGCTCGACTTTGCAATTTTATTACGAATAAACTAAACGGTCAATATAGCTCAAATTTTGGCAATAGGCGCATAAAGTATTCGGCAAAAACATATAAAAATTTCAAGTCCGTCAGTTGGATTCTTCATACTAGTCGTACCTCCTTAAGGAGGTTCTTAATCCAGAAAAAAAACGGTAAGAATGATTCTAAAATTTGAGGGGAGGTTCGCGCCGGTACTAGGAATACACCGTAATTATTTCAGATTTTTTGACCACGTAGTTGAGGAGAAAAAAAAAACATTAAATATGCCGCTTATACGCGGGCTCTTATGGGAGAAGTATTCGAAGTTATGATTGGAGATTATTTGAGGAGTAAAAAAACGGTAACATTTCCCCGAAGAAACGCTTAAACGACAGATTAGACCATCATAGATACAATTTGCCCATAAAGAAAGTTTTTCACCGTTCCGATTGTGAAATATACTTGTAAACAGAATAGGGAACTTGCATGTATTTGAAACATCTATGTTTCTCTATCGGACTTGAAAGTAGGATGAAAAAGAATGAATTTCCCAAGACAGTTTTTTTTTTTTTCGAGCGATATTAACGCTGCAGAAATTTTTTATATTACACTCAATTTTGTCGGTACATTTGAATGGGCAGCCATATTGCTGGACCCGTCTATCAGCGCCGCCAGTGTCAAGTTCGGGAACTATGCTCCACTGCAAACACTTTCGCTCCTAGCAAGCCGAAATCTTAACCTCATTGTATATATGTAAAGCATTTTTCTGTCAATTTATATGATTTTAAGTCATAAAAACATTTTTCAGATTATTACTGAATATTATAAATTAAAATAATACTTGACAATATAAAAATGTATGTATATTTACACTTCACACTTTCTATCCCAGTGAGTATAAATTTATATTATTGCACGATTTTTTATTGAAAACAAAATTTTCAGACCGTCACCAATGCTTCACAGCTTCAAATATTAATATTACAGGTTAAGATCTGTGATTGCTCGGAGCAGAAAATGTTTACAGTGGAGCAAAGTTCCCAGACTTGACACTGGCGGCGCTGATAGACGGGTCGAGCAATACGGCTGCCCATTCAAATGTACCGTGAAAATTGAGTAAAGAAGAACATTTTTTTCTAGCTTTAATATTGCTCGTAAAAAAAAAACTGACTTGAGAAATTTATTCTTTTCCATCCTACTTTCGAATAAAATTAAAATTAAAAAAACATGCAAGTTCCCTATTGGGAGTATGAATGAAATTTTTTTATTTCAAAATCCGGTAGTTTAGGAAAAAAATATTTAGTACGTATTTTATATTTTTTTATTTGAATCAAAATTGCCGTTAATATAACAAATTGAAAAATATAACATTATGACGTCACACATGTTACGCTATATCTATATATATATATATATGAAAATCCGTGAAATTAAATTGCCTATAACAGGTGAATCTGTCATTTTTAACGAAAAATAAAAAAATACGTCCTCATTATTTTTACTTACTCTACATTGTGCGCCCCAATGATTGGAAAAAAAAATTTCATTCATACTCCTAATTGAGCGTGAGTAATGGCTTGGATGAAACAAATGCCGAACGCAAACTGCCCCGCGCGTCGCCCGCGCCGCGCCATCGCGTTCCCCTTGCCGCACCAAATTGATGTTAAGAACCTCCTTAAAGAGGACCTCGTTCAATGAGGGCGCTGTAGCTTGAATTTTAGAGGTCGCTCAACGAGGATTTAGATTTCCCATCTAATTAATACGTAAAAAATATTGTTTTTCGTTCAAAATTACGTTCGGGCAACCAAAAAATTGGCGATGCCTGTGTTTCTTGGCTTGTTTAAAAGCATGACTCATCCCCTAAACGATGATAGGCCGTTTTTCGACTTACCTTGTTCCAATTTTTTTTTTTTACGCCATTTTTCGACCGCAATAGTCACTTTTTCAAGTTTACAAAGTCTCCAAGGTATCAATGAGTCCAAAATGAATTTCTGCAAGTACTGATTGTTGATTCGAATATAAATAACCAATTCCAAAAATTGATAAAACGTACAAAATGTCTCAAAATGAACATGGTTTTTCGAATAAAATTGAATTCCGTATTTCCGTATCTTCAATTTTATTCAAAAAACCATGTTTATTTTGAGAAATTTCGTATGTTTTACCGATTTTTGGATTTGGTTATTTATGTTCGTATCAACAATCGGTACTTGCAGAAATTCATTTTGGACTCATTTGAAACCTTGGAGACTTTGTAAACTTGAAAAAGTGACTATTGCGGTCGAAAAGTGGCGTAAAAAAAAAAAAATTGGAACAAGTCAAGTCGAAAAACGACCTATCATCGTTCAGGGGATGAGTCATGCTTTCAAATAAGCCAAGAAACACAGGCATCGCCAATTTTTTTGGTTGCCCGACATCATTTTTAAAGAAAAACAATATTTTTTACGTGTCAATTAGATGGGGAAACGTAAATCCTCGTTGAGCGACCTCTAAACTTCAAGCTACAGCGCCCTCCTCGAACGAGGACCTCTTTAATGTAAAAACCTCAAGTTTTGTGAGGTAGGAGCGAAGATTAAAAAAAAAAGTCCATTTTCGACGAATCCTAATTTGGATATATATTTCGTTTTGTCCACGGGCAAAATGAAACATAAAAATATCGTCTCACCTCGGGCGATCGATGTAAGCGAGGACGGATTATCGCGAACGTTGCTTTCCGTGCTCGCATTCACGCTCGTGCCATTGCTAAACGGCCGGGATATGGAATTTCCGGCTCGCATTGTCCTCTCGATTATTTCATTTTCATCGGAACCCTCGCACTTGTCTCGCGATCTCGGCAATACGATATCCGTACTCGACGAGACGTTACTCGAGCCCGTGGCACGTATCCGATCAGCCGTTTGCTTGTCACTGAATAAATTCGCTCTGTATGATTCGTAAAAAAATCTTCTAATTGCGAGAAAAAAAAAAATAAAAATAAAATACAAAAAAAAGAAACGGTTTCTTCGCTCACTTCCACTTGACGATTAGCCGCTCTGTTTCGGGCCACAGTTCGGCTACCCTCATCATCTCCTCGACGAAGGCAACGTATCTCTCGAACAGTGCCTGATAACTGTGACGCTTTCGCGACTTGGTCAGCTGTAAATTTAAACATTAACATTAACATTAACATTACCAATGTTCGTTGGTAAGAGCATCACTTGAGAACGGCTGGACCGATTTGGCTAATTTTTTGTTTTTTTTTTTGTTTTCTTTTTTTTTTTTTAATGTTCGTAATAGTCCGAATAAGGTTTTTTTAGGGAAAGAAAAATTGAAAAAGTTGCCCGGAAAATTGGAAAATTCGGAAAAAACTGAAAGTGCTTTTTTCTGTGGAATTTTCGTATGAACTCAAAGACCATAGCTCACGATTCGAACGATGGATATGCGTAATTCGTTTTTTTTTTTGTTTTGTTCGTTAATGGTCCTGGAAAAGTTTTCAGGAAAAACAAAATTCGGGACAATTACAATGGAAAGTCGGAAAAATTCGGACAAACTTCAAAAATCACAATTATTGTATGCGCTCTCGATCATAACTGACGATAGGAACGACATATTTGGTTGATTTTTTTTTTCTGTTTTGTTCGTTATGCTCCCGGGATTGAAATAACTCAATTGAATGTTTTCGATTGAAAAAAAAAAAAAAAAAAAAAAAAAATCCGGAAGATCTAGAGAAAAATCTGGAAAAACGCATTCCAGCCTTGATTAAAATAAAAATACATTTTTTTTTTACTTTTGTGTTGTTTGACGATTTATCCAACAGATGTATTAATTTTATTTCTACTCCAATTTGTTTCGCTACGTGACCAAATATTGTGAATCAACCCAATCGGTTGCACAGTGACGAAAAATTGATTCAGTTGTTTATTTTCAATTGAATTGTGATTATGTTCCAAGTTGATCGCAATCGTTTCATGAAATTAATTAAGTTTCGTCGTTTTATCTCAAAAAAGCTCAATCTACGAAATACGGTGAGTTTTGAATTGACAAACGGTTATACAGTAACAAGAAATTTAATCAATTTTCCATTTTCAGTTGAATTGTGATTCATCGCATCGCACATTGTGCCGTAAAATAGACACAATTGAATTGAATTGACACAATTTAAGGAGGTACGACTAGTATGAAGAATCCAACTGACGGACTTGAATTTTCTATATGTTTTTGCCGAATACTTTATGCGCCTATTGCCAAAATTTGAGCTATATTGACCGTTTAGTTTATTCGTAATAAAATTGCAAAGTCGAGCAGTTTGAGTTACTAAAGCACGTCGTCTTATGGAGACGGTTAACCGGAAGTGCTGTGATCACGGTTTTGCTGCTCACGTATCCAACTACACCCGTTGAAAAACTGAAACTTGATAGATTAGATATAATAGATATTGTAAAAAATTGAAAAATTACTCTTCACCGTGTAGTTCTGGCACTACATCATAAAAAAGTTTCAATTTCCGGTTGCAAATGGTCAGAACGATCAAATAGCACCCACAGACTTAGCAACGTCGCGAGTAACAGCTGATGGGTTTCGGCGAACATAACCTAGCTTTGTTTTGATATTAGCAACGAGGATAGAGTCATCTTCGTTGGTCACGTATACCAACTTATAGCATCGCCAATGCGACGTTGCCAAGTGTTTACTTCAAATTCCATCATGTTATTTATGGAGTTTTATTATTTATCACGTATCAATTATATGTATAATTATCATTCTACCGATCGTATTAATTCCACTGAGGTAATTCAAGTCTATTTTAATAGGTTTTCGGCTGATTTAAAAAAATGTTTTTTAGTCCGTTTTTGTGGTAGACATGTCATTATTATTATGATGGAGACTACTATCGAGTCGTTGACAATCTAATTTTTTAGTTTTTATTAGTTCATGCGCAATAAATTAATCATTTACCACAAAATTTTTCACATTATAATCGATAATATGAATAATCAACGCAAATAAACATAAATCAGAACAACTGTGGGTAAAATAAATTTAGACTTTTTTTTGACTCCAAAGAACTAGTCGTACCTCCTTAATCGCATTGCAATGCCGCCCATAAGATGGAGCAATTTTTTTAATTTGCGTACTTTTGAATGTACCCCTCAAATTAAATATCCATGGCCACAATCCTTAACAGATACAATGATCACTCAGAAATACGTTTTTTTTTTTCCCCATTTTTACTTTGTTTACACATTTCCAATAGCTTTTCACAAATTCACAAAACGATCGCAAACAAAGGCTAAGCAAAGGGTAAGCAGATCGGTCCCCGCACCGAATTGTTCAAAACTTTGGCGAAAAGTTGAGTCCGATGGGTTACAAACTCACCCTAAATTTCAACCCTGTAACTGTACTAGGAACAGTGATAAAAATACAACTAGTATTTTTCGAAAAGATTTTTTTTTCTCAGGATCTACTCGACCGATTTTCGTGAAAAAAATATATGTTGCGAACATATTTCAGGTCATTTCTAGGAAAAATCAAGAATTATATCCCACCATCGGAAATATCAGAAAAAAATTATTTTATTTTTTGTGATTTTTTTTCGGTCATTCTCTCACGAGATACAACTACCATATTTTTTTTATAGCTCAATTAGACCCCTTTCTACAACATATATTTTTTTCAAGACGATCGAAGAGGTGGAGCATAGTTAAAAAAAAATGAAACACACTTTTTTTGCACGTTTTTGTTTTGTTTTGGATGTCATAACTACAGCAAAATTTTCTCCGTGTAATTATTACCGAGTGCAGTCGATGTTACTTGTCAGTTCTATCGAAAACTACTAAGAATACAACTACCATCATCAATGATGATAGCGACGATGATGACACAGCACCAAAAATTTATCGAAAGTATAATTACATTGTAAGAAGATTTAATAATGATTTAATTGAAATTTGGATAGGAAAATGCCTTTCGGGTCAGCTAGTTAATAATAATAATAATAATAATAATAATAATAATAATAATAATAATAATAATGAGTAAAACCTTGACTTGGACGTACTTGCGTGGTAAACGAACCGGTGACATTGCGCATCGACGGTTCGGATATCCAGATATGATTTTCATAAAGTGCCTTGTTAAAAAATTCCCACGTAAGATTGAACTTCAGCAGATGCCTCTCTTCGACAGGCTTCACGAGATCCGTGACTTGCTTCGCCGTCGAGACAAAAGCATCGTAGCCATCGAGGATTCCTGAATTCGACACGATAACGATTGCGTCAATTGGATTTTTATCATCGACGATCGAAAAATGTTTGATTGTCAACTTACGCGTGAGAAAGATTTCAGCCACGTTTGTCAAACTATGATCATGAAGAGTTTCCTTTATTCGATTCTTCAATTCGACGACAAATTCTTGCGCTTGCACTATCAGCATGAGAAGCAATTGTTGGGAATTTCTCTTGCACATCCTATAACGCAATAAAATATCCTAGATACATATAAAGATAGCCGTGGCGATTCTCAAGGCTTATTCCTTGCACGAACCCGAATATCTTACGATTGATAGATTTTTGTCTACAGCGGAGTACAAGATACATCACGACATACTTTAAAAATTTCAAGCCAACTTATCGAACGTTTAGCCAAAAATTATGAGTTTGAAAATCGTTAAATTGATACGAGCACTTTATGGAGATGACACGCCGGCCACATTTCTATCTAATAAATTATATATCGAATAATCCTGGATGTTCGATACAAAATGTCCTACGAACGTATAAAATTTTTAAGAATCCGTAACGACGATAAAAAAAAGTACGTGCCTACCCCTAGCGCCGGCCGCGCAAGGAATACCTCAAATGTGCTAAATTTTATTGTTAATCTTCGATCTTTTTTTTTTATAACTCTAGAAAAAATTCTCCATCGATTCGTTGATAAAGATTATTGAGTCTTGTTTAACAATTGAAATCTTCGGTTTTCAACAAAAAAAACGTATACGCTCGACATATCCTTCGATTGTTCTAAAAAAAAGTGTCCGCGAATGAGCTAATGTTCCAACGAATAAAACAAGCTACCGAAACACCGGTCTGACGATTCGAATATAAATCACCATAATAACAATAATAATAATTGGAGTATATGAGAACGCAAATATACACTTCACATAGTTCCATACTATACAAAGCACAGATTTTTTTTTATCGAAGATTGACTCTAGGTCCCCACATTCTTTCCGCTTCATGCTTGTATCGCCTAAGCGCTTCGGCTTGTTCGCAACCTCTCTCCCTATGCTTAAGTATCCTAAAATTATTAATCTACCATTAAAACTTATAAACTTAAAAAATGGCAGCATACATAATGATAGAGGATTAAGTAAAGTGAAATAAAATAAAATATTGGTCCCAGAAATTTATATGCCTTTAACATGGTGGCGACGAAAAAAAAGCAAAAAAATTCCCTGACTTTTCCCTGATTTTCCGCTGAAAGAATACCCGACTTTGCCTGACTGAAATCTGAATAGCTTATCAGATTAATCAACCAACGAGTTTTTTTAAAACTTGACAGAATCGATTTTGGAAAATAGTTGCATTTGATTAATGTCCTTATGTCTACAAATATATATCTCTAGATTAGCGAGCGAGCAGTGGCCCAGTTGGTCCGACTCTGGACTGCCACGCAGGCGGCCAGGGTTCGATCCCGCGGCCGGCACCAATGGATTTTTCCAGATGCTTTTTCTGCGAGCTCGGTGGTTCGAAACCCACCTTAAATTGTAGGTTCTCACAAATACACTGGGCCAATAGCAATGAGGTTGCAAAAATCGAGGGCGAAAAATAGTTCCGTAAATGAACAGAAAAACTAAAATAGTGGGCCCAGTGTAAGAGTGATAGAGTGTATGAAAGTGTTGTAAAAAGCCGAAAAGGCTATGCAAGTAAAACTTACTACTACTATATCTCTAGATTATATAAAAATCTTGCCACTGCCGCCGTGTACAAGAATCAAGGCGCTATGAGCACCACAAATTTAGGGGTGCATTTGGGAAGGAAGTTGACGAACGTTTGAATGGAAAAAATTTGTTCGAAACAACAAAAAAATCATTTTTTTTATCACGATGTTTTTTTTTTTTTGTTGTTAACTAGATTTTTCATTTATCGATAATATTAGAATAACAGTGATCTATTCAAAATCTATATAAACCATATGGATTTTAAACTTTATCTGATATTAAACTTTATCCGATGTAATTTGTTATTTTAATTTTCGGTAAAAAAAAGCATGTTTTTGACGTTTTGAAATGGAGTTTTTGAGTTTCAAGAAGAATGTCTAACGGATTCTTCATCAGCGGAAGAAAATAAATCGATACAGGGTCCTATATGAAATTTCGAAATTACAAGATTTTTTAAAATTGTTGCGAAAAACGAAATGGGTCCACTAGAATCGCTGTAATTTTTCTTCCCGATAGAAATAAAACTCCGATCAGTGCTTATTCTCTTCGCAATCGTTTCAGCTTTAAAATTTCGCCTGGTTCATCGAGCTACTTTTTTTATTTTTTTTATTTTTTACGAATTTTCAAAGTCGGACCATCGATCTTTGTCAATTTTTCCTCAACTCAACTCAAGTTCACCGATTTTCGAACTGCTCTTTTGGATACAAGAAATTAAGATCTCGAACACCCCCGATAAGCCCAAATCCGTCTATTCAGAGCAAAGTTATGGGCGTTTGAAATTTCGTTATTTTCAAGTTTTCGAAAAAATTGGCGAAAATTGGAGAATTTTTTATTTTTTTTCGTCTTTCTCACTATTTTCAGGCTCCAGGCGATCGGAAATTTTTCGCTGATTATGAATCCGATCGAATGTTTTTCCGAAGCCCAAAATTCGATATGAAGACGTCAAAAAACGAAAAATATTTCAAGTTAACGAAAGTGCCTTGACACGAATGCAAATCAAAATTTCAAAGAACAATCACCGTTCATCTTGGTTGATCGACGAGTTTGAATTATAATTTTTTGTAAATTTAAAAATTTTCCCCGACCAAATGAAAAATTCCCTGCCATTTCCCTGTTTCCCTGAACATTTTAAAATTCCCTGACCATGGCCACCCTGTTTAAGCGTGAGGATCGGTTACTCTAGTATTTCGTATATGAGGCATTCCACATCAACATGACCACTTCAAAATCTTAATATCCTGAATTTTTCTGCAATCGACATATTCGATAGTACTCTTTAAAACAAAAATATTAATTTGTGTTAAATTTATGGTGGCATTGATAGGGGTGAAATTACAGGAAAATGCGATTTTTGCTTGTTTTTCTCTCTGATTTTATTACATAGAAATATTGTGTCGGAGAAATTCAATCTAAAGGCTCAGCAAAAAAAAAAAAGAAAATTGGAAAAAAAAATTTTATGCAAAATATGAAACAAAAATGTTACATAATGCGAGTATATTTCTCAATATTTATGTACAAAATATTCGCAAATATATTGAGAAATATACTCGCATTATATAATATTTATATTTCAAATTTTGCATAAAATTTTTTTTTCAATTTTCTTTTTTTTTTGCTGAGCCTTTAGATTGAATTTCTCCATCTGAAAAGAGACGTATTCCTTTTGATAAAAGTTCGAGGAATTAAAAAAAAAATATTTCAAATTTTTTTAAACTGTCATAATCGTCCGAAAATCGATTTTTATTTTTTAAATAGGTTTTTTTCCATGAAAAATGTAAAATCTTGCCTTTAAAAATTTTTTTTTCGTTATCCTTGCAACGAACACAAAAAAATTGATTCTCAGCAATTTTTCGCTCCGACACACTATTTCCAGGTAATAAAATCAGGGAGAAAAAACAAGCAAAAATCGCATTTTCCTGTAATTTCACCCCTATCAATGCCACCATAAATTTAATATATATCAATATTTTTGTTTTAAAGAGTACTATAGCATATGTCGATTGCAGAAAAATTCAAGACATTAAGGTTGTGAAGTGATCATGTTGATGTGGAATGCCTCATATACTGTTTTAAAATTTTCCGGATGTGCGAAGTGAAACAGCTATTACCCGCATAATCGTATGCTTTGCGCCCTATCTCTTTATTCCGTTTTATTTGTCGCACCTTGAAAATACCAGCGCTCCTCGTTTTTTCTTCGCAAAGCCGAAGCTCATCATTTTTGACTAGTTTCATTACCGCCGTAACTTCCAAGGCTTTGCCAATTGATAGTACTCAAATTTCTTTGAAAAAATCTTTGGTGGGATATAACTTATCTTTTCCTAAAATTGTTTCAAGAGCTCCCTTTTCTAAAACAAGAATAGACCTCATAAAATTATTATAAGCGCCGCCCCAAGCTACTATTCCGTACGTTGCGATTGGTTAGAAGAGCGCTAAATATACAAGTTCTTTTCCTCTACTCAAGATATTATTAAATTTTTTGAAAATGAAACGGAGGCTCCTTAGTTTCTTTACAAAATACCGGACATGCTCTTCCCGACGAAATTGGTCGTCAATTATTACCCCCAGATATTTTATTGTAGTGGCTGCATTAATAGTTTTCCTGTCTATATCGACTTCCAGGGTGAGTGGATCTAAGTTCGGGCTACCGTCTCTGTAGCATCCGAACCTCATAAATCTGCGTTTTGTCGATATTCACAGTCAGCGTATTTTCCTCAAGCCATTTTATGTACTTTGTAATTATGAACCATTTTATGAACTTCGCAAAACCAAAGTTCATCATCTTTGGCTAGTCTCATTATCGCCGTAACTTCCAACGCTTTGCCAATTGATAGTACTCTAATTTCTTTGAACAATTCTTTTGCGGGATATAACTTATTTTTTCTTAGAATTTTTTCAAGAGCTCGCTTTTGTAAAACAAGAATAGACTTCATAACATTATTATAAGCACCCCCCCATGCTACTATTCCATTAGATTAAACTCTATATAAAAAAAAAAAAGTATAATTTCATACGCTTCACTCACTGAATAACGTTCTCCCGCAATTGGCTCAGTCTGCAGGGATCGCACTGATAACGCGCCGTATTCGGTACCACGGTAGCTTCGAGCGCCGCTTCAAAGACCGATCTTATGTGATCTCTGAGTTCTGTCCAAAGTCTGTGCCATCGAATTTCTCTCTTCAGCTCATCGTCTATCATCGCCCTACGAGATTCGGATGGGAAATTAATTTTCTTCAGTTTTCCTGTTTTTTTTTTTTCTATTTTTCTATTTTTTTTTTTTTTTTTTTTTTTTTTTTCTTCATCTTTTCTTCGATCGCGTTACCGGAGCCTCGCGAGTCGATTTTTCTTAAAAAAAAAAAACGAAAAAAAAAAAAAAAAAAAAATCACAACATGCCCAAAGCTCACCTTTTGAGCTTGCACAGTTTGCAACTATCGCACGGACAAAAACTGTCGGGATGTTGAGAACAGTCGCTGGTACAATCGGCGCTGCAGTCCGGCGAATGCTCGGACGACTTAAAACTTTGTTCCGCCGTGGTTAACGATTTTTTGGCCGCTTCGGCCTCTATCCTAAGCGCGGTATCCTCGGAGTTGACAGCCTCCGAAGGATCGATCTCCTAACGTAGGGGGGGGGGGGAGGGGGTATATATATATATATGTATACAAAATGGGGAATCCCCAAAGTGTATAGTCGATACGAGAACGTTGAGACATATGTAAAATAAAGAAAATTAAGAGGATTTATAGAAGCCGAAATTTGACGAGAGGGGCTTAGGGGAGAAGGCGAAAGATTGTGCGAGTAACGAACCACGGTTGTATCGGCTAGCCTAGAAATCTTGGTCGCAGACGGGACATCGTCTTGAGGATCCGAGGCACCGTCCGCAGCCTGACGTTCGCTCGATATTCGCGTATCCTCGTCGCCGGAATCGTCGCTACTCTCGCGCGCCGATTTATCGACACTGTAATAACCCTTGGCGAGGACGTCTCCCATGGCGACTCCGTAAGGCTCGGTTGTCGTCTCGCAGCACTGGCTATCCGTGCCGTCGCTAACGCTCATTTCTTATCGTACCCTCCCCGAGCACCCGTGATGCTTCGCGAAATTAACAACGCGATCGTCGATTCAAGGAACAATATACACCTCGCAATCGATACGCTTTTTTATTTTTTTATTTTTTTCTGCTCTTTTTTTTTCTCTATAAAGTGTCGAGCGTACCTGACCGTACCCGCGTAAACACCTACATACAACGCGCGTACAGTCAACACGCATTCGTTCAATATGGCGACTCGCTGGTGTACGCTGAGAGCCGCGATACTGCTGCCACGATGTGCGGGCGCACAGTGTACCGGTAACGTGTTAAAAGCATGTGCGAAAGCGAAAGCGCACTGTTTTAGTCTCTCGGACGGTAAAACAGAGTTTATGTTAATTTCGGACAAATACCACTCCTAAACTATCGAACGAACTAGAAATGAAATTTTTTTGTTAAAATTGACGAAGTTAAAAGATTTTTCAAGATATTTGGTCAGGACGCCCTAGACGGACAAAAACCTTAAACAACGAGAGACTTTTTATTTGTTGCTGTACGTCGAAAATTGGCTGAATGGTATTAGAGCGTCAGCCATAAGCCATAATTAGAGCATGGGGCAGCATAGGGAACAGTTGTAAACACTGCATTATCGCATATTTTTCGGCAAAATACGATTGTTTTTAGTAAAAGATTTGATAATGAGGCTTATTACCGTTGAGGATCAGGCGTGGATAGAATCGACTGCGCAAATTGGATACAGACGAAGTGATTATCGCCATAAGGATACAATGAACCTACATGACGTTCGATGTTTAACCTAAAAATCTTGAAAAAAAATTACCCTCGCTTTTCGGCTAAATAATTTCTTTCGAACAATAAATTATTATTTAAAATATCAACCTATCGTATGAAAAATGTTTTACTTAAAAATTATCGTTCATGTTTCAGAAATTATGAAATTAAAATGTTTACACGACATAAATAAAACGATTATTTCATATTCTGCGTGTGCTGAAAATCCCATGCCCTTGCACCAAATATCGACTATGTCTTGCCGATCTTTATTTATGATTTATTTCTCGTAATGAAGGAGCAGATTTTGAATTATTATTGAAAAGTGACAAATTCGCATAGTAATCGTCGGGCAGCGACCGGATGAGAGCAGTTAGACATTTGGCCGCCAGAGGTCAGAGTGAAATTTGATTTATTTTAACTGCTATGACGATCTGTGTCGACAATTTGTTTATAAATTCTAGGTGCTACTTCAACTACAAAAAGATTGAAAAAAAACAGCTTCTCCATCACTCGAACCTTCCAAGAGCGGATGACGAGGGCAATGCTGCGAAAAAAACATAAAATAATGAAGAAAGAAAATAGAGAGGAGTAGCAAGAGATGTGAAGAAAAAAAAATCAAATTAACCGACCAGCTAGATAAAGAATCGAACACCCAATTGGTCGTGAATGAAAAAAGTGCGGACTTATATTCCAACGAGCAAGATACGGAAGAAAAATCTTCAGCTTCACTCCAGGTCAGTAAAATCGCGGTTAAACATATGAGATTACCAATATCGGAAACGAAGATAAAATGGATGGAACTGAAGAATTGAAGAAGATATATCGGAGCCAGTAATGAAACAGATGTAACTGAGGAAACAGTAGACTTTTTAGAAGAACATATTGGGGTCGGTAATATGATATAATTTCAAAGATGATTTCGAGTGACGAAGAATTGAATGCTGCAACAGGTATTCTCAATTTCAGAGTCTTAGAAACTGTGGCGGATATAGAAAACACCGTATCATACCCAATAAGAACGAACGTATAAATTCAGGAAGAATGTCCGCCTATATAACGTTTATTATATGTATATAAACGTATAAATACATTTCATATACGTTATATAGGCGGACATTCTTCCTGAATTTATACGTTCGTTCTTATGTATGTAGTATGTATGTATATATTTAATACGTATTATATAGTATTATATATTATAATATAATATTATATATAGTATTATACAGGGTAGGGCACCTAAGACAGTCCACCTGAATTACTCAGCCGCCTTGGGTGATACAACAAAATGTTTCAGATGAAATTTGCTTGGTTTTATGAGAACTACAACGAGTGATCAATAGCCTCCTCGTAGCTGAAAGCGTGGAGGAGCTATAAAAAAAAGCACCATGGTGCTTTTGGAGTAATTCAGGTGGCCTGTCTTAGGTGTCCCACCCTGTATAGTACAGTACGTATGGAGTAAAATTAAGTGTACATAACCGTGTCATTCTGACTTTTATGAAATTAAAACAGAATTTGAGTTATGCACTCTTGAATGTGATATATTCAAATTATTAATAATACGTCGAACATTCGGAGGATTTTTCTTTCCTACAATTCTCTGAATTAAGAACATAATTTGAATATCACAGTCAGGAGTGCGTAACTAAAAAATTCTGTTTTAATTTCATAACAGTCAGAATGACGCGGTTACGTACACTTATTATAAAATAAAGTACTTAACGGTTTTACGTACTTTATCTTAACAAAATACTGCGCAGCTTTTGGAAAGCTGTGGAACGTCAAGTTTGGCGTTTTGTATCTCGTACTTTCGCAATTCCGTACACAAAATTGCGTTTTATTAACGCTTTTGGACACCTTTTTTTACTTTCACAAATTTTTCAATGATTGCTATATATTTATAAATCACTTGTAGTAACGAAATTCCCAAAAATGTGTCATAACTTCAACAGTTTTGTTTTCTTTTTTCAATGGTGCTAAAAACGGTCACCAGATAGAATAATACGTTTTGACCCCCATCCAGTTGATAATTTGTCAGAAACGCCAATTGTTTCACCATTCATTTTGCTAGTTTCCGTACCCCCAACGTTTCATAAAGTGACCACGAGCGGCGCTGTCGTAGTTACATCGGTAGCGTACAATGCACTTACATATGTATGCTTTTTTTTTTTGGACCTTCGATTGTAAGGTATCTTTATAAGAAATTCTCATTGGACGAAATGGACAATCAACTTATACGACGTGAACAATTCCAAAATGAGTGGGACAGCTGGTTCAAAAAATCATCACTGTGAGTGGATAATTTTTTTTACAGGAATTTATCTCGACAATGACACTCAACCGGGATAACAAATGCTAAAAACGAATCAATAAAATTTCTCTACCGGCCAGTTACGAATCTTCGTCGACAACGAGATTATGACGCATATTGCAACGACTGACCGCAGCCCCCCCACTCAAGTCACGCAGAAGTTATTTTTATACGCAGCAGTGTTAAATAAGTTTAATTTCTGCCTTTGTGCAGCAGTTGCAGATATATCATCAACCACGAGAGACATATCACGAGTGATTATTTCAAAATGGAAATTCAGACTCCGGACTGGTTGAACGCAGATTTCATGCGTAAGGTATTGAAAAATTTCGAGAATGACGATTCGATAGAAATAACGGATCTGACGACTGAGCCTGCTGTTGAAAAAGGCGAAAATTACGGGAGTATAATGATTCGATCCAAGGTGAAATATTCCCGGGGCAAGTCGAGCACCAAGACAGTGGAAAAGAAATCGTTGATAATCAAGATTTCTCTGATTTTGCATGGTAGCCACAGAGAACTGGTGAGCGATTGATTCAAAGGTTTCGTTATAATTATATATAAACGGGAGTGTACATAATTTTTTTTCCCCCCTCCCCGCCGTGTCTATTACGAATGAACGCAGATCGAGATGATCAAACCTTTCGAAGCGGAAATAAAAATGATGACGACAACTCTGGGCAAAATGAACGAAATTCTGAATGAGGATAACTATCGTCTGGGTCCCCGTATTTTATACTCCGAGATCGGTGATCCTTCATTGCTCGTGATGGAAGATCTTGCCCCATTGGGATATCGTATGGCTAATCGACAAGCGGGTCTAGACCTTGACCACTGTTTTCTCGCAATTAGAGGATTGGCTAAATTTCACGCCAGCTCTGTAGCTTTATATGAAAAGGTATAACACTGAAAAAAAAAAAGTATAGCTCTGACACCTGAAATTCTGTTTGCGAGAGCGATAACTCGGTCTGTGCTGACACCAGCGCTGTCGCGAGGTTAAATCAACGGAACAGTTCTGGCTAACGTAGTTTAGGTACTCGAAGAATACGATATCGCTGTAGGAGCTGAACGGAATTAGCTTATGCAACTTTTGGGCGAGAAGAAAACAAATTATCACGTGTCACTATATATGGCACGCGCTAGATATACTGAAAACTTCATAGGCATGACGGTGATTATTGAAAATCGTATTCAAATCATCCGTCGACAACTGAAAAGCCATGCTATCCACTTCCTGTTCCGTAATAGCGAAAGTAATAAAGTACGAACGGATCAACAAAGCAATATGATCGATGCACGGGACGCCAAGCAAAAGTGAGTTCGTACGATCTGTCAATTACGTGCGTTGATAAAAAAAATTCATAACCAGATGCGCGGATGATGCCGTGCGAAATAACGCGCGTTCAGCCAGAAGTATAGTAAATTCAACCTAACGTTTCGCGCCCACAGCGGTGCGTATAGCTGCTGCAGCTATACCAGGAATAGCTTCTGCAGTGGTTGAAAATCTTCGCTGGTGGACATATATTAAGGATGTATGAGCACAAGGTGGCGGGGAATAAGCGATAACGTGGGCGCGGGTGAGCGAGGGGCACGCATGAAACAAGAGAGAGTCGGACCGCTCATTATCCGACCCACGCGAAAAATTTCCTTAAGGCGGCCCATCAGTGACAGAACTAGTCAAAAATCGTGACGTGAAAAAAAAATCATAAAACCTATCATAATATTTTTTAAATTACTCTGTCTAAATAAAATTTATGAATTTCGATGACGTTTCCCGTGATATTTTATTCATAATTTATTATAAATAAAGTCTCAACTGGCAAAAGTATTTAACGCTGTCGGAGCGATCGAGTCAAAAACGATAGCTGATATTCATATGTTTCCTCGCGTGCGGAATGACAGACATATATTGTATCCGAGATTTGCACACACGATGACTTTCGCGATTAAATTTCTCGGGAAAATCCCTGGCAAGACACAATTTTTTAAATACCATTTGAAAGTTCACGATTTCATCTTTCAATACTCAAAATTTGAATGAGAACTCTCGTCTTTGTCAAAAGGTATCATGTCACTTCCGGTGAAAATAGAATCAACTGCCATAAGACCCATGCTAAAATAGGTAATTTTAAATTACTCGTTCGCAATAATTTGCCTGGCAACATACCCTGAAATTTTGAGAGAGCGTTCATTGCATCTTAGATAACACTCTCCCGAAGTTTCATTCGTATCGCCGGTTTTTTAATTCACTGATGAGCCACCTTAAAATCGATAATTGTATGTCAAAGGGTTCGTCAACCCTCATTTTTTTTATGGAACGTATGTAATCGTGATAGTTTTCTGAACATTTAACAGTTTTAGTATTGATCGTATCTGATCGTGAAAGATACGAATTTCTGTTTCAAAGTTGCGTCAGCCCAGAATTCGTATATGGCGTGGGATAAATATCTTGATTTCACGAATTAATTACTCGCGTAAAGAGTCGTTGACCCACTTTGAAATTTTGCAGGTTTTATCCTATAAACTTCGGCTACACCATATAAAAAATTCAGATTTTTATATGATCGTGAAGCTAGTGCTCATACATCCTTAAATCAGCTGTTACGGTTGATATAGCGATACGTATCGCTCGGTGTGACGATGTTTATTGCTATAGTATCGCAATGCTTTCAGTGTAACTTTGGATCGTTGCAGAATGGATACTTTTTTTTTCAGTGCAGATAGGTCGGTCATGTATCAGACCTCTTATGGTAAACAAATAAAAAATATTTGTGTGCAAAAAAATTCTGTTGGAATAGATTTTTTAATTGGTATACTGCTGGCTAATGAATTGCAATCATCTCAAATTTCTGAAATTGATGAGAATAATTAGAAAAAGAATTACTGGAAATATATATAAAAAGGACGAACGTTTTTATTAAGTAATTTCAGAAATGTATCTAAAAATTGAAATGATTTTCTCTGAGAAACGCACGAGGCTCATATCGCCCATTCTTTTCAGAATCCCGAAGAAATTTCGTCGTATAACAAAGGCATATACAATGCCGACTATCCGGCCCATTGGCCAGAGTATTTCACGGCTGTCATGAAAAATATCGCGAATGAAATACTGGAATGGTCGGAACTAGGATCTCGGTATGTCTTCACCTTAATTCTTGTTTCAGCTTTGCCGTTTAACTTTTAGTCTCCATGATTACCTCGGTAGGTGATATATATGAGTGATCGGAAAAGAGGCTCAACTTACACAAAATATCGCAATCCTCCGTGATCCACGAAAAATGGATTCCAAATACATAATGGCTCTTTTTTTTATTGCAGTGCTAAAATTTATTCCGAAAAATTAATGAAATTATCCGAAGTATGTTACGAAAGAACTGTAAAATGCGCCAGACCGAGGGACAACGACTTCAACGTTCTCAATCACGGTGATTGTTGGCTCAACAATATGCTCTTCCGATACAACGAGAATGGAAAAGTCACCGATCACATTTTCGTGAGTCCGATCAGCCACTCCGTTCAATTTCACGAATTGGCCACTTTGGTGTCAATAATTCTTCACATCTCAATCGATCCTCACGTCTGAATTTCCTCATTGTTTTTCTCTTCCTTTTCTCAGGTCGATTTTCAAATTTGCTTCTGGAGCTCACCGGCGATTGATATTTTAAATTTTCTCAACACGAGTATCAACGAGAACGTGGAACTTGATCATCGTGACGCTGTTCTTACGGAATATCTGTCTACTCTGACGAGAATTATGAAGGAAATTAATTGCGAAACGAAGCCACCGACAATGGCCGATCTCGAAAGGATGCTGAAAGAACGCGAGTTGTACGGGATTCTGTCGTCATTCGTGACGCTACCATTCCTGCTACTCGATAAGAACGATGCGAAGAGCTTCGAAGAGATGATGCAACAAAATTATACCAGCGACAATCCAATGTACAAGGGACTTGCTTTTCGCAAAGTAATCATGAGAAGGCTGCCCGTATGGGATGCAAGCGGATCAATGGACGTGTGATTGCGTCGTGTCACGATCCTACAGTCTATCCGAAGAAAGGATTTGACTTGAAAATATGGCATCGCTTTTCTTATTTTTAATTGCACCTTTTTCTCGCTCGTTAGGTTATCAATTTTTCATAATTTTGTCCAAGCAATATTGCTGGATCAACGTTTTGCAGTGACGTTGAACCCACGTGTAATAACATATTTGAAGATAAAATTTTCCGCTCTTTCCGAATCCGGAGTCCAAAATTGAGGTTCCTAGTTTAAAAAAAAACAAGATTGACCTTGGAATAACCTTGAAAATGACCTCCAAGGTCACCATAATAATGTCTCGTTCATCTTCAGAGTCGGGCAACTTTTATCTGAAAATTTTTTCAAATTTTGCTGCGAAAGTTAATATATATAATTGATGTGAAAAAAAGCACTATTTTTTCGGGAAAAAATCGGTTTTGAAGACAGGTCTTGTTGAATCAACCCCAAATTTCACATGTGCAAGTTTTCGGGGTCGCTGATCACGAATCCGGCTTCGGATTTTTGAAATTCGAAATGGCAGGATATATAGCGAACGTGAAATCGTAAAATGATACCAATTCTCCTGAAATTCGGTACTCGGGGGTTTTCGGGGTCACTGATTACGAATCTGGGCATCAGATTTTCAAAATTCAAAATGGCGGAAGTCAAATCGTAAAATGATACCAAAATTCTCCTGAAATTCGATACTCGGGGGTTTTCGGGATCGCTGATTACGAATCTGGGCATCAGATTTTCACTGATTCAAAATGACGGACGTCAAATCGTAAATTGGTACCATTTTTCGATTCGACGTTTGCCATACTGGATCCGCCGTTTTGAATTTTTTAAATTTGATGCTACGTATAACGGCGGGGAGACGAAGCGCCCCAATTTTTTTGAGCTTTTATGTTTCAAGAACGGCGTGGATGAAAATTCTGAAATAATTCAGGCCGTTCAGTGCGTAAATTTCTGAAAATTTCAGAAATTTTCGTGCATCTTTGCTCCACCCGTCGAATCTCCTCAAACATGTTGGAAACGACGAGCGATCGGCGGGAAATATTTGTTGATTCTCGCTGTTGCTCCGCTCTGTGCGTGTGAATTTTGTAAAATTTTGCTATAGCGCACGTGCAGCGATGTTATTTTGTCTGGAGAATTTTCATTGCGATTGAAATAAAATTATAAATAATGAGTAAAACGTTACTTGGAGATATTTTAACGACGTAACACCGGTCAAATTGGTTTGTCGGGGGCATCCGTTATGAAGTCTTCCATCGTTGTTCGCACGAGCGACATTGAAAAATAGCAGCAATATTTTCGTCGCGTAGATACTTTTTTTTTTTTTTATGTGAACAACTCGGAGGGCAACACTGTTGCGCTGTTCGTGAGATTCTTCTTCCATATTTCGGAGCCTGTAGGATAAACAATGAAGTTTTATATTTTTTTTTTAATTGAGCGTTACATCAGGGGGGTTACGCGTTACGCGGGCAGTATTGCCCCTTGCTTTTTTCCTTGGATACATACAATAACGCGAAGAGACGAAGAAAAATAATTCAGTTATCTCGGTGATTTGAAAGAAATATATCGTAATGTCTGAAAAATCTGATTTGATGGAATGGGATCAAAATTTTTTTTATACCGAAACGTCAGTTACCTTGGTGTCCTCTGCTGCAAATGAAATATTTTAAAAATTGTACAAAAAACTATGCGCGAGTAGAGGTTTTCGGTTTAAGGTAGTCCTAGCGCGACCGGTGGGGGGGGGGGGGGGGGGAATTAGCGGAAACGTAGACGCGGCGGAGCGCGCGGTGAACGAGGCATGCATGAAAAAAGAGAGAGAGTCGGTACCCGTGGCTACCGAAAACCTCGAAAATACTGTCGAATTTATAGCTTTGAATCGCCATTACGTAAGAACAACACAGCTGAGTATCTCTATTTCTTGATATTTTGTTCCCAATATCATCGTCCATCATAATGCAGTTTTTTTTTATCAAAATCTATAGAAAATTCCAACTGCTGCGAATTAAAATGTCTCTCTAGCTCATTCCTCGGCTATACTTTACGTGTATAAACTCGTAATTTCAACGACAAATATCTCCACTTTGGTACGGGCAAGGTCCTTGAAATTTTGGGAGTGCATTAAGGATGTTATAAATAACGCACGGTTCAAATTGGAAAAAAAAAAATCTATAGAAAATCGGTTTATTCGTGAACGCCCTTGAGCCGGGACCGCCGGGACTCATTCCCAACGCGTTATGTACAACAGTCTCAACTATAAGGTTGACTTTCGTGTTTAAAAAAAACGTAAGTAATATACTTCCTAAGGGGGGTTTTCGAAACCAGCTTTTAGCACTGTTAGTGAGGTGAGTATCCTAAAAGCGTTTCAATTTTAACCTTTAGAGGACGGGGGGTGGTCCACATATCGACCACTTAGAGTACGCAAATTATTCGACCCTTGCAGGGGAAATTTAGTGTTCTAGATAAGAAAAATCATTTTTTCTTGTAGAAATATCATTTTTTCGCCACATCCACGTCGTTGGTCCTGGGTCACGTTAAGAGCCAAAGTCGGGGCATTTTTTATAAGCATCAACAGAACTACTGGTATTTTTGAAAAAATCTATTTTAAAAAAATATTCTGTATCTTCACAGTGTTTTTAGAAAATATGAAATGAAGAAGGCATTTTACAGATATAGTTGGAGGAGGCAATAACAGATTTACCAATTTTGAGGCTGATATCAGCAAAAAAAAAAAACATTTTACCTTGCAATGATAATTTTCAAGGTCAAGGGTACTTTCAGGATTTTTTTCACTATTTTTTTCGTACTCAGTAAAAATTTATATTGTCCTTACCGTTCCGGACGGGAGTGGTCCCTTTAGGGAACACCTATCAGATGAGACACTTGAAATGAGTAATCCGTTAAAGTAATGCATAAATTTTGGGTCAAATGAAAAGTCGATTTGAATAAAAATTTTCCCGTCCTCTAAAGGTTAATAATTGTCTCGAAGAGGCAAGTTTTTGTGCCTCATCGTCCAGATTGCAGTTACTACGATGCAGTAGGTTTCATTTCTTAACATCGGATAACGAACAACTCGATCTCGAGGTTCACATTTTTCAAACCTTGAGAGGTGAGACAAATAGCGAATATGGCACGAATAGCCATTAAATGATGTCAGGGAACCGAAGAAACCCAACGTTCATGTTTGTTTTATTTTTTTATTTTATTACGATCACGTTGTTCAATGTAATACTTGACCGCGCGTGTACGTTGATCTCGTAAGTGTGATTAATTTATGCTACGAGTATTCATAAATCTACGTTCATAGATATATATATATATATATATTTATATATATATATATATATATATATAAATATATATATTAGTAAATATTATACGTAAAAACTTATGATTTTTCTATTTACAAATAAACCATTGAAAGAAGAGACAGATCTGAGCTCGGCGAGTGTTGGGTATTCGAAGCGCGAAATTCGCACCCCAGAGAGAGCGTTGATTAATCAATCCCCTCCACATGCATAATTTTCTCGTCGATGGCACGTATGTACCCAAACGAATCCAAGCTTTTTAGAGCTCTTATGAAAGTTATCTTTCGTTTTGATTCGCGTGTAAATATGAATATAAATTAAATATTTGTGCGCTCAAGCAAGGAAATCAAAAGGGCATAAACTTGTGTAAGCGTATGCGCAAATGCATGTTTACCTTGCGATTATACTCGTCGCGAAATGAAAGTTTTTCTCGTTGAAAAAGTAAGAAAGAAAAAAAAAAAAAAATAATAAAAAAAAAGTCTTAAATTTCGAAAATATAAAAATTGTTCAGGCGTATGCCTGACAATATACCGAGCAAAGATGCGTCAAGCTTATCTTTACCCACTGTAATAACCGCTATGATTTTTAATCTCATAATTTTCACGTATTCGATAATTTTCATTAATTTACGACACGGACGAAGGATTTCCTCCCCATGCCCGAATGAGACTCATCGTTTTGTTTAATTTCGAGCACCACTCCAGCCTGTCCTCTTTTGTGTCTGCGGACAGGAGATGCCTGTGAAAAATAATAATAATAATAATAATGATAATGGAATCAACGAAGGTAAAAAAAAAAGTCATTCGAGGGGGGGAATGACGCCATCACAAAAATTTTGCGCGAAATTTTTCAGTCGTTGAGATTCTCGACGACGCATTTACCTTATAGTCGTTTGAGATCCGTTTCTAACGAGAACGAGACTGTCGGTGTCGCCGGATTGAGCCGGCCTCGTGCTTTCCAGCAGAAACGTATTCGGTCGAGCGCAAATGTCACGAGACACCAAGCCTACGTTTTTCGTCCTGATTCCTGTAAATTCGCATGAATTTATCGTCAATTCGAACGATCGATTATCGGCAAATATCCCATTTGACAAAATCATTGAGCGTTGAACGACGCTCAGCGTTTGTGGAAATGTGAATTATCGATTGGGACTGCCGAGATCCCAGGCAAACGGGATTTTGAAAAATCGACGCATCGTCAAAATAACAAGCTCGAACTATCACTGATTGAATCAAAATTCAAGTTTTTTTTTTTTTTTTAAGTTATATTGATCTTAATTCGAGTTATAAATTTTTATTTTGAATTTTTATTTTGAATTTTCATTCGGAGCATCAGGCGAGCCGATTATTTTTACGTTTTCATGGGGTGTAACAAAAATTATTTCATTGATGACGGGAGAGAAAGGTCTCCCGGGTCAGCACGGAACAAGTACGCCCAGCTTAAGGAGGTACGACTAGTACTTTGGAGTAAAAAAAAAAGTCTAAATTTATTTTACCCGCAGCTGTTCTGAGAAAAATGTTGTGATAAATGATTAATTTATCGCACATGAACTAATAATTAGTGAAAAATTAGTTTGTCAACGACTCGATGGTAGTCTCCATCATAATAATATTTCAAAACAAAGCTAGGTTATTTTCACCAAACCCATCAGCTGTTACTCCCGACGCATCTAAGTCTTTGGGTGCTATTTCATCGTTCTCACCATTTTCAACCGGAAATTAAAACTTTTTTATGCTGTAGTGCTCGAATTACACGGTGAATAGTAATTTTTCAATTTTTTTTTACCACATCTATTATATCTGATCTATAAAATTTCCGTTTTCCAACGGGTGTATATAGTTGGATACGTTAGCAGCAAAACCGTGATCATCGCACTTCCGGTTGACCGTCTACATAAGACGACGTGCTTTGGTAACTCAAACTGCTCAACTTTGAAATTTTATTACAAATAAAGTAAACTGATCAATATAGCTCAAATTTTGGCAATAGGGTAGACGTACCGGTTGTGGCCACTTTAAGCATTTTCGAACATTCATTTACGAACAGAGTTCACATTATTGCAAATTCAGGACTGAAAAAAGTGATCGATATAATCTATAAGGTACACAGAATCGAATTGTTATCATTTAAAACCTTTCCCGATCATGATGAATAAGAAAATATGAATTTATCTCGTAGCTGTCATTTTCACCATTTGTGGCCACATTTGTACTACTTTTGGCCATCCGAAGTACCAGTTGTGGCCATCAAGCTTTGAATTGGTATATGAATGCGCTACAAACGAAAGATGGAGTTTTAGACAATCAGTATCGGCAGATTCGAGTTAAAAATAGTTATTTATTTCCGTAATAAACATATTACTGAAATGGTATAAGCGTGCTCTATTTGTGCCATAAGCTGGCCACAAATAGAACAATATCATTTTGAATGTACCACTTTTGGCCACCGCATAACTGTCAAGTATTTTAAATTTGTGGTCATATGGCCACAAATAGAACAATCGCGTTTTGAATGAACCACTTTTGGCCACCGCATATTTTTCAGGTATTCTAGCTGATGCGTCAGTTTTTTGTGATTCCAACCCGCAAAATGAGCTTTAAGGCCCGGTTCGATAATCGTGGTTTAACATTTAAACCTGGTTTAAGTCGCTAAATATTGCCTGCCATTGGCTGAAATCAAAGTTAAACTCAGTTTAACGCTTAAACCACGATTGTGGAACCGGGCCTAAGGTGGCTCATCAGTGAATTAAAAAACCGGCGATACGAATGAAACTTCGGGAGAGTGTTATCTAAGATGCAATGAACGCTCTCTCAAAATTTCAGGGTATGTTGCCAGGCAAATTATTGCGAACGAGTAATTTAAAATTACCTATTTTAGCATGAAGAAATCGTGAACTTTCCAATGGTATTTAAAAAATTGTGTCTTGCCAGGGATTTTCCCGAGAAATTTAATCGCGAAAGTCATCGTGTGTGCAAATCTCGGATACAATATATGTCTGTCATTCCGCACGCGAGGAAACATATGAATATCAGCTATCGTTTTTGACTCGATCGCTCTGACAGCGTTAAATACTTTTGTCAGTTGAGACTTTATTTATGATATTATTTATAATAAATTATTAATAAAATATCACGGGAAACGTCATCGAAATTCATAAATTTTATTTAGACAGAGTATTTAGAAAATATTATGATAGGTTTTATGATTTTTTTTTCACGTCACGATTTTTGACTAGTTTTGTCACTGATGGGCCGCCTTAAGGTAGTTCGGTCGAGTTTGGCCGAAGTCAAATTTCATCCGTAATTCAGATTTATTTACGTACAATTTAACCATATGAAAGCTGAGATAAATTGAATTGTTGCATAAAAAAATATTAGAAGCTTCTTTTAGGGTGTAAATAATAAGTTAATAATAATTAATACCCGGAATAATGACAGACTCAACTTGACTCATTCTCTACGTTAGGGAGCGAGCTAATCTAACCTTACGCATAAAGTTACTGGATTGCATTCGCGAGTTTTGTTGTATGCTTTAAAACAGTATAATGAAGAACAGGGGAGAAAAAAGGCTCGTCTCGAGGCAAGTACAGTTGAATGAACGGCCAGTATGCAATGAACTCGGAACTCGTCTAGTTGACATTGTATATCTTGCCGAACAACTCAAATGTGACAGTTGTTCGGAACCACTTTTGCTGGCGTTCATCGAATCTGAAGTGAGACGCGGATTAGCTTCGGTTTTCACATGTTTTTTCCCCTAGTCTTCTGCTAGCGAGCAGATCCGGTGTATGACAAGGACAGAGAGCGCGGACTCGCATTAATTATTGAAATAAAAAAAAACCGTACGGTAAATCGACTTAAATCTTTGGTAAATATCTCTTATAGATATCAACCATTATTGTGGTATGTTTTTTTTTTGCCCTTAAACGATTAATTTTTCGTGTATACTGAAATTTCGATAGTTGGCGTGTCATCTGAGCCTTATATGCCCCATAAGAGCAACGTTAACTTATTTATTAATTACGCAAAAACTACACGGTAAATTAATTTGAAATTTTGCAGACACGTAGAGCAAGGTCAACTCTTTTGATTAAATGCAAAAAAACAGGGTGTTAAACGTGAACCTCAATTCGACCGAACTACCTTAACTGATAAAATATAAATTTTTTATGGGGCGAAATGACTAGATCCTTCAGGCCCGGTTCCACAACTCGACTTTCAACCTAGTTTATCGCAAAAACTCGGTTTAAATCGCTAAAGACTGCCTGCCATTGGCTGAAATCGAAGTTAAACTCAGTTTAAGGGGTTACATGGGTTTCGTGGGTTCAAAAAATCTATTTTTTGTTTTGTTTGGCTTATTAATTTCTACAACATCTCAAGAATATTATCCTAAATTTTCAAGTCGATCCGAATAATAGTTTCGGAGATACAGCCTTTGGAAGGTGTGCGCTCCAAGTCAGATATAGAAGGGTCAGCGCGCCTCAGGTATAGTGAGCTTTAAACTTTAAACGCGTTTTTCTCGGAACTGTGTTTTCAAAGTCGGTTGTCAAAAGTTCTCGAAAACTACTCAACCGATCTTGATGAAATTTTACACAGGTGTTCGAGATACAATTTACTCGTGCTTGGACGAAGGATTTTTTTTTTTTCAATTACAACTACACTGTAAAAAAAAATGGTAAATTCAACTCGAGAAATCGAGTTGAAAAAAATGAGTTAGAACAACTCAAATTGAGTTGGGTCAACCGAATATCGAGTTAAAGCATGTACATGGAATAGTTGCTTTAACTCTGAAATGGCGTTAACATATTCGGTCAAAACAGCCACCTAACGAGTTGACCGAACTCATTTCAGAGTTGAATCACTCACAACAGAATAGTTGGTCCAACTTTTTCTGCAGTTCGTTCGACTACGATAATTGAATGAAACAACTCACTCAACAGCTCTTTGAACCAAATATTAGGTTGATTCAACTACATTTGTAGTTTATCCGATTACTATGCATCGTCATTTTAACTCTGAAAAAGAGTTGGAAGGACTCGATTAAAAGTTCAATCGACTACATTGTGTGGTTCTATTTATCACAATTGATGTTAAAACAACTCTTTTATGTGGCTCGTTCTACTACCATAAATGTTTGAAACAACTCCATAAACAGCTCTTTCAACCAAATATTAGATTGATTCAACTACATTTGTGGTTTATCCGATTACTATGCGTCGTCATTTTAACTCTGAAAAAGAGTTGGAAGGACTCGATTAAAAGTTCAATCGACTACATTGTGTGGTTCTATTTATCACAATTGATGTTAAAACAACTCTTTTATATGGCTCGTTCTACTACCATAAATGTTTGAAACAACTCCATAAACAGCTCTTTTAACCAAATATTAGATTGATTCAACTACATTTGTGGTTTATCCGATTACTATGCGTCGTCATTTTAACTCTGGAAAATAGTTGGAAGGACTCGATTAAAAGTTCAATCGACTACATTGTGTGGTTCTATTTATCACAATTGATGTTAAAACAACTCTTTTATATGGCTCGTTCTACTACCATAAATGTTTGAAACAACTCCATAAACAGCTCTTTCAACCAAATATTAGATTGATTCAACTACATTTGTGGTTTATCCGATTACTATGCGTCGTCATTTCAACTCTGAAAAAGAGTTGGAACGTCTCGATGAAAAGTTCAATCGAAACTCAAAATATAAATACAAAATATAAATATGAAACTAGCAAAGTTGTGTGAAAATGAATTCTATTACTAATCAAAATCGTCAAATGGTAATGGCAATGACGCATTTAATTTTGTAAGTGTGAGCCAGCATGCAGCGTATATGGGAAAATTGATGAACGAAATTCAATAGTAGTCGATAGCGCAATAGGTAGCGTCCCGGGTTAGTAAGCAGGCATTAGGTAGGAAACTTGTAGGGAGGCGGTTCGAGTCCCGGCTCAGACAGAAATTCTGTAATGAGTGAATATCAACGGAGAACTTTTTTTTCGTGTGATATCATTTCTGTCATATTGTATTCGCGATAAATGCATTATAATTTTTTTTTTATTAATTTTGAAGCTCGAAATTTAAGAAACGCGAAATGTACATCCGGTTGAATGAGCCACATCGCGAGTTGAGACAACCACAAATCGAGCTCGTTCTACCGAATATTTAGTGGCTTGAACTATATTTCTGCGTACATGGACTTTATTTTTGATTGAAAGAGCCACAAATCGAGTTAGTTGTACCATCAGATCGAGTTCAGTCAACTAAAAATGTAGCTGTTCCAACCATACTAATGAGTCACATCAAATAGATATATTGTCGAACCAGTCACATCTCGTGTTGAGACAACCACAAATCGAGTTTATCGTGCTACATATTGTGGTTAAAACGGCGCTATATATGAGTTGAATCAACTCGAAAATGTGGTTCGCCATATGTTACTCTAGAAATGAGTTGATTCAATCGTTTTCGAGTTGAATTTACCTTTTTTTTTTTACAGTGTATTTAAAAAAAAAAAAAAAAATGTCAAGCAAATTTGACCGAAATTTTCATTTTTTGGAAAAATGTCTGCCAAAATCCCAATTTTTACTTTTTTTTCCTTTCCATCGTTCAAGCACGAGTTTATGGTCTTAACTAAAACACGTATTTTTGTTTTTTCATTTTAGATGATCCTGTCAGGAGTTATGCTGACAACGCGGACGCACCTTTTTTTCGAAGGGTCACCGGAAATGACGTCACAATGGCGAAGTTTTAATTTTTTTTTTAAATCTCAGAAATTTTTCTTTGAATGTGTATCTATAAGACAGAAAAAAGTTTGAATTAAATAAATAATTTTTTATATAGAAAAAAATTATTGAAAATAGGCCTTTTTTTACCCGACGAAACCCATGTAACCCCTTAACCCTTAAACCTGGTTTAACAGCATGTTGTGGAACTGGGACTCAGATAATGAGAAACCGTAGTCTTTTCACCTCGGGATCCCTCAACACTTTTGACAAGAAAACTAACCAACCGCTCAGCGTTGACACATTTCGTCATAATTTCGTTGAAATAAATTAACAGATATTCAATAAAGCAATCGATAATGGTGCGGCAAACATCTCGAATATCGAAATATTACGCCCGATGAAGTGAACACAGCCTTGAAACTTCGAAAAACTCGAGGGAAATGCGGATTGGCCACAAACGGTACAGTGGCCACAACTCGTAAGTCTACCCTAAGCGCATAAAGTATTCGGCATCAAAAATCATATAAAAATTTCAAGTCCGAAAGTTGGATTCGTCATAATGATCGTAGCTCCTTTAAAATTTCTGATTTCCATGGCAATTGGCTCAAGTTTCAATGTCCATGAGCTTTTGTGCAGCTGCGCCGATATTCCGATAAGATCTTTTGGATTGATATGCGGGCAAAGCTTGGAATTCAACGAGTCGAATTCACGTTATGAGGGGACTATCGATATTGACGATACCTTGTAAATCTAGACTCCCTATGGGTGTTTTCTTTCTCTCATCGTCCGGATATTTCCAGTATGAGAGAATGGCACCCTTGAGCAGGCACCAGCGCCGATGCCAAGCTCCGAAACCCGAGACATCCTCGAACATCGTGAGAAAGCCTCGATGCTCAACTGACACGCACAATTCGCAAGCAACGTGCATCTGCAGTCTACCTTCCAGCGCTGAATCTCTCGGTACCTTTTGCCAATGCAAAGGTAAAAACAAAAAAAAAACAAAAAAAAAAAAAAAAAAAAGAAACGAATTCAACAAAATTATATCTTTCTTCGGCGTTGAACGAACTCGTAGAAACGAGCGCGCCGAATTAATCTCGCATACCTTGTTCAGGGTGAATTGCTGACGATTCACTTCTCGAAGGCTGAACACGACGTAACCGGCGAGCGCAAAAGCTGAAGTTCTCACGGCCCCGGGACCCGCGGGACTCTGAACGGTCGGCATTATCAGGCGACTTTCCTGCTTCAAGAACTTTTTCGGCGTTTTGACAGCGCTCTGGGAAATAAAAATTCGTATTTCACAATACAAGTCGGGGGCTTCTCGATAAGAGCGTTCATGGGACTGTAGGGGAAGGAATTTCCGAGAAGCGCGGTACCCCCACTCTCTACCGAAAAAAAAAAAACTCGCTCGCTCGAAACGTAAGCGGGTTTCTCTCGATAAGAGCGCTGCGAAAAAGTAAAATTCGGGCAAATTTACATTTTTTGCCCGCAAAATTATATTTCTTCCCTCTGGTCGAAAATTGATCACTTTCCGCCCTGCGTTTCATGGGATTAAATATGGCCATTTTATCATATTCGGGTAAAAATAATTGATTTTTTTTTTACCGTTTCGGTGTTACCTTTTTACCGTTTCCGCTATTTCCACCAAAATTTCCATTGCTATGAATATGATACTTGATCTCGTGAGGAAGAACTTCGGCTCGGGTTTCCAGTGTATAAACCTCGACGGTTATCTTAAAATCGCTGTAGAGATCCTCGAGTTTGAGGGTCGATGGAAAACGTACGCACGAATCACCGTTTTCCGCTTGTACCACCGGTGTAACGACGATATTTTCCAGATAACGAACGAGACACAGGAAATGAAGACACGCGTCGGCATCGAAATTTCGGAAATAGTCCCGTTTAAGGGGTAACGTTAGAGCGGAAATCGTGAGCGAACCGTTTTCCTGTATTTCCGATGATCCGGGCACAACCGGCCTCAGTGTTCCCTCGACTTTGAGACGCTGAACCTCGTTGAGAGCGGCTTGTCGTCTATGAGCTAGTTGAACAGCGAGAACAATGAGAAATCATTCGTAGTAATTTGAAACTCAGGCGATGCGATTAAGGGCTAACACCACTGTAAAAATCTAAAAATGCACAATTTTTTTTTTTGGGATGGAAGAAAACGTAATAAGATAATAATATTTGAGGGAGTTATCAGGCATATATTTAAGTATAATACGAAAAAATTATTATCAAAACATATTCGAGAATGGCAACACCGGAGCCATTCTCGCGAGACATGCGGCACGCAGTGTAACTGTCACAAATTTGAATTTGAAAAAAAAAAAAGCACTTGATCTATAGATATATCAATAGCTACAGAAACACGTAGGGGATTTTCGAGAAGTTAATTTAAACATTATTTATTAACAAATAAGTGCCCTCTCTTTTGTCGAAAATTCAAAATTTTCATTCAAATAATCGCCAATTACACAAAAATCAATTATTTTTTAAATCCCCTTACGTACTTCTCTAGCTATAGACATGTAGATTAAGTAGTTTTTTTTCTAGATTTAAATTTGCATATGAAATTCTGCAGCACTGCGTGCCGCAGAATATATTCAGTTTCACGAGAATGGCTCCAGTGTCGTCATTTTTGAATATTTTTTGATAATAAATTTTTATATTATACTTAAATATATGCCTAATAACTTCCTTAAATATTATTATCCTATTACCTTTTCTTCCATCTAAAAAAAAAAAGGTGAAAACAGCGTTTTTCTTTCGTTTTGACGGTGGTGCTACCCCTTAAGGGGTCAGGCCACAGTAGCAGCGGAAAAAATAAGCATTGGGAATTTTTTTCAGCGGAACAATGAAATAAATCAAAATTCCGAAAAAGTTCCTTTGTTATACAACTAATGAACTGTAAAAATTAATTTCTTGAGCGTAATACAAACCAAAATGGCGGCTGTACCAGCTTTTCTTTGATGGAGCCTTTTTTTTTGTCGGTCGGACTCATAACTCGAACAAATCTTCACCGATTGACTTGAAATTTTAACTATATTTAAAATTACATTCTTTACGGAAGTACGTAGGATTTTTTAAAAATTATATTGCACAGTTTTTTTTTATGAACAATTTTTCAGCGATTTTTTTTTGCAAATTTTTAACTCTATTTTTTAAAACGCGCCATTCCTGCAAAAATTGATGCGTCAAAAATAGCCTGCGTACTTCTGTAAAGTATGTAATTTTGAATATGAAGTTGAAATTTCAAGCCAATCGGTGAAAATTTGTTCGAGATATGAGTCCGACCGACAAAAAAAAAAGCTTCACCCAAGAAAAGCTGTAAACCCGCCATTTTGTTTTGTATTACGTTTGAGAAATTAATTTTTGCAGTTCGTTAGTTGTGTAATAAAGGAGCTTTTCCGGAATTTTGATTTATTTTATTGTCCAACTGAAAAAAAATTCCCAAAATATGCTTATTTTTTCCGCTGCTACTGTGGCTCAACTCCTTAAGGAAAAGAATTCTCAAAGACAACTCTAGTTTTCTTTTTACATGAGAGTAATCTTTTTTCTCTCTCTCTCTCTCTCTCTCTCTCTCTCTCTCTCTCAATGAGGGTATTGCCAAAATAACGCACGATGTTAACGTCATTGCTAATTACGCAGAAGTAAACGGCCTTAAGCTCAACCTCGGAAAGTCTAAGGTGTTAATCCAAGGTAGTAACGAGTATATTAGTCGTGTCGTATTTGATGATCTTGCTCCTATTGCGGTTAATGGTTCTACGCTTCCTTATGTAAATGAAGTGCGAAACTTGGGGGTCATAATGGCATCAAATTTATCATGGAGAAGTCATGTAATGTCCATTTCCAAAAAGGTAAACTTTTCTCTTTACAAATTAAAATATCACAGGAATGCTCTCTCATTTGATCTTAAAATTACACTGGTTACCTCTCTCATTTTTCCGTTACTGGATTATTGTTGCTTAGTATATAATGATGTAACGGGTGAACTGAACACCAAACTTGAGCAATTAATAAACTGTGGGATCAGGTTTATATTTAATTTGCGCAAGGATGACCATATTTCGCCCTATCGTAGACAGCTCCGTTGGTTAACCGTGCGATCCAGGAGGCTGTATTTCTTAGGCATAACTGTTTTCAATATTCTACATAATAATGCTCCGGCCTATTTGTCTGATATTTTTACCTTGTCGCTACCACCACATCGTCCGCTGCGTCAACAAGCAGCCCCTATTTTTCATATACCTCATCATCGTACCTCCACATATCGAAACTCTTTTCACTTAGCATCTATTTATTTCTGGCACTCTCTTCCACCGGAAATTATTTCTGCGCCCACGATGGGAATTCTCAAGACGCGCCTTTTTGATTATTTATTCGCTCGTGATCTTGATCCGATTTAATTAGTATGTAATTAGTATTTAGTATGCATGATATGGGTTCCGCTGATCACTATATTGAATGGTAAAGTTATTACGAGCCAATAATGTTTTCATCGTAATTTAAATTGTATTATTTTTTATAATGATCAGCTGCTAATGTGTATTTTTATGTGAATATTTATGTTCTGCTATGTAATTATAACCAATGGTGTTTGGCATACCCAATGGTAGTGTCACTAATTAATTATAATTAATTAAGTTATTTTATTTTATTTAAAATTGTACTGCGCTTTCTCTGATTGTTTTCAAATTTATGTTGCTTCGACTGTTTATAATTGTTGCCTCATGGTTTAACCAAGGCATAAATAAAAATCAATCAATCTCTCTTTAATTTATGAATAGGAGCGTTTATACTTTGATTTTTTTTTTTAATACGTACTCGCTACGAGCAAAAGTCTTTCTCCCTCGACTTGTTCCCGCGATCCGGTGAATTCCACTGTCGCATGGCACAAGTTCAATGCCTGACTCGCCTGTCCTATTATTGTCTGCTGTTTGCATACTTCGTCCATGAGATTTTTCACTTTGTCCTGAACGAGGGAGGCCTCGGCTCTCTCGTTCGTCGTACTATTTGTCATATCGGAGTCGATTTCTCTGACCCGAGATACTTGATGTATCGGAGTCTTCGGTGTCTGGGAATCGAGAGTTTGCATGAATTTTTTTTGTTTTGTTTTTAATCATTCGGGCGCATAATGTAGAGTGAGTAAAAATAATGAGGACGTATTTTTTATTTTTCATTAAAACCGATAGGTGCACATTGGGGCGGTTAAAAAAAAACACTTTTTTCAAAAATCATATTGCTCTTCTATCTGCGTTCATAAACATGAAAAAAAAAAAGAAAGAAGAAAATTTTTTTTCTCGTTCTGCGGTAGAAAAAAAGTTTTGTGAAGTTCGTAAGATTAGATTTAGTGGCGCCGCATTGATTTTAACGTCTTTAAAAGACGGAGTTAGATGGAAATTAATATACAATCAAAAAATTATGATGCTCATGAATTTTTTTTGTATATTTTGGCAAAAAAATCAGCCATGTTTCGGATTTTGAACGCATCACATCGATTCGGTACTAGTAAAAATTGTCGCGGATGCGGCACTCGTAGAAATTGTCGCACAGGCTTCGGATTTCACATGGCTGATTTTTTTTGCCAAGATATACCAAAAAAATTCATGATCATCATAATTTTTTGATTGTATATAAATTTCCATCTAGCTCCGTCTATTGAAGACGTTAAAATCGACGCGGCGCCACTAAATCTAATCTTACGGACTTCACAAAACTTTTTTTTCTACCGCAAAACGAGAAAAAAAAATTCTGCGCAACTGTATACATATATACATTTTTTAATAGAGTGAATTTTGCGTTTTTTTTTCAAAATATAACCTGGATGCGGCGGTTCTGAAAAATTGTCGTAGAATTTTCGAGTTTTGCAGATTGTATTTTTATGCCAAATACAATAAGTAGCTCGATGAGCGTTTGGCTGTGTTGAAAAAAAAATGACCGAAAAGGGTCACTTTACGCAAATTTGCCTGTATGTGCGACAGTACTAAATATGCGCACAGCCCGCAAGTTTTGCCAGAAATTTAATTTTTTTTTTGTGTTTATGAACGCAGATAGAAGAGCAATATGAATTTCGAAAAAAGTGTTTTTTTTAACTGCCCTAATGCACATGGTTTACCCAATTTAATTTCACGGATTTCGATATATATATATATATATAGATATAGCGTAACATGCGTGACGTCATATTGTTGTAGTTTTTAATTTGTTATATTAGCGGCAATTTTTATTCAAATTAAAAAAAATTTTAAAAATACGTACTAAATATTTTTTCCTGAACTATCAGATTATGAAATAAAAAAAATTTCATGCAAACTCCCAATTGAGGAAAGCATGGATAAACATTGTTTTTTTTTTTTTTTTTTTTTTTTTTTTTTCAATCCCCAAATAAACGAGAGCGACGAACTTTTTTTGTGGGTGAAATATGAAAGTTTGCATTGAACTTTTCAACAAGCTGGTACCTGAGACTGTTGTTTCCTGTAGAAACTGACGCTGTGCATCAACGGCATACAACTGTCACCATCTACGACATACTGTTCGCCTTTTCGGGGCGAACGAGTCGGCGTTACTTTGATTGGTGATCGATATGCCGAACCGTGAGAGTATTTGAAACTCGTTGACGCGGACGATGGACTTTTACCGGCACGATTCAATTTTGGAGGCGTCGGACCGTGCTCGCTCTCGGCTTCCTGGCGAGCCAGACACTCGTCAAGATACTCGTCCATCTCGTCGAGCACTGAAATATCCGAAACAGTGCTGTCTGGATCCGGATCAATCGAGCGCTATTAAAAAAATTTTGTTTTTTTTTTAAATTACAATACAATACGTAATTCATGTTCACATCATTTTTTCCAATAACAAAAACACAAACAAAATCACGGCGGGGACGTTCAGGATTTTATCCATGTTGCGTATAAATCGAACCAATTAATTATTTTTTTTTTTTAAATCTAAAAGACATGATAATGACAAATTTCTAATTGGCATGAATTTTTCTCAATCACGGTCTCATAACAAAACGCCAATAACGAAATATATGAACGCCAAAAAAAAGGAAATAAAATTGCGACAAAAACTGGGAGCTTTCTGGACATTGCCCGCTGGTGTGCCTGTAGATTTTTTTAAATGCCTCAAATTTGTGTTCTACAATGATGTGGCAGCAGTGAATATTGTTCCATGGGTCTCAAATTTCGAGCACCTTATTTTTTATATCGAAAGCAACGAGCGACTGGATAAACGCCAAGATATCCGAATCTAAAAATATCGGAAAACAATGATTTTGGGGGGGAAAAAAAAACATTAGCAATCGATCCGGCAGTACTAAATTTTGTCTGGCAGGCCCCAAATTATTCAATCATATTTGTAAAGTGAAAAGGTTTAACAAAATCGTTGAAAAATTGCAAATTCCATAATCTCGTTTTTTTCTTCATGGACAATTAATTTTTTTTTGTGCTGGCAAGTAACTCAAATTCCGCCATACCTAAATTAACTTTAATGAAAGCTAGTTTAAAAAGTACTAAAAATTTGAATAATTTTGAAGTCTCGGGGGAAAAAAATTTGCTCGTAGCCAAAATTTCAATGTTAAGGTAGTCCTAGCGTTTTTGCACATAGTGCACACAATCACATGAAATTTTGATACGTTAGTCTTAAAGCACCCTCCAATGCACCTGCCAAGTTTGAGTGTACCTTAACGACCTTTTTAGGGAGAAAAATTGAGTTAAAAATCACGATTTTAGCATAGCGACTATAGGAAAAATCATGAGCGCGCGGAGATTACCTCGAAATTCATACACTAATATAGTCAAGAATCCGAACCGCTCATTTTGTTTTTAAAATATTGAGGATTCAGATTTTCATAAAAAAAAACATAAGCTCAACGGATGTTTGAAAAAGATTTTACGAGTTTTCGGTAGCCACGTGTACCGACTCTTTCTTGTTTCATGCGTGCCCCGTTCACCGCGCGCTCCACCGTGTCTACGTTTCCGCTAATTCCCCCCCGCCGGTCGCGCTAGGACTATCTTAAGGGATCATTCCAGTGTGAAATTTTCAAAAAAATCCATTTTTTTTGCATTAACGCATAGTATAGACTGTTATAAACCTTCTCTGAAATTTTTAAGTCAAAATTCTAATTATTCCGGTCGGTATAGCATTTCTAAGAAAAAAGGAATCGGAGCGTAACATATCTCTCTCCAAACTTTAAACGAGTTTTTCTCGGAACGATGTTTTTCAAAACAGCGTCCACTCCCAAAAGAAGAGTTTTCAAGCTGTCGTTTTAAAATTTAAACAGAATATTCTTCACGTCATGTCCTATCGTGCTAAGGAAGGATTTTTTTTTTCTGAAATCTACCTATATTTTTCTACGGAAAACTGTCGAAAAAAATGCTAAATTTGATCTGTTTTGTTCAGACAGCCGCCATTTTGTCAAATTTCAAAAAAAAAAAAGCTTCCATAGCCCGATAGCGGCTTTTCTATAGATTAAGAATATTTTTGGAATTTTTGTTTCAGATAAAAATTAAGGCCGCAATCATGGACGCTATCCAGAAACTTTTTTTTAAGCTGAATTTTTCAATAATTTTTTATGTTATAAAAATATCAATAAATCAACTTGAAAAAAATCATTTTGTATTCGGCATTCTTGCCTCGATTTGCAAAAAAAAAAAAATTAGACCGACTACTTTATCCTAACAATAAGAAAAAAATCACGAAAATCAGTGATTTTTCGGAGGGTCACACTGGAATGATCCCTTAACTTTCTCACCGCTCAAGGGTTTCGGTGACACAAGCGATTGTGTAATTATCCGTGAGTCACTCAGTGCGCCCGTTTCATTACTTCTCGTTCGGTAAATAATTGATAATCGCGATAAATTTGTTTGCTCGCTAAGGGGGGTACAATGTATCATTGAGTCGTCGGGGGACAATGAGTCATCTTGCCTGGAGACAGGCAAGTCAACTTATTTTTGAAAATCATTGTTCGAATATTCTTTCAATTCTATTTTTTTAAATCCTTCATAAGTCACAAAAATATTCCTACTCTCACGCACTATCACGACAACGCGTTATCTCTTACTCCGCATCCGTTGCTCTTTAAGTGCTGTAATTACTGTCGTTTCTACGATATTTGTTTGTATTTTTTTAAGACAAAGATTTTTACTTGGCACAATGGGCTGCAGTTCAAAATTATTATTTGAAAGGAAAAAATAATTATTAAAAAGCATATATATGAGAAAAATATGGATGAGAACGTATAAAAAAAAAAAAAAAACAACAATAAAGATGCCTATGTTGTGAAAATAAAACACAGTCACCAATTGGACCCCCCCCCCCCCCCCCCCCCTCGCAAAGTTTGCATTATTTAGATCGTTGTGCCCAGATATCTGACACGTTGTATTATTTTTATTTCTTCGATTCTTGTGCAGTAATGATTGCTTAATTGTGTACTCGAGAGTCTATAGAAATCGATTATCACTCTCCGATCTTGTCTTTTTCCTTTTCCCTCCGGGATTGGGTTTGGGTTTCGGAATTGGGAATCTCGGAATTGGGAAAAACATAGACGTAATTCGTACACCTAATATCTGGAGCGACGTTCGTGCTTAAGGATGTATCGGACGTACCTTTCCTATTGATAGGAAAAAAAATAATTCGAAAGGCTGTAAAAATCGAATTTTTCGCTTTACGAAAAAACTTTTCGGGGGTTTTTTTGTAGAGAATGTTCTGCTCTAACAACGTCGCTTTGATAGAAGCATATAACGGTTCATTAACAAAAAACGAAGAGCAGCTACAATATTTATTGGGCATAGCGCAAAATTATCGATAGAAATACCCTAATTGCAACAAACAGACTCTTAAAAAAAGAAACGATGATTAATAAGCATTATAATGTAAAAAAAAATCTATTCTATCTTATTAAACCAAATTCATTGAATAAAGCTTTTCTAAACACGATCAATGATGAACGTCGTTTCTTTTATATTTCTTGTTGTACTTGATTTTTTTTTGTATAAGAGAAATATTTTGAGAACAATTTCATGCAAGTATGTTAGAGCAGAACATTCTCTACAAAAAACCCCCAAAAAGTTTTTTCGTAAAGCGAAAAATTCGATTTTTACAGCCTTTTGAATAATTTTTTTTCCTATCAATTCAATTTCAGACAGTGACTTTCGTCGACAATTTTGCATACTTCATGATAAGATAAAAATCGGAAAAACCTCAACCACAATAAAGACGATAAGAAGATCAATTTTGAATAATAATAATGCCAAAAAATTATCAATAAATTGTTTAAACGAAACATTGTTCAACAAATTTTTAGGGAAAGTTTTTTTTTTTTACATGTGAAATGAATTCGTTGATTTTTCTGACTACGCATGAATTTTTTTAAAATTTTCTTATCATTTTGAAATTTCAGTTTTCGGAAATTTGTAAAGGTTTTATTTACGAAACTATTCGCTCATTGCTCCGGAAACTTCTTAAATGTAATATACAACGTTTTTACGAAAACATATCCAAAATTCACGTTTTTTCCTTCATTTTTCAAAATTAAAAATTTTTCGAAAACCGAAATTTCAAAACGATAAGAAAATTTTAAAATAATTCACGTGTAGTCTGAAAAATCAACGATTCACGTGTCAAAAAAAAAACTTTCCTAAAAATTTGTTAAGCAATGTTTTATTTAAACAATTTATTGATAACTTTTTGGCATTATTATTATCCAAAATTAATCTTCTTATCGTCTTTATTGTGGTTGAATTTTTTCCGATTTTTATTCTGCCATAAAGTATGCAATATTGTCGACGAAAGTCACTTTGGATCGACATTTTTAGGTGGATTCTGAACCGACGAGGTTGCAGAAAAAATAAAAAATAGAAAAATCATAGATATAAAAGTGACCTATGGTGCCGTCATTCTTTCCTATAATTATTGTACTGTGTTATACTCTAATTGTACTATTGTAACGTAGATCCTTCGAGGATGCAATAAATATGATACCAACAAATTTACGGTAATTTGTAAATGATTTGATAAAAGTGTCGATTACTTTTTTTAATTTTTAAGTGATTCGAAAGAAGGTGTCAATTAATTTTTAAATTTGTAATTAATTCGAAAGAAGGTGTAAATTACTTTTTAAATTTGTGATTAAATCGAAAGGTGTCAATTACATTTTTAGTTTGCAATGGGTTCGAAAAAAAGTGCCGATTACTTTTGTAATTTATAATTTATTCGAAAGGTGCCAATTACTTTTGTAATTTTTAATTGATTCGAAAAAAGTGTCAATTACTTTTTTAATTTGTAATGGATTCGAAAGGTGTCAATTAGATTTTTAATTTGTAATGGGTTCGAAAAAAGTGCCAATTACTTTTGTAATTTTTAATTGATTCGAAAGAAGGTGTCAGTTACTTTTTTAATTTGTAACTGATTAGAAAAAAAGTGCCAATTACTTTTTTAATTTGTAATTGATTCGAAAAAAGTGTCAATTACTTTTATAATTTGTAATCGATTCGAAAGAAGGTGTCAATCACTTTTTTTAACTTGTAATTGATTCGAAAGAAGGTGTCAATTACTTTTTTAATTTGTAACTGATTAGAAAAAAAGTGCCAATTATTTTTTTAATTTGTAATCGATTCGAAAGAAGGTGCCAATCACTTTTTTAAACTTGTAATTGATTCGAAAGAAGGTGTCAATTACTTTTTTAATTTGTAATTGATTCGAAAAAAGTGTCAATTACTTTTATAATTTGTAATCGATTCGAAAGAAGGTGCCAATCACTTTTTTTTAACTTGTAATTGATTCGAAAGAAGGTGTCAATTACTTTTGTAATTTGTAATGAGTTCGAAAAAAATGCCAATTACTTTTGTAATTTGTAATTGATTCGAAAAAAGTGTCAATTACTTTTATAATTTGTAATTTATTCGAAAGAAGGTGTCAATTACTTTTTTAATTTTTAATTGATACGAAAAAAAGTGTCAATTACTTTTGAAATTTGCAATTGATCCGAAAGAAGGTGTCAATTACTTTCTTAATTTGTAATTGATTAGAAAAAAAGTGTCAATTACTTTTTTAATTTGTAATTGATTCGAAAGGTGTCAATTACTTTTGTAATTTGTAATTAAATAATTTAAAATCCGCCAAACACCGGTCATAATATAGGTTTGATGACGCAGATTACTCGATGATTCATCGAGGCTGCACGAACCTTCTTGTTCATCGCTTGTTGACTGACCGCGCGCAATATACTCCTCTCGAGGCTCGTGTTCGTCGTCTCCTCGCTATCCCCGGTACTGTCGTAATCGTCATACTCGTCCTGCCCGTAATTATCAGCCTCGGTCTCGGTCTCGGTTTGCTCCTCGAAAGTCGCAGTTTCCGGTTCCGTCGTACCCACCGTGTATTCCGTCTCCGTCTCAGTTTCCGTCGATACGATCGACGAAAGATCCGGATAAAGATTTCCGGGTTTCGGCGGCGAGACACGAATCCGTTTCACGTCCGACAAATTTTTCACTTGTGATTTCGGCGGACTACCGACCACTTGATAACCCCACAGGCAATTATACATACGAAATTTACAATTTTTACGAAAAAAAAAAAAAAAAAAAAAAAACATTAACGGTTCATCAATGGATCGATTGTTTAAAAAACTCTCGTTTACCCTGTCTCTTCGTTGGCGAGCCCTTGATCTGCATTCCTCGTTTTTGCTCGATGCTCTGTGACTTCGGGAGTGGCGGCGGTGGCGGCGGTACCTGATCCTATTATTTTTCAATAATGAATTTCACCGATTAATTGCAATATTCGATTATTAAAAAGGAAAAGAAGAAAAAAAAAAGGGAAAAAAAAAACCGAGAGGTCATGCCAAACATTATAGCATACGATGGTACCATTGAAAATTGTTTTGCCAGTGCCGGCGTGGGTCTTACTGGACAGACTGGAGAACTCTTTGGCGAATTTGATTTGACCTCGCTGCTCTCGCTCGTCCGTATGCACGAGCCAGCCGCCGCCTGTGCCATTTCCTTGTTTCGATTGAAACGCGAACGCAGCATATCCAACTCTCGCTCTCTCTCCAATTGAGTTTTACGCATTATATTGTTCTCCAGCTCTTGGGTCGGATGACCCTGCTCGAATACAGCGCGATTCGCGTTCACCGACTTTAGGGAAGGACCATTTTTCGTTAACGGATTTGAATTGTCTACGGATCAAGATGGAAAATACGATTACCAGGGTGGCCACAAAAAAAAATTCCCCGACTTTTCGCTGAAAGAATACCCAATTTTGCCTAACTGAAGTCTGAATAGAATAGGAGCTTATCGGGTTAATCAACCAACGAGTTTTTTTTTTCAAACTCGAAAGAATCGATTTTGGAAAATAATTACGAATTAATGTCCTCATGTCTACAAATATATATCTCTAGATTATGTGTATAGATTAAATATGTAGATATATATTTATAGATTATAAATATGATAGATTTATAGATTAAATATGTATAGATTAAATGAATAAGGACGAATTAATGCCCTTATGTCAACAAATATATATCTTTAGATTATATAAAGATATTGCCACCGCCGCCCGTGTACAAGAATCAAGGCGCGCTCATACGAGCACAGCAAATTTAGGGGTGCATTTGGGAAGGAAGTTGACGAACGTTTGAGTGGAAAAAAATTTGTTAGAAACGACGAAAAAATCATTTTTTTTTTATCACGATGTTTTTTTTTTCTTATTAATTTGATTTTTTATTTATCGGTATCGGAAAAATAGTGATCCATTTAAAATCTATATAAACCATATGGATTTTAATTAAACTTTATTCGATGTAATTTGTTATTTTAATTTTCGGGAAAAGTGAAAAAAATTTGTTAGAAACGACGAAAAAAACGTTTTTTTTTTATCACGATGTTTTTTTTTTTTTTCTTATTAATTTGATTTTTGATTTATCGATAATATCGGAAAAATAGTAATCCATTTAAAATCTATATAAACCATATGGATTTTAATTAAACTTTATTCGATGTAATTTGTTATTTTAATTATCGGGAAAAAGAAGCACGTTTTTGGCGTTTTTAAATGGAATTTTTGAGTTTCAAGAAGACTGCTCAACGGATTCGTCATCAGCGGAAGAAAATAGTTCAATACTGGGTCCTATATGAAATTTCGAGACTAGATTTTTTTGAATTTTTGCGAAAAACGAGAATGGGTCCACTAGAATCGCTGTAATTTTTCTTCCCGATAGGAATGAAACTCCGACCAGTGCTTGTTCTCTTCGCAATCGTTTCAGCTTCAAAATGTCGCCTGGTTCATCGAGCTACGACTTTTTTTTTCGATTTTTTTTACAAATTTTCAAAGTCAGACCATCGATTTTTGTGAATTTTTCCATAGTCTTTTGACTCAAATTCACCAATTTTCAAACTGCTCTTTTGGATACAAAAAATTAAGATCTCGGAACGAATCAAACGGCATTCTCCAAGTCTGCTTCTGGGCTTTTCAAAACACCCCCGATAAACCCAAATTCGTCAATTCGGAGCAAAGTTATGGGCGTTTGAAATTTCATTATTTTCAGGTTTTCGAAAAAGTGGGCAAACATTGGAGAATTTTTTTTTTTCGTCTTTCTCACTATTTTCAGGCTCCAGGCGATCGGAAATTTTCCGCTGATTATTAATCCGATGGAATATTTTCCCGAAGCCCAAAAATTCGATATAACGACGTCAAAAAACAAAAACAAAAAATGTTTCAAGTCAAGCCTTTGATGCGGATGCAAATCAAAATTTTTCACAACAATCACCGTTCATCTCGATTGAACGAAAAGTTCGAATTTTAATATTTGTAAATTAAAAAAACTTTCCATGACCAAACGAAAAATTCCCTGAACTTTTAAAAATTCCCTGACATTTCCAGGTTTTCCTGTGTAATTTTTTTTTTTTTTTTTTTTTTTCAACGTACATATATCAATGCGCCAGCTGTGATAATTGTCTGAAAATAAATTTGTAAGAAATTTTTTTTCCAATAATCACCTCCGTTGTAATTTTGCTGGGATCTCTCGCTGTTGTTGGATCTCTCGCGTTCCAGCAATTTTTTCGTCGGCACGGACATCGTCAGCGGTGCTTTGGGAATGAGCGGCGCCTCGCCCTTGTTGTTCCTCTCGAAGAGTGCCATTCTCTCGGACAGCGTCATTTCCGCGGGATCTCTGGCTCTCGTTTCGCCGACCTTTGATTCGAACAATGAAGCTTTACTAAGTACCGAGCCAGGTGACGATTTTATCGGACTTTTTGGTGAACCATTGTAACCCCCGAATCTTGCCCCGATTCGACTATTGCTAACCCCGGAATTCATGCTACTCGTTGATTTATCCGGTGTTCTCGTCGCGCTCGTCGCATCGACATTCGTTTTTGACCCACCGGCTATCGGACTCCTCGCTGCATTGCCATCGTTAATTTTTCCTCTGCTCGCGCTTCCCGGATTTTTCGTTCTCCAAACCGGTGCGGTATCATCATTTACGGTCGCAACGACCCTTCTGTCGCGCTTATCGTCCGAACGACGCGATTCCTTGATCTCTTTAGCGGATTTGATCGTTTCCGGTTTCGATTCCTGGGAAAAACCCTTATAGTCATACACTAGACGAGAATTGCTTTTACTACGAGCATAGCCTTGTGCCTCCTGCAAAACATCGAGGGATGGGGGAAATTTTTTTTTTTTTTTCTTTACTTCATTCCAGCAATGTCATCGAACGGGAATAATATCGAGACTTTGTATCAGGCATGGTTATCATTCGAGTGATAAATCATTCAAACAATTTATCGGATGATAAAAATGAAACTTCGAGGTTTTTAATGTGCAATTGAAAAATTAGAGCTTCTCTCCATTTTGTCTGATTTTAGTTATTAGTAATTTATTTATTAGTAGCGTTCATTTCGTTTGTAGTGACTTTGTTTCGTTTGTAGTAGCGTTTTTTTTCGTTTTTAATACATTTTTTCGTTTTTAGTAACTTTGTTTCGTTCGTAGTCGTTTGCAGTAGCGTTTATTTCGTTTGTACTAACTTCATCTCTTTTGCAATCATTTGTCGTAGAGTTTTTTTTTTTCGTTTTTAATAACTTCATCTCGTTTTTAATCAATTGTAGTAGCGTTTATTTCGTTTGTACTAACTTCATCTCTTTTGCAATCATTTGTCGCAGAGTTTTTTTTTCATTTTTAGTAACTTCGTCTCGCTTGTAATAAATTGTAGTAGCGTTTATTTCGTTTGTAGTAACTTTGTAGCGTTTGTAGTCGTTTGTAGTAGCGTTTATTTCGTTTGTACTAACTTCATCTCTTTTGCAATCATTTAACGGAGAGTTTTTTTTTTTTTCGTTTTTAGTAACTTCATCTTGTTTTTAATCAATTGCAGTAGCGTTTATTTAGTTTGTAGTGACTTTGTTTCGTTTGTGGTAACTTTGTTTCGTTTGTAGTCGTTTGTAGTAGCGTTTATTTCGTTTGTAATAAATTTTTTCGTTTTTAGTAACTTTGTTTCGTTCGTAGTCGTTTGTAGTAGCGTTTATTTTGTTTTAAGATAGTCCTCGTGCTACAATAGTGCGAGAAAGTTTCCTATGTACCACATGATAAAATATACACGACGCTAGTCGTCATATGCAGCGAACTTTTGATTGAGTCTGTACAGAAATGGCTGTTACACATGGAACCGTGCATATTCAGATAAATTCACACCACAGCGAATATGCAGCTTACGCGTCGGATTTTCATTCATATTGCATTATTTTTATGATCATCGTTCGTAAACGAAACGGTTAATAATTTTGTCATTTTTTTCCTAACATGTGAATAATAGTCTTCTCCCGTTTACAATTTTTTTTTTTATCAAAATCAGATTACGCATTTAGTTGTAATATTAAAAAAAAAACCGTGCTACTATCGGGGTTCAGCAGTGCTTGCTATACGCTAGCGAAGCATCGCTGGCGCGCGACGTTCGCGCCATCTCCTGTATATTCAGCGCAACAAATCGACGCAATATTTGAAAGGCAGCAATACAAAATGCATGTTGGGAACACATACAATTCACGTTTTATTATTATTTTCATGTCGTTATTTATTTGCAAAGCTGAGTCACAAGTGTTATAATAAGTAGTGATTTTCAAGCGGTCAATACCAGAGCTGGGCAGTACTTCAAGTACCCAGTACTTGCGATGTACTGGAAGTACAGTACTTGAAGTACAAAGTACTTCAAAAGTACTTCAAGTATTGTACTTAAATTTTCAAGTACTTGACCTGTACTTCAAGTCTTGTACTTAAAATTTCAAGTACATGTCATGTACTTAAAGTACTTGTACTTAAATTTTCAAGTACATGACATCTACTTAAAGTACTTGTAATTTAAGTACTAGTACTTCAAGTACTTGTACTTAAAATTTCAAGTACTTTTCTGTACTTCAAGTACTTTTTCAAGTACCAAGTATCAAGTACTTTTGAATACGTTTTGCTAATGGTCGCATGTATAATATGCCTTTTAATATATAATTAAGGAACGTTCCGCGTCGCGATGCCGTGAGACGAATCGAGTTAATCCTAGAATGGTAACCTTATTTTTTTTACCTATTATGGTAACCTGGGGTGACCGAACACCCCAATTTTGAAAAATTCATATCTCCGATAAAATTTAACAAAAAGGGTTCAATTTGGGCTCATTCTTTGCGTTTTTTAATGCAGAATCACGTGAGCTTACGGAAATTTAGCTTGAAGTCGGATAAGTTAGTCAAAAATGAGGTAAAAGGGTAAAAAACATGAAAAAATCGTAAAAATGACTTTCTTGATTGAATTTGCAATATCTCCGTTGATTTTTATCGAAATTGAACAAAACCAACGGCATTATAAAGTGAAAATATAAAGTTTTGAGACAGGTAGCTTAGTTTTACTCGATTTTCGAAAAAGTCTATTTATTCCGGGAATCAAAGTCTGGGAATTTAAAAAAGTCGAAATATTGACTTTTACCGCCAAAATTGGTGTAACAACGCCAAATTATGTGAAAATCGAATGAAACCAACTCTGTTTTTAAGAGGAAAGGTAATTATAAAAGATATGTAAAATATATTTTATATTTATGTTACATGTTTATATGTACTTATATTCCATTTGACATAGAGAGAGAATTCGACAAATAGTGCCATGAGAGATTGAGCATTGACTTTGATTTATAATTCTTCGTTTAAATATTTCGGTTCAAATCTGCCTAGCCTGAGTGAATCGCGCAATGTGAAAATATGTGTTGATACAAAAATTACTCGAATCAAAATCAAATGAGTTTAAAGACTACGTAACAAATAAAAAATAAGTACTAAAACTTACGAGATGTCCGTGAAATCTTGAAAAGTATTTGATACTTGATTTTTGACGTACTTCAAGTACTCGGTACTTCAAGTACTTTTACTTCAAGTACTTGGTACTTCAAGAACTCAATACTTCAAGTACCTGGCACCTTAAGTACTTCAAGTACTTTTACTTCAAGTACTCGGTACTTCAAGTACTTGGAAACCTTGAGTACTTCAAGTACGCAGTACTTGAAGTACCGAGTACTTGAAGTACTTGGTACTTCAAGTATTTACGGTACTTGGTACTTGTAATACACGAGTACTTCAAATACTTAGAGTACTTTGTACTTTGTACTTGAAGTACTTTCCGGACTTTGCCCAGCTCTGGTCAATACCGACATTTTTTGGCGTAAGAGTTTAAATAAAGGCAAAAAATTACGACAATCGTTTCACGTGAGTGACGAGAAGCGCCCGGTGCATGTAGTACGAAAAAAAAAGGAGAAAACGTGTATTATCCTATAGTTATCAGGTAGTTATACAATAATATTATAGCACGGAATCGACATACGCGTAAAAAATCCCAAAATATTACTGAACAGGGAAAGTAAGCAGCGTTATATGGTGGACCATGTGTCGAACAGTCTTTATATCGGCCTTGTCAACGTTTTTCCGTATCGCATTCATTTTTTTAGTCGAATCCCGATCGATCAATCTACGATATAAATTGTACTTGCAAGGCCCGGCGAGGTTACTGCAAGCATACAGCTCTGCGATTTGTCTTTATGTTAATGAAGAAAGTACAACAATAACTTCGCGAATGCATATTTTACGAAAAAAATTATCCGTTTTCTGACATATTTAGACACAAATGCACGAATAGCTGGTACTAACCGCGTCGATTTGTTGCGCGTAATAATCGCCTGGCGGCGCGTCAAGCGATGCTTCGCTAGCGTATACGCTCTACACGCAATGGTTGCTAACTTTGACATTGAATATCTCGAGTTGGGAACGGTAAATCTGCTTCAAATTTCACGAAAAGTTGGGTACTAGCATTCTCTTCGTCCATTATAAATTTCAACAAATTCTCATTATAAACGAATTTGCACGAGGACTACCTTGAGTAACATTTTTACGTTTGTAGTAACTTCGTTTCGTTCGTAGTCGTTTGTAGATCCTTTTTTACTGATATGACTGGTACACTGATACATTTTTACTTTTAAAAAATTCATCATCCGTTTATTTTTTATTTTATTATTTTAAATATTCGAACAAAATATAAAAGAACTTACCAATGTGTCCAAAACTGATTTGTCCCATTTCAGTGGTTTCGCCGGACTTGCGTTGCTTTTTTTATTCTGATTCGAATTACTCTTCCATTTGCCGCAACCGCTTGTACCAGGCTGAGGATCGTAACCCGATTTTACTTGCTCATTCAGCTTGGCATGAATTTTTTCGGCTTTGCTCTCGACGGGCTTTACGAGACTCGGATGTGATAAATCGTCCTCCCAATTGTTAATCGTCGATGCGAGAGCCGCCAATCGGTCCAACCGAGCTTTGCTCTTAATTGGTGGCCGACTTTCTCTAGTTTCATCCTCGGCCGTGAATCTTTCCTCGTTCTTGTTTATCGGCGAGCTCAGTTCTCGGCTGCTGTCGTCTAATTTTGAAATTTCATTTTTGTTTTCTTTCAATCTCATACAATCAATGTTAATGAGAAAATTAAATAATCAATACTTGTAATTACCATACGTTCCGTTTTCTCTGTTTAACTTTATTTTAAAAAAATCAATATTCGTTTAATAAATCGGTTTTATTAATTTGAAAAAAAAATATATATTAGACGCACAACCGTGTCTCACCATTCAAAATGCTGGAATGAATATATTATACCCCAAAAAAGAAGAAAAAAAAAAAAAAACAAAAAAAAAACAAAAATGATCTGATTTCGATGAAAATCTGAACCCAGATATTTTTGAGGTCCCTAAATTCGAATTCAAAGTCAAAATACAACGTTTCGAGAACGCGAATTTCGTATTCGTACTTAAAGTTTGAAAATCTAAAATAAATATTTCATTGAGTATTGTTCTTTGATCCGAAAGTTCGGTATTTCTTCGAATGAAACTTGCATGTAGCGTTTTTATAGCCAACTCAATGAAACAAAAAAATTGCAAAAGTGCATGGGCACTTGTCCGTATCCTCGATACCTCTTCCACGTGATTTATACCTCAAGGATGTTGTTTTGCACTTAAATTTCCAGCCAAAAGTAAGAATCATTGCGAAATCAACGATACCGAAGACACCGAGAATATTGCTTTTTAACAGCAATAATATTGAAAAGTTATCAATAACGAATTTAACCAAAATTTTGTTGACGAAATATTTCGAAAAATTATTATTCTTTTTCATGAATCGTACTATCTGATCTTTTTTATTGTACACAATTTTTTTTCCATAAATTCCCCCCCCCCCCTTTTTTTACAAATAATTGAAAAATAAATCGAATTTCTCCGTTGAAAATATAATAAATATTACGATTAGTTCTGAAAGTTCTGAAATTACGTTTTTTCACAGCCTGACAGTTTAAAGCTTTATCCGAAACTTCACTATTCAATAACGCTGCTACCAGAATTTGGGTTCTCCGAACAAGCCTATCAAATTGCAACTCTACCAGAAAAAAAACTCTACCAGAGATTTTTGTTATCCGGTAGACTTGTAATTGGGTAGAGATGTTAGGCATTGAACGAATTTTAAGCTAGAATTTCATATTCCCTAAATCCAAGATGGCGGATGAAAAATTGTAAGAAATGAAAAAAACTTTGATTAGCCGGGACGAAACTGGTTTTTTTCTTCTTCTTTTTTGTTTTGTTTTTTATACTCTTTTGTTTTCTTTAAAAAAATTTTTTTAAATACTTTTTTGTTTGTTTTTATTTTTTATTTTTTTCTGCTTTAACCAAAATAACAAGTTTCGCCCCGGCTTATCAGAGTTCATTCGGTTCATACAATTGTTCATCCGCCATCTTGGATTTAGGAATTATGAAATTTTGGCTCAAAATTCGTGATCAGCGACGCCAAAAATCACGGAGTAAAAAATTTCAGGCTAAAATATTGAGTAGAAAAATGTACGACTGAAAGGGTTAAAGGCTTCGTTCGAAATGCTGAAATTCCGGTAGAGATGTTATTGGGTAGAGCTATAAATGTGCCCGCACTGGTAATTTTTTCCGTGATTCAGAGTTCATTGTTGGTTAAAGTAATTTACCATTTTTTGGCTGCCATGAATTTATAGCATCTTTGACCTTTATACAAACTTTGGTTTTTCTTATATTGAGATAATATCACGGATTTGGGTTTCATTTCATCCGTTATTCGCTGCATGCGCTATGGATACGAATTGATTGTCTTAGATACAGTGCTCAATTGCGGTTGCGCAGAATTTTTGTCAAAATTTTCGGAACGATGATTTCTTCGTGCAATATCTCGTTGGGAAAAAGCTTTTCTTTTTCCAATTATGAATTTTTATCGATACAGGGGAGCCCTTGCATGCCAAGAATCAGTGTCGGTCTTTAAGGATGTATCGGACGTACCTTCCCAGCCAAAAGTGACTTTCGTCGACAATATTGCATACTTTATGATAAGATAAAAATCGGAAAGAATTCAACCGCAATAAAGACGATAAGAAGATTAATTTTTAATAATAATAATGTCCAAAAAGTTATCAATAAATTGTTCAAACAAAACATTGTTTAACAAATTTTTAGGGAAAGTTTTTTTTTTTTTTGACACGTGAAATGAATTCGTTGATTTTTCTGACTGCACTTGAATTTTTTTTAAATTTTCTTATCATTTTGAAATTTCGGTTTTCGAAAATTTTTTAATTTTGAAAAATGAAGGAAAAATCGCGAATTTTGGATATGTTTTCATAAAAAACGTTGTATATTATTATTAAGAAGTTTCCAGGGCATTGAATGAATAGTTTCGTGTATACAACCTTTACAAATTTCCGAAAACCAAAATTTCAAAATGATAAGAAAATTTACAAAAAATTCATGTTTAGTCGGAAAAATCAACGAATTCATTTCACATGGCAAAAAAAAAACATTCCCTAAAAATTTGTCAAGCAATGCTTTGTTTAAACAATTTTTTGATAACTTTTGGAAATTATTATTATTATTAAAAAGTAATCTTCTTATCGTCTTTATTGTGGTTGAATTTTTTCTGATTTTCATCTTATCATGAAGTACGCAATATTGTCGACGAAAGTCACTTTTAGTTGGGAAGGTACGTCCAATACATTCTTAATCTACCCTGACGAATCACGCTGTATGTATAATGTTATACCTGAGTAAAGGTGGCCAAGCCTTTGAAGCTTCGACCTCACGCTGGTCGCAGCGTTCTCTCCATTTTCCTTGTTTATCGCGCTATTCTCTCGAGCTATGCTCTTCGAGGGCGACGATTTTCTCGACGATTTTACGGGGGTCTGTTTTGTCACTGGTGATCTAGGCGTTTGGGATTTAACTGGAGATTTTGCGGCTTGTACCGCGACTGGTGTTGGGAAAAAAAAAAAAAAAAAAAAAAAACGGTAAAAAATTTATTTGAACTTTTCTTCAAAAGTTTGAAAAATCGATTTTTTTCTTCTAAAAAATTTTAAAATTCCAATGTAGCCATCAAATTTGTAGCATTGAAATTCCAAAACCTACTAACGGGTCTCTCCAATTTTTTCAAACTATTCAGATATAACGATAATCGGATGAAAACAAAAACGAAAAATGGAATTTCGTTTTTTAAATATCAAAAATATTGATTGGATGGGAAAAAAATTTCAATTTTCAAATGCAATTGCGAAATTAGTTCTTTTTTTGTTTGTTTCAAGGCTTCAGGATGAAAGATTTAAGAAAACGTACCTGGTGCTTGGGCCAAAATAGCATTAGCGTCTTTCAGTGGACTTCGTCTTTTCTTCAAATCGTGTCCTGCATTGGACAACTGGGTGTCCAATTTTTCTCTTCTCGCTTTCGCCCGTTCGAGCATACGCTGAAATTTCAATGTTTTTTTTTTTTTTTCCAACAATAATTTTACTTTACTTTCATGAATTATCTTCGAACCGGCAGTGAAAATTGTAAGTTGGATGGGTGAAAAAAAAAAATTTTATTTGCGTGATTAAATATTTTATGGTTCATCGAAATATGTTGGTAATGGAGCTAATTTTAGCGACGCTTGTCAATTTTCAGTTGAGTCATTCTAAAAATACGTTAAATCGATGGATATTCCTTGCTGAGACGAATCAATCATTTTGAATCTTTTCTTTAAAAAAATTTACAATCCATACAAAAAAATCGAATTCCTTGTGTGCCGAAAAAAAAAAATTGGTACAAACCAGCAATTTTTCTCAATTTACCCCTCAAGGACCAAGTCTTTAGCATAAAAAAATCAAAAAATTTCAATGAAATATTCGAGAAAATTTTCATCACATATTGCACGGCGGTGACATTTTTTTTTTTTTTCTTTCTTTCAACCTGCGAAGAGACTTTTTCGTCATTTGGGTTGGAAATCTACCTCGAACGAGCTAAAAAGTGACATCGTTGACTGATGTTTCACTTTATGAGAGCCATTAGCGAAAACGACTCGAAAAATTTCAATCAAATACTTGTAAAAATTTTCTTTGCGTATTGCGCAGCGAATTTTTTTTTTTTTTTTTTACTCAACGTACGGAGAGGCTTTTTCGTCCTCCGGGCTGAAAATCTACCCCAGACGAACTAAAAAGTGAAATCGGTTCGAGTTTGTCTTTCTGAGAGTCTTTAGGAAAAACGATTGGAAAAATTTCAATAAAGCACTTCAGAAAACTTTCATTGCATAGTGCCCAGCGGAGAATTTTTTTTTTTTTTTTTTACTCAACACGTGGAGAGGCTTTTTCGTTCATCGGGGCAGAAATTTATCATGGGCGAGCTAAAAAGTAACGTTATTCGCTCCAGATTCACTTTCCGTGAGCTAGTTCAGACCGGAGTAGAAATCTACCCCAGTCTGGCATCGCTCGCGGCGTATGTGCGACGTCTGGTGTATTTTGATTTTTTTTTTTTTTTTACTATCATCAATGTACTTCAGGTATTACCGAATAATTTAACCTCGGACAGTCGCAGATAATTCTTAGGGGCATAATTTTCATATTTCATGGGAATGATGCAATAAACATTTTAATAAGTTAGAAAGACACGAACGAGGCATCCCGAGACGAGCGCAGAAGCTCGCCCAGCTGCTATTATGCCGTTGTTAAGGAGGGTGGTCACCGCCGTGCGGGAAGGGAAAATCGGGGAACGGCCGTTTGTGCGCGGCTTACCGGGCGGGCAGTGTGCGAAAGAGAGATCCGAGGCACAAGTTCCCGAGCGAACATTGCGATACAACGAAAGTTGTTTTATTTTTCTAGAATTTCTTAATAACTATGTACAATGAAGCATTTTTTTTTTAAATTCTCTTTGATAATAAATATTTCGTGTACCTGCACGTATATAAACGTTTAAAAGCCTCTTTGTATACTCGATAATCGTATGTTATTCTGAATTATGCATCATCGGAAGAATTTTCTTCGGTCGTGCATTGATGCGAAGTGTTACAACGCTCTCTGCTATGTCAGGGGGGGGGGGGGGGGGGGCAAAAAATCGATTTTCTTTTTCAATGAAACTCACCGAAAGTTCGGAAAGAACTTTTTCAGGATCGACGAAGCACGCCGCTAGAATAGGTAATTAGCTTCGAGCTCAAGGAGGGCGGTCACATTCGTGCGGGAGGGGAAAATCGGGGAACGGTCGCTTGTGCGCGGTTTACCGGGCGGGCAGCGTGCGAGAGAGGGCTCCGCGTCACAAGTTCTCGAGCGAATATTGTAACACAGCGAGAGCTATTTTATTTTTAGAATTTCTCGATAACTATTTACACGAAGCATTTCTCGCTCTTTGCGAACTTTTTCCCAAAGACGCGATGATTATCCGGATACATTTTCATTGAATTCTTATCATTTTTAACGTTTTAATGAAGTATTTCATGAGATACAGTACGATTTAGCTACGGTCGCCCGTGTATGAGAGTACAACTTTAACGATTAATTACAGGAAAACTATGCAGAGGAATGACTTGAAATTTTGCGCAGAGTCGTTATACCTATTCGCGAGTATCTTTCCGCGACTTTATTCTTTTTAGTGTATTATTCTTATCTTTATTATTTTTAGTGTATTATTTCGACGCATCGAAAGAACGATACGCCTATAAAAGCAATTTTCATATTTCTTCTTTGATCTTTCCGAGTTTTGCGCGCTTTAGCATTTTCGTACTTCGAATTATTATAATTTTTCCAACGGAATACAACGATGGCAATGTTTTTTTTGGATATCTTCGTCAAAGTTCCGTTTGAAATTTCAAAATTGTTGGATGTAAAAAAAAAAAAAGTTACGAATTTTCGCTCGAAAAATGAGTTTTCGCTCAACTCAATCGTCTTTCGATCTTTGGATGGGTTTTTCATTTTTTACCATTCTCTTATAAAACAAAAAGCGAAAAGATTCAGGCATCGGTCGGTCCTTTTACTGCCGTTAGGAATGACTGTGCGAGCGAAAAACGCGTGTGGGGTCGATATGTGCCCCACTGAGAGTGCGAGAAGCCAAAAAAAAAAACGATACACGGATTCTAGGGTGAAATTTAATGCCTTCAAAAACCCTCGAAATTTGCCGATAAAATACTCGAAAAAAAAAAAAAAAAAAAAAAAAAACGTCAAAGTATTCGAGGAAGATTTTCGAAAAATCGTACAAATGGACAAAATGAGACGCGGTTGCTGAGAGAAAATAAAAAAATAACAAAAATGCGCTTACCTGAGTAAAGGGATCCATTGTGTCGCAGGACGCGCAATTCCGATGATTGACGTCAATGTCCTTTCTGTTTATCAACAAGATACTTTAAGCAATCCTGCGTCGCCTTTTTGGCGAGAAATTACGTTCTTCGTAGGTTGTTTAAAAAAAAAAAAGCACAATTAAAGAGCACGAAAAAAAAAAGATAATACCTTTCGAAGAGAGCGCAAAAAAGCACGTTTCGCGAGGCAGTCGAGGCGCGAGTCCGCTGGACAGGCGTAGTCCGATCGTCACCCGTTGACGGTTTGAGTTTAAACGCAACCGCCTACCGCCTTGTCATTGGGACGCGAGGGGGCCAACCAAAAAAAAGTTTACCGTCTATCCTCTGTGAGTGTGACAGTTTGACGTTTTTTTTTTCCCCCTTCTTTCTCTTTACCGATTGTATTTCCCGATTTTTTTTTCGCACACGCGAATTCCGGAGATTCGTTTTTATTTTGTCGCTCGTATTATATTTCTATCAGTCTTTACGGTACGAAGACTCGAGAGTTGGATGAAAATAAAAAATATTTTTGACGCTGTCAAAGCGTCGGCGTCGTTTCTCCCCGCGATACGATTTGCGCGTGTAGTGCCTACGTCGGTTTGCGTTTGCCGGAGCTACAGGGGCGAGGGGGGGGGGGGGGGGAGACGCTATGAACTGTTGTAAACCGACTCCCTGATGTGCGCGCGCGAGCTTACGCAGCAGGGGGCCCGTTTTTTCGTCAGAGATTTTGAAATGGAGGGTCCTTATTGGTCGAAACCATAATCTCTCTTTCTTTCTCAATGCGTCAGTGTGCGTTAGATGTACATTTTTTTTTCTTGTACAGTGATACAGTTCAATCCCTCGTATGAAAATCCCAATGAGTACGAATTTTGGCTGAGCGAAAGAGGAAAAAGCTCGAGTCAACGGCTCGAGAGAAGAGCAGAGAAGAGTATGATCGCGGTTTATGCGCCTCGCCCGTTTCCTCATTTCTGGTTGAAACTCTGCTTTTTGCTGCATGTATAACACGTATCGAGTAATTATCGGGGGCTTGTACTGTAACGTAGAGTATAATGTGAAGACAACAGATAAGTTTTAGAAAGTGAAATATCTAACAGTTTGTGAGTCATTCGGGGCCAAATAGCTAAAATATACATTCCATTTTCTTTGATAAGATCACGAGAGACAAAACAAAGAATTTCTCTGGTAAACAGATCCAGCTTATATATTTTTATCTTAATTATTTACGATACGGGTAATTGAATGTATCCATTGATACTTTTGGAGGTTATGACGAGTTTTCAATAGATGTGAGAAACCGAAAAAACGGTCCAATAAAAAAGTCTTATACTATTTCGCTATTCAGTGTGTTACTCTCAAAATTATTTTTTCGTAAATTCAGTTATATTTACGCTCCAATGCATGATGTTCGTTTAATACTAAAGATAATAATATACCAATCAAGTCTAAAATACAATCCTTATCATTGGAAGTAATAACGAATTATGGCCAAGAATAGATTTTATAAAAAACAGTGATTTCACTTTGCTTGACTGTGCAGCCAATCAGATTCGTTTCATTTATTTAAAAATCATTACACATTTGCGATGAAAATCCGCCATTAATAAAAATTGATGCTATATTATCACAAGAAATCATTCTTATCGACCGTCGGCTAAAAGAGTACCTTTAAAATTTTACCTTGAAAATGAAAAGTGTAATCCAGGAAGTATTCTTGAGTATATAATACTACGCCGCGCATATCTCTAGCGAATGCGCGCGCAATGATAAGAGAGTGGGAGAAATCGTGTGTGCCCTAAACGGTCAGAAACTACGTCAGTGTTCGGTCAGTGCATCGTTGTTATATTCGTTTATCTCTCTTTTTCTCTTCGCGAGCCGCCGCACAAGAATTTCGTAATTAAAAATTATAACGCGTATATTTGTTTTTCATTTTCTCAAAATTTCGTGACTCTCGTTGCGTTCTTCGTGTTTTTTCAATGCTCCGTTGCCAAAAATAATTAACGTCGTACGTTGAGCAACGAGTGTGCGCGTGGCTGTCCTGTGAAATATTTGGAAAAAAATAAAAAAAAATAAAAATAAAAGACACGAGTTCGAAGCGGACGTCGTATCCAGCTGACTAATGTGAACTTCAAGGCATCATCTCGTCCGCTTTCGCGGCTGCAGTGTTTGGTACGTATGCACTCAGAATGCACCCAAGGGATCGCACACTTCGGTGCTCTTGTACTCATGCACAGTCTATATATATATATGAGCCACAAAAACAATGTAATTATTTCGTACTGTTGTGTAATGACAGATCGCGTCATGATATGCGAGAGAGATGGAGAGAGAGAGAGAGAGAAACTAAACCAAAAAAGTGCTGTGTATCTATGCTCGTTGAATATTCGCGATGAAAACTTCGTAAACATGGGACGAGTAAAAACAAAAAAAAAACTTCCGATAGCCCGACCGTCCTTTGTCCCTGATAGCAGTATCTTATCGCGTCTACCAGCCTGATTATGATTAATATTCTCGAATTAATTTTTTTCTTTTTGCTCACATAATTGATATATTCATGCTCGTTTAAAATCAACGAAACAATTGGACTTCATTGGTCCGTACAATTGCATCGATAGTCGAAAGCGTCCAATTTAAACGTTCCTTTCAATAGCGTACGATTGGTCTGCGGGTACAAATTTGTGCACGAGAGATGCATTGAAAAAAGCAAACTTGATTTTTTCGCATTATTGCATATAGTTGAGCATTGGTCGCTGGTATTTGAACCGATTACTATTTATTACTATTTTTTTAACTATTAATTGTAGTATTATAATTAATAAATATTATCGATTATCAATTCCTCGGTCAGTCAACATAAGCCCTCAGTTTAAGTACTGCATTTTTTTTTTTTAAAGAATTGTGCTAAAATCGCATTTTTTTCTCAAACAACTCTTTTTCAGTTGATTTTATCGCCAAAATAGTTATAATCAATATTGAAGTTGATAAAAATTCTTACAAAAAAAAAACAATATTCATTTCTGTAAATTTTGATGGTTTCGTAGTTTCGTTCGGAGGCCTTCAATAGCATATAATTGGTCTGCGGGTACAAATTTGTGCACTAGAGATGCATGGAAAAAAGCAAACTCGATTGTTTTGCAATATTGCATATAGTTGAGCATCTATCGCTGGTATTGCAACCGATTACTATTTATTCCTATTTTTTTTAATTATTGTAGTACTATAATTAATAAATATTATCGATTATCAATTCCTCGGTCACTCAACGTAATCCCTCCGTTTAACTAATGCATTTTTTTTTTTTAAGAATCGTGCTAAAATCGCATTTTTTTTCTCAAATAACTCTTTTTCAGTTGATCTTATCGCCAAAATAGTTATAATCAATATTGAAGTTGATAAAAATTGCTACAAAAAAAAAAAAACAAAATTCATTTCTGTAAATTTCGATGGTTTCGTGTAGTTTCGTTCGGAGGCCTTCAATAGCATATAATTGGTCTGCGGGTACAAATTTGTGCACTAGAGATGCATGGAAAAAAGCAAACTCGATTCTTTTGCATTATTGCATAGTTGAGCATTGATCGCTGGTATTGAAACCGATTACTATTTATTATTAATTATAGTATTATAATTAATAATAATTATCGATTATCAAAATAATCGCCCCGTTTAACTACTGAACTAGAAAAAAAAGAATCGTTCTAAAATCGCGTTTTTTCTCAAATAACTCTTTTTCAGTTGATCTTATCGCGAAAATAGTTATCATCAATATTAAAGCTGATAAAAATTCCTAAAAAAATAAAACAAAATTCACACTCCCGTAAAAATATTGATACTTTCATAGCTAGTGCCATTGATAGTTGAAGAAAAGATCGAAATCACGTGCCCGCAAGCTTTTGGCAAAAAAACTCGTTTTTGGGTGCTCATACGGCATAAATGGCTTGAACCAATGTGAAAGAGAGGGAAATCCCCGAAAAAATTCATATAGGAGTATTTTCGATGCGATTAATAGTTTCAGAGCTAGAGTCGTTGAAAGTTGGGCAAATTTTTTTTTTTTCGTACCATTTTGTTACATTTTTTTTACATTACCAATTGTCGTTATATTTATATAGTTTGTCTTCGGTGGTTGTTTTTTTGTTTTTAATTTTTTTATTTTTGGTACCTATGGTCAAATACCGCGGTGAAACCGTTATTTAATGTGTTTACCAAAATTGACCCACTAATCGACATTGTAGAGAGCAATTTGGCCCAATTCAAACGTCCAAGTCTTTCGTGACTCAACGACAGTGATAGAGAAAATCATATGACTGGCGAGTTGACGAGCGATAAGCCTCTTTATTATTTTTCAAGCCGAACGAAATATTATAATTTCCCTGAATATACTGTCCAAACATCACGTGACACTGTCGCTCGAGAAGTTTTCGAGTTTATACAGGCTTAGAAACGACGAGAACGATACTTACGATAGCTTTTTTCTGGAGTAATTATTTTCAAAGCAACGAAACAGATTTTAATTACCTTCCCGAGATATCGAATAAGCAATGAATGCCTCGTAATGAAATGAGAATAACCAAATTAATTGCCTTTGATCATTTGTAATTTATTCGAATTAATTTTTTTTTTTTTTTCAACACACGTGGTGACCCAGTCTCGATAAACATTAATACACGATGTTCATTCAACAGGGGACTGCACCGTAGTGCAGTCCGCATTGTACCAAGGATCATGGAACAAGTGATTGCTCTGAGTACGCAAAATCCTCTGTCTATGCTGGTAAAATTTGGCATTATGGCTTGGAACAATACATGCGGAATTGAAAATTGCTCGGGACACGGTGAATGTCACAACGGTACATGCCTCTGCGAAGTGAGTTCATTAACGTGTAATGAAACTAAGTTTCTTTTTGTCTCCCCAACTACCGTGCGACCGACCGCTTAACGATTTATCCCACGAAAAAAAAAAATACTCCCAACGAAATATCCCGGTAAAAAACAATTACCCATCCAATGTCGCACGGAAAAGAAGCCACTATCGAAAGGAAAATTAGAATTAATGAGTTGAGATACAATGTGAAAAAATTAATTGACAATCGTTACAGTAAAATAACGGTATGGCAATGGTGCAGAAGAAGTATGGCAACAGTGCACTAACTGTACAGTAATTAGAAAATAATTGGAAAGTACTGGTGGAGTAATAGCACAGTAATGTACAGTACAGCAATAGTACAGTATAATTTTAGCAACAGTACAATAACAGAACAGTAATTGTAAAGTAATGGTGCAGTAACAGTATAGTAATGGTACAGTAACAGCGCAGTAACAGTACAATATTAGCACAGAACAGTAACAGTTCAGTAACAGTACCGTACAGTTAAGAAGCATAAACTACTAGTACAGTAATAGAACAGTATACGACAAGAGCACAGTAACAGTCGAGTACAGTACAGTTACAGCACATGATGGTACAAAAACAATAGAATACTAGTACGGTAATAGAACAGTACGTCAACGGTACAGTAACAGCATCACTACAGTAATGAGGGAATATCAGTAAAATAACAGTAAAGTAATTGGAAAGTACTGGTGGAGTAATAGCACAGTAATGTACAGTACAGCAACAGTACAGTAATTTTAAAGTAATAGTGCAATAACGGTATAGTAATGATACAGTAACAGCACAGTAATGGTGCAGCAACAGTACAATATCAATATAGTAACAGTCCAAACAGCCCAAACAGTACAGTTATAGCATATGATGGTACAGAAACAATACAATACTAATACGGTAATAGAACAGTACGTCACCAGTACAGTAATTGGAAAGTACTGGTGGAGTAATAGCACGGTAATTGTACAGTACAGTATCATATAGGCAACAGTAAAATAACAGTACAGTAATTGTAAATTAATAGTGCAGTAACAGTATAGTAATGGTACAGCAATAGCGCAGTAATGGTTCAGCAACAGTACAGTATCAATATAGTAGCAGTACATTAATAGCGCAGAATAATAACAGATCAGTCCAGCAACAATTCAATACAGTATAAAATCACTACAGTAACAGTTCAGTAATAGTACCATATGGTAAAGATGTAAAAACTACTAGTACAGTAATAGGGCAGTAACAGAACAGTACGAAAAGTGTACAGCAATAGTAGAGTACATTATAGTTACAGCACATGACGGTACAAAAACAATACAATACAAGTACGGTAATAGTACAGTACCTCAACAGTACGGTAACAGCATCACTACAGTAATTAGGGAATATCAGTAAAATAACAGTACAGTAATTGGAAAGTACTGGTGGAGTAATATCACAGTAATGTACAGTACAGCAGCAGTACAGTATAATTTTAGCAACAGTACAGTAATTGTAAAGTAATAGTGCGGTAACGGTATAGTAATGATACAGTAACAGCACAGTAATGGTGCAGTAACAGTACAATATCAATATAGTAACAGTCCAGTACTAGCACAGAAGAATGACAGATCCGTTCAGCAACAATTCAATACAGTATAAAATCACCACAGTAACAGTTCAGTAATAGTACCGTACAGTAAAGATGTAGAAACCACTAGTACAGTAATAGAACAGTACGACACGAGTACAGTACAGTTACAGTACGACACGAGTACAGTACAGTTACAGAACAGTACAGTACAGGTACAGAAACAAAACAATAGTTATATACTAGTAATAGTTATATACTAGTACGGTAATAGAACAGTACAGTACAGTAATTGGAAAGTACGGGTGTAGTAATAGCACAGTAATGTACAGCACAGTATCCCTTTTGAAAAATTACAATAGCGGTACAGTTATTGTAAATTAATAGTGCAGTAACGGTATAGTAATGATACAGCAACAGCGCAGTAATGATGCAGGAACAGTGCAATATCAATATAGTAACAGTACAGTACTAGCACAGAACAGTAACAGATCAGTACATCAACAATACAATACGGTATAAAATCAGTACAGTAACATTACAGGACATTAACGATTCAGTAAGAGTATCGTACAGTAATGGTACAGAAACTTCTAGTACAGTAACAGAACAGTAACAGAATAGTACGACAAGAGTACTTTAACCCCTTCGTTGGCATTGACGCAATAGTGCGTCAACCTGCAATGCGCAATAGCGCGTCCTGCCATTTCGGGCACTTTTTTCGAATTCTCTCTGCCAACGGAAGGGGTTTATAGTACAGTACAGTACAGTAATGGTACATTATAGCAACAGTACAGTCCAGCAAGAATACAATGCAATATAAAGTCAATACAGTAACAGTATAAATATAGTATAAATATATTTTAACATATATATATTTTATTTAATATATTTATTTAATATATATATATATTTTAATAGTATAAATATATTATAAATATAACAGTATAACTACTGTAACAATATAAAGTCAATACAGGACAGTAACGGTCTAGTAACAACCGTACAGTAATAGTACAATACAGTACAATAAAAGTGTAGGTACCATAACAGTTACAGTCCTGTAAAAATACCTCGCTTATCATCTATCTTCTCGCCCTGCCCCCAGAATTCACGTTGATCTAACGAATAAAAATTAATAAATGAAACCCAATGATTTCAGATTCAATTCGACGGAACGGAATGTCATGTACCAAATTTCAGCTATTTCATAGCATTCGCAACGATCTTCTTCTTCCTCGCGTTCATCTGCCTGACCCAGCTGGTTATGTGTATCGTCGCGGAATGGCAGAGAATGAAGGCACCCTCGTTTTTACGCGCATGTCGCGTAACCACCCAAAAAGTATTATATTTCGTCGTTTTCTTGGCATCGGCAATCAGAGGAGCTTACTTCACGTCACCGGTACGCCGTCCAAACTACATTGAATGCAATTATTCAAGGAGAGAATGATTTTCCGAGCATTAGACATTCTTTGAAAAAAAAAATAAAAATTTCTCTCCCGCACAGACCACATTTAAGGAAGGATGGTCGAGAAGTCTCCTGTCGGCTTATTATCCATTGTTACTGAGCGGCTCGTCGCTGATCGTCTGTTTTTGGGCCGAGGTCTTTCACATTCGCAACATCCGTACCGATAAACCCCAATTCCTGTCCAAATCGTTTCTCAGCTTCGTCGTCTTCAATCTCATCACGTATTCCCTTCTGCTGGCTGAATTCATAACCGCGCAGATTAACTCGGGGGAGGATCAGGCAAGTGCATTGATTTAATTTCAATCGATCGTTTGTCGGTGATATTGTGTTATCCTGCATGAAATCACGTCCGAAAATTGTCGAAAGAAAAAAAAAAAAAAATACCTTAATAGGAATCTTGCGAGACTCCCGAATTTCGAAATACCGCACGGCATTCCATTGAGGTATGTCGATCCCAAGCTCGGAGTATGAAGAAATCACTGAGACTTTTGCATATCGAAGATGACGTATTTATCATTTTACAAAAAAAAAAAAAAAAAAAAAAATGGAACTCTTTTTCGTCCAAGTCAGTTATAAAATTGGTTGGATCAGACTTCAACTCCATTGGTCAAATTAACTTGAAGATTTCGTAAGATTAAAGAGAAGAAAAAAAAAAAAACTTTTGCCAATGCGTATATTTTTGAATTTTTTTTCTTGTCAATTCATATTTATTCAAAATATTTGCGTTATTCGAATACGAAAGGTCAGAATTTAACGTTATGTGAAGAAAGAGTTATCACTTTCAGAGCTTCTACACTCACATCTTCAACGGCTGTTACGCCGTTCTGCTCTTCATCGTCGTTGTTTTCTTCCTGATTTACGGAGTCGAGGTATTCTTCAAGGTAAACAGAGTAAAATTTTTTCCAAAAAACAAATAAATATACGTATATATATGTACTAGGGTTTTGCGAAGCTCGTTACAACCCGTAACTTGCCGACCCAAACGAACCCAAACAGTTGTGCCTCTCAAATCGGATATAGATCTTCGATTCTTGAACTTTGCGCCAGTGGCGGTGAAATATTCGTGTAATATAAAAAAAAAAAAAAAAAAAAAAAAAAGAGTAAAATGAAGAAATAAAAAATCATATAAAATCGATGGAATTTAAGGTACGCGGAGGTTTTCTGACCGAGCATCACGTAGCTTCGATAGCAACGAAGAAACGTACACCCGACGATCCGAAACTTCAGGACGAAGATCCGGTAACCGCGAAACTTTTCGAGCCCGTAGCTACGACATCGTCGGAATTCATGAACGTCGAGCAACAGGTCAATACTTCCCAGCTACATCAGTCCCGATTCGGATTACTTTCCCAGGCTTTTATGCTCTTCATTGTCGTTGGATTTTTGTTCAGCGAGACTCTCAGTGAATTTTGGAAAACCAAGTAAGCCACTCGCCTCGATTATGAACAATATGGATAAGATCGACTTTTTTTTAACCATTCCTTCGTTACAATGAATATTTTTCCTTCGAGCGATTTCTAGCTGAATCGACGGATTGAAATTTTTTCACAAATTTATCGACGAACCTATCGATAAAAAAATATATATATATATAATTAATCCTTACAGAGTCCCGCTGTACAGCAGAAACTGGCACGACGTTGTTTTTCGGGTAATCGAAGTTGGGGTAGCCCTATGGTTTCCCTGTGTCCTCTGGAATTGTATGAGGTAATTTAAAAAATAATAATAATAATAATCTATGATGTTTGAAATATTTCAAAGATCGTATAAAAATGCGCCATATTCGTCTCTCAACGTGAAATTTTTCCTTCTGCTTTGATCCCAAAGCCCGGAGCAATTGTGGATACTGAATCCCAAGAGAATACTGAAGAGATTGGATCTCGATCAGACCAAAGTGACGAAAGAGATCGAGCTTCAGGAGAAAAATGGCATCGACGGTAAATTATTGTCGGACGGTACGTCGATAAGCAGCAAGGACTGTTGGATCTGTTATGACAACGAGACCGAGGATGCCGGGCCATTGATTCAACCGTGTCAGTGCAGAGGCGACGTGAGCGCTGTTCATCACGATTGCCTGCGACGATGGCTCGTCGAGGTCAGTTCACGAATAATTCAAATTACAATTGAGATAATGCGGAAGAAACGTTTTCTTGAAGAATTTTTTTTTGCCGAAACAAATTTTATTTGCATTGCCTGAATCCCTTTTTTTTTTCAATTACTATTTTACGTGCAACGGCCGAGCAGATAAATGGAAAATTAACAGTAACAGAAAAAAAAACAATAAAATATATTTTTTTAAATAGAAAGAATGAATTGCCCGCTACGAGACTAGGCTTAAAATTCTTTAAATAAATAACAGTTATTCATAAAAAAAAAATGAAAAAAATCGAAGGATACGAACAATGTAGAAAATGCGATTTTATGCTTAAAATTGAAAAAACTGATTGAATTAAAACATGAATGATTTTTGAAATAATCTTAAACGAAAGAGTATTTCAAAACAAAAATTTTGACCCCCTCGCTTTTTCGAATCGCTTCATTTTTCAGGAAGTTATAGATAAACGAAAAAAAAAAAAAAATAGAAAATTTTTCAAAAAATCCTACTGGGTGAATTTTTTGAGATAAAAATTTGAAAAAAAATCAGGTGAGTTCTTTATCATGAGCTCAAAATGAGAGAAAAAAAATTAGCAAATTTAAAAATGCAAAAGTCCAGCAGTGGCTGATTTGGCGTGGAATGCCCCAAATACATCCCAACATGCTTGAAAAATTTTAAGGATGTTCCTCTGTTTGTTTGCGGGACGAGTCGTCCGAGGGGGGGTCCCTATGCTTATACACAGGCAGGGCTCAGTGGTGCCAACGTCAAATCCTCACTCATCTCGACCAGTTAATTTATTTTCTCGAAATCAAAATTAGAACTTTGAGGTTTCGTTTCAATGCTATTCGATAGTAAGTGGCATTAATAACAACGTATAAAAATGATAGTAATATACTCCTGTAAGTTTTTGAAATATTAACGTTTATGTTGCAAAAAAACAATTAAAAATTCACGTTTTCCCAGCTTCAACTCCAAACGCTGTCCGAACTATTCAAGATAGAGAAAATTGCCCAATAAGAATTTTGTAGAGAATTAAATTTTCTATAAAAAAGTCCGCGACGGTATACATAAAAAGTCAATAGCGGATGAGCGAGAGGTGTCCGAAGTGGCGTGACGATGAAGTGTACTGTTTGTAAAATCGCAGAATAGTAGACCCATTAGATGTTAAATTACATATCACCACGTTAGCATTGAATTAAAAATGCATAAAAATTCATACGTTAACTGGGCACAACGAGAAAGCCATTACCGCCCAAAAAACTTTATTTATAACTAAATTCAAATAAAGCCTCCTACTTGAAATGGTTTTTTTTTTAATTATTTTTACATTTTTGGACGCCACCCACTCCTCAATAATTTCCTTTAGATATATGCCGTCGCGGACTTTTTTGTAAGGAATTTAGTTACCTATAAAATGATTTATGAGCAATTTTTCTCTATTATGTATAGTTTGAGCAGCGTTTAGAGTTGAAGCACAAAAAGAGCGAAATTTTCATTGTTTCTATTTTTCCCTTGCCAAAATGTATAGAGGGATAATAACGCACATTTTATAAGTTATTATTTATGCCATATACTATGAAAAGACGCTAAAAAAATTCCAGGATTTTATTCTGAAAAAAAAGCCTGATTCGACAAGTTGAGTTTGGCAACACTGTCCGTCGCGTCTAAAATCGACAGCGAACGTCCGTTTTTTTTTCAGCATTTTTAAACATATTACATTTAATTACTCAACGAAAATTCTCCTAATTAAGATGGCACACGGTTTTATTATACATAGATCTGGGTCATATAATTTTTAAAAGGTGCTGGCATTTCGAGTTCGTGAATTACAGAACGATTGGAACCTGTTTTTCGTGTGCGCCCATAAGAACGCATGTTAAATAATGTTTTTTTAAACATTTAATATCTCGAAAACGAGGCTCCTAATCTCATTGAATCTTTGCACACACGTTTTTGGGATAAACACTAACAGGCTGTAAAAATTTCAAGTCGATGACATTAAATCGATATAACAGAGGAACATCCTTAAGCCAAGTTACCGAATATTTGTCCGAAAATTATGAGTTTAAAAGTCGTTAAATTTACACGGCATTTTATGCGGATGATGTACCGGCCACATTTCTATCTAATAAATTATATACCGAATAATCCTAGATACCTTATATACAAACTGCCCTACGCATATGCAAAGAAATTCTTAAGAATCCGTAACGACGATAAAAGGTCATCGCACATGTTTAAGGTGGTTCTCCCCTATTTAAGGAGGCTTCTGCGAATAGCACTTTAGAAGACAAAACTATAATATCCATGTATGTTGGAGATCGAAATATTATAAAGCCGGTAAAAAAATGAAAACGAACTCCACGGTGTAGAAACGGAGATATTTTATCTTGAAATATGCGTCTTCAGCGTGGCTCTTTATGGACGACGCGAATAGCATAGTTATTTAGCACTTACAGTAAGACGTCCTTGAAATGTACTTGAATTTTGTGTGAAATCTTGAATTTTCATTCAGTCATTGGAGAATCAGGAAAGTGCCACGGAATTTAAAACTGGTCAAGAAAAATTGGTAATCTTAAAATTTTAAAAATTATGTGCTCAGTATCCGAGATATTGATCGTGTTCATCGCTGAATTACCGTTATTTTATAGTAAAATAGATCAATAACCGTTTCCAGCTTACTTCATTACTGGTATTACTTTATTTTTGAGTATTTACAATATTTATGATAAAAATCGAGGATAGTCATTATTTCACGAGAATTACGTAGACCAGCAGGGTTTAAACGGACAATTTTTTTTTTTTTAATTTCGTTCCTCGTCGATATTTTTATATTTATTTCCAATTTATTTCCAATGTACGGCGTCCTTCGCCTTTTTACAATCCCCTCTCTTACATTTCCATCTCTCCTCTTTTGCTTCGATATAATAATACTCCTTTATGCTATTTAAAATCTATGTTCATGTGTTACCGAATTTCGCAGCCTTTTATAACATTCACTATTAGATTTAATTAGAGCTTGAGCCTTTATTTCCTCTCTCCACCTCCTTCCCTTTCTTTTTCGCCATTTCCTTCCCCTCTTCCGCCCCTATTCCCCTCTCTTTTCCCTCTAATACTAACCCTTTATTTATTTTTTATTCCTTTTTATTCCTTTCTTATGCCTTTTTTGCCCATACAATTCTCCACTTAGTTCCAATTTCCCTCTTAGGCACTTACATTTCCGACCTTTATCCTACCACCCCTCTTTATTTTCCACTTACAATTGAAATTTCCACTTACAATTACATTTACATTTCCGACCTTTCTTTCTTACTTCACATCCAACTTATATTACATCTTATGTCATCTTGCTCGTTCCCTCTACCTCCACGTTTTCTCACGCGGCTTGTTATAATACTCCTTCATGCTATTTAAAATCTATGTTCCTGTGTTACCGAATTTCGCAGCCTTTTATAACATTCACTATTAGATTAAATTGAAGCTTGAGCCTTTATTTCTTCTCTCCACTTCCTTCCTTTTCTTTCTCGCCATCTCTTTCCCATCATCCGCCTCTTTTTCCCTCTCTTCTTCCCTCTAATACTCATTTTTTACTTTTCTTCTATTTTCCACCCGCACTTTTTTATTCCTTTTTATTCCTGTCTTATGCCCTTTTTTTGCCCATGCAATTCTCCACTTAGTTCCAATTTCCCACTTAGGCACTTTCATTTCCAACCTTTATCCTACCACCCCTCTTTATTTTCCACTTATATTTGCATTCAACTCACATTCAGCATTCCACATTTTCTCTCTTGTTTTGTTTCATCATCCTTCCATACCTTTCTATCTCACATTATTTATTTCTCTAATACATTTCAGAAACTTTCCAGAACGATTCACCTTTCATTTCCATCCTTGCTTTTACTGCCCATTCATTTTCCACTTAGTTCCATATTTTCCACTTTCTCCTTTCGCATCTTTCCGTCTTTCCACATTTCTTTTACCCCAACCACTTATGTTCGTTCCTGTCCCTTTTCCCAAACTTTCCCTTCCCTTTTTTCGCCTAACACTTTTTCCAGTCTGCTTTCCCTTTGCTAGATCCTCCCCCTTTTTTTCCCCTTTTCTCTATTCCCGGGTCGCTGCCGTCGTCTTTCTTCCTTCTTCCTTCTTCACTCTTCCTCGCCGACGCCCCTTCCTTCGTCGTCGCCATCGCTCATCCATTCTCCTTCCAGCCTCCCTCATCCCTCTGCCCGTGTTGTTTCCGCTCCTTCTTCTTCTTTCCACCTGCTCAGATTCCCATTCGGTATGTAACCACGACTCTGATTGCCCTTCCATCTCTCACTGGGACTCTTTATAATGCCCGTCCTTATCATTCCTGGCCACTGCAGTGAACTGACTTATCGACTGCTGCTGGCGTGTTGCTGCTCCCCCCGGTGTTCGATCTCGCTGCTTGCCCGTCCGGTCTGCCAGTCGCGTACCAACGTTGCATTTTCCTTCCTTCCTCGTTCATCCGCTATCTGTCATTCTCCGCTTTCGAATCCTCCCTCGGCCCTAATACGCCGATTTCGATTTCCTCTCGTGCCCCTCGCCGTAGCACTTTCCAAAACACCATCTTTCTCTCCCTCTCTTCTTCCTCAGCACAAATGCACAGTTTTCCGTGACTCTCACCAACTCACTTTTGTACTCGCGACACAATAGCCCTCTGTCCCGCTCTCACTCTCTTCTCCCTCGGCACTAATACGCCGCCCAGGTAGCACATATGTCCAATCGGTAACGATAAGTTATCGTTTCTAGGTTGTCTTTCGGATCTTACTGAAAGGTATCCAGTTTACATCGCTTAATCGACATCTATTTTACCGTTGTCTAAACGGTGACTTTATTTGGTTTCCTATACGACTAGTAAAATAGTTGTCGAAACGTCATCAATTTATTTAGTCTGATTGATGGGTATTTTAGGATATTCAAAAGGTGTCAATTAATTGCCATCTAATGTATTTGTACAAAAGTTGTCCAGATGATATCTTTCTGTAGGGCTGTTTTTCGTAGGTTTGTCAATTTAATGTTAACCAGTATGTTCACGTAAACGTTGTCCAAAAGATATCTTTCGACGGGGCGATTTCTGCTGCCCCCTTGTAGTGAATAAAAAAGTTATCTTTTTTATGATGTCTTTTTTATGTTGCCAATATGATATCTACAAGTAATCCCCTATACGTTATGACGCAAACGTTTTTTTTTCACCTGTGGCGTCCATAAAAATTAACACGTGCATCGCGGTGAATGAAGAATATCTTTTTATCGTCAAAAGCGTCAAAAGTTTTTATAATATATATATATACCCGTAAGTATATGCTTCGTTGTTTTTTTATCGAATTTTTATTTTTTATGTAATTTCAAATTTGTTAGGTTAACTTGATATGACTGTATGCATGTATACTTTACAGGTTTATGGAAAAAAGATTGTCTTCTGAGCGATCGGTGTTGTCCTTACTAAAGAAAATTCAGTAAGTAAACAAAATTTCATTGAAAAAAAAAAAAACAAATTATGGGGCCACCGCCAAAGCCGTTCCTTGAAATTTGTCCGTACAGTCCGTTGAAAACAAAATCCCAGTTCTCCGTTCAACGGAACTGCAACGGAGAACTGGGATCTTTTTTTAAAAAATGATTTTTTAGTTTTATTATTTCTTAACTGGCAAAACTATTTGTCCATAGAGTCTGAAGAAGAATTTTTTTTGTCCGTAGAGTCCGTTGAAAAAAAGATCCCAGTTCTCCGTTCAACGGAACTGAACGGAGAACTGGGATTTTGTTTTCAACGGACTCTATGGACAAAAAAAATTCTTCTTCAGACTCTATGCACAAATAGTTTTGCCAATTAAGAAATAATAAAACTAAAAAATCCTTTTTCCAAAACTTTCCTGTCCGTAAAAAGAATCTTTAATGTTCGTTGAGTCAGTAGAGAAAAAAATCCTAGTTCTCCGTTGAGTTTAAGCTCAACGGAGAACTAAGATTTTTTTATTTCTTATTTTGCATAACTTTTCTGTCAGTAGAGGCTAAAAAAGAAACTTTTTTATCGTTAGAGTCCGCAGAGAAAAATATCCCAGTTCTCCGTTCAGTTCCGTCGAGCTTGAACTCGACGGAGAACTGGGATTTTTTTCTTTGCAGACTTTACGAAAAAGAAAGATTCTTCTTTAGACTCTATGGACATAAAAGTTTTGCCAAATAAGAAATTAAAAAATTAAAAAATCCCAGTTCCTCGTTGAGTTTCAGCTCAACGGAGAACTGAGATTTTTTATTTGTTATTTTGCAAAAGTTATTTGTCCGTAGAGACTAAAAATGAATCTTTTTTATCCATAGAGTCCGCAGAGAAAAAGATCCCAGTTCTTCGTTCAGTTCCGTTGAACGGAGAACTGGGATTTCAGATGTAGTGCGATACGCGTTCGATGGGACCAAACGAAAGGCCGTCGAAGAGAAGATTGCCGACTGGCTTCGCCGTGGAGGTGATAGGTTGAAGGCGGCGCAAACCGCGGAAAAGAAACGCCTCGAACGGCAACAGAAATAAATGATGTATTGATTATTAATTAAATATCATAAATAAATAATCCTTTATAAATAATAAAAAATAAAATTATGTAAGAATTCTTATACACACACACCCGCACACACATATATATATTATATAGTTCATTTTAAATTATTACTTTGAGGTTATGCATCAGAGAAAAAATATATATCTTTTCCCTGCCGCGTAAACTCAAAGTAATAATTTAAAATGAAGTATATATATATATATCCACCAGCAGTCCCAAAAATCTTGCAACTAAGATATCTTTTGGATGTCCCATTATGGTGCCACTAAGGTGTCGTCTTGTCAACTGTTTTCAGTTGTCTATAAGATACATTTACGACGTCATTTGGATTTGGACCCGGGATGTTACGAATTTATCTAATTCATGCCTTATAAACGATATCTTTCGGCTGTGGCAATTCGACAACGTTATGCCTCCGTATCGGCAGCCGATAAGCGATGGCCATTTGCTGGCATTTTTTCAACTGCTATGGCTTCCTTATAGTTATCATTACGACAGCAATAAGTTCCCATCCGGACCGACATAAGTGATACAATTCGTGATACAAAAAGGTATCTTTCGGCCGACAAAAAAGTTATCCTGAACTTTTTCTGGGTGTCTTTCGGACATCTTTTAGTTAACATATTGCTACCTGGGCGTATTCCATCTTTTGGGTCACTCCGCTGCCCATTCCCTCACGCCTCGTGATTTCCCGTCGATTTCCCCCTTCCCTTTTTCCTCAATACCGACGCCACGCTTCCCAGACGCGCCAACTCGGGCTCTCGCATCTCCTATGTATTCATCTCTTTCCAACTCTTTCTTCTCTCTTCCTCCTTTTTACACTGTCGCCCTCTACTGGCCGTTCTTCCCTCTCCGCCTTCCGGTTGGTTACCCCTTCTCTCTCCGAACTCCGTGGTTTCCTTCTTTCCGCCACGTTTCCAACTAACCTCCAAATTTCTCACGGGCCGTCTCTATTCCCTTTATCACGTTTGGATGTACGCTAAACCTTTTTCCAACACTTTCCGCCGTATCCACCGTCCTCTTTCGTCACCAGGACCACTTTTTAGCAATATCACTACCGTTCAACCGCTTTTTTCCAACCTTATTCCACCCGCGCTCGGACACACGTCCGCACGCCCCGAGGCACCAACCGGAAGTCCCCGATATTTTTATATTTTGTCACGAAAAAAAACCGCAAGCGCCTCACATTTTGCAGAACGTTCTTGTGAATCCTAATGAAAAGCCTGCGAATTATATTTTCGCATAGCTTCCGCATTATTTTCCATCATTCCCAAACGGTCCTTTATAAGCATGTTGATAAATTTTAGTTTCTTCGTGGAGGAAGCTTTGTGAACGATGGAAAAGAGTGGAAAAGCAATGTGAAAATGTAATTTTTGAAGGGGGGAGTTATATCGATAAAAAAAAATTGATTAACAACAACACCTAAGAGTATTTAGTTTTGGTGTTAGGAATTTTCAAATATGTGGTTGGTCAAACTTCCAAAATTCATATCTCGGAAATTGGGAGCATAAATGAAATTTTTTATTTCAAAATCTGGTAGTTTAGGAAAAAACACGTATTTTTAGATTTTTTATTTGAATCAAAATTGCCGTTAATATAACAAATTGAAAAATATAACATTATGACGTCACACATGTTACGCTATATCTATATATATCAAAATCCGTGAAATTAAATTTCCTATAACAGGTTCATCTGTCATATTTAACGAAAAATAAAAAATACGTCCTCATTATTTTTACTTACTCTACATTATGCGCCCCAATGATTGAAAAAAAAAAAATTTCATTCATACTCCTAATTGTCATGGGCAGACATTAGAATGTACTATTTTCCACTATACGCTAGCGAAGCATCGCTTGACGCGCCGCCAGGCGATTATCACGCGCAACAAATCGACGCAGTTAGTACCAGCTATTCGTGCATTTGTATCTATAAATATGTCAGAAAACGGATAATTTTTTCGTAAAATATGCATTCGCGACGTTATTGTTGTACTTTCTTCATTAACATAAAGACAAATCGCAGAGCTGCATGCTTGCAGTAACCTCGCCGGGCCTTGCGAGTACAATTTATATCGTAGATTGATCGATCGGGATTCAACTAAAAAAATGAATGCGATACGGAAAAACGTTGACAAGGCCGATGTAAAGACTGTTTGACACATGGTCCACCATATAACGCTGCTTACTTTCCCTGTTGCAGTAACATTTTGGGATTTTTCACGCGTATATCGATTCCGTGCTATAATATTATTGTATAACTACCTGATGACTATAGGATAATACGCGTTTTCTCCTTTTTTTTTGTACTACATGCACCGGGCGCTTCTCGTCACTCACGTGAAACGATCGTAGCAATTTTTTGCCTTTATTTAAACTCTTACGCCAAAAAATGTCGGTATTGACCGCTTGAAAATCACTACTTATTATAACACTCGTGACCCAGCTTTGCAAATAAATAACGACATGAAAATAATAATAAAACGTGAATCGTATGTGTTCCCAACATGCATTTTGTATTGCTGCCTTTCAAATATTGCGTCGATTTGTTGCGTTGAACATACAGAAGATGGCGCGAACTTCGCACGCCAGCGATGCTTCGCTAGCGTATAATTATAATTTTTTTTTGTAAAATCGATACTATATGCAATTTTCATGAATGCAATACGTGAGATCTTTCCTACTCTAATTGTACATTCGGGTAGGGAAAAGTTAGTGTAAAATCAGGGAAATGCCAGGGGATCTTATTGTCGTCGGATTTAGTGGCTATCCAAACACCTATTTGAATATACCGGAAAAATCTTGCAAAGTCCTGAAAATTTTCTGGAATTTTGCCTTGAAATTTTACCAGACATCCTCAATGAGGGACTGTTATACGGGGAACGTTACGTGCGATATTTTGCCCGAGTTGCAGTTGAAAAAAAGGAAATTCTTCCATTTGAGCTTTATTCGAAAGGAAATCAAAGTTAACCTAATCGTGGCCTTTCAGAGTTCGATGAATGTCGACAGTCTGGCTTGCAAAGTTTGCGGCACAAAGTACAATGTCGAGCACGCGACTCGTCTCGATTGGCAGAATGGTCTTACGCCACGTCATTGGGTGCAAACCATCGCGATCGTAACGACTATGTGCGGTTCTTCGGCGGCAGCTTGGATACTAATTCAACTCGTGGAAGGACCTATCATACGAATGCTGGCGGCTGGTACAGCACTTTTGGTGATGTATGTCTGCATCAGGTGAGTCATATCGCAATTTAAAAGCTCGCGTGATCGATATCATAAGAACGCGTGTTAAATAATGTTTTTTTTTTTTTTTTCAAACATTTAATATCTCGACGAGGCTACCAATCTCATTGAATCCTTTGCACACACTTTTTGGGGATAAACACTGATAGGGTGTAAAAAAATTTCAAGTCGATGACACTATATCGATATAACAGAGGAACATCCTCAAGTTCGTGAAAATCGGTGATAATATGCGACCATTATAGTCTCCGGAGCCGTAAGGTAAACGGCCCAGTTTCTGACCCTGTCCCAGTTTGTGACCCCGACGGCAAAGTTTTAACTGCCATAATTATATTTTTTTCCGAACAATAATTAAATTATCCGTTAATTAAAGAGCGTTTTTCCCTTTTAATTATTGGACAAACATAATTTTTTTAATTAAATATTTTATAATAGAAATAAACCAGTGAACAGTGCGACACGCGTCTCAGTGGCTCTACAGCGATCGTGCTAGATGGTTATAGTAAGCGCGACGATCTACGTAAATCAGAATTTTGTTCGTTATCTAAGTATAAAACGATCTAAAAGTGGTATCGAAATCTTCAGCGGGAACCAGGCTATCGATGAGATACAAAATAATTTAACTTTTGATTCGATATCTGGTTAAATTCGTGGTGTCAATAACTACGACACAGAATTAGGGTTATGTTGCTGTTGTTGACCCTCGACTTGTCACCTGCTGCGTCGAACCATTTTTTGTTTGTTTATTCTAATTTTCCGTGACAAAAAACATTTTTTGCTCTTAGTTTTTTTAATATTTTTTAAATATGTACAAAAAATAATATAGTTTTAAACTAATTAAATGTTTTTTTGTTATTTATACTTGTTTATATATATGTGTGTCCGTGAAATTACATAGGTGTCATGAATTGCGTCAAGGGGGTCATAAATCGGGTACGCGCAGGGGTCACAAACTACGACATGGATGTTTCTCTAGTGTCAGGAACCCCGGCAGCCGAGAAGCAATATTAAAATAACCATTATATTGAAAAAATCTTAATTATTTCCTTGTTCAATAGGTGAATCTCATTCGGGGGGGCCTTAACGCGCGTGTTGAAACCTTTAATTTACATTTTAGCTATATCACGCGTCAGTTAATAGAAAAAATCTGACACCCCTGCTCTTAAAGGGTCAGAAACTGGGCCGTTTACCTTATGTAAGACCATGGTTAATCATAAATTTTATCGCACAAGCTCCAGTCTTGTACGGGTTTTTTTTTTTTTTCTTTTTCTCTTCAAGTGAAACAATACAACACAATCGACGAAGAAAGATGGAATCTGATCGCCCAATGCCGATGATAATCCAAAAATGTTGCTTTACTTTCAGATTTTTGAGCTTGAACACGGTTGTCGCGTATCAACGTGCCAAAATATCAGCCCTTAATATCGTGAACGTCGACGCTTCTAATACGGACGCTCACGTCACCACGATAAGTCATACGGTCGCTGTAGATCTAGCCAAGACTGAGACAGTCACGATCTGAAATGACGATAAGTTGGTTGTATCTCCCCCCCCCCCCTTGCCCCCGGTGTTTCCCGTTAATTATAATATTATATATTATAACGATAACATTTCCAGAAGTAAATTATGAGTTTAGAAAATCGAATATTGTAGATCACGATATATGATAATAATTTCTACGTTAATTTATTGCATCTAACGCAAATATAATATTGACCGGTCGCCAAATATTAAAATCCCCCACACCGTTCAACTCCTCAGCAGCGTTTCCTCGGCGAAAATTTCAAGAGGGGAAAAAAAAAAAACGAAACGAAAAGTTCAATTTTCTCGGGTTCCTCCGCGTGTCCAACACACGGTATATGACGAATTCTAGAATAAATTATCTCTCGTCCCGAATATTGGGTCAAATATTAATGTGTCAATGAAAAAAAAAAAAAGGGTAACAGTTATCTTGAAACTTGGCAAAAGAAAATACAGCGACGAAGCAGATGGACAGGTGAATAGTTTCGAATTTTACTAATCGGTCGTTTCCTTCGAGCTCGTCTTTCCTGAACCAAGAAAAAAAATGTTTGCCAGTGCAAAATTAACCTTCCATCGTCTTTTGACATTGCACCACTCTGTGTACGCTTGAAAGACGACGAAAAATATTCGTCGTGTGATTGTTAAAAAAAAAAAAAAACAGAAAACAAAAACAAACGCGCAGCTCGATGTGATGCACAAATTTCTCAAGCCCAACTATAATAATCATTCGACACTGTATATCGATAAGCTTTATTACTTTTTATGTTTTTAATGCCATAAACGTTGAGCTTTAATGCGAAAAAGCTTGAGCTAATACGGCGACGAGACGTTTAATCTCAAGGAATTGGGATATTACGGAGCAATGAAAAAACGAGAGAAGAAAGAAAAAACTTGGAATATTTATGACTCCGCTGCAAGTTGATAGATTCAAGCGTCCATTGATGGCGTTTGATTACACTTTCGGCGATTACATGTTACCAATAGGCTAGTCGATAGAACGAACATTTCATTATCAAATTGCGATAAATGTGTGGGATTGAAATGATAAAATGAAAATTTTTCGAGTGAACGCATAATATGTGTTCGCCTTGGCGATGAACATTAAAAAAAAAAAAAAAACTCTTCTTGGGACTCGGTTACGAGATTCTTCTATAGATTGTCGACTGACAGACCAGGAAGGCCATAAATTCAAAGGAACAAAAAAAAAATTATTGCAAAAAGATGAAAATCACGAGTTTTATATCGACTGATCGAGGATCATTCGGGATAATTATTATTTTTTTAATTGATTGCCGATAATTGTTTGTTTTCAAAAAAAAAATTTAATCATTATTATTGGAACAATCTTTTGGGTGGTTTTCCGTTCGAACGTTGCCCATTTGTGTTGAAAAATTATTTTAAAAAATAACGCAGTAACGCAAGCGGCAGTTGTAGACCAAACGAAACATATTTAACATTCAGGTTCTCAGGTGTTTTTTGTATTTTTTTTTTTTTTTTTCTAAAGAGGGTTTTGATGAGAAATGTGGTTATTATATTTAACGTTCGCAGAAGGCTGCAGTTTTTGTTTTTTTTTAGCTCTAATTTGAATATTCGCAAATACAGTGCGTATTCGTCATAATCGACGAAATGCGAGAAGCATCGGGGGGGGGGGGGGGGGGGGGACAGTCTCGATGCGCGGCGCTGCAATCGCGGTGGTTCAAAGTTTGAGGTTAAATAACAATATTTTGCAAAATAAAAATTATTTTCGTCATTTGACGAGTATTTCGGAGAGTTGAAAGTTATAATTCGCCTTTAGAGTCACGTTACGCGAAACTGACCCCCAATGAAAGGTGTGAATTGCGCGAAGGAAAAATACGGACTGGGAAACGAGTATGTAAGATGACATCTGGTGGGAAAATTTCGTACTCGTTTAGTTGAAATCGTCTGCTACGGAATGAATTTATATGATATATTTTCTGAATCTGCGGTCAATAGTCGTGCCAGTAAAGTGGTAACGTACGCGGAGGCGTGACTTTTCAAATTAACGTCACAAACGTGGCCGCACCAGTTGAAATTTTATTCCATAATTTAGAACGATTACTGTTTATATATAATCAGTTCGTAGCAGACGATAATTAAAACAAGATTAGTATGGAATTTCGTCGCCAGATGCCATATTGACGTGCGCTCGTTCCAAATTGGACCAATCTGGTCTTCAATCGTGACTTTTTCAAGGGCGCCATTTTGTTTATTTCTAAATTCGACCGCTAGGCGTCCGGTTTTTGGTCTGTTTCCCCAATTTCCATGTACAAAAAAAAAACCGCAAATTGTTTAGCCTTCGGAATGTTATTTATGCTAGCTATTTTTTTTTTATCTCCAATTTTGATTTGCCTTGAGAGATCTGGTTAATTCATGCCAAAAATATTAAAAACGACTCTTATTAACCGCCGTTATGTGCACACATACACAAAAACACACACACACACACACACATATATATATATATATATATATAAATATATATTTAGGAATAGGGCTTTAAAAAAAATTTACTGAGATGTGTATAGCGCTATCGAATATAATGTAACGTACTATTTTCCTTTAAATGCATAGCATATAAAAATGTTACGTTAAAAAAAAAACTATCACATTAAAATTAAGGTTCTGATTATCAAACGGACATAGCCATAGCCTTAAGATTCAACGATCGATGCAAAAAATGCGATTTTTTTTAGAATTAAAAAAAAAGTACCCTGGACGATAAACTTTGTCCAATGTAAGTTCCCGATTATTCTGAAAATTACGAAAAATGTCTCTAGTATTGATTTGTTATTATGATGGGTGATCGAAGCTCTCCTTTCTTCGGGATAAAGGGGACAAAATATTGAAACAATATATATTTTTTTTTTTCTTTGGTGCTCATTAACCGTACTCTCATTTGTACAGACCATGGAAACCACGTTAATTCATACGGCGTTATGCAACTTTAAAATGTCATTCATTTCTCTCTCGAAAATTAATGAAACATTAATTTTATTGACTATTTCTTTTTTTTTTTTTTTTTTCTTCTGATTTAGTCGGACACATCACTGTAGGAGAATTATATAGTGATAAGCTGTGATACTAAGAGTGTATGGAACATAACAGAAAAACCCTCAAATAAATGAGATAACGAATGACATATGCGAGAATCAAAACTGGCGTTATTCCGTTACTTATTCAGTCTGGATCATCACCTTTCTCGATTGTTAACCCTCCTAACTATAGCAGAGCGCTGTATTATTATTAAAATAAAAATAATTTTAAAAAATTACGATGCGGTAAATAAAGTTACTGAATAATAAACAAAACAGATGTTTCTTGTGCTTGAAGCTCGAGTGCGAAGAAAATATTTCGAAAAAAATCTGTTCAGTGTTTTCACAGGTATTCGCTCTTGAATGGTGGTAAGAAAAATTTGATAAACCGGAATTTTTTTATTTGTTATAAACAAAAGAGATGGGATTGTGATTGGTTCAAATGACAGAATTACTCAGAATGAGTCGGAGTTCTGACCATTTTTAACCGGAAATTGAAACTTTTTTATGATGTAGTGCTTGAATTACACGGTGAAGAGTAATTTTTCAATTTTTTTTTTTACAATATCTGTTATATCCAATGTATCAAATTTCAGTTTTCCAACGGGTGTATTTGGATACGTGAGCAGCAAAACCGTGATCATCGCACTTCCGGTTGACCGTCTCCATAAGACGACGTGCTTTGGTAACTCAAACTGCTCGACTTTGAAATTTTATTATGAAAAAACTAAACGGTCAATATAGCTCAAATTTTGGCAATAGGCGCACACAAAGTATTCGTCAAAAATATATAAAAATTTCAAGCCCGAAAGTTGGATTCGTCGTAACGATCGTACCACCTTAAGGGAAGCAACTACTTTAGATGCTTCAAAAAATCCATTTTTTTTTATTTTCATAAATCTTTAGGAAAATATTTAAAAAATACATTCTGAAAATTTCAAAACGGTATTCGGATTCATTTTAACGGTATGTATGTAAATGATAAAGCCTCACCTCCGCTCGGCCCCCCAAGCGCGTTCAGGAACTTCGTGTCTTTCTCAAAACGATATTTTTTAAATTTGCGGGAATCATATGAGCTCGGGATCCATAAGTTCTTGAGAATCCCACTACATGTTCTGGAATGAGTTTTTCTTCATTTCTGGCAGAAATGAACGATGGAAAATGAAATTAAGATGTTTTCAAGCGTGCGGGAGTGGTTTTTTTTTTCATTTTGGGGTAGTTTCTGAGGGTAGGAAAATTCTGGGATAATTTTTTTTCTCACATTGGGTACTCATGAATTCATATTCACCATGTACCAACTTTGTCAAACGCTCCAAAAAAAAAAAAAAAAAAAAAAAACTCAGCTGTTAATGGGTTAATGCACTGTACAGGGGAAATAAATGAAAAAAGCGTCCTCGTTTCGATCGTACATATTGAAAGTTTAATATTCCTCGATTTGCTATCCATGTTACGGGGAATGATGCCGAGTCATTCGGTTTTTTTTTTTTCTTTTCTTCTTTTACGATTAATTCTTACGCGTTTAGACGGTTACTTATGTACGAGAGATACATGGTTTTCTTAATTAAATCGAATACTCGGTACAATATTATATAGATATACAAAGACAACAGAACTTGTTTTCTCTTTTAAATACCATTTAAACCAGCTAGATTACGAAAGATCTAAAAAAAAAAAAATTCTTCGCTTTTTTTTGTTTGTTTAATCGTTCTGCGTGTGTGCATCATATTTGTTACCTTATTGCCAAGTGTACACGTGTGTGAAAATGGTAGCGTGTCGCAAATGGCGTTCTCTCATCCGACGTATAATGTCCGTTTTGGTTCGTGGGTAAATGCACCGCGGGAAAAATCTGCTCAACCTACGCTGAAACATTTGATGAACGATTACAAAAGTTTCATCTGCGATCTGACGAATTTTTAAATGCATTATACCAATCGCTAGCACGAATCACCCTAGCACCTTAGATAGCGATTTTTTTTTCACCCTTGAGCTCAATAAATTTTCAAAAAAAATGCGTTTTTTTTTTAGATTCGATTGTGGCGAAATCGAAACGCCAGGTGCTAACGCAAACGAATGAATTATTCGCTGTGTGCAGAAAGCCAAGTGGCGCCGCGGCCGGCTGTACTCCGCAAATTTTGCTAGAATAGCTCTCATTTATTTACATAGACGAAACCTTGTTGGATTAATTTTAATGAACGAACGTTTATATTCGTGCTGCATAGAGTTTTTTGAGGCGAGCTTGACTATAGCTGCGTTGAAAAAGAAATAAATAAATCGACGTATTACGATGCAATGAAAATAGGTTTACGGCTACTTTTCCTTTTCAATTTGAGGCTAAGCATGAACCTTGTCGGTCTTGTCATGCGAATTGACAAGGCTCGTATCGAGAACAAGAAAGACGTAACTCGGACTTGATTGTAACGTAGATGAACGATTATCCACGAAGTGCTCCCTGCATATTCGGGTAGCCAGCTTGACGAGCATATTTCAAAAAAATCATTCAAAATTACGGACGTTTTATTGTTTTCAAATCAATATTTTACTCAATTTTGAACTTGGAAAAAAATTAACAATGTTATCGAATGACTTTTTCATCAAATAAAAAGCATTTGAAAAAATAATGCAAATGCTGCTATTACCGCGGGGTCTGGAACGACGAGAAGGTATTACTGCGCACCAAATACTGCGCGTCGTGTATGTAATTTATAATTTTTAAAAATGATAACAATCTAAGCCCGCTAATATCTGATCTTTATTAATTATCTGCTTAACAATTAATATCACATTCGAAATAATTATTTAATAATAATTGTTATTATTCCTATATCTTCTCGAAAAAAGTTTAAGGTAGTACTCGCGCGACCGGTGGGGGGGAACGAGCGGAAACGTAGACGCGGCGGAGCGCGGCGAGCGAGGAGCACGCATGAAACAAGAGAGAGTCGGACCGCTCATAATCTGACGCACGCGAAAAATTTCCTTAAAATCGATAATTTTATGTCAAAAGGTACCGCAACCCCCATTTTTTATGAAATGTATGTAATCGTGATAGTTTTCTGAACATTTAACAGTTTTAATATTGATCGTATCTAATCATGAAAGATACGAATTTCTGTTTCAAAGTTGCGTCAGCCCAGAATTCGGATATGGTGTGGTATAAATATGTGGATTTTACGAATTAATTACTCGCGTAAAGAGTCGGTGACCCACTTTGAAATTTTACAGGCATTATCTTATACACTTCTGCTACACCATACAAAAAATTCAGATTTTTATCTAATCGTTAAGCTTGTGCGAGTACTACCTTAAGAACGGGAAGTTCAGGGGCTCTGGCTCATGGTCTACTCAGACCCGCTTGTTTTTATTTGATTTCGCTTTACTTTTGTTTCTACTTTTGACATTACCTATAGGGACCGTGCACGAAATATAGAGGCAGCACTACTGCCGAAGCTCGCGCTCTCTGTTGTCAACTTTATAAAAAAAATTTCGTATAATTGCAATGAATAACTCAATAAACAATGGAAAAAGTAATTAAATATAGTTTTCGGCCAGTGATTAACAACCGTGTTCAAGGCCAAAATATTATAAAAGGTGAAAAGTTATTTAAAAATCAGGTCATGTTTTCAATGTTGCCGAGATAGAAGATTTAAATGGACAAGTCACCGTAACCTGTCAAGTGGTGTACCACAAACAAGCGTTTATCATTTCTCCATGCACAGAGCACCAAGCGTGCAGTCAGGAAAACCGTAAAATTTCACTGATGAATCGAATCCACGCTTCCGACGTGAGATTTTTGTACATCCTCGGATGCAACAAACTAATTTTGGGTCAGACATTAGTAAAATTATTTTACTTTATTTAATAAATAATTATTAAACCGCAAATGACGTGTAAAAGCTTAATGAATGCCGAAGATTAGTAAATGTTTTTATCACCAGGTGGCGAAAAAGTCTACACGCACGGTCCCTATTATCAACTAATAGCGAATTTAACTCGTTGCACTGGTGCGCACTGAATGTATTTTCATCTCTTTCCAAAGCATATGGTAGAAAAGGATGAAACTGCACTCAGTGCAACGAGTTAAGGATATATGAGCACTAGCTTCACGATCATATAAAAATCTGAATTTTTTATATGGTGTAGCAGAAGTTTATAGGATAAAACCTGCAAAATTTCAAAGTGGGTCAACGACTCTTTACGCGAGTAATTAATTCGTGAAATCAAGATATTTATCCCACACCATGTACGAATTCTGGGCTGACGCAACTTTGAAACAGAAATTCGTATCTTTCACGATCAGATACGATCAATATTAAAACTGTTAAATGTTCAGAAAACTATCACGATTACATACGTTCCATAAAAAATGGGGGTCAACGAACCTTTTGACATACAATTATCGATTTTAAGGAAATTTTTCGCGTGGGTCGCATAATGAGCGGTCCGACTCTCTCTTGTTTCATGCGTGCCCCTCGCTCACCGCGCTCACCCGCGCCCACGTTTTCGCTTATTCCCCGCCACCTTGTGCTCATACATCCTTAAATTCGCTATAAGTCAGGCGCTATTTATATATACAGAATATTCGGCTGTTATATTAGACAACTTCATGAGACACGAGACTGACAAAAACATACGTCTTAATATTTGTATAGGTTAGAAATTGGAAATGTGTCAACCGCAGTAATCGGTACGCACGTTTCGAAAGAATGGAGTCTAATACCGCGGCAATGGTATTAAAACCGCAGGAATGCACGCATCATTGAAAAATTCGTACCAAATACTGCGACGACAAATTAAAAATGAAAATAAATTAAATTTTGATTCTACAAAATTTTTTAATTAAAAATAACTCTTATTTTCGTGACCGTAACAAAATATAAGAATATTGCAACAATAACAAAGAAAACAAGGACCTTATACTGACATCAATTTTTGACCATTACTAGAAAAAAAAAAAATGGTGAAATTTTCACTCGCAAACATCTCTTCATTTTGAAAAATCAATAATAAATTAAATAATCATGATGCACGTCATTTTGTTGATTCATTGTGTTTTCTAGACATTGAATTAACAGTCTGATTTTTTCAAGCTATAAATTGTGAGACAAGATTAAATTCTGTTCAAAATTAAAAAAAAAAATCGCAGTAATACCCACACTTACCTACTAAAAAGGAAAAAAAAATAAATTTATTTGTATTATAATATCCTGACATGAATTTTTCATACCAGACAAAATATGCACGTTTAACCTCGAGAATTTTCCTTTTTTTGTTTTTTGCACCCAACGAATCTAGTTTTTGCGCTGTTCAACTTTATAACGTGCTGTCGGAAAACGCGTAAAACTTAATTTTCGAAGTCGTGTAGCGGAAAACATTCTTACATGACTTCACACAACAGTTTAAGGGGTTAGGTACACTTGCAAGGTCAAAAAAAACTCTTTTTGAGTTTTTTTTTTTAAGACAGTTTTCATTATTCATTGATCAATATTTATCAGTTCAAAAGATACACATCTCAAGAAGTTACAGTAATTTTTTCATGTCAAAAGAGTGATAAGCAACCGAGTTACAGCCAATCTCCCAGAGGTCGAAAAAAAAAAAAAAAAGTCGTTTTGCGGTGCGTCACGTAACTCATGACTGGATCATTTGTAACAAACTAGATCGTTGGAATTAGTTAAAAACAATATTCTCTTGTACTTGACGGTGAAACATTTTGAATTTTCGCTTTATTTTTTTTTTTATATAACCGAAAAATCAACGACTTTTTTTTAGTGAAAAAAACATTTTTTACTTTGAACATCCGCCATTTTGTCAGAAAATTAAATTTTGATAAAATCTCGCGGTCAAGTACAAGAGAATATTATTTTTAACTAATTCCAACGATTTAGTTTATTTCAGATGATCCAGTCATGAGTTACGTTACGCACCGCAAAACAACATTTTTTTTTTTTTTGGGCCTCTGGGAGATTGGCTGTAACTCGGTTGCTTATCACTCTTTTGACATGAAAAAATTACTGTAACTTCTTGAAATGTGTATCTTTTGAACTGGTAAATATTGATCAATGAATAATGAAAACTGTCTTAATAAAAAAATCTCAAAAAAAAGTGTTTTTTTTGGCCTTGCAAGTGTACCTAACCCCTTAAATTTCCTTTCCGCGACTTCTCCATTATATTTCCCCTCAATTGCACTACGCGACTCCAGCAAAACATGTGCGATCTCGCCACCATGGGCGCTCTAAGTCGTTCTCAGCCGCTATAATATGGCACTGCACACAGCGAATAGGTCAACGGTAAAAACAATTCGTTCAAAAATTACAACACTTGGAGCAACAATAACGAAATCCAGTCATGAATTACGTTAGTTTGAATATAAATCTGATCGGGCTGCACCTGATAAATGGCTTCTTTACCTTGTCATATATACCTGAAGGATGATTTTTGGTTCAGCGCATGGGGAACAACGACGAGGCCAAAGGATCGCGGGGACAGGTAAGGTTTGACTATCGTAGGAGAATGTTGAACGCTCTTATCGATTTAAGGAAGCTCGAATACCACGAAATTCTTAAGAAAACGACATTAATTTTTAAACGTTTGTTCGGCCAGTATGCGGAAAAAAAATAATATCGATGTTTTTTTTTTTTTTTATGGCATACCTGCAATTCCGGCGATCGCCTCCGATGCAAAATACTTTACGTCGACGTCCGTGTCGGTGTTGAGTTTCTCGAGAACGGGCTTGACCTGGGCCTGTACCGCGGTTGCCTCTAGATAAGGTCCGATACGCTGGAGCGTCTTGGCAACGTTGAATCTTACATTTGCCACGTTGTCGTTGGCCATTGCGATTACAGTTGGAAGCATGACTTTCGTTGTTATTTCTGGTCCGCATACCTCAGCCAAGACCTTATCATCGAACGAAAGTCATAAAAATTATTCATACTGATCGGGACGTGTCTCTCAGCACGAAGAAAATGTAACACTGTTGATTCTTTCTTTTTTTTGGTCTAACGCAACCACAGCCTGAGGTGTTTATAACGTGTTGCAAAGTAACGGTGCCCCTAACTATTGGTGCTAAAATCGAGAAAAGTTTCAAACGAAAGTCATACGATATGAAGGAATTTGTCATTTAAATGAATGTTTTTTTTTTTTGTTGATGGAGACGCTTGAAGCTGGATAAAAGTTGCTTCCACTCTTTCAAATGAAATTACAGGACTTTTGCTTTTTTTTACAAAAGTAATAAAATATAAGTAAAAATGTACCAGTGGCCGCAAACCTAAGGGACCGTTCAGATTGCTATACAAATTTAGGACGTAAAGCCTCATGCATTCCATCAATGACTTCAAACACCTTGAAGTTCATGATTTCCAGATTCTAAAACACATGCAATGTTCATTAAAGTATCGCGTAATTTATTACTTATACCGCGAGAAAGGTGGAAAGCTAGAATGTACCAGTGTCCGCACAATACGATATTCGAACACTAAAAGCCCGAGTTAATGAGCATGGATTCTCAAATCTCGATAGAATTAGCTTTTGGAACTCAGCAGTGCATCGCGATAAAATGAATACCGATTGATTCGAAATACAAAACTTCAATTCGGCCAGGAAAGTCAAGGATTAAATTTTGACATATGTCACCGGCCTGAAATGCCATTTAAGGGATAACACCACTGTAAAAATCTAAAAATGCACAATTTTTTTTTTGGAATGGAAGAAAAGGTAATAAGATAATAATATTTGAGGAAGTTGTTAGGCATATATTTAAGTATAATACAAAAAATTATTATCAAAACATATTCAAAAATGGCAACACCGGAGCCATTCTCGCGAGACATGCGGCACGCAGTGTAACTGTCACAAATTTGAATTTGAAAAAAAAAGCACTTAATCTATAGATACATTAATAGCTACAGAAATACGTAGGAGATTTTCGAGAAGTTAATTTAAACATGATTTATTAACAAATAAGTGCCCTCTCTTTTGTCGAAAATTAAAAATTTTCATTCAAATACTCGCCAATTACACAAAAATCAATATTTTTAAAATCCCCTACGTATTTCTCTAGCTATAGACATGTAGATTAAGTAGTTTTTTTTCTAGATTCAAATTTGCATATGAAATTCTGCAGCACTGCGTGCCGCAGAATATATTCAGTTTCACGAGAATGGCTCCAGTGTCGCCATTTTAAAATATTTTTTGATAATAAATTTTTGTTTTATACTTAAATGTATGCCTAATAACTTCCTTAAATATTATTATCATATTACCTTTTCTTCCATCTAAAAAAAAATGGTGAAAACAGCCCTTTTCTTTTGTTTTTACAGTGGTGTTACCCCTTAAGTAACGACACCGATCGCGAAACAGCTGAATGTCGTACCATGCGGCTACCGGGCCTATCGAACTATACGTGCGTCTGTACCAGTCTCCGAACGGTGTATTGACAGGGGTACAAGCTTATGATTTGCTTGTCCCAATAATAAAACACGAAGATTACATGGTTCAATTGAGTTTTACTGGAAAGTTTAACTGCCGCATGGAAAACCCTACTTTTTCCTGAATAAAATGAGCTATAATTTATCTCGAAGCACTATCTGAACGATGAGCGTTAAAAATCTTTCATTATTCCTTAGCATATTCGATAAGAAATACCTCGATACGGCCTCCATAACACGCGGGCCGGAATAAACGCATGAAAATAATTTATATTCCGCGTAAGATGCTAGTTGATTTTTTTCTTATACGTTAGTGAAGTATTGTTGATCATCTTGCAATTATTAGGAATTTCAATATTAATCATGAAATGCTTAAGGTAGAACGATACCATATGTAAAAAAAGAGGGATTTTCATAAAAATTGGTAGATACATTCGAAATTGAGTAAAATGTTTGCTCGAAAAATTTCAACGAATTTGACCGTACCGTTTCTGAGAAAATTGAATTAGTTTTTTTTTACATTGGATCTTATGGAAAAGGGTAAAAAAAAACCGCAAAAAACATTGAAAAACTACCTTTAAAAAAGCCACTTTTTGATAAAACTAACACAAGAATATGAATCAACTCTCAAGATCACTCCTGCAAAATTTGCAGCAATTTCACCGTACCGATTATCTGCAATGTGCAAAAAAAAAAAAACAATAAATGCAATTTTTCGCTCTGTACCGACGGAAATAGCTCCAAGCGCGGCAACGTTGTATCACGACCAAGGCGCTCTCGTATACCTATATACAGTCTGGCTTACAGATTGACAGACTCGCTCACGCGCACACACAAACGCATTGCAGATATTGACATGTTGACACATAACTACGATATTGACAATTCGGCGGTCCTACAAGACAGGATTTTTTTTCCCTCGTTTTTCACCTTTTTGCCTCCTATATTTATTTTTCATTAATTTTTGTTCCTTAAATTTCCTCCCAATTTCAACGAGCCTTTGACAATTTTTTTTTTATTTTTCGCTATTATAAATCATCCTTTCGACCTTTCCGCAAAAACATCCGACGAACGCCTCTGGAGCTTGGGCTTGGAGCTTGGGAAATGCAGCCATCGGTTAAAAACTGAAACCGGTATACGGCGTTTCCGCTGTCAAAGCAACTATTGCGAAATGTTTAATGTTTTGAAATATGCGACGAGGAGCATTTTTTGTCGCCAAATCCCAGGAATATTATGTTTGAAATAGTTATTAATGGTTATTTTTTCAACAAATGGTACACAATCATAACCTTGCATGTAAATTGAAAACCAGAAAATTAATTCACGTGCAGTTGGTAACACGAATGTTAAAGAATAGGAGTACCCCTCTCGCCGCCTGCCCCGCAAAAGAGGTATCGTTCTACCTTAATAAATGTAATTGTTTGTGGTGATGTGCGACCACTGGGACGTGTGCGGCCACTGGTACATTTATATAATATTGGCGATCGACACTATCGATGGCGGCGCTCGCGTCGCTTGGAAATATGGCGCTATTGGACTCCAATAGCGCCATATTTCCGAGCGACGCTTCCTGCACTCCAATAATTGGAGTGCAGTTTGTGACACTTAGCATTGCAAATATGGGACGTTTATACTTGAAACTGCGACAAATATACACGATTTCGTAAAAAGAGGCCTGAATAACCGAAATATAACTGAAAGGGAAGAAGTTCTGAAATCCGGGCAAGTGGTGGTAGTTGGATTTACTGCAAAAACCGAAACAAAACGCGAAATATTAGGGCCTGGCACACTCTGATTGAGGACTTCGGGTCGCGTCGAGACATTTTGAGCACTCTTATCCACATTTTCCGTCGATCTATCATTTCACGCACGCCGAATAAATTTGTCCGCGATACTTTACCGGCGTTTTTAACGGGGAAACCGGTGAAACGTCGCGTCTCGATCCGAGAACGCACGAGAATGACATCCGAACACGCAAAAATAAACTCCAGTGTTATATTTCACGTTTTGGGCTGAATTTCGGAGATTCGACCCTTTCAATAGTCTCCATTCCAATATCCGATAATATAAAAATTTAAACTACAGCTTTTTTTTTTTTGTTAATTTGAACAGATACAGAAATGTCAAAACTAATTTACACGCTGTATCGCGTGCATCGCGTGTACAAATAAACTCTTTTGCGCTCCAATAGCAGTTCGTCAAAAACCCGCTAGGAGTCGCATGCTCAGTATCGATCGCCAATACGAGGATAAAATTTGGAATAATTTTCGTACGGGCAGGCTCGGTATCTGATATGTTTGCGCCTAGTCGAAGGAATTACCCGCAACAAAAAAATTAATCGTTGATTTGTTTTCATAACGTACGACAAGAGAAAGAAAAAAAAATTAACAACTCACATTGATGCAAAATAGGCAGGTCATTCGGTGAAGATAATTGGAGTCTCTCGGCATAGCGAGAACTCGCGGGATGATTGTTGTTTGTGCCCATTCTGGTCCGAATTTTTCGACCAATTTCTTCAAGTTTAACGTTGCGGCCTCTCTTATCGCATACACATGATCGACCAACCAATTCATAGATAGGGAATTGAGCTGTTCGTCGAAGAACTCGACACCAAGCTGACCGGCCAATAACGGCATGTACCTGATGAACGAATGTATCAACGTTAAACACGCGACACGCGGCTGTATCGAATATTTTATTGAAAAAAAGAAAAGAAAAAAAAACCAAAAAAAATCGCCCCTCGAATCACCGTGCTCGACGCGCCAATCATTCTCTGCGTAAGCACGACAACTTTTATCCCAAACTTCTCGGAACTAACGCATTATTTGCCAGCTGATCGTCCCACTTGACGGTAAAAACAAAACAAAAAATTCCGGAAAGTCCTGTAAAGTGGCACTAAGAACTGGCAAATAATGGAACACGTTCGGCAAGTTTGGAGGGGGAAAAAAAAGGGACGGATCAAAAATTGCAAAAGATTCGTGCAAATTATTCGGAAGATGTAATCTTTAAATGATAAAGACACCGAACCTTCTTAAATATCTACTTTTTTTTTTCATATAATTGTTTTCACGATGTCTCGACGGTAAAAACAAATTACTCACTCGATAATAGCTAATCGTACGCGCCATTTGGAATCCTCGGCCAATTCAACGATAGCCGGTAGGAGGGATTGCGAAAGCTGTTGAATCCCAATAACTTCGTTGACGCAGTCGAGATTGCTTATTATATTCAGGCGAACTTCCGGACACTCGTCCTTCAGTTGTGAAAGGAACAGCGGTAACAAATGTTCGATAGTGCTGAAAAATTATCCGCGATAAATAATTATGTACCGTGTAACAACGAATATTTGTGTCTCGTTAAATGTTTAAATCCTCTTTTCACGAATTCGCAAGTTTAAACTGACATATTGCTTCCTCGTTATTTTCAAATATTTCCAAATTTTTTCTGTATGAGAAAGATTCGATGACAAAATATCCTCGAATTATTTAAAAGTCGTGCAATGCTCGATTATGCCAGTATAGCTCGAAAATATCAAGAAATGTTACTACTTTGAGGAGAATACGAGTATCGAAAAGATGGACCAACTATAATTTACAAAACCCTATAAAGCCGTGCGAAATACAATTATTGTAATCTTGTAATGGATTCGGTAACCGTTAACTTATTGAAGTCAGACCCTGTTTGGACAACTCAAGAACTTGTGGAGGTCAATTTCATTTAGTGAATCACCCTAATACCTAAATATGTGCGAGGTCAGGCCCTTTAGTCTTATCCTAGGTGCCTACCCTACCTTGAATAGGGCAAGACTAGGGATAGGGCAGAGCTAGGATACCTAGGTACCCTAGCTTAGCTTATAATATTGGGGGATCGGACCTCGTTTGGACAACTCAAGAACTAGTGGAGGTCAGTGTATTTAGTGAACCACCCGAAAAATAATTACGTGTGAGGTCAGGCACTTTAGCCTTTTCCTGGATACCTACCTTACCTTGAATAGGGCAAAACTGGGCATAGGGCAGGGCTAGGATACCTACACGGAAAAAAAATGTTACCTCTCGGGAGGAAAACTTCGGAAATTCTTTTGAATTTCGAAGTGGAAATAATTGTTTTTACAGTTTAAACCAGCAAATATGGTTATACAGATAGTACAGAAGTATATTCCGCGCATTACTTTTTGATCAAAACACTGTAAAGAGATTAATTTACTGTGTTTAACTGTATTTTTTTTCTCTTCATCGTTGTATTTTTTAAATTTCAGTAATTATTTTTTGAAATGTCTTTTTTTCCGTGTAGATATCCTAGCTTAGCTTCTAATATTAGAGGTCGGACCTCGTTTGGACAGCTCGAGAATTTGATCTATGAGAAATCGGTGCTTTTATTGGACAATCCGCGAACTCAACATATGCGAAGTCAGGCTCGTCATTCATCGTCATTCTCGACATTGCTCGTCATTCTCAACTTACGAAATGTCATTTTATATGATAGATCCATGTCATTTTATCATTGGAAATGATTGTGGGTATGATTTGGGACAAAAGTGTAACGTTTCGTGACGCTCGATGTATAAACTCGATTTACTAGCCAGAATGTAAGAAAGTAACGTTCGCGATAGTTATCGTTTAAATGATCGAGAGTTAAGAAATGAAATATTTTCGTTGCTAGGACCATCGTGGTGATGAATTTATACAAGATACAGAGATTTGTATAGCAAACTCAAACCAACGTAGTTGAATGACATGATTTTTAATTCATATGATTTAAATTTTGATTAAATTGTTGGATTTATTGTTAGGTTAAGGCTATGTTATGTTGTACAAAGGCTTAGTCGTTGTGGTTTAAATAAATTTCAAAATTCAGTTCAACTTAAAAGAAAATTAAATTTCAAATGGTTGCCGCTCTTGCGAATCGCGAAATCTGTAGATTTTTCTGAAGGGATCAGTCCTCGAACGAGAATTTGGGTCGCTCATAAGTCCTCATAGTCTAAGAGCCTCACCGTATCCTAGCGTGGTTTTTATTTTTCAACGGGTCCCCTAAAATATCATCCCCAGGGACCTGCCATACTTTATGAAATCTTTTATACTCGGACTTGAGATTAAGCCAAAGTTCCATTGAGAACGAACGCGAGGGCACCCGAGCTAACTGGCCAGTACGCTATACAATTTAATATTCCTTATACAATAGGGGAGGTTTGACCACGTTTTTGTTGTATCGTCTCGTTTGTCGTCATACTTGAATTACAGGCTTGCGCAATGCTATGTCATCTTCAAGATTACTTTGCAGAATGTACCTGAATTCTTTCATAATTTTTCATCCACTCGAAAAAAAAAAAAATTATCTCCAGTTTTATTGAAGCGTGAAACTGTGGTCAAACCTCTCCACATACGGGAGATTTGACCAGGGCTATGGGAGCCCTGGCTCCCATTCCCATTAAATTCCCCCATTAAATACAGCAATCTCATAAATATATCACTTGTAGAATCTTTTAGAAAACATTCCACTGAGTATATCTATGGTTTAATACGTCAGTAAAATATTCATAGTACTACGTATATATATCCTTACGAACAGCGGGCAAAAACAACAAATTTTTTCGCTCTTTCAGGAAACCACCTCGTAACTTTTTCTCTGCGATACAAACGGTTGACAACCGCGTGCATTTTTTTTTGGTTGAAGTTATGAATACGTAACGCCAGATGGCAGCATTTATTTCAGTGTCGTGGCAGAGAGAAGCATACATGGTCAAACCTCTCCAGTCTCCCTTACACGGTGCACTATTCGCTGTGAGCAAGACTGGTAATGCCCTCTAGTGACTCGATAGCCCGAAATTTTCTGGTTTATTTGCATATCTTACTATACAACAATTTCAATTTATGAACAATTTATACATAATCTACCACGATGTAACAATTTTGTGTTCACTACTAGTTCCAGATAAATCGAAGTTTTTTTCTGTTAAAAAAAAATGTAAGTAAATGATAAAAAATATGTGTATTGATACGAAAGTTCACCGCATTTGAAGGTTATGCATGTCAAATTATAGATATTATATTTATGTATGTGATACTACCACATACATACATAACTGGTATACATACGATACCAGAATTATTACCTACTCCTGCCACCATGGGCACTGTCATAGTTTCATATATCCTAAGGTAATATTTAGGGAGGTATGTGCAGGCCATTCCGCCCCGGTCACCTAAGAGTCCTTGCTCAAAAGCTCTCAGCTGACCGAAGCCGCGCATTACATCTTGGGTAACCGGGGCACTTGCATATACTTCCCTAAATATTACCTTAATATATCCCCTCCAGCCTAATGCACACAGCGAATACAACACAGAAATACCCTTAAGCGTCATCGAGCGAGGGCATACGAAGCGCCAAGTTGCCAATAAGCCAACTAAGAATTCCCGAGATGTTTATATTCAAAATGTCCCTGAAAATACAATAGTATTCCACAATTAAACACAACAAATAAATTTGTTCGACTAGTAAAAAATACGCTCTGGTCCTCTGCTCCGTGGAATTTTTTTTTTTTTTTTGAGGCACAATAAATTATCGAAAACTCGAGGCGGCTGTCGTTTGCCCCCACTCTTTTTTCGCCAACTGACAAATTGATTTTATTATTAATTTCACACACATCTGTCACTCTTTATCGGACCAGAGCGTACTGCTCGCCACTTGATTGCACTTTTAAAAAAAATTTCCACCCTATTTCGTTGAAAAACGAAGTAAACATTTGGAATATAGAATCGGAGACGCCAAGTTCGTGCTCACGGCTATATGACAGTACATGCTATGTATTTCACAGTTCCGGCTACTAACGCCAGGTTCGCTAGTCACGGTTGTCGGTAAGAGCGGAAAAGCAGCAGTGATGGCGTAAGCGTAAAGCGAGCCCTAAGATAAAATAAGCTTTGAGGGTCAATCGGGGCGATCGGGGCACTTCATGAAACATGCGCCGCCACTGTAACGTTTACATCCTACCCTATCGACATCCGTTACTTTTTGCTGAATCCATTGGTTGACATATCTGCCGCAAGCGGTGCTAACTTCGACATGCATTTTTTTTCAAATTTTTCCGCGAGAGGCGCTACCCTCGATTCTAAGTTGATCACGTGTGCTCGATGACTCTTAAGGAGTTTCGGTACAGACCGGCGACGGGGAATAAGCGGAAACGAGGGTGCGGCGGCGCGCGGTGAGCGAGACATGCATAAAACGAAAGAGAGTCTGACCGTTCATGCGCTATATACCCGTGGATATAGTGAGCTTATGTTTTGGCTTGTAACTAATAAACCAGATGGACGAACCTATTCAAATTTGTTGACAGTAATATTAAAGATCTAATAAAGATCTGACATAAATTTTATGCGGGTGGTATTATTTTAATGCAATCGACAGCTCAAACAAATATTGCTCCCATTTACTCTCGTGTAAAAGCTAAATTTTCGAAAATTATTTTTACAAAAACGACACGGAGGATCGACTTGAAATTTGAGCAGTTCACGTTTTATATATTTGTCACTTATTTAAGGAGGTATTATCGTTTCTCACGTGAAAATTATTTTCCAACTTAGCTGCGTGAAATTTTGTGAACACGAAATTCAGAGCAAAATCCAACTTGTGGTGAAATTTCACAACGATTTACCGTTTAGAAACTGAGATATTTAATTTCAAAATCACAATTTTTGTACACTTTGAACACATGTCTTATGGCGTGAGGGGTACCAAGGTTAGGTTTTTTATTTTTTTCTGCGTGATATTCCAACTTTCGTTGATGAAAAACGAACACATGCAACTTTGGATTACAGGTAATAAATTGATGTACTTTAAATGTAGAATTACCGATGAAATAAAAGAGAAATATCGAGTTAATCGCACTGGTTTCTGAACGCGACGGACTATACGAGCTGATTGAAAATAAATTTGGCAACGCCGCATAACCAACTCAAACTATCGCGCGCATATATGTGTGTCTATATATATGTATATATATATATATATATATAGATCGGAACTTGAAAAATAAATGCAAAAAATAAGCAGTGAAATAATTTCACCATTTGCGGTTCGATCACAAAATAAGTGAGGTTAGGTTCACATGCTTCACGCACGCACCCATACAACTCTGACACACGCACACGCATTCTTCCGCTAAGCGATGTTGCCACCTAACCTTCTTCGCCATATAACTGCTGGAATCGTGCAAGTCTTTTCTTATGAAAAAATTTTTTCCTAACAATTAAAGTGTTCAAAACACAAGCATATTAGTAATAAAAAATTAAAATAATTTTTTTAGTCACTATTTAAAAATAAAAATTTAGCAGAAAATCCAAACACTATTTTGACACTGAAGTTTCGATAATACCTCCTTAAAAAAAATTGAGTTGATGGTAGCATTTTCAATAGGTGTACCGAGACTCCTTAAAACCTCTCTATATGTTGATAAATTTTTTTTATCCCCGGGCTTGAAAATAAGTCGTACAATTCTTTTGAGAATGAACACGAGGGAATATATAATGTGTGACATTGTAGCGCGGACAAAATTGCGGATTTGTTTTTTTCGTGATGTCCCGAGAAAGCTACGCGAACTCGTAGAGGGGAAAATTTGTGTCGAAACTTTGGAAAAATAGCGAGTGATCAGTGCGATAAACTTCTGCGCGTTTATGAAATTTTTACTAACTTGTGCTTTCCGAGAATCGGACTGAGGCCCATGATGACGCTTGCCAGAGCAGATTTAACGTGCTGATTTGGATCTGCCACGAGATCCTTGACGTACGGCAGAACATTCGTCATAATGACAGTTTCCTGATTGAATTGATCGAGATTCTGACAGAAATCGCGAACTTTGTCGGCTGCGGCCGCGCGTACCTCGGCTTCCGTGTCCTTCAGCAGAGCTTGAAAAGCCGGCACGAGATCGGCTTTCGTTATTTCCGGACCGACGGCTTTCTGAAGCTGCGACAATACGAACAGGACAATGGGGCATAAAAAATTGCTCGGATACGGAACGAAGATGATATTTTTTTTTTTTTTTTTCGATGTTTCATCTTCGTATACTCACATCGGTAAATTTGTCGGCAACCATGTAGCGTACTCGCCACGATTGATCACCGGCGCATTGACGGAGCGTCGGCATTACCAATTGCTCGACGTCTTCTTGCTGCAAAAGAGGCGCGATACTGACGCACGCGTCAACTGCCAGCAGTCGTACCGAGTCCTGTGTGCATCGAAGAAAGCGAATTGTTTATTTATTTATTTATTTATTTTTTTCTTAGCAGCGATCAAAGATATCTTTGTAAATCCTGCAGAAACTTTTCAAGCGAAATGAATTTGTAAAAAAAACTCCATCCAATTGTGCAAAGCACAATTGGATGTTTTTTTTTTTCTCAACAGATTTTGTAAATTGTTTTCGGAGTGCGCTTATGGCCTCGATATATCTCGATTATCGCTCAAAATTACGGCTGGCGTACAAAATTATATGGAAAATGAATAACGATGGACTTGCCTGCTCATCCTGAGCGAGAATTACGAACATCGGTATCAGATCGGACTTCAAGTATTCGATCTCAACGACCGTCGCAAATTCACCGAGCTTCGAGGCAGCCGAACGTCGTACCATCGGCGTATCATCCTGACAGAGACTTCGGAAATGATTTCTCAACTCGGCTGTAACAAAACTGCGTTCAAGCGTAATCGGAAAAAGTAACGACCGGCGAGATCGCCAAGTTGCAAAAAAAAAAAGTTTCACGATACCTTGGCTCGATAGCAAAGCATTTTTAATTCTCTCTTCTGTTTTTTTTGCATCAATTTAATAAAAATTTGATAAATTTCGGAGCAAAGAGCCAGGCGCCTATCGCTGCTTGATAATAATAATAATAATAATAATAATATTAATTAATTGACCTTTGAATGCGGGACCGACGCGGGGATAGCAAACGCTCATTAGGCCACAGGCAGAAGTTCTAGACGTGAACCAATCGCCGGATGCCAAGCGTTGTACAAGCGGCACAAAATGATCCTCAAGATAGGCAGGACTGTGCTGACTCGCGATATTGCGCAAGGACTCGACGGCTTTGTCGCGCACAACTGTTTCTTCAACGGCCGCGAGTGCTTCCAACGGTGGCTGCAAATGTGACGAAAAAAAAAAAAAAAAAAAAAGGATATTCGAGATTAAATTAGATGATCCTGGCATAAGCCCCCCCGATGGAATCCAGGAACTTTGGACAGCCGAAATTCAGGGTGAAATTTTGAATGATTAATTCTTCCAAACGGTTGTCTTACCAAAAGGCAGTGAACGTACTCCCGACCACCGACGAGTGGTGTGAAGGATCCGAGCTGCTCGGCAAGAGCAAGAAGTACCTCGTCCTCGTCGTATATTGTCTCGGTCAGAAATGGCATCAGCTCTATACGAGTGCGCTCGGGACCGAGCGCAAGAGCGATCGTCGACAGCTTCTTGATGGAATTCAACCGTAACTGAAAAACATCGGAGAGAGAGCGTTTCGCGTGGATGCTTCATGAACGATTCTTTGCAAAAACTTTTCAATGCACGATGAAAGAGAAAAGAAATATAGAAAAGCATAGTTAGGTTTTCTTTCTAATATTGGAATTCGTTGCCGGAAATATGTAACGTAATTGTTACCGGTTGTTCCCGGTGGTCTAAAAACGCGCTCTAAAGTTGGATGGGATACGTATGGCGAAAGTATGCAAATTAGATTTGGTAGTGGCCGACGATTGTGGATAAGATGGTGCACGGTTTCAGCAACCTCGCGTGTTTAAGGCCGGATCCTGCTTTAGAAGGTCCAAAAATTCGTTTTTTTTTTTTGCCTAAATCGATAGATAAACTATCCAAGAATACATTTATAAAGTTACAGATGACAATTCGAAGTATTTTCGGAGATACGAAGCCGAACGCAGAGGGGCGTCGAGCAGGTTTGCGCGCTATTGAAAACTCTAAAGCGCGTTTTCTCGAGTTTTCATTTTTTCGATTCTTCTGAATTGGCAGGCGTGATGGCAAAAAAACTAAACGACCTATCGACTCGAGCCAAAGTTTGTTCTCTTCAGTATTGAATTCTCCTCTAAGTGAACTAACAAAATTGTTATAAAAGTATTTTTAAATAACTTTTACAGCACGTTAAAGTGATTTTTTTTTTTTTTTGAAAATACATACTTTTTCTTTTTTCAACGTAAAAAAATTTATGATTTCATGATTATTTGAACTTTTTTTTAGTTCACCCAGAAGAAAAATATATGATAATTGCAAAATTTTTTAGTTTTTTTTTGTTTCTGACAAAATTATGAACTGCATTTTTTCGCCAATTGGAAACTACAGTGGTAAGGCGCTCACGGAAAGGGCTCATTGCTTTGCAGTTTGTTATTGTATTTACTTGAAAAAAATTATTTTTACACTTCAAATACATAATAAAATATACCCCAAAGTTCACTGGGCTAAGTTGTTTTTTTCCCTTCATAAAAAATTCTCGAAAATAAGCTTTTGTTTTGGTCTTCTAAAGCAGGATCCAGCCTTAAGGCGGTATTCGTCACGGTCAATACTGGGATGAGCAACCGTTTGTTTATGCACTTGATTTGCACGCCAACTGCTGAGCAGGAGGCAGTTTTTTTTTTTAATGAAATTCTGATGTTAATGCACCCGATCTTCGGTAAAATATAGACAAGCGTGGAAGGCCAGGTTTGTTACAGTTTCTCTGTGCCCTCTCGTGCAAATACGAATACAGCGGTGCATTAGAGAGTGACTATGGGCCATACTCTGGGGCGTGAAGGGCGGTCGGAAGAAATAAAATGGAATATGGAAATTGGAAGGCATAAGGGGATTGGATACGAAAAAAAGGTGAAGGATTGGAAAAACTAATGAAAAGAAAACAGATTGTTGGAGTTGGTTTTGGTGAATTTATCCACAAGATTCTTGTATTCGGGGATGTAAATAAAAAGTAGTCTTTGAAAAAAAAGTATTTTTATAATTTTGCATGAGCGGCCCGCATTATTTAACACTTGGTCCATCACATAAATGTGCAATAAACATAGGAAATGAATGAATAGCTATTGAATTTAGATTGCTAAATTTGTAATAATTTCCGCTTACCCTAGCTGTGAAAAGTTTTTTTTTTTTTCAATTAAACGTATTTAATTCTAATATACTGCTTTTTAAGGCAAAAAATTGGTTTTCATCGTGAAGATTACTTGGCATTATTTAACAATATAATGTTATTTAACAATATAAAATAGTTAACAAAATAATGCAAAGTTTACACTTGGCATTATTCAACACTTTGGATTAGAAAAACTAATGAAAAGAAAACAGATTGGTGGGAGTTAGTTTTGGTGAATTAATTCGCAAGATTCTTGTATTCGGGAATGCAAATAAAAAAGTATTTTTATAATTTTATTTAAAACTTGGCATTATTTAACACTCGGTCCATCACATAAATGTGCAATAAACATAGGAAATGAATGAATAGCTATTGAATTTAGATTGCTAAATTTGTAATAATTTCTGCTCACCCTAGCTGTGAAAAGTTTTTTTTTTTTTTAATTAAACGTATTTCATTCTAATATACTGCTTTTTAAGGCGAAAAATTGGTTTTCATCGTGAAGTTTATACAAAATCTTATTCACGGGACAAGCGTTGGAAAAATAGCACGAGGACTTGACCTATGGAAGACCGGGACTTTTAATGGACAACCCTGGAACTCAACGTATGCAAGATTGAACAAAGCCCTGTAACTTTATTTACGGAAATTCTGTATAATGAATTCATAGAACTTTTATGAAAGGATCAGTCCTCGAATCGGTGTGCGGACCCCTCGCAAGCTAAGGCACTAGCCTGCGGGACACTATCCTAGGTACTCTCCCAGCTTAGTTTTTATTTTTGAAGGGATTCCTAAAATATCGAACAAGGGGCCCTGTCCTAGCCCTAAGAAATCTGTTATACTCGAACTTGGAATTAAATCGCAATTCTTTTGAGAATGAATTAAGAGCAGCCGAGCCGCAACAACTGGCTACGTATTACATTTTTTATATTCGAATAGGGGACCAATGGCAATAGACCTGCAATTTGTGTTTGGCTATGGCGGTCTCCGAAGTTAATCGACATTGGTCGTGGCCTTTACCGGAATTTATTGCCTAGATTTTCCAGTTTTTCTGTATCTTTATCCAAGTGCGCTACAGCAGCGCACTAATAAATGGTCGCTGCGGACAACGGTCTTGGGGCAACTTATGGAAAATGAATGGAAATGGATAAAGAAAAAGGGACGTAAAAACTCGAAAAGGGTATGCGATGAAATACACTAATAATAATTATCACATCGGAGGAGGGGATTATTACTATTGATTTCTCTTTTTACCGATTCGCTCATAAAAACCTTACGATCGAAGAAAAATAGACAAATTTAAGGATATCTCGAAAATCTAACTACAATCTAATTGAATCGTGCCGAATAAGCGCCGAAGAGCGAATCACAAATCTTTCGCTTGAAAAAAAAAAATGAGTTTTCGCATAATTTTCTTTCGGGATAAGCGCATCGCTTCGATCGAAATAATTTTTTTTTTTTATGAAAATTTGTAGATGCAACGATGTTTATCGAAATATTTTTAAAACATGAAAAATTGAAGAAAAAATATTCGAAATAAATTCCGAAATAAATCACTCGCGTCGCAATACAATTTTTCTCTTTCTCTCCGAGCAGAGATTTGGTATTTGCTGCAAATTCGATGTTTCAAAATCGAACGATAGAAAAAAAAATTCTAGTATCCGATAAAAACGATTTTTTTTTTATTTTTTCTTAACATAAACCGTTATCGGATGAGAAAATTGGAAGAATCGGTGAAAATTTTGAAAAAATTGACAAGTACACTCTAGTGACATGTCTCGAGCATGACACTGTGGTCAAACAAATAGCGTGTTCGCGAAAAAAAAACGCGTGCGTAACCTTAATCGCTCGAGGATCGTGAACATGAAGGGAGAAAAAATAACATCGGGATCGAGGAGTTTTGCAAGAAAAAAAAAGAGAAGGAACAAAAGGATTCGATGCTTTTAGCAAAAATTTTTCTCACCTGAACATCCTCGTTCTTTAATTCATCGATCAAAACCGCTATCGGATATAGACTGTCGTCCGTCGTTGAGTCACTCGCTGCCATTTTTATTACTATTTTGCTTCTCTCAACTGCTCCTACGACACTTTTTTTGACGATTGTAATTATGAAAAAAAAAAAGAAAGACTTATCGCGCCGCTAGACGAATTATACGCGCTGTTTCGTTTGTTCTCGATTATTTTACAAAAAAAGTCAGACGCGTTATTTACGACGACGGAAAAAAACGTTGGTAGGCTGCGTATGAATCACGCGTACACAGCATACGTGAAATTGTTATTAATCGCATCGGCCCTCGGGGAAACAATTCGGACCGAATAATGTATATATAATAAAAACGGATACAGAAATTGTCGTGGTCGGGGTACAGTCGGACGTGAAAAGCAATGAAAACGCAAAGCAGTGATAGATGGGCGAATCGACTGTACGCAAAATGCGCATCGAGGCAAGAACAGATTTTTCGGTTCGAATTATCTGCTCATTGCCATTCGAAATATGCTCTTTCCCTATCCATATTTCTATTGTGTATGTCTTTAGGTATGTTGGAGGTTGAATAATTGTTAAATCGTTTTTGTTTCATAATGAAATGTCATGAAAGTCGTTGAATTAGTCGATGTGACGAATCCCGCTCCGGTACGTCGATTCGCCGCATGAGGCAGCATCTCCCGATTCTCAGTTCCGGTCGGAAGTAATAATGATAAGAGAACAATTGTTCAAATTGATCAAAACAATTGTTCAAATTGTTCACAATTGATTTAAAATTATTAAGATCGTACTTTCTGTGAGATTCGAAAGAGCATGCAACTGTTATGCATAGATATCTTATTTTTGTAGTAATACATACAGATTTAAGGAGGTTCTTAACCTAGAGAAAAACGGTGAGAATGATTCTAAAATTTGAGGGGATGAGGTTTGTGCTGGTACTAGGAATACACCGTAATTATTTCAGATTTTTTGATCACGTAGTTCAGGAGAAAAAAAAACATTAAATATGCCGCTCATACGTGGGCTCTTATGGGAGAAGTATTCGAAGCTATGATTATGGAGATTATTTTAGGAGTGAAAAAACGGTAACATTTACCCCGAAGAACCGCTTAAACGATATATTAGACCTTCATATATATAATTTGCCCATAAAGAAAGTTTTTCACCGTAGAAATATACTTGTAAACAGAATTGAGCGTGAGTAATATGGCAAGAACGCAACCTGCCCCGCACGTCGCCCGCGCCGCGCCATCACGTTCCCCTTGCGCACCCAATTGATGTTAAGAACATCCTTAACCCTACATCGATTAGACACGATTTCTGAAAAAAAAACTCTGAGAGAATCGGGATTTTGATAAGCGGTGACTATATATACGGTTAACATATACATAATAATTATAAGACAATAATTAATAATTTTTGAATCTGAATAATATCTATACATGTAATAATATGCGAATATGGTATTTCACTTACGCGATTGAATTGCTTTATCTTTATTGGGTGAACGGTACCGGAAATATTCAACTAAACGTCTCGCCGCAATACTAAAAAGATTGTGTTTCAACCCTTAACGGAAACGGGATATATGGTTTCGAAATTTACTAAACTCTTCGTTCGTAGAATTGATAGTTTTAGAAATGTCAATCAGCAAACTAATAATGATACGAGTCGCGTTTTGTGAATTGCGAGGTAAGTTCTTACTCGACGGACCAACACCTCAAAAGGATTTGTGGAAGGATTCAATCTTCCCGCTGAAACGTGAGCGACCCTGGTGGTGAAACTAAAGCACTGTAAGATTTCGCGATTTGGTGGACGCTTTTTCCGAGACGCTTTGTTGACTCTAGTCTTCTGAGTCTCCATATTCACAGCCAAACTTACAACTTACCCATCTCTGTTCACAGTGCTCAATTTGAGGTTATACCGGTTTTGAATTCATTGCGTTGTAAAGACACGAAATTTCATCGTTTCTAAACATACGCCACAGATATGTCTGTAAGCATCATCGATTGCAAAAAAAAAAAACAAACTTCATAACATTACGTTTGAATCAAAATTTATCGTTATTCGGTTTTTTTTTTTTTTTTTCTTTTTAGCAGACGGCGAAACAGGTAAACCGTCCGACGAGAGTTCGATTAACCTAAATTCGTACCGACGGTGAAATTGCGTTGATTGACGATCTCAATTTCTTTAATAGCCCCAGAATGCTCACGGCGATCACAACAAGGAGAAGAAAAGAAAGGAAAGTATTCTAGACTTGTCCAAGTATCTTGAGAAAAATATACGAGTAAAATTTGCCGGTGGACGAGAGACAGCCGGTATCCTCAAGGGATACGATCCTCTTCTCAATCTCGTGCTGGACAATACGACGGAGTATCTCAGAGGTAAGGAATATGAAAAAGTTGAAAAATTGAAACAATTTTTTTAATTTACAAAAAAAAAAAAAAAACCAAAAGAAAACTTCAAAAATAAAAAAAATAAAAATCCAACGTCTTAGCATAAATATAAATTAAAGAGGGTCGAGCGTTACATCGATATATGTTGAGGAGTACTAGTTTTTTTTTTTCGATATTTTTGCTAAAAGTTCAATCCCGAAGTCTCCGCAAGCTTCGCTACCTTTTGTGAGAAAAAAAAATGATTAGTCATTTAACATGATTGCCGACGACAAACTGCGAATCGAGATGAAAATTTATTGTCAAAAAGAGCAGTTAATGTTTTTAGATGACAAACTAATTGTTGTTAATTGTACAAAATATTTACAAGATGCCTACCGCGAAAGCTCAGAGTCATGCATAACATCGTTAAGGTGTTACTTGCGCCAACCTGAATATCTTACAATGAACTGATTTTTGTCCACGGCAGTGTGAAAATAAATCCCGGCAGACTTGAAAAATTTCAGGCCAAGCTATCCCGAACATTTGTCCAAAAATTATGAGTTTGAAAATCGTTAAATTTATAAGCCACTCGGCGGAGATGACACGCCGATCGCATTTCTATCCAATAAATTATATACCGAATAATCCCGGATGTCCGATGCAAACTGCCCTGAGCGTGTAAAAAATTCTTAAGAATTTCAAAGTAAGTTCAAAGTAGTTCTTGCGAGACCGGCGGCGGGGAATAAGAGGGAACGTAGAAGCGCGTTGAAGCGCGGTGCACGCATGAAACACGAGACAGTCGGTCTGCTCCCGGGGCTGGAAAATTGGGTTTTTTTTAATTATATGGTACGGTAAATAAATTTTTCATCGCAATCTTCAATAATGTTTATTGCATCGATTCAGCAAAGTTTCGTTCGACGATCTAGTTTTTAGGTATTAGAATTTGAAAAGATTACGTCGTCGACTTGAAATTTTTTATAGCCTATCGGTGTTTATCCCCAAAACTTGTGTGCAAAGATTCAATGAGATTATGAGCCTCGCTTTTGAGATATTAAATGTTTAAGAAAAACATTATTTAACATGCATTCTTATGACCGAACACGAAAAACAGGTTCCAATCGTTCTGTAATTCACGAACTTGAAATGCCAGCACCTTTAAAAAATTTTATGATCCAGTTCTATATATAATAAAGCCGTGTGCAAAAGTTCACCCTAATTGGGAGCATTTTCATTGAGCAATTAAATGTAACATATTAAATGATAGTAATTAAATGTAACACATTTCGTTGGGAAGAGCATGTCCAGTATGTTGTAAATAAACTAAGGAGCCTCCCTTTCAGTTTAAAAAAAACTTAATAATATCTTAAGTAGAGGAAAAGTACTTGAAGTATATTAAGCGCTCTTCCAATCAATCGCAACGTACGGAATAGTAGCGTGAGGCGGTGCTTGTAATAATGTTATGAAGTCTATTCTTGTTTTACAAAAGCGAGCTCTTGAAACAATTCTAGGAAAAGATAAGATATATCCCACAAAAGAGTTCAAAGAAATTAGAGTACTATCAATTGGCAAAGCCTTGGAAGTTAGGACGGTAATGAAACTAGTCAAAAATGATGAACTTCGGCTTTGCGAAGAAAACACGAGGAGCGCTGGTAATTACAAGGTGCGACAAATAAAATGGAATAAAGAGATAGGGCGCAAAGCATACGATTATGTGGGGAACAGCTGCTTCAACGCCCTCCCTCTGCACATCCGGAAAATTTGGAAACAAAAAGGCTTTAAAACAGTATATACGGAATACTGTATATGAGGAATTCCACATCAACATGACCACTTCAAAACCTTAATATCTTGAATTTTTCTGCAATCGTCATATATGCTATAGTACTCTTTAAAACAAAAATATTGATATGTATTAAATTTATGGTGGCATTGATAGGGGTGAAATTACAGGAAAACGCGATTTTTGCTTGTTTTTTCTCCCTGATTTTATTACATGGAAATAGTGTGTCGGAGCGAAAAATTGCTGAGAATCAATTTTGTTGTGTTTGTTGCAAGGATAACGAAAAAAAAATTTAGAAGGCAAGATTTTACATTTTTCATGGAAAAAAACTTATTTACAAAATAAAAATCGATTTTTGGGCGATTATGACAGTTTTGAAAAATTTGAAATATTTTTTTTTTAATTCCTCGAACTTTTTTCAAAAGGAATACGTCTCTTTCCGGATGGAGAAATTCAATCTAAAGGCTCAGCAAAAAAAAAAAGAAAATTGGAAAAAAAAATTTTATGCAAAATTTGAAATAAAATTGTTATATAATGCGAGTATATTTCTCAATATTTATTTACAAAATATTCGCAAATATATTGAGAAATATACTCGCATTATATAACATTTTTATATCAAGTTTTGCATAAAATTTTTTTTTCCAATTTTCTTTTTTTTTTTGCTGAGCCTTTAGATTCAATTTCTCCAGTATATTTCTCAATATTTATTTACAAAATATTCGCAAATATATTGAGAAATATATTCACATTAAATAACATTTTTATTTCGAATTTGGCATAAAATTTTTTTTTTTTCAATTTTCTTTTTTTTTTGCTGAGCCTTTAGATTGCATTTCTCCAGTATATTTCTCAATATTTATTTACAAAATATTCGCAAATATATTGAGAAATATACTCGCATTATATAACATTTTTATATCAAGTTTTGCATAAAATTTTTTTTTCCAATTTTCTTTTTTTTTTGCTGAGCCTTTAGATTCAATTTCTCCAGTATATTTCTCAATATTTATTTACAAAATATTCGCAAATATATTGAGAAATATATTCACATTACATAACATTTTTATTTCGAATTTGGCATAAAATTTTTTTTTTTCAATTTTCTTTTTTTTTTGCTGAGCCTTTAGATTCAATTTCTCCAGTATATTTCTCAATATTTATTTACAAAATATTCGCAAATATATTGAGAAATATACTCACATTACATAACATTTTTATTTCGAATTTTGCATTTTTTTTTTCAATTTTCTTTTTTTTTGCTGAGCCTTTAGATTGAATTTCTCCAGTATATTTCTCAATATTTATTTAAAAAATATTCGCAAATATATTGAGAAATATACTCGCATTATATAACATTTTTATTTCAAATTTTGCATAAATTTTTTTTCCAATTTTCTTTTTTTTTTTTGCTGAGCCTTTAGATTGAATTTCTTGATCTGGAAAGAGACGTATTCCTTTTGAAAAAAGTTCGAGGAATTCAAAAAAAAATATTTCAAATTTTTTATAACGGTCATAATCGTCCAAAAATCGGTTTTTATTTTTTGAATAGGTTTTTTTCCATGAAAAATGTAAAAACATGCCTTCTTAATTTTTTTTTTCGTTATCCTTGCAACAAACACAACAAAATTGATTCTCAGCAATTTTTTGCTCTGACACACTATTTCCATGTAATAAAATCAGGGAGAAAAAACAAGCAAAAATCGCATTTTCCTATAACTTCACCCCTATCAATTCCACCATAAATTTAATACATATCAATATTTTTGTTTTAAAGAGTACTATAGCATATGTCGATTGCAGAAAAATTCAAGATATTAAGGTTTTGAAGTGGTCATGTTGATGTGGAATTCCTCATATACAATATATAATATATACGAAAATAGAAGAACCACCTTAAGGTTGTTATCCCTTATTCAATGATGAAATACACGGGTAGCCCGCGAGCGGTCCGACTCCTTCTCTTGTTTCATGCATGCCCCGCTCACCGAGCCCACGTTTGCACTCACCTCTACCACTGTGCGCGCAAGGACCACCGTTAATGAGCAATAAATAACAATGTGGATCGAGAACGCGATTTTTCTTCGGGAGCCGCCACCATGACCCATGGGCCATGGCTCAATTCTTACGGTTGAAAAAAAATACCAAAGCGCTACCCGCTCTGTGCTTCAACCGCTCCCGACGTTATACTAGCCGTGACCGGCCTTACGCTCGACCCACCTTAATCTTATATCGAGGAATGCACCGATTCGGATAAATCCTCGCGTTTAATAAGTCTTTTTTTCTAAATTCATGTTATTGCCAATGAAAACTTAAAATTGTAAGATAAAAGTTGTAATTTTCGTATAAAATTTAAAGCCGTAAAAGGAAAAAGAAAGACCTATCACAGATTCTGTACGCACAATTGTGTACAATCTTTCAGATCCCGATGATCCGTACAAGCTTAATCAGGGTACGAGAATGTTGGGACTCGTGGTATGCCGAGGTACCTCGGTAGTACTCATATGTCCCGTCGATGGCATGGAATCGATACAAAATCCATTCATACAGCAGGACGGTTGATAAATTTATCCGCCTAATCTCCGGAGAACAATGAAACTCGTTGTTTCTACAAAAAAGATCGAGAATCCCGCCCCTCGTGGAGTATCCGCGAGAGGTGTATTTTTTTTTATTTCATTTCAGCGCCGGTCGTTGCGGTAACGTCAACCATTCGATCCTCTTTAGTTTCGAATGAAAAATATCTCTTCTTTTTTTTTCTCTTCCACGCAGCGTTTATTTTTTTTTAATTCTTTTTTATAATAAATATTTCGTGTACCTGCACATATATAAACGTCTAAAAGCCTCTTTGTATACTCGATAATCGTATGTTATTCTGAATTATGCACCATCGAAAGAATTTCCTTCGGTCGTGCATCGATGCGCAGTGTTACAACGCTATCCGCTATGTTGAAAGTTCGAAAAGAGCTTTTTCAGGATCGACGGAGCACGCCGCTAGATTAGGTAATTAGCTTCGAGCTCAAGGAGGGCGGTCACATTCGTGCGGGAGGGAAAAATCGGGGAATGGTCGCTTGTGCGCGGGTTACCGGGCGGGCAGCGTGCGAGAGAGGGCTCCGCGTCACAAGTTCTCGAGCGAATATTGTAACACAGCGAGAGCTATTTTATTTTTAGAATTTCTCGATAACTATTTACACGAAGCATTTCTCGCTCTTTGCGAACTTTTTCCCAAAGACGCGATGATTATCCGGATCCATTTTCATTGAATTCTTATCATTTTTAACGTTTTTATGAAGTATTTCATGAGATACGTACGATTTAGCTACGGTCGCCTGTGTACAAGAGTACAACTTCAAGGATTAATTACAGGAAAACTATGCAGAGGAATGACTTGAAATTTTGCACAGATTCGTTATACCTATTCGCGAGTATCCTCAAAAAAATTTGAACGAATTCTTATCGTTATGCGTTAGGTGACCGACCTTCTTAAAAATTTTCCTCCTACGCATCGAGTAACGGAGCTTGGTACTTTGAAGCTGTTTTTCTCAAAATATCATCATACAATATGTCTCGTGTCGTGGGAACGAAGCGCTAAACTTGAAATTTTACATCGATTGGGAAATTTTACTCCGCAAAATGGACGTTGGAAAGTAGAAAATATCAAAGTTTTTGTTTTTTTTTCCCCAAACAAAAAGAAATATTTTTCTGAAAGAATAACATTTAACATTTTGTCCGTTTCAAGAATATTTTTTTTCTTCATTCACTCGAAACTTGAGCTGCAACTTACGCGCCATTGACGAGCTTTTTTTTCGACACTTTTTAGCCAGTTTCCTCCCATTTCCGGAATTTTAAAATATTTTTCAGCTCATGCAACAGCTAAATTTCGAGAAAAAAAATGGCAGATTTTATATTTGCCCGAGAAGCTAAAAAGTTTGATTCAAGGTAGCGAGCGTACCGGCATACCAGTCAAATAATTGCTAAACGTATAAAATTATTTCTTTTTTTTTTTTTACAAACGATTATTTTATTTCATGAGCTATCCGGCAATAGCGTTGGAGGAGGATTGACGATTTTTATTGGTACATGAAATTCACACGTAAATAAAGATGACGCGCTGATCTATAAAAAAAAAAAAAAATGTAAATCTTTAGGGGACGCTGAATTTTTGTTGTTAGCCGAAATTTTTTGGAATACCGAAAATTCAATCGCTTCCAAATTCATTTCTCAGCCAGGGATATTGTTTGGGACACTCGAAGCACGTTTGGAAATATCTGTAAGACTTGAGAACTCGCGATGGCAATTTGCATGAACTGGGCAAGTCGCAAGCTATCTCGTAGGGCTCGTATCGTCGTCTGCGACATTTCCAAGGCTCGAAATTCCCAAGATCTCTCAGAGCTGTGGGTCTTTTCATCCACTCGAGGACCTGATGACTCGTGACGAAGTATACATCGGGTAATCGTAGAAGATCGTCGAGGAATTTCTGTGAGCAACAATGACATTTGGAGAAAAAAAAAAAAAAATTATTATTACTCCATCGGTCGATCCAAATGTAAAGGCCTCTGCTCTTCCTCTGCATGTAGTACGTGGGGAGGGGAGGACACAAGAACGTTGTATCGAACTTACGGTAAAGGCATAGAGATTTGCCGGTGTCTCGAACCAAGCCGCGTGAAAGTGAAGACCGAACGGTGCACGATTCGTAATGTAATGTCTCTTAAAGTTCAGCATGAGCATCTTGTAGATTTCTTCACCCGAAAAATTCTGCGTACAATCCTCGACAGTGGCGCAGGTGTATTCCTGTGATTTATCGAGATAATGACTGCTGGTAAAATTTTTTTTGTTCATAATATCCGAAAGAAAAGTTTCGATATCCCGAGAAGGGATATTAAGGATGTATTGTACGTACCTTCCCAACCAAAAGTGACTCTCGTCGACAATATTGCATACTTTATGATAAGATAAAAATCGGAAAAAATTCAATCACAATAAAGACGATGAGAAGATTAATTTTGAATAATAATAGAGCCAAAAAGTTATCAATAAATTGTTTAAACAAAACATTGTTTGCCAAATTTTTAGGGAAAGTTTTTTTTTTGACAGGTGAAATGAATTCGTTGATTTTTCTGACTACACGTGAATTTTTTAAAAAATTTCTTATCATTTTGAAATTTCGGTTTTCAAAAATTTTTTAATTTTGAAAAATGCAGGAAAAATTGTGAATTTTTTATATGTTTTCGTAAAAACGTTGTATATTACAATTAAGAAGTTTCCAGGGCATTGAACGAATAGTTTCGTAAATACAACCTTTACAAATTTCCAAAAACCGAAATTTCAAAATGATAAGAAAATTTTTTAAAAATTCATGCGTAGTCAGAAAAATCGACGAATTTTATTTCACATGACAAAAAAAAAATTCCTAAAAATTTGTTAAACAATGTTTTGTTTAAACAAATTATTAATAACTTTTGGGTATTATTATTATTAAAAATTAATCTTCTTATCGTCTTTATTGTGGTTGAATTTTTTCCGATTTTTATCTTATCACGAAGTACGCAATATTGTCGACTAAAGTCACTTTTGGTTGGGAAGGTACGTCCGATACATCCTTAAGAGGGGGGGGGGGGGGGGGGGGGCTTTGAGTTCTTGCTGAATTTTTTTGAATGCAAGTATAAGCCCTTATCGAAAGTTCCAAACGAGTAATGTTTTTTTTTTCTGATTGCTTCTAAAATAATAATTTTAAAAAATATTTAGATTCAAATCTGTAAAATTGTGGGAGAGTTTTTTTTTCTTTAAATAAAAGACAAATAAAAAATATATATCTTGCGTCACGAAATATTAACAATCCGAATACTTTTTTTTTTATATCGGAGAAGTATTTCGAACGATTTAAAGATTGGAATTTTCGATATGGCTTTTTTTTAGTTGTAAAAATTTTTAAATATATTTTTTTATAATTTTTTTTTCTGCCGGAGCCTTGGATTGATCGAGGGTTTACTGTCCAATACATTCCCATGCAAAAAGCGAGACTCGATCGAGAATTTCGAGTATGTACTTGGCAAGGAGAGAAATATTTTAAAAATTAGAATAATGTCAATGAATTGGTTTAAAAAAAAAAAAATTTGCTTAACAATACATCAGTAAACTTCTTTTTCTTGTCTTATGAAACGAATAAGTCGATTTTTCTGAATACATACCAATATTTCAGAGAATTTTCTCTTTTTTTCGTTTTCGGGGATCTCTTTCATCGATCAAATTTTTTAAAAATAAAACGAAAAGCTAGAAAATTCTTAAATAATTAGTATATATCTGCAAAAAATTTGGAAATTCATTTTATCCAATAAAAAATACATTTTTCTGACGATTTCTTCAACAAATCTTTCTTTTGAACGAATTTATTGACATATATTTGCCATTATTATTATTATTATTCAAAATCAATAATCTCAGGATATTCGATATCGTTGGATGTATTTTTTTTGTCGTATCACAAAGTGCATAAAATTCTGACTGAATCAAAAACTTTTTCTCGAGAATGTAGAGGAAATCCTTATGAAAATCTAAATTGCTTAATGTTCTATCGTATCGCTGGACTAATGGAAAAAGGTCGTGAGCGACGAAAAGGGCCAATACAAGTGACAAAACAACGTATAAATATCAAGCCCAGCCCAAACAGAGTTATCCTTTTGAAATTCGACATCCCTTGTATAAGAGTATAAAAAAAAAAAGAATCAACCCAAGCAAAGCGATTCTTTTCAAATTGGATCTCACATAGGCCTCCAATTTTTGTACACGACCCGACGTCGAGATATTTATATATAACACAAAGAGAGATAGGGCTCTTTTGCCTTTGAGAATCACAAAAAGTTGCAAAAACGTCGCTTACGACCATATTTTTTTCCATCAATCACTCGTTATATTCGTTTATTTGATTTTTTCTTTATCAGTTATTTTTATTTTCTCATGTACCCCGGCTACGAGCTCGTTCAGAGGAATTTCCCACAGACCCGGATACGCTCTGGTCGGGCAAAGTTGTCCAGGAGCTACGCACTCATGGGGTGGCCCGTAATCGAGTGTATAAGGCCATACAGGAGGATCCGTGAATGGTGCGATTATCGAAGAATCATAGACGAAACCAAACTCCGACATCATCAGAAACTGACGATTCCAGCCGACCCGAAGAAACGGTACTCTCAAACCTTTCACCGATTCACAAAATTCGCGACAGTTGTTAAATCACGTTTTACGTTGCATTATATAGAATAATACAAGAGACATTTCAAGCCAGCTTGATGCCACATCTCAATTCCTCGATTTCTCGTCGATTTATTTCATAATTTTGACTTCTCGTGTACGGAAAACTGTGCTTTGATGAGAAAATGAATTTTTTTCCTTCAAATTTCCAATGCCCAGAACAAATGATTAAAAATCAATGCTCTTAGCATCTGCAATGTGGCGGAGGTTTTTTTTTGTATTGCCACATTTTTGTTCTACTCCGAAATACTCAAATTTTGAACTGTAGACGTACCAGTTGTGGCCACTTTAAGCATTTTCGAACATTCGTTTACGAACAGTGTTCACATTATTGCAAATTTAGAACTGAAAAAGTGATCGATGTAATCTAAAAGGTACACAGAATCGAATTGTTATCATTTGAAATCTTTTCTGTTCATGATACTTATGAAAATGGGAAATTATCTTGTTGCCGTCATTTTCATCATTTGTGGCTACTACTTTTGGTCATCCGAAGTACCAGTTGTGGCCACCAAGCTTTTAATTGGGATACGGATGTGCTACAAACGAAAGGTGGAGTTTTCGACAATCAGTGATGACGGATTCAAGTTGAAAATAATTATTTATTTGCGTCATAAACATATCGAGGGCTTAGGACCAAAAGGGCGTAACCCACTGTTTTTCGACTTCTCATTACCTTACTGCCATAAGGGCGTATCCCCAACTTTAACGCGGAAGTTCCATAAGAGCAAAATTAATCAGCCTACAGCCAGAAGGGCGTAAGCCCACTACAATACTGCCAGAAAGGCGTAAGCCGCAGAGAAAAAAAAGTGGCTTACGCCCGTCTGGCAGATCATTGATCATTTTTTTCCGGATTTAAATCGCCTGATTACAGCCAGACAGGCGTAACCCTCTTTTTTTTATTTTTCGTAGCTTACGCCTTTCCGGTGGATAACCGGTCAGTTTTTTCCGAATTTCGATCGTCTATTTACTGCCAGAAGGGCGTTACCCCAAAAAAAATTGAAAACGTGATGTGTGTAAGATGCTGGCCAGTTTTCCATCTTTCTGGCCAGTTGATGGCCAGTAAACTGTCGAGTTCCAGACTAGGTGTGTAACGCAAATCTGTTCAGTGCCAGTCTTGGCAGACAGACGAGTTGCTGGTCAGAAAAACTCGGCAGTTGCTGGTCAGGAAACTATTTGCTATTTGCTAATATTTTTTAATGCGAAATATAAACAAAAACGAAATATATCATTTGCAAAATGGTTGCATGCGCATATTTAGTCGTTGTCGCATAATAGTCGAAATTTTCAAATTTTTCAAAATAAAATTTTTTTTTTTAAATTTCAAATTTTTAAAAATTTTCAAATTTTTTAAATTTTCCAAAATTTTCAAATTTTTCAAAAATTTTCAAACTCATTCAACATTTTCAAAATTTTACATACACACACATCACGTTTTCAATTTTTTTGGGGTAACGCCCTTCTGGCAATAAGTAGACGATCGAAATTCGGAAAAAGCTGACCAGTTATCCGCCGGAAAGGCGTAAGCCACGAAAAATAAAAAAAGAGGGTTACGCCCGTCTGGCTGTAATCAGGCGATTTAAATCCGGAAAAAAATGATGAATGATCTGCCAGACGGGCGTAAGCCACTTTTTTTTATTTTTCGTGGCTTACGCCTTTCTGGCAGTATTGTAGTGTGGGCTTACGCCCTTCTGGCTGTAGGCTGATTAATTTTGCTCTTATGGAACTTCCGTGTTAAAGTTGGGGATACGCCCTTATGGCAGTATAGTCCGTTTTTTGTGGGTTACGCCTTTCTGGTCCTAAGCCCTCGATATTACTGAAGTGGTACAAGTGTGCTCTATTTGTGGCCATAAGCTGACCACAAATAGGGTAGACGTACCAGTTGTGGCCACTCCGCATTTCCCTCGAGTTTTTCAAAGTTTCAAGCTTGTGCTCACTTCATCGGGCTTAATATTTCGATATTCGAAATGTTTGCCCCGCACCATTATCGATTGTTTCATTGAATATCTGTTAGTTTATTTCAACGAAAATAATGACGAAATGTGTCAACGCTGAGCGGTTGGTTGGTTTTCTTGTCAGAAGTGCTGAGGGATCCCGAGGTGCGAAGACTACGGTTGCTCATTATCTAAAGGATCTAAAGTCATTTCGCCCCATAAAAAATTTATATTTTATCAGTTAAAGCTCATTTTGCGGGTTGGAATCACAAAAAACTGATATATCAGCTAAAATACCTGAAAAATATGCGGTGGCCAAAAGTAGTGCATTCAAAACGCGATTGTTCCATTTGTGGCCATATGGCTACAAATGTAAAATACTTGACAGTTATGCGGTGGCCGAAAGTGATATGTACATTCAAAATGTGATTGTTCTATTTGTGGCCAGCTTATGGCACGAATAGAGCACGCTTATACCATTTCAGTAATATGTTTATTACGGGAATATATAACTATTTTTAACTCGGCTCTGCTGATACTGGTTGTCTAAAACTCCATCTTTCGTTTGTAGCGCATTCGTATCCCGATTCAAAGCTTGATGGCCACAACTGGTACTTCGGATGGCCAAAAGTAGTACAAATGTGGCCACAAATGGTGAAAATGACAGCTACGAGATAAATTCATATTTTCTTATTCATCATGATCAGAAAAGGTTTTAAATTATAACAATTCGTTTCTGTGTACCTTATAGATTATATCGATCACTTGTTCAGTCCTGAATTTGCAATAATGTGAACTCGTTCGTAAATCAATGCTCGAAAATGCTTAAAGTGGCCACAACCGGTACGTCTACCCTAGAACAATCGCATTTTGAATGTAACACTTTTGGCCACCCCGCGTATTTTTCAAAAATTATTTAAAAAAAAAATATTTTAGCTGATACATATATCAGTTTTTTTTTTGTGATTCTAACCCGAAAAATGAGCTGATCAAATATAAATTTTTGATGGGGCGAAATGACTTTAGATATGAGAAACCGTATAGTCTCCTTACCTCGGGATCCCTCAAAACTTCTGACAAGAAAACTACACAAACCGCTCAGCGTTCGAGTTAAAAATAGTTATTTATTTGTGTCATAAACACATTACTGAAGCGGTCATCTATCTGTGGCCATAAGCTGGCCGTAGATAGAACAATCGCATTTTGAATGCATCACTTTCGGCCACCGCGTATTTTTCAGGTATTTTAGCTGGTATATCAGTTTTTTTTTTTGTGATTCTAATCCGAAAAATGAGCTTTAACTGATCAAATATGAATCCTTGATGGGCCGGAATGACTTTAGATATGAAAAACCGTAGTCTTCTTATCTCGGGATCCTTTAACACTTTTGAACAAACCGCTTAGCGTTGATGCATTTCGTCATATTTAATTGCAATAATTTGGCAGATATTCGATAAAGCAATCGATAGCGGTGGGGAAACATCTCGAATATCGAAATATTACGCTCGATGAAATGAGCACAGTCTTGAGACTTGAAAAAATTCGTGGGAAATGCGGAGTGGCCACGACTGGTACGTCTATCCTAGTTTTATTGGGAATTTAAAGGACCATGAATCGTTGATCGAAGATATATTTTGAAAAAATTGTTAAAACGAATTATCAAAAGTTATTATAATTCGAGGAACTCAATAGTCAGAGTTGCACGGGTAAATTGAATCGCGAAACGAATCTTGAGAAATGTGGTTTAAGCGTGTGATTAAGTTGGCAGGGAAGTCGTTTCGCGCACAACGTCAGTTTGATGAAAGAATTTCAAATACCTTACCTTTTATATCTTCCATACGAACTGCACCGTATTTGTTGATGATATTCGCTATTCCGACCATTTCATCGAACCAATCCTCGATAGTGGCGTTCCTCGACCACCATTCCTCGGGTCCTCGATGCCTGAGAGGACCAAAAGATATCCTTTTTTTCATTACAAACGCGTGTTACTTTTTTTTTTTTTTCAACTTTCATCCTAAAAGATACAAAAATCTCACTCACGTGACCGAATGAGCGGCAATCTCGTGACCGGAATTCCACAGGAATTGAACGTCACGATAATTCGTGTACTGATGGCTCACGTAGAAAGTTCCACGGATCGGGCAACCGTTCGCATTTTTTCGTTCATCATTGAACAGCTCTGAGGACAATATTATCCGTTTTTTTTAAAATTATTATTTCAACTTCGAAATTGAATGGTATCGCTACCTTCCTCAAGTTACGAACATTTCGAGGAAATATTTAAGAATTTTCCAAGTTTTCGCATTTTTCAGCCGATACAGGCGTATGATTGTGAATTAAAAAAGTGAATTCGATGTAGACTCACTCGTGTAAAGATCAAAATTCTCGGCATTGACGGCGTCGTCAAAGGTAATGGTTATCATCTGGGGCACATCGGAGATTGACAAATTTCCGGGTATCTTTTTGCCATCGCTGGAGCACCAGCAATTCGGGAGCTTGCATTTCCAGGGTTCGCATCGAACAGCCGAATTCGAATCGCTCTTACCGTCTGAAAAATGAGATTACGATGACGATAGAAAAACTCGCGACACGACAGCTTCGACGAAAAATCTTTCCCACGACGGACAAAAAGAAAACCCAATACCCCATAAAAAAAAATATAAAAAATAGGTTAATACTAAATATTCAAAGACTCCGTGCTATTCAGTACAATTCAATGCTACTCAGTACCCAGTAATCAATAAGCAACAATTAATGTTGTTTAATAGTCAATGACCAATATAATTCAATACTTCGATACTACTCACTGCTCAATAGTACTTCTCAATATCTAATAAACAGTGCTACTTCTCAATAATTTCTGATAATCAGTATTGCCTCTCAATACCTAATAATCAGTACTACTCGATACTCCGTATACAATACTGAATATCCAATAATATCTAATAATATTAGGTACCCAATACTCAGTAATCCGATATTTGATGCCCAATACTCCTTAGTGCTCAATAGTACAATTGTCGACACACAATGATCAGTGCTACTTGATACTTGGTACCCGTTTCTCAATATTCAATATTCAGTACCCAATGCTTAATGCCAATAATACTACTTACATTAGTGCTCGATAGTAGAATTGTCAATATCCGATAATCAGTACCACTCGATACTCAATACTCGGTACTCCGATACTTATTGCTCAAAACTGAATATAATTCAGTGCTAGACAGTAAAATTTTCAGTACTCAATGCACCATTATGTATTAATCAATACTATTCGATACTCGGTACACAATACTCAAAACATCAATACCTAATACACAATATGAACGATAATGAACACTATTTAATACTCAGTACTCTAAAATTAATACTAATCAATCCTAAGTACTCGATACTACGAGTCAATATTCAATATTCAGTACCAAATACTTCATCCTGATCAACATTCGATACCAAATACTCAGTACTCCGATACTCAATGCTCAATACTATATGTATTGTGCTCAATGTACAATTTTCAATACCGAATAATCGGTTTTACTCGATACTCAGTACCCAATACTCAATACTACTCAATATTCAGTGCAAAATACTCAGCACTCCAGTACCTGATGCTCAACGCTGTATATTATTCAATGCTCGATGGTACAATTTTCAGTACTCAGTACACAATGAGCATTAAGGCAGGATACCACCGTGAAAATTTGAAAAAAAAAAAAACGAAATTTGAAAAAACGAAAAACGCAAGCTCACCAACGAAGAGGAAATCGATGCTGAAGGAATACTGTATGGCGCAGGCATTGCAGATTGACGATTAGTTGAAAATATCTACTAGCTTCGCATAATGTGAAACTTTAAACGCGATTTTCTCGAAACGATGTTTTTCAAATCTGCGTGTCAAATTACTCATTCATTTTTCATCGGATTGACTTGAAAATTTGCATAATTCTTCTCCATAGTATAATCTAAGGATTTACGTAGGATTTTTTTTCGGTAGAGTTGTTATTTTATTTTTGGTGCACAGTTTAAGCAACTTTTTTTACCCTGACAAAATTCGCTTTTTTTTTTTTTTTTAATGACCGCCATTATTTAAAAAATCGAAATTTCGAAAAAGCCCTGCGTATAGGGTGGCTGAACCAGTGAATGAACGCATAAGCCTTTTTTCTATTTCGATAAAGCTGTATAATTTAACTTATTACGAATTTCTTTATGAGCTAATTAGATCTTATAGAACAATGTTCACAGAATATAAAAAAAAATATTCGAAGTGCCCTGTTCGCAAGGATTTTGTAAAAAAAAATTATAATGAACGAAATTACCAATTTCCCAGTAAATGAACAAAAATTCCAATGAATGAACTCTTATCTTTCCAGTGAATGAACGTACAATGGAACCAGAGATGCGTACGCATACTCGTGCGTTTTGAGGTTATGAAAAGCCTTTTCAACGCTCGTTCAATCACTGGAAATAGGTTAAAAAGCTGGACCAGTGAATAAACGGCCATATATCGCAAACAATATTGGGTTTTTGACCAAAAATTCATTAATATAATTGAAGCTTAGCAATGTATAACGTTGAAAAAAATATTGCATATCTTTTAAAAAGATTTATCGAGGTGATATGGAATATTCTGGTATTCGATGCACAGTCAGATGGTTATAACAACATGGCTGTCTCTTATGAATATGCGCCCCAAGTACGAAAAAAAATCCATAGCATCGCAAATCTTTCACAGCGTCAAATAATATCACTACTAGATGTTTTCTCAGAATTTTCACTTCATTATGAATACAAAATTCTTCATAATAATAGAATCATATCTCTGCCGTTTAAGGATGTATGAGCACTAGCTTCACGATCATATAAAAATCTGAATTTTTTATATGGTGTAGCAGAAGTGTATATAATAAAACCTGTAAAATTTCAAAGTGGGTCAACGACTCTTTACGCGAGTAATTAATTCGTGAAATCAAGATATTTATCCCACGCCATATACAAATTCTGGGCTGACGCAACTTTGAAACAGAAATTCGTATCTTTCACGATCAGATACGATCAATATTAAAACTGTTAAATGTTCAGAAAACTATCACGATTACATACGTTCCATAAAAAATGGGGGTTAACGAGCCTTTTGACATACAATTATCGATTTTAAGGAAATTTTTCGCGTGTGTCGCATAATGAGCGGTCCGACTCTCTCTTGTTTCATGCGTGCCCCTCGCTCACCGCGCTCACCCGCGCCCACGTTTCCGCTCATTTCCCGCCACCTTGTGCTCATACATCCTTAATTAAAATACTAAGCCTGTTCATTCACTGGTAGGTGTTCATTCACTGGTTCAGTCACCCTACAGACAAAATATATTGCTCTTAATGAGAAGAAATTTTTCTTTTTTTTTTTCTATGAGCCACCTGCAAAGAGTTTTTTTGACACGCAGACCGCGAGTGCTCCTCAAAAGCCTCATACTTTGGCGCCACTTACAAGAGCCTATTTTTAAGTTTTTCAACATAAAATTTTTTTTTTTCAACTCGAATGATATAGTAATAAATGCCTTAAGGAGTTTCGATACCCCTATTGAAAATGATGCCATCAACTCAATTTTTTTTTTTTTAATAAGTGACAAATATAAAACGCGAACTGGTCAAATTTCAAGTCGATCCTCCGTGTCGTTTTTGTAAAAATAATTTTCGAAAATTTGGCTTGCATGTACACGAGAGTAAATGGGAGCAATATTTGTTTGAGCTGTCAATTCCATTAAAATACTACCACCCGCATAAAGTTTATGTCAGATCTTTATTAGATCTTTAATATGACTGTCAACAAATTTGAATAGGTTCGTCTATCTGGTTTATCAGTTACAAGCCGAAACATAAGCTCACTATCCACGGGTATAGCGCATGAACGGTCAGACTCTCTTTTGTTTTATTCATGCCCCGCTCACCGCGCGCCGCCGCACCCTCGTTTCCGCTTATTCCCCGTCGCCGGTCTGTACCGAAATACCTTAAACCGATTTTGTTTCTGCCTATTATTTTTTGTGAAAAAAAATTCATTAAAAACTCTCAAAAAATTGCAGCCAAAGGTGGTATCCTGCCTTAATCAACACTATTCAATACTCAAAACTTCAATACCTAATGCACAATATGAACAATAATGAACACTATTTAATACTCAACACTCAATAATCAATACTAATCAATCCTAAGTACCCGATACTACTAGTTAATTTTCCATATTTAGTACAGAATACTTTATCCTATTAAACATTTAGTACCCAATACTCAATTCTACTGAGTATGCAATACTCTATACTCAGTACTCCGATACTTAAGGATGTTCCTCTGTTTGTTTGCGGGACGAGTCGCACGAGGGGAGTCCCTATGCCTATACACAGGCAGGGCTCAGTGGTGCCAACGTCAAATCCTCACTCATCTCGGCCAGTCAATTTGTGTTCGCGAAATCAGAATTAGAACTGTGAGGTTTCGTTTCAACACTATTCGATAGTAAATGGCATTGATAATAACGTACAAAAATTATAGGAATATACTCCTGTAAGTTTTTGAAATATTAACGTTTGTGTTGCAAAAAAAATATTCAAAATTCACATTTTCCGAGCTTCAATTCCAAACGTTGTCCGAACTATTCAAGATAGAGAAAATTTCACGCAGACAATTTTGTAGAGAATTAAATTTTCTATAAAAACGTCCGCGACAGCATACAGGAAAAGACAATAGCGGATGAATGGGAGGTGTCCGAAGTGGCGTGACGAGAAAGTGTGATTTTTTGTGAAATCGCAGAATAGTAGACCCATTAGTTGTTAAATTACATATCACCGCGTTAGCGTTGAATTAAAAATGTATAAAAATTCATACAACTGGACACAGCGAGAAAGCCTATATCGCCTAAAAAACTTTATTTATAACTAAACTCAAATGAAGCCACCTACTTGAAATGCTTTTTTTAAAATTATTTTTACAACTTTGAACACCTCCCACGCCTCAACTATTAACTTTAGATGTATGCCGTCGCGAACATTTTTGTAGAGAATTTAGTTACCTATAAAATGATTTAGGAGAAATTTTACTCTAATACGTATAGTTTGAGCAGCGTTTCGAGTTGAAGGACAAAAAGTGCCAAATTTTCATTGTTTCTATTTTGCCCTTGCCAAATTGTAGCGAGGAATAATAATGCACATTTTATAAGTTATTATTCATGCTATTTACTATGAAATGACGCTAAAAAAACTCCAGGATTTTATTCTGAAAAAAAGCCTGATTCGACAAGTTGAGTTCGGACAAGTTTGTCCGTCGCGTCTGAAATCGACAACCTACGCCTTTTTTTCAGCATTTTTAAATATCTTATATTTAATTACTCAACGAAAATGTTCCTAATCAAGGTGAGCTTTCGCGCACGGTTTTATTATATATAGAACTAAGTCGTATAATTTTTTTTAATTGCTGGCATTTCAAGTTCGTGAATTACAGAACGATTAGAACCTTTTTTCACGTGTGGCTATAAGAATGCAAGTTAAATAATTTTTTTTCAAACATTTAATGTCTTTAAAACAAGGCTCACAATCTGATTGAATCTTTGCACACACGTTTTGGGGATAAACACTGATAGGCTGTAAAAATTTCAAGTCGATGACACTATATCGATATAACAGAGGAACATCTTTAATGCTCAACACTGTATATTATTCAGTGCTCGATGTTACTATTTTCAGTACTCAATACACAATGAGCATTAATCAATTCTATTCAATACTCAGTACCAAAAAAACTTGAAAACCTTAATACCTAATACACAATATGAACAACAATGAATACTATTCAATGCTCAGTATTCATTATCTTGCTGCTTGAATATACGCACATATAAGTACGCACTGAGTTATAATCACCTCTTTTATAAACTTAAATATAAAAGTTTCAAATAAAAATTTCCATATAAATACGCGGAAATGATCATAAAAACTCGTAATCGTATTACTTACCGCACCATTCTTCGTCCGAACCATCGGGACAGTCGGCACTACCGTCGCAAAAATAATTACTCGGTAGACAAGTACCGTCTCCGCAAGCTAGACTATCGTTCTCGCACTCGCCATTCTCCAACAGTGGCTTTGGTGGTCGTTCCTCTGGAAAATACTTTTCGAAATTTAAGTCAACCTTTCTCGCATTTGATCCTCGGCGCTAATTTTCCATTTGAAAATTAAAAAGCAAAAAAAAAAAAAAAAAAGAAAGAAAGGCACTATAAACTCGATTGGGGCTCGTGCAATAATCTCGGTCACATACCGGAGGTCACGTCGCAATTGTCGACGTTGTGCTTGAAGTCGCATATCTGTCGTGATACGTCGAACAACAAGCCCTCGGAGCATTTGAACTCGAAAACTTCATTGTCTGTAATTTTTTGTTGAAAAGAAATAAATATTCAATCGACTATACACATATATATATATATATATATATATACACATATATATCCAAGAACTCTGAGGCCAAAATCGCAAGACGTTAACTCAAACTGGAGTTGAAACTTGAGTTTAAACCTATGAATAAACTTTACATGTGTAACATTGCAAGCGTTATGGAAATAACGCTTCGATAACTTAAGAATCGTCCCAGCCCAACCTTCAGTTGCATTTGGCGTGTTATTTTTATTTTGATATTTTTCACATTGCGAAGTAAGACGGATCGTCATCGAGGTCAGGTCGTGCTTTCAGAAAAATCAGCACATTTACAATTCTACCCAAAACCCCACTACCCAATAACGCCTCTAACAGAATTTAGGCTCTCCGAACAAGCCTATACGAAATTACAACTCTACCCAGTAAGAGCCTAACAACCCTATCCAATGAACATCTCTATCAAATCACAAGTCTATCAAAAAAACAACTCTGCGTTTTTTCAGACAATCTGCCGGTAACTTATTATTGCCGGTAACTTATTATGACGTTATTGGGTACTTTTTTTTGGCTTGTTGTAAATGTGCCAACAAATCAGATGTTATACCGCAAACTAATATAACATGCATTATAAAAATCAACTTTGTCGCCATGTAACGTTGAATACACGCGGTCAATTACGATTTTTCGCAATTTTGCAAAGACCTTGGTTCGTTAGTTCAGCTCCAGAACAGCGGGATCATTAAACCCCATACCGACTGCCTCCATAAATTACTGTGCTCAATCTACTCTTCGTGTGGCCAACTTCATCACTTTATCATCGAAAAACTATAGGGCCAAGGTTGCTCAAATTTTGTAAATTGTCGCACAGACCTCTTGCGCACAATTTAAAAAAAAAAATTCTAGTCTCAAAGTTGAATTTCGTCTGTCTGGGGTGACAGCTGCCAATGGGTGTGCTCCTATATAGTATACTACGTGGATAGTTACGTAAAGTTGTAACGAGTTTCAGGAAATGACGAGACTTTGGCGCGTTGGACGCAAAAAGCGAATATATACGTAAGAGAAAAAGTTATCGAGCAACCGTAGAATCGACTCGTCTATATATGAGAAGCTGTCACAAACTCGATCCCAAGTGAAGTGCATTGGAAAGAATGTTCATTTAATTAGCTATTGCTATTACACGGTACAAGATGCCTTGCCTCGTACAGTTTCAAATTTATTGCAATTATGCTTGACTCGAGTAGTGTGCACTAAAAATTAATGTTACCAGGGAAAAATATATATTATATATATAAAATCTTCTACTCAGATCAAATTTAGATCTACGTAACTATTTTTTTAGATGTGCATAGATCTAAACTTCCGCAAAAATTATTTGCCTAGATCTCAATTAGATCTACCTAAATGTCAATCAGATCTACTGCGATTTAAGTAAATCCACTTGAGATTCAAGCAGATAAACGGAGATATAATAAGCAAAAACGTGTTCGATCGTAATATTATGTGAACTCGAATACGGAGATCCAGGCACCCAGAAATTTTGTCAGATTTTGAATCTACGTTGATCAAATTTTATCTAAAACAGTAACTGCGTAAATCGAAATTTATCGAAATAATAACTACGCAGATCTAAAAGATTTTTTTCCCAGGTTCTGTGAAATTCTTGACGATATTGATCTTTTCTCTCGTCGTTTATTTTCAATAAAAAAAAAATTGTTTTTCCTTAATTCTTCGTGATAATGAGACTGAGCGAATAAAATTTACCTAAGCATAAATAATATTTTGCGCATTCGGACGGTGACCAAATACCATGAGCCGGAGTATTTGGATTTCTGTAGAACTTGCTGTCCTCGATACAGGGCGCCTGACTCGTGGCTTCCTTTTCCCTCGCCGTTGAGATTCCTAGTCACAAATAAAAAAAATAGAGATAGGATGAAACACACGCACACACACACAAATGCTCATTATCACACTGGTTTTTTTTCTCACATGGCTCGTTATACAGCCCATAATAATAAAAGACGCTGAAGGTGAGTATTGAGCCCGCTCGAAAAATCGTTGTAAACAACGCAGCAATAATCAAACAGTGGGAAGACCAGCTTTGTTTTGAGAGAGCTGCGCAAGGCCGATAAAAATAGCCGGCGGAACGCAGAGAGCTGGTGGATAGCACAATGCACCCGACTAGAAACTGCGTCGACCTGGGGGAACCCAGGACAACGTACAGTCGAAAATTAGCCCCAGGTTACGAACTGACTGAGAGAACGGGGCAACATCGCCATTGACCATTACCGGCGGATATAAGCCATGATGTTGAGACGTGAGAGAAACGGTGAGTTCCCGAGAATAATAGCCTGCGTCTTAGTCGAGTTCAAACGAAGCGAATTAGTGCGGGACCGCTCATAGACCGACGCAGCATCTTGATTTAACCGTAAAATGGCCTGGGAAACCTCAGCTGCAAGGGCACTCAAGGTAAATTTTGAGATCATCCGCATGAAGCAGATGCTCCGTATGCCCAAGGACTTGTAAAACGTCGTTGATGAAAGCAACGAACAAGAAAGAGCAAGGGAGGGAGCCCCTGATCAAGAGGTGCCCAGGAAGACAGTTCACCGGATGGGCCAACCATAGCCCTGTGAACGACCCTGAAGATAGCTCGCGATCCAGGTCAGCGCATGTTGCGAAAACCCAAGATCGAGAAGCTTAGTCAATAAATCATAATGGTGCATAGGGGAGCAGTAGCGCAGTGGGTAGCGTGCTCGGCTCGCACGCAGTGGCGCGCGATGTGGCCGGGTTCGATTCCCACGGTCGGCACCAATGGAAAAATTTTCCAAGTGCTTTTTCTGTGACCCCGGTGGTTCGGAATCCACCTAAAAAAGTAGGTCCAAAGGAAACCAGCGCCTTGGTGTGGAGACCGAAAGGCTGGGAAGATGTCTCGGGTTCGATTCCCGGTGCCGTAGCACGGCTGATGAAAGCACAACGGGCTCGGACGTAGCTCCAGAAACAGGAAGTACGAACTACGACTGCCTCTGTCCCAAAATGCTGACATCTAGCGTGTGCGAGACGAGCTCCGGCAGCGAGAAGCATTGATGCCTTAGCACAGCAGATGGTAAAAGCACAAACGGGCTCGGACGTAGCTCCAGAGGCAGGGCGTACGAACTACGACTGTTTCTGTCCCAGGTGCTGACATCTAGCGGGTGCGCGACAAGCTCCGGCAGCGGGGATCGAACCGGGGATAAACGGATACGAGAGGATCCTCTCGAGACCAAGGGTGGATGGTGTTGGGGGCCCGCAACTCTCAGGGGAGTCGGTGTAAGAACTCATACCATAATGGGGCATAGTGTCAAATGCTTTACTGAAATCAAATAAGACTACGATCGTAATCAAAAGCGATTGTCAATACCACGACGCGCATCGTCCAGCCAACTTGAGAAGCGCAGTTTGCGTATTCAGTCCCTCATGGAAAGCAGACTGTAGAGGATCGAGCAAGGATAGACCCTCGAGATAGGCCATAATCTGAACTAGCACACGATACGCTCAAGTACCTTGGACAGAGGAGGCAAAGATTCGTAATAGGGCGTATCTGCCGACAACGTGATTGATGATTTGACTTTGGCTATCAAGGAATGATACGAGCTTTTTTTTCAAAAAGCCGGAAAAAAATACCGGAGACAAGCGATATAGCCCGGAAGAGCATCCTTGACATATTGCGCAAGGATAGACGGTCAAAAGCCCGCGACTGAGACGAAAAGTGCGAGATTGCGTTAGATATAGGGCGATAGGCGAAACGTCGCCGAAATAAAACAAGGAATCATTGTACCGAGATGGCGGCAAGGCACGGACGAAATCAGTAACTTCTTGGCATGCGTTAGGACGACGAGAAACTGCAGCGAAATGAGTATTCAGCTCCTCAATCGAAAAGCCGTCACAGTCACAGTCACAGAGAGAAAGAGAGAGAGAAAGAGAAGAGATTAATTTTCTCGCGCAGAATACTTTCTCGTTTTGCCGCATGATCGACGGAAAATTGATCGTTAAAAAAAAAATAACAGTAGCAAGATTTTACAATTATAATGACAGTAGCGTAGGATATATATATATATAGAGAGAGAGAGAGAGAGAAAACGGGTCTGTCCGTTACGAAGCACTTGCCACCGTTTTCACTTTGTAAACACGAGAGGAAGTGAAACTTCCGGTGTGTTGTACTTTTCCTTTGTCGATTAATTCGATCGATCTTGTTTCTTTTGTTTTCTTTTTCGTATTCCATTCACGAGATCAAGTTAATCGCAAAGAGAAAATTAAATTGAAAAACAAAGTATAAAATTGACTCTGACCCTCATTACCCCCCGACCAGTATGATGCTCGCACGTGGGAAAAAAAAAAATAAAGATGATCAAATTCACGAAGAATTTGAGATACAGTGAGTCAGGATATGTCCATCGGATCAACCTCGAACTAGTTTTTAACAATCGTGTGTGAACGAAAACGAGAATATAAAAAATTCTGAAAATTTATCATTTATCAATTATATTCTCCCCTCTTCGAGTTTCGATAAACGTTCGTTTGTTCGTTTAATTACCAGGATAAAGACCAAATATCACTATTAGCACTGCACCCAATAACCGCGGTTCCTGCATGTCTCACACGAGAGCCCGCACAACTCGGAGTGTGCGGCGTTTTGTATCTTCGCGTATGCTCGAAACTTTCCCAACTGATATATTCCACCTCTCCCACCGTAAAAAGCCCCATAGCCTTATACATGATCAGAGTTATATAGCCTGTTTCAACCGCACGCCAGTCTCTCCGGTTCCGATCTTTTCCTGCCGGTTAATTTCACTCATGTAAAAAAAAAAAAAATAAAGAGAGCCACAAGACGATCGTTTAAATGTGGATCGTACCGCTGTGTGACTTTTGAGAGCTCTCGCGTTGCCTTTGCGATAACTATGCAGTTCTTTCACCCTCTCTCCTTTGGCGTGTCCTTCTTTCTCGTCTTCGTGCCTCTCTTTGTGTTTGTTTTTTTCCCCCTATCTCTGCATCGCGAGAGACCGTGTTTATATGCGGCCAATGACCTTGTGACCGCAATCGAAATTTTGTGTATGCATAAACTAGAAAGCGTTTTTATTTTTGCCTGGTTCTCTGATGAGTAAAATGATTATTGTCTCGGGTTTTAATGTGATGAGGGATGAAAGTGCGGATATTGTTGGGTAAATTTAGGGGTCGGGGTTTAAAATTTATAAAAAAATGGGGCAAATTATTCAAAATCCGATTTTAGCACATTTCTAGCAAAACGAAAGAAAATTTTAGGAATATTTAATGTTTTTTTTTGTTTCTTTTTTTTCTGATAGGTCATACCATTGTTGATTATAGTGAAAAAAAAAATTTGAAAATTGGATCACAATGAACAAAATAAAAGATTTAAAAAAAAATATCGACTGTCACAAAAACATTTGTCAGTCAAATATTCGAAAAAATTATTATTACTTTGACATGAATTGTGAGCACTGACTTTTTTTTAATACTGATTAATGCTAATTATCAAAAAAAAAATTAATTTTTATTGTCAAGGACTGTTGTGAGTTTTTTTTCAAAATTTTTAAATTCTCAAGATTTTGTTGAGAGTTTTAAAAAATTCATCCGTCAGTGCCTTCGGAATTTGGTAATTTAAATAATGTAGGCTGCATATGGAAATAAATCCAAACTCACGACTTTCTATTTTCTAGCTGCTGTATAAAAGAGTAAATTCAAATTGCATTTGTGGATTTACTTGAAACAAACTGCATGAATAAAAACACTTTCGAACATTATTTGTTTAAATTCGTTTACGCTCCTAAAACCTAAAAATCCTAAAAATTCGTTTAATCCTAAAAAAAAAACACACGCTGTAGTAACTAACTTTACTGTTACTTACAATTAATCGATGAAACTTTTCGAACGTGATTCAAAATATGTAACACTCATTTGACTAGTATACATAATGCACTCTGCACAATACGATTACAATAAATACAAAAAAAATTAACGCGCTGTACATTGATTCGTAAACGATCGTCACATTTTATTTGATATTCCGAAGTACCTTACAAAATAATAGACTACGTTTCCACCGTATGGTCAGAGTCGGGTTGGGTCCATATTTGAGCCAATGAGAAATGATATTTCACGAGAAATTATTTCCTTCCTCTCTAATCTCATTTCTCATTGGCTTAAATTTCAACCCAACCCAACTCTGACCCTACGGTGGAAACGTAGTCATAGTATTTTACATACTACATTTGTTTAAAATGCAAGAACCTATGGGTTCATTCAATTTTATATTTCATAATAATAATTTCTCAGAGATTCATAAATGTCAGAATATCGTATTATCAGATTTAGGCCAGGTTCGGAAATTGGCTGACAGTACTGTCAGTACTAGAAAATGTACAGTATACGTGACTTGCACTATAGATTTTCTAGTACTGACAGTACTGTCAGTCAATTTCCGAACACGCTCTTATTGTGAAACGGATGTCATTGTTGCGTGCGCAGATTCTTCATGAGCGCCTCCACATTTGTCATATCGAACTAGCGCTAGCGCATTGTATACAGAGGCACCAGACACCAGACAACAAAACGGAGTTCCGCGAACCGCGAATTGCGGTTAACTCGTCGTTCTTTTTGGTTTTTTTTTTCGAAAAAAAACCAATAATCCTCATTGATAATATTATTTTTCCTCGATAGATTTTTGTAATTATGAATATATTGATTTTCGCGACAGTGATATCTTTATCAATCGGAATAAATCGTGCCACATTATCGCCTCCTGTCGATAAGCACAGGAAGGATAAGGGAAAATACGAGAACAAGGTAAGTTCTGCGTGTCAGATAATGTGTCCATCGTAAATTTTAACTTTCAAACGTTTTGTCACACTATCCAACGAAGTCATCATTCTCGGAATATTGATATTTTTTTTTTTTCGCAATAATACTTCTATCTTTGTTATTTTATTCTCAGTGAATTTATTCACTATTTTATTTGCATTTTGATGATCAGAAAGGACCCGTAGAGCACAATGTCTTTGACAGGGCTTTGGTTGTCCAAGATCCCAAGAGTTTGGACATTCTCAAAGAATCCGGTTTCTATTACAAGAACACGAATGAAAGACTGTTCAGCGGTCAAGTTCTTGGCTACATTACACCGGTGAGTCTTGCGCCAAAGTGTTTGCGAATCCACTAGGGATATGACTCTTTAGTCGTCCCTAGTGGATCCGATGTCACTGGAAAATTACGATAATAAGAAAAAAAATTAAAGATAATAAAAAAGTTGATAAAAATTCATTCATTAACCGGTTAATAAATTGAACACTGCGACTCGTCACTGACTCGTCAATGACGGAAAAATGACCTAAAAAAAAGTTATAAAAGTTAATATTCCATGTTTTATCTGTTTACAAAATTGCAATTCGCTCAATCGAATTTATCTACAGTTATACAAGAGCATTATACAATACAATATCCGGGTCTACAGCAGACTCGGTTTGTCCTTTGAGATAGCAAAAAATGTGCGTGCAGTCACGGAGTCGAAGCTTGTATAAATTGTAAAAATGTTTTCGAAAAATTCTTTGAGCGAGCTCTATCGGTCTATTCATCATAGAATGAATAGTAAAGCGACCCGAAAATGAAGTTTTGTTTTTTTTTTTACTCCCGATTGAAGTTTTTGTCGTAACATCGAAGCTCCAACAAGGGTAGCCCAGTGGAGCCAATTTTGAGCGATGGAAAGTTGGATCTTTGTCTCGGTCGTTTGATTAAAATGTGAAAAATTGGCTTTTTCTGTTCGACAGATTATTCCCTTCGAAATGGAGCATATAATTAAAATATTCCAAGTCATGCCGCTCACTGAAATATTTACAATTGCGTACCAACTTATTTCGCTGCCCTCGTATAGAAAGCTTTGTGAATGGAATATTTTTGTTTTTCTTATTACTGCAGCGTCATGAATGAAGTATGCGAAAGAGAAAGTATTGCAATCCGAAAAAAAAATTAATTGTGAGATTGTCGTGTAAGCACAAGTTTTTGATACCCTCAAAAAAAAAACAAGCATGTTTGCACTTCAGTTTTGTATGTGCCATACAATGATTTTTAAAGCAATTCGCGAATCGAGACCAAATTTGGTATGCATACTTTTTGATATTGAATTCTGATGGAATTTCACAATTTCATCCGATACTTTACCAGCGATTGTTCAAGTAAGCGAGAGACTTAAAAATTGATTATAAGGCGCAGACTTCCTTCAAACGTGAATTATATGTTGCGCTTATTGCAAAGGAACTTATGGATAGACAGACTCGCAAAGATATTTGGATAATTGAAACTGACTGGTCGGTTCAAGATCTTCAATTGCACATTCATTTGTTGAGTGCAATATAAAAAATTAGCAACTCGTTAATCGGGGATGTCCGTTGAGTAAAATGTTGTACGCAGCGATCAAGAGTTCACAAAATTTTAGCAGGCTCAGTCCTATATTTTTTTTCGAAAAGAGAATTAAGACATATGACCAATTGAACGCGTGAATTAAAAATAATTAGCGCACAGATTTATCAAAGGCCCACCGTGAGAATCGTCTTTTGAAACTTCTACGATACTTTGCGTTGGCCTGTAGAGATTAGAGACAGAAAAAGGCATATATGGCTATTGTACTTTTTAGATTCTCGGATAATCGTACGTACAATCATACTCTACTCATAATTTTATGAGTCATTCATTACTCGCTTGCATTATTATTATTACGACCTTTATATTAATGCTCCAGAACGATGAGACTTTTAATTTAAAAAAAACAAAATATTCAGCAAAGTAAAGAGCATTAATCCGATAAATAGATACTTTTGTATGTTGTGTACCACACGCGATATCATCGGAGGGCAAGGACTCTGAGGGACTTTAATTAATCGGATTAATTATTATCTTTATATATATTATATATATTTATATATTTTTATATATATTAATATATTATATTATAATATAATATATTATATTATATAATAATATATTATATATTATATAATAATAATATAAAAAATATATTAATATATATATATATATATATATTAGGGTGGCCCTTAATATCGGTAAAAAAATTTTTTTTTTGTCTTACCCCCTAAATCGATTCGAAATATTAAAAAATGATTTTTAAGACTGATATCCGCCCTTAATTTTAATATTAACAGGTGCCTCAAAGGCCCTTAAACCGCTTGACTGGTGGAAATTTCGGGTAGACAAAACTTTACTTACTATCAACTTGAAATTTGGTATCCGGGGGTTTTCTGGGTCGCTGAGTACGAATCCGCACTCAAAATTCAGAAATTCAAGATGGCGGATCCAATATGGCGGATAGAAAATGCAAAAAGACATTTGACGAGAGCAAAAGTTAGTACTCGAGGGTTTTCGGGGTCGCTGATCACGAATCTGCACTCCAAATTTAGAAATTCAAGATGGCGGATCCAATATGGCGGACCAAAAATGCAAAAAGACATTTGACGAGAGCAAATGTTGGTACTCGGGGGTTTTCGGGGTCGCTGATTACGAGCACTAATTATCGTTCGCATCAAACGACTTTTCGGATTTTCAATCCGCCATATTGGATTTACCATCTTCAATTTCTAAATTTAGAGGGCACATTCGTAATCAGCGACCCCGAAAACCCCTGAGCACCAACGTTCACTCTCGTCAAATGTCTTTTTGCATTTTTGGTCCGCCATATTGGATCCGCCATCTTGAATTTCTAAATTTGGAGTGCAGATTCGTGATCAGCGACCCCGAAAACCCTCGAGTACTAACTTTTGCTCTCGTCAAATGTCTTTTTGCATTTTCTATCCGCCATATTGGATCCGCCATCTTGAATTTCTGAATTTTGAGTGCGGATTCGTACTCAGCGACCCAGAAAACCCCCGGATACCAAATTTCAAGTTGATGGTAAGTAAAGTTTTGTCTACCCAAAATTTCCACCAGTCAAGCGGTTTAAGGGCCTTTGAGGCACCTGTTAATATTAAAATTGAGGGCGGATATCAGTCTTAAAAATCATTTTTTAATATTTCGAATCGATTTAGGGGGTAAGAAAAAAAAAAAATTTTTTTACCGATATTAAGGGCCACCCTAATATATATATATATATATATACTAGGGGTGCGTAGGGCGCTACGCGCCCTCACTTAAGTTTGGGTTTGGGTTTGGGTTTGGGTTGGTCATCCTTTTCAAATTGGACACCCGGTATAAGCTCAAATCCTGAAACAGCGGCGGCGGCGGCAGCGGCGATAAATCTTTATATTATAGAGAGATATTTATTTATTTATATATTTATTTTATATAATATTTATATATATTATAATAATAATTAATCGGATAATTAATAAAATCGGAGGGCAAGGATTCTGAGGACTTTAATTAAAAAAAAAAAAATCCCCGCTTTATAACTCATCTTTGTGAGTCTGAATTAGATCATCATGGCTGGAGGCTGCGGCGATAGTTGATAATCATGAAATTGTGTCTTTTAAGTGGAACAACGAGGGCCTGGAAGTAGCCAAGACTTTTCACGGCAAGCTCACCTCGGTATCGCCTGTATGGTTCACATTTCCGAATGGAAATGTGAAAAAATTTCAGCTTCCCACTCACGACGTGCAAAAAAAATGGCTCCAAGATATTAGATCTGCAAACAGCGCTAATCACACATTAAAGAGTAAGAATTTTGTTCGAGGAGATTTATTCACGCTCAGGCAAAACCAAGATGAAAGTAGTTTTGTTTTTCTTTATCATCATATTTTATTTGGCAATACAGATCAGATCTAGAATGAAATTTGGAGATCCCTGCGTCAGTCAAATCAAAGATAAATTTGAAAAATTGTTTTTACAAACTTTTAACTATCAATCCATGGTAATTCGTAATGACCCGCACGTCGTGTGCTTTGCCAAATAATTACAGGGTATTTTTTGTTATTGATCGTGTACGATAATTTTAATGTCAAGTACGAAATTAACTAAAGTACCATTTTTTTTAGCACTTAATTTATTCGTCCAACAGCCGCAACAAAGCTTGAAAATTCATTTTTAGATTAAAAAAAAACAACAAAAATTCATTTACTCGACCGTCTTAATGAGAATACAATGATTTCATGATAAAAAAAGACTCTGAATAAAAATCTGAAGCAATCCGCAATGGACGAGGATTCATTGTAAAAAAAAAATTGTCACAGTTTTGCCCAGAGTGCTGTTCGAGCAATGGACACCCGAGGAAATAATTGCCCTCAATGGGGATAATAATAAGAAGAGTCAATTAGTCGGAGTTCTCGCGGAGACCGCGAAGGTACATGCGATTTTTGTTTGTCATTGAAAATCGACACAATCGAATGAATATCATTAACGAGTGTACTTTTTATTCAGACGTTTCAATTTCGCGGCTACGTCCTGGAGATATGGAATCAATTTGTGTTCACGGAAGTGAGCACGAATGTCGTCGTATCCCTGATAAAGGCACTGGGAAAACTACTGAGGAGTAAAAATTTAGAGACCATTTTAGCCATTCCGCCAGCACGAGGGTACGTCTATTATTTTTAAATCGCCATATTTCTACACGGACAATTCGTATTCCTTGACTCATCGAGAATAGACACCTAATTTTCATTCCTCTTTTTTGTTTTTAACAGAGCTGGGCAGTACTTCAAGTACCCAGTACTTGCGATGTACTGGAAGTACAGTACTTGAAGTACAAGGTACTTCAAAAGTATTTCAAGTATTGTACTTAAATTTTCAAGTACTTGACCTGTACTTCAAGTCTTGTACTTAAAATTTCAAGTACGTGTCATGTACTTAAAGTACTTGTACTTAAATTTTCAAGTACATGGCATCTACTTAAAGTACAAGTACTTCAAGTGCTTGTACTTAAAATTTCAAGTGCTTTTCTGTACTTCAAGTACTTTTTCAAGTACCAAGTATCAAGTACTTTTGAATACGTTTTGCTAATGGTCGCATGTATAATATGCCTTTTAATATATAATTAAGGAACGTTCCGCGTAGTGATGCCGTGAGACGGATCGAGTTAATCCTAGAATGGTAACCTTATTTTTTTTTACCTATTATGGTAACCTGGGGTGACCAAACACCCCAATTTTGAAAAATTCATATCTCCGGTAAAATTTCACAAAAAGCGTTCAATTTGGGCTCATTCTTTGCGTTTTTTAATGCAGAATCACGTGAGCTTACGGAAATTTTGCTTGAAGACGGAAAAGTTAGTCAAAAATGAGGTAAAAGGGTAAAAAACATGAAAAAATCGTAAAAATGACTTTTTTGATTGAATTTGCAATATCTCCGTTGATTTTTATCGAAATTGAACAAAACCAACGGCATTATAAAGTGAAAATATAAAGTTTTGAGACAGGTAGCTTAGTTTTACTCGATTTTCGAAAAAGTCTATTTATTCCGGGAATCGAAGTCTGGGAATTTTAAAAAAGTCGAAATATTGACTTTTACCGCCAAAATTGGTGTAACAACGCCAAATTATGTGGAAATCGAATGAAACCAACTCTATTTTTAAGAGGAAAGGTAATTATAAAAGATATGTAAAATATATTTTATATTTATGTTACATGTTTATATGTACTTATATTCCATTTGACATAGAGAGAGAATTCGACAAATAGTGCCATGAGAGATTGAGCATTGACTTTGATTTATAATTCTTCGTTTAAATATTTCGGTTCAAATCTGCCTAGCCTGAGTGAATCGCGCAATGTGAAAATATGTGTTGATACAAAAAGTACTCGAATCAAAATCAAATGAGTTTAAAGAGTACGTAACAAATCAAAAATAAGTACTAGCACTTACGAGATGTACGTGAAATCTTGAAAAGTATTTGATACTTGATTTTTGACGTACTTCAAGTACTCGGTACTTCAAGTACTTGGAAACCTTGAGTACTTACGGTACTTGGTACTTGTAATACACGAGTACTTCAAATACTTAGAGTACTTTGTACTTGAAGTACTTTCCGGACTTTGCCCAGCTCTGGTTTTTAATATTTTTTTTTCAAACTTCTATCCCTCTCTGCTTGCTGCGCAATTTTGGGTCCATTCAATTACGTGTCTTCCTCCAATCCCATCTTCCATTTGCTTTGTCATCCGCAATCTGTTTTGAGGAGGTTGGATACCTTCGATACAACAAGAGCTGTTTAATTTTCAGAATTTCTCAATAAATGCTAGTAACTTTCAGTGCTGTCGTTGCTGCCAGACGACCCCACGGGTTCAGATCCCAGAATGTTCCCATTGAAATTTTGAACTGAATCTGGCGTTGGGGTCGCTGAGATCCCGTGTAAGTGACTAGGGTTAATTTTTTTTTTTTTGTTTTTTTTTCCCCAACTAGACCGGAAGCCCAGATATTTTCGCAAGCTTACTTCGACGCGCTGGCGCCTCACATCAGCGCCTTTTCCCTCATGACTTACGACTACTCGAGCGTTCAGCGACCCGGTCCCAACAGTCCCCTCGAGTGGGCCCGAGAGTGCGTCGTAAAATTGGTCCCCAAAAACGAGGATCCTCGAAGAGCTCAGATTCTCATGGGGATGAATTTCTACGGAAATAGCTACACCAGCGACGGTGGTGGACCCATCGTCGGTTCGCAATACACGAAACTTCTCGAATCGTACAAGGGAAAAATACAGTGGGACGACAGGAGCAAGGAACACTTCTTCGAAGCCAAGTAGGGATTTGGGGATGGGGGAACAATTTCAGGCTGGCTGGATTCATCAATCATTGATTGATTGATTTTTTTTTGTTTTTGTTTTTTCTCGTCCGCAGAACTTCCGTCGGCAATGCCTATGTGTTTTATCCGACGCTCTATTCCATCAAGCATCGTTTGGAGCTAGCCGGAGAATTGGGCACGGGTATATCGATCTGGGAACTCGGGCAAGGATTGAATTATTTCTACGATCTCTTCTGAGCTCCCAGTCTTCTTCTTCTTCTCGTGTGCTCCCCTTGCGAGTTTCCGACCGACACCGAAGATCGAGAATCCCCAAAACTACGCGTTGAACTCCCGATGTGATACTAAAGTATAGTCTTGTATGCTCCATGAGGCCGAGACGAGCATACGATATAATTTATCGAAACCAAGTTAATTGCGATGAGGATAATTTTTTTTTTGTTTTAATTCCTGATTTTAACAATTTTCCGTTCGTCCATTCGTGGAATACAGGAGCTTAAAGTTGCTCGGTAATAACGTATTTTTAACATCACACCGGTCATTCGTACGAGGCGTTCCGTTAGCTCGGTTGCGAGCTTCGTTCGCAATCGTACGTCTGCTTTTCTCGCGTTCCTCGCGTCCCTCGAGCATCATCATGGACTGCGGTCCTTGGATTATTTTGTGCATCAGCGCCCAGCAGAGTTTCGCCGGTAGTAAGCTTGAATATCACAAAAAAAAAATTTTAATCAGTCGTTACAATTTTATGATCACAAATGTGTTTTTTTTTCCTGGTTTTTGTTTTTGTTTTGCAACTTTGGGGAAAAGAGCTGCGAGAATAATGAAGCCGCACCATTTGAGGGGCAAGAGAAATCTGGTCGAAGCTGGCAGGGTCACGTTTATTTGATTCGCGAGTAAACCAGCCACGATCTCATCGGCAACGTAGTCAGGCTCGAGCATCGGCATCAGTCTGCAATTCGTTGATACAATTATATTTACGAATTCCATGAAACTATGCCGGATATATTGCCGAGTCGAAATTTTGAAACCTGCCTTGAACCTGCGCATACCGAATAAAACCTTGTTCAGCGCTTGTTTTTTTTTTGGTTCGCATGCCCTATTCGTAATCTCGATAGAGCTATCTTTTTTTTTTCGTATTCGTACCTCTTGCGATCCTGGATGTCCCGTTACAGGGGTTGAGGGGGGTAAAAAATCAGAAAAAATAAAAAACGAGAATGGCCAGAATTCCGAATATAAAAATACTAAAGTCCATTACGCGCGCAAGCGGTTTTCTGACAGCGCTGAAGACACGAGAGTATATAACCGCGCAACTGTCAAATTGATAGAGGCTCTGAACGGAACTTGATCACGAATCCCTGTCCGCTGATCGACCATTCACAGGACGAATAAAATGGGGACAATGAAACTCGAAAATTTCGATATTTCGATAAAAATATATCGTTTCGTCACTCACCAACTTTTTAAGAGTTGATCCACCATGCGCGCGAACGGTTTTCTGACAGCGCTGCAGCGCCCTAATCTAGTTTCGATGATCGACTAATCACTTTCGCAACTGTCAAACTGACAGTTGTGTCAATCCTTGTCCGCCAATCGACCAATCACAGAACGAATAAAATGGGGAATGGGGACAATGAAACTCGAAAATTTCGATATTTCGATAAAAATATCGTTTCGTCACTCACAAACTTTTTAAGAGTTGACCAACTTTTTAAGAGTTGATGGAAAATATCGAAAACCCAAATCAAAGAAAGATCAGAGTGGTGAAATTTCACCAAGCCAGAAGCATTTCAAATAGAATATAAAAGTATCGAAATCTCAATAGTCCGGGAGCCCACTGCAAATTTTCGAGTCGATCGCTTTTATGGCTGATTTTTATCGAGAAAGATAGGTGATATATTGTCGAATGCCAATCGCCTTTCAGCCAAACCCGTACCCCCTGCGTTATATGTTATAACAAATAATTAACAAATAAAATTGTGTGCCGTGCTTCACCCATCGCTTTTATTCAAATTTTCCGTTTCAATCGTTAGTAGGCAATTAATTAGATTTTTTGGTACCCGGCTGCCACCCTTCATCCCCTGCGCTAAGGGTGGCTGCTAGCATCAAATATGACTACATAAACTTATCCGCCTACACCCATCGCTTTTATGGAAGAAAACTTCCTTGTTGGAAAGGTCGTGAAATTTCCCTCAAGAAAATACCCGGCTGCCGCACCTCTGTCCCTGTTAACCTCAGGCTGCCGAGCTTTTTAACTCGACGCGCGAGTCCGATCGAGGGGCCCGCGCAGGGCGTCACCCGTCGAGCTAAAACCCCGTACTGTGACACAAGAAAAGCCGTGAGCCACCGGTCGAGCTAAAACCCCGTACCGTGACACAAGAAAAGCCGTGAGCCGTGTGCCGTCACACACATGGCAGGCGCTATGTGTTGGTGTATGGACGCGGGCCTCTCGAACGGACTCGCGCGTCGAGTTAAAAAGCTCGGCAGCCTGAGGTTTACAGGGACAGAGGTGCGGCAGCCGGGTATTTTCTTGAGGGAAATTTCACGACCTTTCCAACGACGTAGGTTTCGTCCATAAAAGCGATGGGTGTAGGCGGATAAGTTTATGTAGTCATATTTGATGCTAGCAGCCACCCTTAGCGCAGGGGATGGAGGGCGGCAGCCGGGTACCAAAAAATTTAATTAATTGCCTACTAACGATCGAAACGGAAAATTTGAATAAAAGCGATGTGTGAAGCACGGCACACAATTTTATTTGTTAATTATTTGTTATAACACATAACGCAGGGGTTTGGCTGAAAGGCGATTGGTATTCGAAAATATATCACCTATCTTTCTCGATAAAAATCAGCCATAAAAGCGATCGACTCGAAAATTTGCAGTGGGCTCCCGCACTACAAGTCATGAAATCTAGAATGGATGACTGGTAAAAATTCCGGAAGGCCATTTAGCAGAATGACGCAAATACGATCGCTCAAAAACTCAAATAAGGCAACCTTCGGATGTATGATGATGCAGAATTTCGGTTTATTCGAATTTATAAATGCGAAAGATCAAAAATCAGAAAGTTCAGATGAAATCGCGGTATATCAGAATCTTCAGAGTGAAGAATCGCAATATAATCAGAAGAGTCGATAACTCGAATAATATTGCAAACAGAGAGATATAATTTCATGATATCGGAAGTTGTATATTTATTCCTATTATGTGATAAAAATATTGCAATCGAAGGCATGCGTTTGAAAGCACCTGTTTGAAATTCGAGAATTTTACGATCACTTGAGCGTTATTTTTTTTTTGTGGAAATCGATAAAATAAAAATAAAAAATAAAATTGTTTCAAGCCTTCTATATCGGAATTTCTCTGTGATGCGTTCTAGATAATTACTTTGGGCCCTGATGCATATTTTTCGTAAAATATGAAAGTGATGATACCATGTTAAAGGGATGCTTACATCGATTTCCCCCTTTTTTTAGAAAAATTAAAAGGGGCAGACATGAAACAATTTTTTTTCATTTTTATTTGATCGATTTCCACAAAAAAAAAAACGATGAGATCTATTCATTGAATCTCGAAATACTGATGTTTCTAAAATTTGCAATTCCGATTATTGACCCTTCTACATTCTGGAGGTCTGTTTTCTGCAGTTTCTAAATAATAATTTCCAACTTTCATTCTTATAATAGTTGGACATTCGAGAAGTTGAACTATTCTAAAACTTTATTTTCTGGAATATTGACTGTCTACATTAAAAAATTCTGCATTTCACAATTTTTAGTATAACGTTTCGTGAAATAATTGGTTCGGATAATACAGAGCCCTCTGCCGATTTTACGTTTCAAATAAATTAAAACTTTTTACTGGCGTGATTCGGAACTTAAAATTTGTAAAACCTATTCTCGTATATTTGTTATTCGAGTTTATTGAATTGAGAATTTTGGCCATCCTGATTTTTGGTTTTTCTGATTTTTTACCCCTACCCTCGTGTCAATCTACTTTGGTACTCTATGTGCTATATACTCCTGTCATATGAGAGCTTATTATACTCAAAGTCTCGAGGTCCTCGAAAAGTATGACTTGGGTGGATCAAAATTTCGACTAGGGTATTTTCTGGAAAAATTGCGGCTATGTATACGTACCGAGGCTCGACGCCTTTGAACATTCCGGTATTTATGAAATAAGGACACACAAGAGTCGTATGAATTCCATCGTGTCCATGAGCCTGTAGGAGACGAATTTTTTTAAAACATCGATTTGCACCGGCATTGTCAGATAGTTTATCGTTTTGCTTGCTCATTGAAAAAGCTTCGTGATGGTGAACATTTTTTTTTTTTTTTTTTCGAATTATCCATTATAGTACGAGAGCCCACCAGCGAAATTTTTATCTCATAGCATCCCAGCCAAAACCGTATAAAATCCATGGATCAGATGATCCTGGACCGGAAAATGCGAATTTCAGATATTTTTCCGTTCGGTGTCTAACCTGATGAGTGCATTCTCAAGAATATCAACGAATTTTACCGAACCATTTTGAAAAAAAAATTATAGCCTCCCATCTAAACATCATTTTTATAAGTAAATTTAGGTCAGTTGATGCGAAACAATCAATTTTCAGAAGAGAGTCTCACCGCCTTACATTTTTAGAGCATTTCGAAAATGTAAACAAATTCCACCCATCGCTATCATAGCAACCCGTCTCAAAACCGTTGGGCATGATAAAATTAGTTGCCCAGATACAGAACAAATTGATATCAGACAAATTGAGTGCAACACCTACCTTATCAGACAACTTTTCGATATTTGAAAATCATTTTAAAAAATCGTATTTAGACGTAGTAGGAATACGTCAAATTTTCAAAAATAAATTTTTTAATTTTTTAAAATTAAAACGAAGGTCTTTTATCATTAAAATTTCCTTATTTTCGTTTAAATAATTTTGAAAATTGCAATTATCAATTTAAATTTAATTTTTATTTATTTACTAAATTATTTCTTTAAATAACTTTTTTAACTAAATTTATAATTATAAATTATTAATTATTTGAATAAAAAATAAGAAAGAAAAATTTGTAGTTTTATTTATTCGACCACACTTCTTATTAACTTTGTATTGAGTTATTAAAGAAACTAAAATAAGTAAATTTATAGTTATTGCAGCACTTCTTCAATAATCATCTTATTTTAATAAATTAATTTTGATTTAAAAAATTTTTCAATTTTGAAACAATAAAATAAAATTTTAATTTAAAAAACTTTAAAATATTGTATTAGAATATAAATTTCATAGAACTTTATCTTTGTTGGAGGATTTTTTCAAATTTTAAATTGGAGGTTTGTTAAATTGTGGGGACGATTTAGTGTTTTAGTTTAAATAAATTTAATAAAATTTTAACAAGTGTATTGGAATGGAAATTTCATAAAATTTTACTTTTGTTGGAGGATTTTTTCAAGTTTTAAGATTTAAGAGAGTGTTTTAGTTGAAACGAATTCAAATAAAAATTTAATATTGTATTCGAATAGACATTTTAAAAAATTTTATTTTTCTTGCAGGACTTTTTCAAATTTTAATGGTTTGTTAAATTGCGGAGGCGATTTAAGAGAGTGCTTTAGTTTAAATAAGTTCAAAAAAATTTACAAATTGTATTGGTATGGAAATTTCATAAAATTTTACTTTCGTTGGATGATTTCTTTAAATTTTAAATTGCAGGTTTGTTAAATTGTGGAGGGGGGCGATTTAAAAGAGTGTTTTAGTTTAAATAAATTGAATAAAATTTTAAGAATTGTATTCGAATAGAAATTTCATAAAATTTTACTTTTGTTGGAAAATTTTTTCAAATTTTAATGGTTTGCTAAATTATGGGGGCGATTTAAGCGAGTGTTTTAGTTCGAATAAAGTAAAAAAAAACTGAAAATATTTCATTCGAATAGAAATTTCACAGAATTTTATTTTTGTTGGAGGATTTTTTCAAATTTTAATGGTTTGCTAAATTGTGGGGGCGATTTAAAGAGAGTGTTTTAGTTTAAATAGACAAAATAGTCAAATAGATAATTATTTACTTGTCCATTTGGCCGTTCTTGGCATAGGAGCGTAACAAGCACCGGGGCATTCGCCGGGTGACTCCAAAATGTTTTTTTTTTCCTTTTGGGAATTATAGACGATATTAAAAATGTCTGAAAATACTATTTTACCAATCTCAGCAGTCATGCAAAAGATTGAAACAAAAATTGAACTGGGATGCTGTGATACCAGTTCAGTAAAATTTGTTGACATTTTAAAAAATGTGCCCAGTTCAGACGCTGCGAACAAAATGTCTGAAAAAAAATGTAGTAATAAAATAACAAAATCTATGTACACTTCCAATGTCAGACGGGATGTGATAATATCGTCTGCTTATTTTTTTTTTGACATAGCAGAAATGGGCCCCCCCACGAAGCTGCTGGGTTTCTGACCGTTACTGCCGACCTAGTCGGATCTAGGCTCATCTACCTAATCTATCGATTTTGTACGGTTTTAGCCGGGCTGCTATGAGACATGATTGGGGTCGTGGGTTTTCGTACTATTGCAGTGCGTTCAGAATTTGCCAAAACGTCGAAAAGTCACATTTGGACAAAATTCAAACCTCCATAACTCGAGAACGACTTGTACTGCAGCGCTGCGATTTCGCGCACGCTTAAAGCCATACCACTTAATTTTTTTACTCCAATTAGCATTAAAATTGCTCGAAAATTACAAATTTTATGGCATTTTGAAATTTTCGAAATATATATCTGTGTTCGCTCTAACTTGACCAAATTTTTAAGATATCAGGCTAATAATGGTTTGTTTATTTGTTTAATGAATAGACTGTCAGGATGTTTGGTAGGTATTGAATTCGGCGAAAATCCATGAAAGGGTTCGGATTTTGAGAATTTTCAAAGTTTTCAAATTCTGCGTCTGACAGACCTAATTTCCAGAAATTTCGAGATATCTCGGTAAAATCTTTTTTTTTTTTTTAAGGATGATTAGAGTATTATCGAGGGATCGTTTGCATTGAATTTTGCGAGAATCGTTAAAAGTGCTCATATTTTATGAAATTTTGAATTTTGAAGAAAAAAAAAAATCGTCCTTACCCTGAGTTCCGTGAAGAGGCTCTCGTGAAATCCTATCGCGGCAAATTTCGTAGCTGAATAATCCGTGCAGTTGTAAGTACCGAGGAGCCCAGCTACACTCGCTATAGTCACTATATGACCATGATTTTCCTTCATCATGTCCTTTAAAAATGCTTTCACTATCTGCAATTATCCGAAAATTATTTCTCCCCATCCTTTATCGTTTTTTTTTTCAAATTTTCAAAATTTTATTTCTTCATTTTTTTTTGTTTTTTTTTTTTTTAAATGAAAATAATTAAATATATTTCACATACCCAATAGTGCGACATAATGTTGACTTTGAAAGTTCTCTCGATCTCACGATCCGGCAATTCCATAAGAGTCTTGCCGCAAACATATCCAGCGTTGTTTACGACTATAGTAACCTTGACAATCCCCATAAATATTTGTTTTTTTTTTAATTATCATTCGTATGAATCCACTCAAGCAATCACAAAACTTTTTTGCTTTTATATTTAATGTTTCATGGTCAAACTCACTCAGGAGCGAATGTGGGACAAAGGTCTGAGAGGCTTCTATTTTTTTCGTTCAAATTAGCAATGAATAAATTATAAAAATTTCTAGGATCTTAGAGGGCAAAAACTCATCGACCTCGTGAGAGGTGTTGTACTTAGAGGGGGACGAAAGAAAAATTAATTTTGAAGATATATATTTTTACAGAAGTTTTGTATTTGAAAAAGTAACATTTGTAGAACATTTTGCTTCCTCAAAAAGGAAAAATGCCTCCTGGAATGAAATGTTATCAAACGTCGAGAAACCATATTTGAAAAAAACGTCCAGAACTCCAGAACCATTTATAGCAATGAAATGATCCAAATTTTTGTAGAAAATACTCCGAAATTAAAAATTTCATAGCGTTTTGAAATTTTTGAAGAAAAAAAAGGTCTGGCCCCTCTAACTTCCGCAAATTATGAGATATCGGGTCATTTTTTTTTTCCACTTGAGTAGAGGAAAGGATATTTGGTATTGCATTTGGTCAAAATGGATCGAAGAGTTGATATTTCATTAAACTTTCAAGTGTCTTTGAATCGTTGAAATGAAATTCACAAAAAAAAAAGCTTACAAATTCGAGACTCACACATTGAATCATCATCACTTTATGGGGCTTTAGTTTTGAGTTTCCACCATGAGGAAGCCAAAATTGGCAAATGCAAAAGCTTTTTTTTCGTATAAAAATATTGATTCATTCGAAAAGTGGTTATTATAAAGAAAAAACCAAAGAAAAAAATGTTTGATCTGGTTTCTTTCCTTGGATTTTTCAGCCAAAAGCTTTGACGTCTCGTACTCACAGTGCCAATTTCTATCTGTAAGGTTTTTGCGATTTTGTAGACTTCCTCACGACTGGTGATATCGCAAACATAACCGGTGCACTTTCCACCAGCCTCCTTTATCTCTCTAACGGTATTTTGTATTCCTGACGAAAAAAAATATATATATATATATATATATATATATCGGCTAGTAAATAAATAAAAAAAAAGTCTAAGGCTTTTCAAAACGAATGGACAATAAGATGTGAAAATTGTGAGAGCTTTTGTGATGAAAAAAAAAAGAAATTTTTTTTTTTAATTTGCACATTGCTTCCTCATCATTTTATCTCGCTCTCAAAACTTCCTCTTTGAGCAAGTGAGTTTTTAAATTTGGGCTTCCTCGTGGAGGAAATTTTGTGAGCAAAATACAATGATGAGAAAGTGATGTGCAAATTTCTAATTTGTACGATTTTTTTCTGTATTCAATAACAAAATACACCAACGAACTGAAATTTTTCAATAACATTTGAAAAATCTAATAAATTCGGAATTTTTTTTACCAATTGTTCAAAAATATAATGCCAATCACCCTTTAAAATATTATTTTCAATTATCGCAAATTAAAGCGATTGCAGATTTTTTCTTTTGTCAAATTCAATTTTATTTAAAATTTGAAGCCCTTGAGCAATTCTTGTGAAATTCAAGGACACGCACTCTTGTCCCGTAACCCATTGATGGACATAATTTTGGCCCGATGGCCAAAAATTTGCTGAAGTTGGGAGCTGATAGAATTAAATTTTTTTTTTAATTAAAAATTTTTTGAAATTCGAATTCCTCGAGCGATTCTTGCGAAATTCAATACCAAATGTCCTTGTCCCCTGAACTATTTTTGAAAAAATTCAAAATTACGAAAAATAGGAAACCTATTATAGATTTTGGGGAAAATTTTAATAAACAAAGGGGTTCTCATGCTCAAGTCGTGTGCAAAGTTTGCTCACGATTGCTTCGGGAAATATAATTTTTCGATGTTTTGGGACATTTTGAACACGTTAATCATTAATATTTTGATTTTTTTTTCCCACCACAAAACTTTCTCTATGCACAAATCATTGAAATTGCACTTGAGTAAATCATTGCTCCGGGATAATGATACTTTTGTAACTAAATATTGTGTCTATAAACAAAGTATGACATAAATTTTCTTTAATGCCTTGCTCTCGTGCAAAATGGCCACAAAGTATTTCTCGTAGACGTACGACATAACGTTAATGCATTACGTTGCAGTATACCGCAAATAAATTTTGCAATTTTACGCGTTGCCATTTTTTTTTTTTTTTTCTTAAATTATACAGTCATAGGACGTAGCATATGTGCACGTGCAACGATCGGAGCATGTCTTTTTTTTCTTCTCTCGTTGCATTGCATTCTCATATAAAAATAACTGTAAAGTGAGTGGGAATAAAGGACATCGTATTCGTGGCTTTTGTTTTTCTTCCTCATAGGGGAAAGCTTTGTTTTCGTGAAAAAAAATTTTGAGATTTTGATGCCAAATGTGTTCAGAATGTGCCAAAACATCGAAAAAAAAATACATTGAAAAAAAGGTGCCTGCGTGTCTGAGCATACAGTCCTTCGAAATATTGAAATTGCAATATCTCTTGAACCACTTGAGTTACCGCGTACCGAAACTTTACAGGCTACTGAGACATAGGAATCCACATTGTTTGCTCGAATTTTCAGAAAAATTTGTAACAGTCGCCAGATTTTAGATGATGCATTTTTTCAAAAATGTTTGTTATCGCTCTAACTTTCGTAAATTTGAGGTTATTTCAACAATTTTTTTATTATCTAAGTACAGAATGCAACAAGTATGTTTGACTTTAAATTTGGCAAGAATCGTTTGAGGGGTTCAGATTTCATAAAATTTTGAAATTTCTGAAAAATATCTTTTATCGTTTTAACTTTCGTAAATTTAAGGTTATTTAACCAAAATTTTTGTATAAATATACAACTCAACGAGTACATTTTATTTATTTTATTTATTTTAAGAATCGCTTAAGGGGTTCAAATTTCATGAACTTTTTAAATTTTCGAAAAATGTCTAATCGTTCTAACTTTCGTAAATTTGAGGTTATTTCACCAATTTTTTTTATCTAAATACATAATGCGGCAAGTACATTTTACTTTAAATATAGTAAGAATCGCTTAAGGGGTTCAGAATTAATGAAATTTTGAAATTTTTGGAAAAATATCTGTCATCGCTGTAACATTCGTAAATTTGAGATATTATCAGCCCAAACAATTTTACACAAGTACGCTGGGACACGGGATATTAAGTTTCGCAAGTTTCGAACCAATCGCGTTTGAAAAGCGAGCGTCAAAATTGGAAACTTGCACATTGCTTCCTCATTCAGCAGAGCTCCCTTCATGAGGAAAGAAAAATTACGAAAACCATCTCATCCTCATAAGAGGTTACCCTATAATGAGGAAGCAAATTTGCAAGCCTGTTGTTGTTGTTTTTTTTTTTCGTCAAAACGACGAAACGTGACCAGCCTATGAGACTCAGTGATGGATAGAATGATTGCGGCTAATATCGAAATGATAATATGGATAAACACGTACCAGATTCGTTGATATCCCAGATAACAACGTGGGCACCGAGCATGGCCAATTTAATGGCAATCAGTCTTCCTATACCACCAGCACCTCCCGTTACGAGGGCCACTTCGTCCCGTATGTCCTTGCTTCGCAAATTTCGTGGTATCAGACTCAAAATGATGGATTCGCCGATGTATATAAACGACAGCCAAATAAAGGCCAAAATGTCGTAAACGACGTACGCTCCTTCCCTCAAATCCATTTCAATCGCCGAGATAATTGTTCTAGTAAAAAAAAATATATATATAAATAAAATATATATTTTTTACTCTCGGGCCTCGCGTATCGTAATTGTTCCTAATTTTTTTTTAGCTTAAAGTATTTTTTTGTTCCCGAGACGGTATCCCCTGAGGCGGTCGAAGCCCGGAAACTATCTGCTATATCACTTTTGCACAAGGGCACGGGGAAACCTGTGAAAAATCTGTGCTGATACAGACGGTGCATATTATTTGTTCCTGATTCTTCAACGTTCCTCTGTTTAACCATGATATATTTGTCCCTGAGCCCCTCCCCGAGGCGATCGTAGTCGGGAAATTCTGCTGTATCGTATTTACATGGGGGCCCGGGGAAACCGCGTAAAAGCACATTTTTGTTTCCCGTTTCGTTGGTTATCCCTTCATTCAAGCTTGACATTTTTGTGTCCCTGAGCCAGCTCCTCCCTAAGGCGCTCGTAGTTGGAAAATCCTACTGTATATCGCTTTTGCATGTGGGCATGGGGAAACTGCGAAAAACTCGTGATGCCATTGTAATTTTTATACTGTTCCCCGATCCTTTGGTGCTCGTACGTTTTGCCGTTGAATGAAAATTTCAACGATCTCTCATTTTATAATGTTATTTGATCAATTTTTTTTTTTAAATTACAAATCACGTTTTTTCACAGTGGAAAAAGAAATATTGGTTCAATGCCAATGTATTGGGTTGGGTTGAGTCGGAACCCAGGTGAGCATGCGTATCTGTGCTGGTCCAAAAAAATTCAAACGGCTTGTGCAATATTGCTGTACTCTTCAACAGTCGAGTAAAACAGAATTTTACGGCCCCTTGATTTACCGAAATTTTCATAAAAATCCAAAGAGCGCCTAATATTCTACCAATTTTTGAAATTAAAAAAAACAGTTATCCCAATCTCTCCAGCTTTCCTCTGCACAAATGCAACATCATTCAGTCACGTTTGCTACGCAATTTTACGATGGTCCATGATGGTCGTTTGTATTTTATGAATTTCAAAACATTTCGTAAAACAATGCTACAAAAACGAAAACTTAAAAATCGCGCAATCCTAAAGCCGAGGCAAAAAAAAAAGAAACAGCTGCGATTCGAGAGATAACTTGCAAATTTTGCTTGGGTCCCACTTTTTCTAGATTAATGACACTTTTTCCGTACGAGGGCAAGTCTCCAAAATTTATGAAGATACTTCTTCCCGGTGGTTTTTTTCCTGAATCTCGATAAATCAGATTAGATCCAAAAAGAGTATCTAAGTATTTTTGTTAGTTTTTATTAAGGTGAATGTCCCGAATTATGACTGCGTACCGAATAGTGTTCGTCCAGTCTATTTCTTATTACAATAGTAATATATTCAATTCACGTTCAATAAATATAATTTTTTTTTTGGTATACTTAATCTTTATTTTACATATTGTCACTCAAAATAAATATCGGGTATGAGTTAATAGTATTTGTCGCGTATTTGCCCGTAATTTATGAATGAGTCGCCGCGCCTTTTACCACCGAAGCTAATAAGGATGTGGCAACACGAAAAGGTTTGTTTTATGATTAAAAAATCATCGATTTAGTTGAAATAAGTTGTAAAATATTATAAACAACTAAGGTAAACGGCCCAGCTTGTGACACTTTAGGAGCGGTGGTATCGGATTTCTGCTATTTATTCACGTGTGATATAGCCAAACCGAAAGCTAAAGGTTTCAACACGTGCATTAAAGCCCTCCGAATGAGATTCACCTACTGTAAAAGTGAAACAATTAAGAATTATTCATAAATTCATTGTTTTAATAGCGCTTCTCTGCTGCCGGGGTTTCTGACACTGGAGAAACACCCATGTCGTAGTTTCTGACCTCTGCGTGTACCCAATTTATGACCCTCGTGGCGCAGTTTATGACACCTCTGCGCGTACCCACTTTCTGACACTTCCGAATATCCCCATACAAACGATAAATCGAGGGTCAACAACAGCGACATAACTTAAATTATGTGACGCACTTTATTGAACCCGCGAATTTAAACAAATATCTAACGAAAAGTTAAATTATTTCTTATCTCATCGATAGTCTGGTTCCTGCTGAAGATGTTAACGTCATTTTTATGTTATTTTATGTTTACATGACGAACAAAATTCACAATATGTTGCTTGTCGTAGCTAGTAAGTACCGCCTAGAACTGCCGCTGCGGAGCCACTGAGAGACGCGTGTCGCACTATTCACTGGTCGATTTCTATTCTAAATATTTAATTTAAAAAAGTTTACTCTTCCAATAATTTAAAGTGAAAAACGCTCTTTAATTAGCCGGTGATTGGATTATTGTTTGACAAAAACTGTATTTATGGCAGTCAAAATTGTATCGTCCGTGTCATAATCTGGGACTAAGTCACTAACCGGGCCGTTTACCTTAATTGAAGTAGTGGAGTGCGGAAATGGACGAGGAAATTAAATATTTGGTCGAAAATATAATAAGTCGCAAATCGGTATACAGTGAGAATCGTGTGCCCCGAATACTGTCTGAGCGAATCCATTCAGCTCGTAGACTCGATACGCTGGTATAAGTACTTATGTTAGCTTTTTTTTTTCTCATAAAATATGTCTACAATTCTTATAAAATGCATGGTTTTAATTCCAATGTTATTTAGCTGATCGCGATTTCGAGTAATGTATAAGCCTCACTTTAGTCATGACAAAGTCAAGAGTCAAGAAAGAGCACCATAAATAATTATTGAAAAATGAAATTTTGAAAGCTTTTGTTAAAATAAACAAAATACATTTTTAAAATAAAAAAATTATTAGATTCCTGTACAGAAAGAATTGATTTATGAGTTGCCTGATTTAGCGTAAGAGCCATTTCATGATTTTATATATATTTTTAAAAATGACAGCCTGTCATGTCGAATTATTTTTCATGATATAGATACCGATTAGTAATCATGTTGCACCATTTGGGACATCGATGCGGTGGTACGCATCGCAAATCGGGTATATATTACTGAAAGGATATAGATCACCGTTCGGGACTTGCGTAGGTCAGTAAAGGGTACGTTCATCTAACGAGTATGTCACTATTGGGACCATTCGAATGAGTACGCAGACTTGAAATATATTAATTAAATAAACAAAAGAATAATAAACATGAGGTGAGCTTCCGTTAGCTGATATATTCCTCGCTTTCCAATATATTAATAGTTTCGACACTTAGACAAATTTAAATAAAGATTTCCCTCTGCTAATGGCGAGCAGGGCTTAGGTAGTCACAATTCGGGACATTCATCTTATTAGTATTTTTGCGGTCCTCAAAAACTTATCCGCAAAAATCCATAAATTAGAATCTTATGTAACCGGCCTGTCAATTTATCGTTTTAACTGACAACGAGTCTGACATCGTCAAACACGCAACAGTACGGCACCGTGCGAAAAATTAAAAGAAATTTCAATGATTGCACAATAACGGAAAAACTTTTGCAAAACCAAAACAATAATAATAAATAAATAAATCACTGAAATAAAATCACCTGTTCACAGTTCGTTTCACGAATAAAATAAAAAAATAAAAAAAACGCAACTCCTTCGAAGCTTCTCGTCCGGGCACTAAGAGCGTCAAGCATTGACTCTCACGACTCGTCTTACACCCAGTCGAATCGAGCCTCGTCCCGTTTCCACCAACCGCAAACTCCATATTTCATTTCGTACAAAAAGATTTTTCGAGCAACGCGCAACGAATCCGTCTCGTGGAAATAACTCAAACGATTCAACGCGACGCGCTGTATATTACATCGGCACACTCAAAGAGAAAGATACAGTCTCGCATTTTTCTTGCCGCGGCTGTATGAAACACTGTGCAACGTTATATACACGATGGTAGTTCAACTATCGCGTGCAATGACGATAAGAGAAATTCAAGAGTTTAGCGTGGAAAGTTCACGTAGATTCGCTCCATACGCGAAACGATGAATCGCGATGACTCTTGCGAATCCTTCCTTCGCTCGTGAACATATATATATATATGTTGCTCCCACAATGCAATTTTGCGTAAACCTTTCTCCGCGTTAAATGTTTACTCGGCTGTAACGAGAAAATCCGACACAATGATAATCTAAGGGGACCTAAGAGATCGATGTATATACTTGAATTGAAAGTGATATAGCCTCCCACACGGCACGAAATATGTCAGAAATATTTCAGAAATGTTTCAACGTTTCTGATTCATAACATAACTTCGAAATATTTCTGAAATGTACCTGAAATATGTCAATTGCAATATAACATTTTCGATATTTCTGAAATATTTCCGAAATATGTCAATTGCAATATAACATTTTCGATATTTCTGAAATATTTCCGAAATATGTCAATTGCAATATAACATTTTGGATATTTCCGAAATATTTCTGAAATATGTCAATTGCAATATAAAATTTTCGATATTTCTGAAATATTTCGGAAATACATCAATTGCAATATAACATTTTCGATATTTCCGAAGTATTTCTGAAAAAGTTATTACTGCCACAAGCAATGAACTTTTTGCAGTGGAGATACGCCCCTCTGGCAGTAAAATTTGACCGATTTCACAATTTATTCGAGTTAATATTGCCACATGGGCGTAAGCGACTAACTTTTTTGGGGTGTAGATACGCCCCTCTGCCAGTAAGATTCTACAGATTCAACAATTTCTTCGAGTTCTTACTGTCATACGGGCGTGAGCGCCTTTTGTCCCTTACGCCCGTTTCGCTGTAGAAATCCTTTACCCTTATACCCGCCAAATATAGCACTTACGCCCTTCTGGCAGTACAAACGCGGAAATATCGAAAAAGGCACTTACGCCCCTTTGGCAATTAGTCCATCGATATGTATATATATTATATTATGGAATTTTTAGAATTTTTGATCCACCATAGTGGATTCGCCACATTAAATTTTGTAATTTCGTCCAAAACCGACATGGTCATACTAAATAAAGTATGGAAGACGGGATCACCACCATCCTTTGAGTACACCAGGACCTCGATTTAATGGCCCTCGATTTAATAGACAGTCCCCACCATGCCGCATTTATCGATCGGTTTTTCGCGTGGTGGGAGATGGTGGGGGACGCTTAAAGTCTCCCCGATCAGGCCCGTAGCACGGAGTGCCGATGCGCAGATACAGCATGGGCGGGCATACGCTACCTCGATTTAACAAGGTGCGATGCGGAGCCGGTCCCGCCACTGGCCGTTAAATCGAGGTCCTAGTGTAACTCCCAACATACAACTATGATCAAGTATTCTCTGGCGTGTCAAATACATCATATTAATATCGAAAGGTCATAAAAGTCGATAGCGTAGTGGGTAGCATGTTAGGTAGATAGGTAGGATAAGTAACACAGAACGTTATAAAAACGTTGTTAAGACGTTTACAAAAACACGCGAAAACGTCTCTTTTGAATGGTCGAAAAAACATTTTGAAAACGTCTTTTAAGGTAGTTCTATCGCTGCAGACTAGTCAATTAGCTATAAATGTCTAAATGATGATTCCTAAAAATATTGGATATATGGGTTAAAATTAATAAATATTAAATAAGCTTACCCAGGTGAATACAATTAATCAACGGTTTATTATAAATAATTATGTAACTAGTAAAATAGTAATTGCAACGACTCAAGTATTACTAGATCTCGTATGATATTTACGTGTGGCAACGTTGCGTTTTCTTTCTCTTTTCATTCTCGTGCCCTCTCACCTCTCACTCTCTCGCCCGCTCTATTGACGTTGACGTGAAGAGGTTATGTTGTTCGACTTGTCAAATACCGCTTTCATTTCGATATCGCGTTGCCACATTTTTTCACCGTCACGACATTATGCCATAAGTCGTGTATCACTACCCGGATGCTCGTATTAAAATCAGTATAGCTTAAAAAATTGGTCGACAATCATATTTTTTTTAGGCCCGTTAGATTTTTACGTGTTTAATGAATCTAAGTCTCGTTTTTTGTAAGAATCTTTTGGATTTTCGATAAGATATATCGTTTTAAAGTGACCGGAAATCGGTTCTTCTATATACCGAAGCAAATTTGCCTTGAGGAACTGGCATTTTCAAGTATTAATTTCTCCGTAATTAGGTCGATAAGGGGCATTGACGTTTCGCGAAATGAATAAATATATTAAAATTGAAGATATAAAAAAAAAAATTTAAATCTTATGAATTAGTTACCACGATAGAACTACCTTAAACGTTATTTTGCCGCAAACGTCTTGAAAACGTCTTCAAAATGTCTTTTAAACGTTATTTTGACCGCAATTTTTTTTCTCAAAAAGTTTACAGCAGGCTTAACACATTTTTGTCAGCTTCTGTAAACTTTTTTGGGAAAAAAATTGCGGCCAAAATATCGTTTAAAAGACGTTTTCAAGACGTTTTTTCGACCATTCAAAAAATACGTTTTTGCGTGTTTTTGTAAACGTCTTAACAACGTTTTTATTACGTTCTGTGTTAGCAGGGATAGATAGGTCGCAGGTTCGATTCCGCGTCGAGGAGAAAAAATCATATCGAGAAATCCGTGCATGATTTTTTTTTTCCCGGGTAACCCTTCTATGACCTATAACAACGACAAAATAATGTGAAGAAATAAAAAATCCGAAGATTTAACTAATAAAATATTTATTATAAAATATATATTACCGGAATATTTCTGATATATTTCTGACATGTTGCAATGAAATATCACATGTTTCGAATGAAACATTTCTGAAACATTTCTGAAATATATCGTCGAAATACTTCTGACATATTACCGAAATGTTTCTGACATATTCCTGACATATGTCAGCAATGTAACGTTCGTTATCTCCGCGAACATGGACATATTTCTGACATATTTCTGAAATATTTCTGAAATATATTGTGCCATGTGGGCTCGAATTCTCGTCTCTCGGGCGAGTCGAATAAGCGTTCATTTTTTTTTTTCGTTCATTTCGCTTTCATTGCTACAGCTGAGAGAGAATTTTTTTTTTTAAAATTATATTTACCCAGTCACACCGAGAGAAAGACTATGCGAGCAAAATTTTATTTGAAAATTGATACACGTGTGTATGAATTTAGCATAAACTTGGAGTTTCGGACTTGACGGAAAAAATGACCGCATTGAAAAACCGTGTTTTCGAATAAAAAACAAGCTCGCGCTTCCAAGAATCTCGGGGACAGCGAGTTTCTGAAAAAAAACCAATTTGAAAAGTTCTACTGGCCCCGAGAGGCCATCGAAGATGAGTCTCGGTAGGAAGAGCTCGGTAAGAAGAGCACTTGACTCCACTTATATGTACATACCAAAGGTTTTGCCTCCTCACTCGTGAGAACTCGACTTCGTCCGCCTAGCCATCTAGCGGACGCTTGGCAAATTCATGTCTACGGACGTCTGCGATGAATTTAGTAATGTTGCAATCTTTTTTTTTAATTAATCTTAATATAAATTTATTTACCATCATGCTAATTTCAATATTCACAGCTAAAAAAATTTACATTCGAATTATTACTGTTCAATGATGCGTGCACGAAATTTTGAATTTTCACATCTAGTTTTAAAATTTGATTTCGACGATTCAATTTTTCATAACAGCAACGTTATATTTGCATGACATTACTCAAAAGTAAGATCAAAAGCAAATTTACATGACATTACTCAAAAGCAAGGTATCAGATTACTTTGAAGGAAATACTTTTTATTGTTCTCAAAGTATCTTAAAAAAAAATTAGTCTTCCGGTAATTTTTTATGGTGAAAATAGTTTGCGCTTTTTTGTTTCCCCCTTATAAATATTCCTTTTGCATGTGAGCTGCATGTCCCCGACCCAACACGGTCATCGTGACTATACTACAGTTTTATCGAGCGATATGTCAATCGCGAAATTTATTTCAATGTAAAATATTTTCATGACAGGGTGGTCGTTTTAAAATTACGTCACATCATTGGAGTAATATGTATATATTTTTTTTAAATTTCATTCGGGCCGGCAAGTATCCTCTATCCGCAACGCCGTATAATAAATATTTCTGTTAAGTGTATATACTTAACAGAATGCACGGGAATATCGTATAGCTTTCTATTGCATTAACGCGATTGGCCACAGAGCTTCATCGTACCGTATAATGAGCCACGGAATGATACTTGTCTAATAACACACTTGTATATGCAATTTCAGCTTAGGGACTTTCGAATATGATTTATTTTATCCCCCCGCAATGGAAATAACATGCATCAAATACTATATTTTTCTATATACTTGATATTATAATAATACATTGTGTACCAAGGAGGTGAAGTCGTACTTTTAAGAATGTTCCTCTGTTATAGAGTTTTTTTAGCGTCTTTTCATAGGAAATGGCATAAATAATAACTTATAAAATGTGCATTATTATGCCTCTCTAAATTTTGGCAAGGGAAAAATCGAAACAATGAAAATTTTGCACTTTTTGTGCTTCAACTCGATACGTTGCTCAAACTATACGTAATAGAGTAAAATTGCTCATAAATCATTTTCTAGGTAACTAAATTCTCTACAAAAAAGTCCGCGACGGAATATACCTAAAGTTAATAATTTAGGCGTGAGAGGCGTCCAAAGTTATAAATAATTTTTAAAAAACCATTTCAAGTAGGTGACTTTATTTGAATTTAGTTATAAGTAAAGTTTTTTAGGCGGTAATGGCTTTCTCGCTGTGTCCAGTTGACGTATGAATTTTTATGCATTTTTAATTTAACGTTAACGTGGTGATATGTAATTTAACAACTATAATTGGTCTACTATTCTGCGATTTCACAAAAATCACACTTTCTCGTCACGCCACTTCAAACATCTCCCACTCATCCGCTATTGACTTTTCATGTATGCTATCTGGAACTTTTTTATAGAAAATTTAATTTTCTAAAAAATTGTTTGTGTGCAATTTTCTCCATGTTGAATATTTCGGACAGCGTTTCGAGTTGAATCTCGGAAAACGTGAATTTTGAATTTTTTTGTTTGGAACATAAACGTTAATATTTCAAAAACTTTTAGGAGTATATTCCTATAATTTTTATACGTTTCTATCGATGCCATTTACTATCGAATAGTGTTTGAACGAAACCTCACAGTTCTAATTCTGATTTCGAGAACATAAATTGGCTGGTCGAGATGAGTGAGGATTTGACGTTGGCACCACTGAGCCCTGCCTGTGTATAAGCATAGGGACTGAAACAGAGGAACAACCTTAAGGCCGAGTAGTGAAAACATCGTGCGAGACCTTAAAGGGACCTCGTGAGAGATCTCAAATACCTCCACAGTATATACGATACTTTATACAGCACTACCATGTTTTCCGTGCTTTTAAGGTTTTCAGGGCTGTCGACGAGGAGTAAGACTTCTAAGTCCTAGGACTCAAAAGTATTACTTTACTCCTCGTTTACAGGCCCTAAAAGCGAGGAAAATATTGTAGTGTTGTATAAATAAAATTTGAACAAAGGATACTTTCATCATACATACTCCCACATATATTTTTAATATAATAATAATAATAATAATAATAATAATAATAATAATAATAATAATAATAATAATAATAATAATAATAATAATAATAATGATTATCATTATTATTATATTGTATATAATTACTTTCAATAGATAATTGTTCACAAATATATATTTCGTATATTTTTTTCGTGGGGAATACAATAAAAAATATTATTATTCATTAATATCGCGTATACTCATCAGCCAGCTGATGATCTGCAAGGCGTTAGTCTGCGAAGAACCTCCACATAGGAAAAGTGTAAAGTTTACTTTATTTGAGCGAAAAAAAGCATTGACAATTTGGGCAGAGTGCAAGAACATAAATTTCGGAAATAAAAGGCTTCAAATCGATACTTGTCCTCATTCCGAGCTCAAGAAGAGCCAAGCACAATGAGAACCATGCGATTGTATAAGTGAAATATATACAGCAAAAAGAAAACGTGTATGTAAAGTATAGAAGATTTTGGCGCTGATATATCTTTTTTTTTTTATTTTTCATTTGATTTTCCAACGAAAGGAAGCTGAAAGGGAATTTTAAATTTCTGAAAAATTTCTATTCGGACTCTCGTACGAATGGATTTTCCGGTATCGATGAAAAAAAAAAAAAAAAAAAACTTCGTAGACACATGGGACCGAATGACGTTTGTCATAGAATATGACGAGAATTTACAGTGCCTTAAAGATTTTATCAAATTTTTAATTCTTCCAAATATGGCAGACACCGATTCATACAGGTATAGGGCCCGCTAATGGACAAAAATGCCTAGGCAGGAAGTTTCAATTAGCATGTTTTTTTTTTCTTTGTAATCGTATGTATACGTTTGTCAACCTCGGAATAGTCGCGTGGCTGTTGATTTCGTATGCCTTTGTCTTTCGTAATTTCGGGTCTCACTAGCCTGTAAACTCACGTCTTGTACATTCTTTGGACTCGTCGGACGAACTAACGCAGAGGCACGTACACAGAATCAAGATCTTATTTTGCATAAAAAAAATATTCGTGCATATATTTATATTTTACAATCCTTGGCGAAAAAAATTCTCGAAATGACTCACGAGTCGTAATTCGCTTTCCTTTTTTTTTTTTTTTTTTTTTCGTATGTTCCACGATCACATCAATTCCTGAGATAAGAATTTTTTTAAATTGATTCATGTCGTAGTAAATTACATGAGGGATTCCTCACGAATTTCATATCGATGCAAATGAATGGGCATTGTGCACTTTTTTTTCGATTGCATTGGATTGAACGAAAATCACTGCAACAACAGGTCCTTGTAATTCTTCGATGAAATTTTATTTCATATTTTCAATAATGAATTTTAATTAAACAACAATTTTTTAAATGAAAAATAAACCACGCTTTTATGAATGAAGAATTTATTCAGTGAAATGTGAACTGGATTGTGGATCTAGCTGTGGAAGTTCAACTGTTTCGAGCATCCTCTGGTGAAAGGATGACTCTTCGTCATAAATCTTTAAGTCGGTCAACTATCTCCGGCGCAAGTTATAAATCAACCAAAAAATAAAAGAAAGAAAAATAAAATCTCGCGACAAGACCTGGATCCAAGAGTCTTTTGCTGTAGCATGCTCGTGTCTATATGGGCACAACATTGTCGGTATGAATGCATGTCAAATGGATAAGTTGGCGTAGAGAGATGTATATATGAGCGAGGATAAGCTCTTTGTAATTGCACGCGAGAGACGAGCTTTGTGGGGTATCACGTACGCGATGAATTGCAACTCCATTTGCGACGCCCGGTTGACAAAAGAACGATAAAAGGAAGGCACAAAAAAAAACGCAGCACCGTCGTAAACGACAAACTTCATTAGAATATTTAAACAGTCTCGCGGGAGTTTCGTCACAATATACATTCACGTCAGGGATTTTCACATTAGCTCGACCCAAGTCTGACCCCAACTCAAATGTCAAAATGCTTAAAATGTTCCGAATAGTAAGGAAACCACAGTTAGAAAAAATATATGTGCTGATAGCCTTGCAAAATTAAAACAGTTTTATTTCGAGAACGCCGTGAAAAAAATCATGCCCACATTTTTCACATAAGCAGGGCAGTGAACCTCTATGGTTTATTGTAATTTTTTTAAAAATTACTGAAAAATTTCTGACTTTATAGAATTTGGAATTAAAAAAAAAAAATCTGTACTCGCTTTAACTTTCGTAAATTTTCAGCTGTCTTACATAAAGAAGACAAGGATGTTCGGTTTTGAATTTGGTGACAATCCGTCGAACGGTTCAGAATTTATGAAATTTTGAATTTTTCGAAGTTTTGAATTTTTATGGGAAATGGTATGCTAATGACATTCGTGAATATACCACTATCGTGCTAGCACCTTCCACATAAACAAGCCAGGAGATATTGAGTTTCAGAATAACTGATCAATGGGTTTAGGGTTTCAGCAACTTTTAACCATGTAAAATTTTGAATTTTTATGGGAAATTATAATTATACGGTTGCTCAAACATTTGCGAATTGATCACTATACAGAGCTAGCAATTTACACATAAATAAGCTAAGGGAGAACAATTTTCGGTATTGTGTTTGAAAAGATTTGCTAAAGAGTTTGAGATTTCTGGAAATTTTGAATTTTCAAATATTTTTCGAATGTCTATGAATATGATGTGCTTGCTCTAACTTTCGTACATTTTCTAATGTCGAGCCGGCATTTGCCACAAAAAAAAGCCAGGGGACACTAATGTTCGTTAAAATGTTAGTTATGCCACTGCATCATAAGATCCATTGGCGAAGTCGAGTAATATGGTTATTTTTTCAACGGTATTGACTTAACCGAAAAGTGACGGAAAAATGTTCTGCAGTTTTGATGTTGTAAATATGAAAGTACTTGAACATTGCTTTCTCATTATTTTATAGGGACCGTGAACGCTAATACACTCTCACCAAAGTGATTTCGTGTAGTCGTGTACATATATACATTTTCCCCCAACAAAGTGTTCGTTCTGGACTGTAGATGTCGCAACTAGTATGCATGTACACGAGTACGCATTCTCACGTTCGTGAGAGTGTATTAGTGTGCACGGTCCCTATCCCGATCAAAAAGCTTCCCCTATGAGGAAGACAAAATTGTAAATCTCGTAGAAAGAGCTTCGTGGTCGAGATAAAATAATGAGGAAGCAATGTAAAAGTTTCTAATTTCCACGCGTTTTAAAAATATTTTCTTTGTAGAGTATTAATAAATCGATAATTAATGATCGATGATGAATGATTATTCATTGATTTAAATAATGAATGATTTTTTAAAAACATTTTTGAGATGAAATAACGAAATCTCAAATTATAAAATATGTCGGCTTCTTTACCTTATCAATTTTAATATCTTCCACAGGATTATTGAATTTTTTCTAGATCTTTGATTCCTCGTGGAAGAAGCTTTGTTTTTGTGAAAAATGTATTTCGAGTTAAATAAAATTCCCACATGCTTATATTTCTTTGATATTGCAGAAATGAAACGAAAAAAAAGTTCACGCACTTGTGCCAGAATTCGAATAAGTCATTAAACAACAATCCATGAGCTATGAAAACATGCTCATTTGGTGTATTGGACTCGTGAAATATTTTAACTTTTTTGTTCAACGTTAATGTATACCGGTACTGAATTTTAAAACTAATCGGAGCACTCGGCGATATCTCAAAAAACCTTAACACTGTCTCGTCGCGCGTATTTGGAGACCACCCACGCCTAAACTATTGGCGCCAGAACCATGATTTTCTGAACTGATTTCTAGGAAATTTAATTCCCTACAATATTGTTTATGTCAATTTTTGCTCTACGTAGCGTCGTTTAGGCAGCGTTTCGATCGAAAGATCAAGAAACACAAAAATTTTTTGTTGTTTTTATTTTATTTCTTTGCAAAACCCTACGGGAGCGGGGGATTAAACTTGCACAAAATTGATGGGTCAGTTCAATTTGATTGATATTATCCATGTTATTTATAATCGAATGGTCCTAATAATATATTGCAGGCAATTATTCGAATTTAAGTGCAGTTAATTTGGTGTAAAATTCACGTCAACGATGAAATAGATGCAAAAATTTTTAAATAAGATTACCCGGTAAAAAAATTATTAATTTTTTGCTCTCTCACAAAGAAAGCTTCGTGTAAAAAGAAAAAAAGTCGTATTTTCATTGTCAATGTGCTTAAAATGTTTCAATAAACTGGAAACACACATATTTGTTAAAAATTGTCTGTATGTTTTTGTGTGTGTATATAAGAAAAGCTTCATCACTGAAGAATTATTTACCCACCAACCACGATGACATATGAACTAGGTCTCTGTAATTCTTGTCTGTACGTTGGAACAATCCCAATGTAACGTGAGTCAGTTCACGACATTGCCATCTGTCGTGAATAACGAAAAACTATCCCTCGTGAACGTAACGAAACAGAATATCTGCAATGCCAGTTCTCGACAAAGAAATTCACCGCAGTAGATAAAGTCCATTACTGGTCAGACGTGTTTTTTTTTTCTCAAGCAATTTTTTCTCGAACTGGGTTCCCGGAGGCGGTGAGCATCAAGATTTCTGACTTTTTTTGTGTGTTTTTTTTTTGGATATGAAAGTCTGGTATTTGATCGAACGATTTTTTTAAACTATCGATTTGACGATCGATAAATATCTTTTGTTTTCGCAAAAATCGACACTCTAATAGCTTTAAACAACGGCAATTTTCTTTTAACATAATATTTCGGAAATTCCATCGATTAATCACATGATAAGATATAGCATCTGTTTGGTTTATCCATTTTGGATTATCCGCAGCTCCGAACGGCAGTGCTCACCGAAAAAGTACTTTGCAGAAAGTGCATCTCGAGCATCGTCTGTACCTTCTATATAGATGAATATTTTTAGCCGAAAAAAATTACTATGACGGTAAAAACAGAGTGCATGTTAATGTTTTGGGCCGTAATAATTGTTGCTGAAGTCATAAATTTATTATCATCACTTTGTTATAAAAAAAAAAAATTTAATTTTTTGTGTCTCGGTGTAATAAATAGCACGCAAATTAATTTTTTTTTTACATTTTTACTGTAAATTTAGTTGCCGATTCGATACCAATATTCTTCTAAGCTGTTGAACACGACAAGTAATAGAATTTAGAGAAGTAATAGAAATTCGATATAATAATCGTGATGTTTGTAGCAGCTAGCATATCGATCATCATCCCGGATATTAGGTATATTTGGAGATTTTTGAAAATGGCAAGTGGGTGCAAAGAGTAATAAGAAGAAAAAAACTGTACCAAAACAACATTTTTATTTTTCCAGCATTATATTTCACGGTTGTCTCCAATCATTGATTAAATTACCATGCAATTAGCAATTTTCAATGAAACATAAATAACGATCATTACAAATTCGTCGGATCGCCATTACGAACTATCGATATTTTTACAATTTAATTATAAATTGGCGGAAGGAAATTTCCGCAAACCGGAAATCCTTCGGGAATCGGTGGTAAATCACTGGCTTCGCCAACCTGAAATACAGCCGCCATGCCAACTGCCAGATGATACAAGAAATGACAGTGAAACAGCCAGTAGCCTGAAAAAAAAAATTATTTCACGCAATTAAAAATTATTTTAAAAAATTTTCAAATTGAGATTTCGACCTAAACACGTTTTGCTTCCTCATAGAGTGAAGCTTTGTTTTCGTGAAAAAAAAGTTTTTTCGAAATTTTTATGCCAACACACGTAGGTACGAATGTTTGTGCGTAATAAAATCGGTGTCTACGCTCTAGCTTTTGTAAATTCAAAGCCATCGGGCCCAAGCTTTTTACATAGATAGTATGTAGGACAAGGATGATTGGTATTGAATTTGTCAAGAATTCCTTGAGGGATTCATCAGATTTTAGAAGATTTTGAATTTTCTTTAAAGAATTCCTTAAGGGGTTCAGTTTTTAGAAAATTTTTAAATTTTCGAAAAATGTGTGTGCGCGTTCTAACTTTCGCAATTTTGACGCTATCGTGCCCAAACTTTTTAAGTAAATTGTCTGTGAGACAAGGACGATTGGCATTAAATTTGACGAGGATTCCTCAAGGGGTTCAGATTTGAGAAAATTTTGAACTTTTCGAAAATCAAGTGTGCGTGCTCTAACATTCGCAGTTAAGACGCTATCGAGCTCAACTTTTTCACATAAATCGTCTGTGGGACAAGGATGATTGGTATTGAATTTGGCAAGTATTCCTTAAGGGGTTCAGATTTGAGAAAATTTTGAAATGTTTGAAAAATGTGTGTTTGTGCTTTAACTTTCGGAAATTTAATGCGATTGAGCCCAAACCTTTTGAATAAATCGTCTGTGAGACAAGGGAGTTTGGTATTGAATTTGGCAAGTAATCCTTGAAGGGTTTAGTTTTTAGAAAATTTTGAAATTTTTCAAATATGTGTGTGCGCGCTTTAACTTTCGCAAATTTGACGGTAACGAGCCCAAACTATTTCAGTAAATCGTCTATGAGACAAGGATAATCGGTATTAAATTTGACAAGAATTTTGGGGTTCAGTTTTTAGAAAATTTCGAAATTTTCGAAAAATGTGTGCATGCGCTCTAACTTTCGGAAATTTGACGCTGTTGAGCCCAAACTTCTTGGCATAAATCGTATGTGAGACAAGGAAGTTTGGTATTGAATTTGGCAAGTTTTCTTTGAGGAGTTTCATTTTTAGAAAATTTTGAAATATTCGAAAATCATGTGTGTGCTCGCTCAAACTTTCGGAAAATTGATGCTATTCGGCCCAAACCTTTTGAATAAATCGTCTGTGAGACAAGGCAACGTTTGGTATGAAATTTGACAAGAATTCCTTAAGGGGTTTCAGTATTTAGAAAATGCTGAAATTTTCGAAAAATCAATTAATAATTTGAATCAAATAATTTGAAAAATTATTTGAGCCAATCAAGCCACAAGGTTTTACCCTCGTAGTCTAGGTGACAAGGCAAAAAAAAAAAAGCGTGCAAATTGGAAGTTTGCACATTGCTTCCTCATTATTTTATCTAGCTCACAAAGCTTCCTCCATGAGGAAGCAAAAATTGAAAGACCCATTTGCTCATAGAGGGAGATTCGCGAGGGACATGAAATAATGAGGAAGCACTGCGCAAACTTCTAATATTTTTCTTTCTTCGTATTACCAGGATTATTCGCAAGAAATCGGATAATCGTGAATCCATTATTGTTGACGGCGTAGGTATCTTTGGCCGGTGGTCTACGTAGACGTCTTCTCATCATACCATTTCTGTGAAGTTCTCTGGCAGCCGTAACGTCGATTTTCGTTATATTGTAATCGTCACTGTATCCTTCTCCAACGACATAAAAGCTTGCCCCGTGCAAATGAAACGGATGCGAGAGTCCCTCGAAAGGGGCTGTAATAATTACGATTGATCGTTTTGAAAAATATTTTTGAATAAATTTTTGAGGCTATTATTATTATTATAATTATTTTTTAAATGACCTTCGTCGACGAGAATCAATTCGACGACCGCGTCGAGAGGAATTTTCTCGAGGACCGAACATTGGCAGGTAGTGCTGCCATAGCATCGCCGCGGTAAATCCTCGAGAGTGCAAAATTGTTCGTTGGAAATTTCATGTCGCTGGGAAATTAGGGCCGACGGTGGTGAAACGTTAGTGAGGTTGTTCCCGATGAGAGACACAACTTCATCTTCTCCCGTTGGAACTGCCCGAGAACGAATTCATGCGACAAATAAATAATCTTGAAAATTTGTAAAACGTGTATTGGTAAAATTGAGATTTTTGTTTCGAAATTTTACGAAGTCTCTCGGTCGATTTGACGTGCAAGCCATTTTCTTTTTCCTCTTCATTTTGCATCGTGAACGTGTACGAATTTTGCTAATCAGCGAAGTGTGAATGGTGCTCGAACAATTCGATATTCGAATTTTTCGAATTAACCGGATTATTTGAATCTTTCGAATTATTCGGATTATTTTAATCGTTGGAAATATTATAATTATTCGAAAAAAAAACTATCTAAACTGTAGAAATGTTTCGAGTAGTTCGAATAATGTAAATAGTTCGAAAAAATTAAAATATTTTGAATAATTTCAGTAGTTCTAATAATTCGGATAGTTTAAACAATTCGAATAGTTCCCATAACTCGAAGAATCCGAAAAACCTGAATAGATTGTGATCCGATTATCCGAATTACAATAATTCGAATAATTCGAATTGATCAAATAATTCGTACAGTTTGAGTTATCCGAATAGTTTGAATAATTCAAAAAGTTCGAATAATCCGAACAATTTTAATAATCCAAAAAGTTCGAATGATTCCGATTTGTCGAATTGTTCGAACTGTTCAAAAAATTTCGAATATTCGAACGTTCGTTATTCTATTCAATTTCGAATTATTTGTCCTTCGAATTTCGCAATCAATTGACCAAAATTTTGAATATTCGCACCTACTGATTTTTGTGATTTATAAATAATCCGCAAAAATGAGAATATATCGAAGTAACTTTGGCGTTTAATTGTACCTATGAATTCCTTGTATGTGCCTGGTTTGAAGACGTCATCGATGTCATAAGAATGAAAACCAAAAGGCACGAAAAGCGTTATGTCAGGCTCTCTCGCGAGAATTCTCGATGGCACGGGTTTTGCGCTCTCCAGTTGACTGACGCATACGAAATTTTTTGCACTTGCCGAGCCATCGCAACGAGTGTTAATTTGATTCAGGACCTCAAAAAAAAAAAAAAAAAAAAACAAACTCTTTTTTATGCTTTATGATGAAAATTATTACGATGAATTATTTTTATATAATTTATCATTTACAATTCCTGCTTCGAGGCCCGTCTCGTAAGATGGTCTCTCGAGATGAGGCTCGCTGTAGATCGCCGTTTCGTAACGAAGAATGGCTAATTGTTGAACTTTGGCGGGTGCACATTCAGCCAGACCCCTAAGTTGAATCCAATAATTGCCCGGTGCTTGGTTCGTATTCAGAACAAAATCGTAACGTTCGGCTGTTCGCAGTGGAGTAAGAATTTTTTTTTTACACATTAAATAATGAAAAAAAACAAATGAATTCTTCGTATTTTGCGCTGCACATTAGCTTAATTATAAAAATAAAACATATTTTCCTTAATTTTTCTCCCTTATCGAAATTATCGTATATTCCAGTCGCGAAATTGCTCACGAGCAAGCAAAAAAAACCGTGCAAAATTTTGTTCCACGCCAACCCTAAAATTTCGAAAAAGCGATGTTTCTCAATTACGAAATTTCGAAATCGCAAAGTCTTTCCGGGGGTATGTTCGATCTGTTATCAAACGAAATGAATTTTTAAAGCCTGAGGCTTGTGGATTTTTCAAATTACATTATCGCACAAACGATGTGTCGAAGAGCTTGTGCCAATATGTTAATTTGCAAATTTGTAATTTATAATCCGAGGAATCTTTCTTGAAAATTTAGCGTAAAATTCTTCGTGCTTTACGTGAACTTACGGATAGTGCCATGGAAAAAGAAAATCGATGCAGAACCAAACAATTAAACGAGTGAATATTTTCAATTGCAGTTGTAAAAAATTTTACAACGCTTTATTTGCTAATAATAAAAATATCACGTGTTTTGCGAATTATTTTTTTTCAGATCCAAGCAACGATTCCCAAAAATGATCTTTCTTAAATTTCAGCAACGATCCGTCTGTTAAAAAGTGTCTCGGCTTATGCCTTTGTAGGTAGTTTTTACACCGACTCCCCTGAGGGTTGCGAGCTCTCGTCATCTTTTTCCGTTGGTCTCCTCTCGTATCCGTTTGTCCCCGGTTCGATTCCCGCTACCGGAGCTTGTCGCTCACTCGCTAGATGTCAGCACCTGGGACAGAAACAATCGTAGTTCGTACGCCCTCCCTCTGGAGCTACGTCCGAGCCCGTTTGTGCTTTCACCATCAGCTGTGCTACGGCAACGCGTCTCGCTGCCGGAGCTTGTCTCGCACACGCTAGGTGTCAGCACTTTGGGACAGAGGCAGTCGTAGTTCGTACGTCCTGTTTCTGGAGCTACGTCCGAGCCCGCTGTGCTTTCTATCTGCCGTGCTGAGGCATCGGGAATCGAACCCGAGACATGTTCGCAGCCTTTCGGTCACCACACCAAGGCGCTGCTTCCCTTTGGATCTAAATTTTTTAGGTGGGTTCCGAACCACCGGGGTCGCAGAAAAAGAACTTGGAAAATTTTTTCTATCGGTACCGGCGGTAGGAATCGAACCCGGCCCCATCGCATGCCACTGCGTGTGAGCCGGGAACGTTACCACCGCGCTACTGCTCCCCTTTTTGTCTCGGCTTATGCTAATTTCTATTTAAAAAAAAAAAAAAAAAAAAACAAAACAAAACGAAACAAAGATCTACCAGCTCCGATGAGGAGCGAAATCCTGAAAAATCTCGTTGTACTTTAAATCACCTCAATGTAAAACTCGTTAAAATTTACCGGAAAACGAGGTGATACTGTCGACATTTACGGGTATCACGGGTTCACCGTCGGACGCTATAACCGTCAAATTGTGTCCCTGAATTGTCATCTGAACGGGACACGTTAAGCTACAGCTGTTGATCATGCGAAAACGATAACGACGTCCTTGCTTCACCGTAAACGTAGCGAGAGGACTCGTGGTAGTTTTTCCGTTCGCGGGATCCTGCGATGGTTGTTGATATCTCTCAGATAATTTTCTCAAATAATTGACAATATTAACGAGGAAAAAAAAAAAAAAATAAACAAACAAACCAACCGTCCATTGGCCCATGCCATTGATGAGAAAATTGTCGGGCAATTGGCGTGTATTTCGTACCAAATTGCCGGGAAAATGAGACTCGGGTGAATCGTGAAACCAATCGGTGAGAAATATGACATTCTCGATTTCGTCATGATCCCAGACTTCGTTGTTGGGCTCGTTAATTTTTGGCTCACGCACGATCAATGCACCCTCGAGACCCTCGCCCTTCTGTAGGCCGGTATGAGAATGCCAAAAATGAGTGCCCGAATTCTTCGCTCTCCACTGATATCGGAATGTCGTTCCTTCCTGAATTGGACATTGCGTGACGTATGGCACACCGTCGTAATACTGATAACCATTTTGAAAGATTCCATGCCAATGCAGAGTAATGCCATTCCCGTGTATACGATTATCGACGTCTATGACGACGTAATCATTGAGACAGACCATTATCGAAGGTCCCGGATACATTCTGTTCGCAACTTTAATACCGGATAGCTCGTAACCATCGGCTGTTATACACTGACAGTCGGCGGTCAATCTGGACGTTGAATTTCTGCGACACGTCTCGCAAGCTCGCGTCAGTGTCGCGTAATTCTCAACCGTAAAGTGGTAGTAACATGTTTTTGGTTTTTCGCCGATTACGCATGTACGAGCGCACTCCTCGGGTGTCGAGAGGATTCGATTATTCTCCGAGTCTGACGGGTACTCGAGTGAATTAGTCTTCTTTGAGGAATTTTCTTGATTCGAACGACTCCCTTCATTTGGAGAACTTCCTTCATCCGAAGAACTTCCTTCATTTGACGAACTTCCCTCACTCGAAGAACTGTCTTCACTCAAAGAACTTCCTTCTTTCGAAGAACTTCCTTCACTTGACGAGCTTCCATCATTTGCAGAACTTACATCATTTGAAGAACTTCCTTCATTGGAAGAACTTCCATCTTTTGACGAACTTTCTTCCCTTGTTACATCCTCCCCGTTACTCGAATCCGCTGTTAGCGAACCCGATTTTTCAGCCAATTACCAAACAAATCACCGCTGTCATACATCTCAATCATAAAACTTACCGCATTCTGCACCGATGACGATACTCAGAGTGATAACTAAAAATATAACTGAGAGTCTCATTGTTTCACCGTACGACTGAACGTCTTTTTCGAGTTTTCCCAGCCCGAATTTCGCTTTATATCCACCGTTCACTTCTCTATCATGCATGACCGCTTGTGTTTGAGAAAAAAAAAAAAAAACAATCTTAAATGCAGTTATTTGCAAGTACATTACGCTAATATTGCGCCGAAATTTATATTCCTCCACGCAGTTCGGAGCTGATACGGAAGCTTTGAATATTTTCATATTATATCCACGCTGTACGTTATTTTTCACAATCGCGATTTTATTTTTGACTATTTTACCGGTAATAGATGATAATTCGAGTATTATGTATGTGAAAAGAAAAAAAATGCTTCCGGGATTTTCTATTATTGTAGGCTTTCGTTGCTCCTGGAAAGCCTGTTGTTTTGGCACAAAATTTGACCCTCGATTTATCTGCTCGAATACATATAATTACCATACGAATGTATATTACAAATACGAACAAAAATATTTGCGAAATTGTGGGTGTAGTTCCAAAAAGTCCATACTGCTTTTCTCCTTTAAATTTTGTATGCTTATGTATTTTGACTCGCTGAACACGAATATGATAATTAAAATTGGCGCGAATTTTATTTTCAAGGTCAAAACTCGAAAAAAATTTTAACAGGTTTTTCTATCTTATTTTAATAAACATTGATCTTAGAGAAAAATGTTTCACACGAAAGTTGTAGATTACAGAAAAATATACATTTTATGCTGTATACATTTTTTGTCTAAAACAATTTTTTTCGATAAAAATGGGATAATGCTCTATTTTTTAAGACCGTGAAAGAACTCTTCAGTGGTGACGTGATGCATAATAAGGTTGGAGTCTTTAAAGTGCATGTTTTTTTGGTTTTTTCGTTTTTTTTTTGTTTTTTTTTGCTTTTTTTGTGTTTTTGTTTGTTTTTTTTACTTTTCATTTTTTCGTTTGGGTTTGGAGGTGTGTATGCGTGCGTGCGTGCGTTCGTGCGTCCGTGTGGGTGTGTGTGTTTGTGCGCGCGCAGGTTTGGGTGTAGGTTTGGATTTAGGTTTGGGTTTGGGTCATAATATAATACACTTGGACCTCGATTTAATGGCCCTCGATTTAATATCGCCCACCATATGGCATTTATCGATCGGTTTTTCGCGTGGTGGGAGATGGTGGGGGACGCTTAAAGTCTCCCCGATCAGGCCCGTAGCATGGAGTGCCGATGCGCAGATATAGCATGGGTGGGCATACGCTACCTCGATTTAACAAGGTGCGATGCGGAGCCGGTCCCGCCACTGGCCGTTAAATCGAGGTTCTAGTGTATTGGGTTAATGAAAGCGAGCGTGGCTCAGTTGGTCCAACTCTGGACTGCCACGCAGGCGGCCAGGGTTCGTCCGTCCCGCGGCCGGTACCAGTGGAATTTTCCAAATGCCTTTTCTGCGAGCTCGGTGGTTCGAAATCCACCTAAAATTATAGGTTCTCCCAAATACACTGGGCCGGTATCGAAGAGGTTGCGAAATAAACAGAAACTATTAGTTCCTCAAATGAACAGAAAAACTATGCGCCCAGTGTATGAAGGAGCCTTAAGCCCGACAGGGCAAGGCAGGTGCCCCCATCAGTACAGAATAATATTGGGTTATAATATTGGGTTATAATATTGGGTTATAATATCAAAATGAACGTATCTGCCAAATTTCAGATCGATATTCGGTTGACGCTTTTCGGAACTTTATCCTCCCTTTTTTTCTTGAAAAAAAATTGCTTTAGACAAAAAATATGTACAACATAAAATGTGTATTTTTCTATAATCTACAACTTTTGTGGGAAACATTTTTCTTTAAGGCATCTTCTCACTTTAAGCGCCTCAAAAATAGGCTGTTTTTGCGATTTTTTTTCGAGGATTTTTGCTTAAAATTATGGGATAAAACGGATCCTATGTAATAAACACATCTTTCAAGTACATGAAAAAATTTTTTTAAAATTTTTTTAAACAATTATTATAATACATCAGTAGCATCGAAAAACCCGTGTAAAAATGTTATGGTCGTGGCTTGTTGATGGTATCTCCGAGACGGGTCGTCTGAAACAAAAAAATAAAACTGTTTTAGATTCAGTATGTCAGTGGCTATAGCGCATATCATCAGATTTTTGATATTCGCGAAAATAACAAAATGGCGCACGTTTTTCGAAAAAGTAAAAAAAAACCACGATTTTTTTGCAGTTTTTTGTAAAAAAAAAATTCTTAAAATCAAAATTTCAAAAATCTGATGATATGCGCTATAGCCATAACTATGAAGCATATGTCATTCAAATTTCATGACAATCGGCCGGATAGTTTCCGAAATTTCATCAACAAAGCACCGAAAAACCTTGTTTTGAGATAACTGCGTTTAAAGTTTTGGTTGCAGAAAAATCATGAAAAAACCTTACCTCGGGTTAATCAGCGATGCCTGCTCCATACAATGGACCTTCCGATTGACATTTTTGAAGATATGTACTTTCAAAATTAAAAAAAAAAAAAAAATCGATTTTTTTAAATTTCCAAAGTGAGAAGACGCCTTAAGATCAATATTTATTGAAATATTATAGAAAAACTTTTTTAAAATCAGTTTTTTGGCAATTTTTTCGAGTTTTGACCTTGAAAATCAAATTCGCGCCAATTTTAATTATCATAATCGTGTTCAGCGATTCAAAATACATAAGTATACAAAATTTAAAGGAGAAAAGCGGTACGGACTTTTCGGAACATTATATTTAAATGTATTTTCATTACATATAATATATTTCATATTTGAAAAAAAATTGAAAAATATATTTACCATTCAATGTTTTTCCGGAATGTGTGTGTGTTTGTTTTTTGGAATTTTCAATTACGAGTGCTTTAAGTACCCAGTCATTTATTTAACCAAGTACTGCTTGTCGAGTAATCAAAGATACATAAAGTTACGTGGACTTTTCCTTATGCTATAAGTTAAGATATTCCGGTCGCCTGAATTGTCAAACGCGAGCGTATATTTACGTGAAGAATGATGACTTTTACATGACATTTTTATGCGCCCGTAAAATAACACCAGCCAGCACTATACTAAGTTTATGGTCGCGAAAACATAATCTCTTACATATGTTTGGCAGTTTACGGTGATCTGAGTATCTAAACTTGGCATATGAGTCCCCGCAAATGAACCACTTAACCCTTAGCGGCCACACCTCATCCAGGCCCCATAGCCGTCGAATGGGGCCTGGGGTAACTAGTTACCCCGTGTGGCCGCTAAGGGTTCAGGATGTTTCACACAAAGTTAAGAATAGAGAGAACTACGTGAATTTTGGATATCTTCTCACGCAGAGTGTAAAGATTATCCTTGCAAAATTTCAAGATCATGGACTTATCGGTTTCATTGATATATCTTCTTGATAATCTCGATTATGTTAGTTTTACGTAAATTATCGTATACCCGGGTTATTTAACGAAAATTATAAAAAAATTGTCAAAATTCGTTCAAAATGAAACAATTTCGATACAGCATAAAAAAATTTTTAAACATATTTTTTACGACGAATTTAAACTTTTTCAATTATTCGTTAATAAAATATTGAGCGAAATTTATGGGAAAAACTGTGTGTGATAAACCAGATTAGATATTAAAATTCATGAAAAAGAATAATAATATTTCTAAATATTTAGTTGACAATCTAAACAATTTTTTTTAAATTTATTATAAATAACTTCTCAATATTATTGTTATCAAAACTCAATATCCTCGGTGTCTTCGGTGTCGTTGATTTTTTTTAAGTTTTTAACTAATCGGGATCTACTACAATTCACAATGACTATTATTGTTGGATGGGAATGTCATTAAGCACATCCTTAAAACGTGTGTGCAGCGCACCTCTATGCGATTCCGAATGGCATACTGCATAGTTGAGCGAAATTCTGTGCACAAGCAACGCCCGGGGGCCTCGGCGTTATATGATCGAGGCGCGCTTTTTCACTTGCGAGAAATGGCTCTCCGGTAGCCATCTACCGGTGGCCGAGGAGTACTACACTCTAGCGTGCATAGAGCCAGCTGCGAGTATGGGCCACGTGTAAAGATTGTTGGTATAGCATGCGAAGAATATAAAGAAATTTGGCACTGTAACCTAAATCAAATCTTATGACGTAGATTAATGATTTCAGCATATATTTAGTTTCCATTTTGGGTCAATTTTGTATGTATTATGAACTCGTAAATACAGGCTAGCATATACTTTCACGTGTATGAACTAAATATTTTTTATATTTTCTGCTCATATAATCACGGAAATTCCAAAATATATAAAAATATATTTCAAATGTATATTTTTCGATATATCGTACTTTACTTACACTTTATTTCCATGAGAATCACGGAGATGGTATCGAACAATTGCAATTCAATTCCAATTATTTAAAAATTCTTTTTATTCGTCATACATTCCTTCATCAGAGCATATCGACTAAAATTATAAATACCTGAACAAATAAATACATACATTAATCGAGGATACCCCGAATTTCATGATTTTTTTTTATCTCATTGCATTGCACCTTGGCGATGCTCATCCGTTTATCGGTGGTATGAAATTGCCGCACTGCGGGAAATCCTTGGGAATCGGTGGCAGATCACCGGGTTCACCAACGTGGAAAATCGCAGTCATGCCGGACAGCAAGTGAAAGAGAAAGTGACAGTGGAAAAGCCAGTAGCCTGAAAATGAAAAAAAAATAAATAAAAACGTCGAGCTAGTGTGAAAAAATTCACACGGAAGAAAAAAAAAGCAAACAACTGTCTCGTTTGTTTCAAATAAAATTTGTCATTACCAGGATTGTCGGCGATAAAACGGATTACCGTAAAGCCATTATTGGGCACGGCATACGTGTCCTTGGCTGGTGGTCTCGAGAGATGTCTGTACATTTTGCCTTTTTTGTCGAGACGCTTGACTTTGTTAACGTTTATGCTCGTAATATTGTACTCGTCGGCGCAACCGTGACCGATAACATGAAAAGAGTGACCATGCAAATGGAAAGGATGCGAGAGGCCCGGAATTTGAGCTGAAAATAGGATTGATTTTAGTTTTTTTTTTTTTAACGAATTAAATTTAAGGTTATTCTTATCCAGGAATCTGATTACAGCAAATTCGTTCTGTCTCTCATTCTCATATATTATTTTATGTGATAATTTTCAACACGGAGTAAAATTTAAGCAAAAAACATTCCTTATTTCCATGATTAGCGAGATAAACTTCCCTTTATTAACGTTAAGAGCATGTGAAAGCTCGATTTTCGCCGACTGTGACGGTAAAACAGAGTGCATACTAATATTTGAAACAATATGCCATATTCCTTAACTATGAAACCGAATTATTTGAAATTTGAACACGTTAGTCCGGTCGCCTATATCTAGATGCTGAAAGCTAGAAAATTTAAAAATTCAATGTATCTCTATACATTTTTCGGCTTAAATCCGAGAGATCTAAAAAGAAATGGATGTAATAATTATTGTACAGTATAATTCCGAAAAATCTGGCAATTAAATTCTAGACTAATGAAAACCGTATCCAACGAGCATTATTAAGTTCCGGTTCGCTAAAAATGAGAGAAATCGCATTTTGGTTTAAAAATGTACTTGCTATCGTGGATTAATTGCTGCACAGATAGTTCTTAAATATTTCACCGGCGCGGCGGCGCCACTTTCAAGTTATCTGAAAAAATCTGAAAAATCGCTTCCACGAGTCGATCAATTCGAGATTTTGATGCACTTGCTATGAAAATTCTACAAGTTTCAATATTTCCTACTGTATATCAACGCCATCGGAGTTCCTCGTCGCCTTTGACATGATCTTAAGGAGGTTCTTAAAATCAATTGAACGCGGCAAGGGGAACGTGATGGCGCAGCGTGGGCAACGCGCGGGGCAGGTTACGTTCGGAATTTGTTTCACCAAATACGTTTTCATTTTATTAATTTGCCATTACTCACGCTCAATTCTGTTTACAAGTATATTTCAAAATCGGCACGGTGAAAGATTTTCTTTATGGGCAAATTCCCGGGTAGCACAAATGTCCAATCGGTAACGATAAGTTATCGTTTCTAGGTTGCCTTTCGGATATTACTGAAAGGTATCCAGTTTACATCGTTTAATCGACATCTATTTTACCGTTGTCTAAACGATGACTTTATTAGGTTTCCTATACGACTAGTAAAATAGTTGTCGAAACGTCATCAATTTATTTAGTCTGATTGATGGGTATTTTAGGATATTCAAAAGGTGTCAATTAATTGTCATCTAATGTATTTGTACAAAAGTTGTCCACATGATATCTTTCTGTAGGGCTGTTTTTAGTAGGGTTGTCAATTTAATGTTAACCAGTATATGTTCACGTAAACGTTGTCCAAGAGATATCTTTCGGCGGAACTATTTCTGCTCCCGTTTGCAGTGAACTAAAAAGTTATCTTTTTTATGTCTTTTTTATGTTGGCAATATGCCGTCTACAAGTAAGGGTGACTCCCCACGGAGCGTAACTTGCGTACGCTTGCGTACGCGTAACTTGGGGATATTGGTTATGGCGGAAAATCACTAGCAGATTACGCTATTGCACGGTCTTACATGCACATGGCGCGTATTTTGATGAATATCGCGTAAAGCGTAATCAGCGCAACCAATCACAAATAGCGAAATACATTAATTACCAGGACAAAAAAAGTAATCAAAATTTCCATTGGATGCTGTAAAGTAGCGTTGCGCTAAATACGCGCCATGGGGAATGAGTACTTCAGATGCGAGAGTGTGTGACAGCGGAATATATGTAAATAAACAATTGGAGCTCTAACCTATCCCAACCCAACCATACAAAGCTCCACGAGTTTCGGTAATGTCATTAGCATATATTAATGAGTATAAGCACTAATCATTAAAAAAAAAAAGCTTTTGCATATAAATACACGAGCCAAATACACGAAATCTTGGTGTTCGATAATTTTTTTCATAAAATGGTTGAAATGACATTTCGTGCAATACACAGATACACACCAAAATACATGTAACATCGGCGTAGTACCGCAGAAAATTGGTTTAAGCGTAAAATAATAGCGCAAGAGCGTAAAAATTACAAAGCGGATAACGAATCCCTAGATGCGACGTCCTGATTGGTCGAATCATCTTACGCGTACGCAAGCGTACGCAAGTTAGGCTCCGTGGGGAGTCACCCTAATCCCTTATAAGTTATGACGCCGAACGCACGTTCGGCGTAGGTGACAAAACGTTTTGTCACCTACGGCGTCGAGATAAAATTAACACTTGCAGTGAATGAAGAATACGTTTTTATCTTTCTATTGTCACGGGTTTTTATATTATACCCGTAAGTATATGCCTCGTTGTTTTATTATTGAATTTTTAATTTTTGTATAATTTACTTTCATTACATTTTGTTAGGTTAACTTGATAGAATATTCTATCAAGTTAACCTAACAAAATGTAATGAAAGTAAATTATACAAAAATTAAAAATTAAAAATCTTGCAACTAAGATATCTTTTGGATGTCCCACTATGGTGCCATTAAGGTGTCATTTTGTCAACTATTTTTAGATGTCTATAAGATACATTTAAGACATCATTTCGATTTGAACCCGGATGCTATGAATTCGTCTAATTCATGCCTCTAAACGATATCTTTTAGCTGTGGCAATTCGACAACGTTATGCCTCCGTATTGGCAACCGATAAGCGATCGCCATTTGTTGGCATTTTGTCAATTGTTATGGCTCCCTTATAGTTATCATTAAGACAGCAATAAGTTCCCATCTGGACCGACATAAGTGATACAATTCGTGATACAAAAAGGTATCTTTTCGCCAATAAAAAAGTTATCCTGAACTTTATCTGGGTGTCTTTCGGACATCTTATAGATAACATATCGCTACCTGGGTTATATCTATGAAGGTCTAATCTGTCGTTAAAGCAGTTCTTCGGGGAAATGTTACCGTTTTTTCACTCCTAAAATAATCTCCAATCGTAGCTTCGAATACTTCTCCCATAAGAGCCCACGTATAAGCGGCATATTTAATGTTTTTTTTTTCTCCTCAACTACGTGGTCAAAAAATCTAAAATAATTACGGTGTATTCCTAGTACCAGCAAAAACCTCCCCTCAAATTTTAGAATCATTATTACTGTTTTTCTCTGAGTTAAGAACCTCCTTAAGACTTTACCAGTCATTGTAAAACAAACAAACAAAAATACGAGTATCCTTGTCGATGGAAAGAGTGCACAGTTAAAAAAAAAAACTGTGGGTGCTTTCTACCCCTTTGTGAGAAGGTTTTTCGAAAATAATTGCTCTATTCAAGCTTTCATCGAATAATAATCGAATTTTGTTTTCTTTTTTTTTTTCAAAAGTTCATACTTTTTCCTTGTGGAAGTTGATTTTTACGGAGTGATCCTCGAATCGAATGATGATCAGATTAATTCGTGAATTCATTAGTATTGTTTTTTTTTCATTCTACATTTTTTCCTTCGTGAATCTCATGTAACATTGATGCGAAAAAGCCTTCATAGAAATTAAAGCTCGACCAGTGATTGTCGAGTTGGAAATTTTTTCATACTTTTGACACAAATACGTCTCTACTACTCACGAAATTTTAAATTTAATTGTTTTAAATCTTTGGTGAAAAAAAAATAATAATAGTAGTAGTAGTAGTAAGTTTTACTTGCATAGCCTTTTCGGCTTTTTACAACACTTTCATTCACTATATCACTATTACACTGGGCCCACTATTTTAGTTTTTCTGTTCATTTACGGAACTATTTTTCTCTCTCGATTTTTGCAACCTCATTGCTATTGGCCCAGTGTATTTGTGAGAACCTACAATTTAAGGTGGGTTTCGAACCACCGAGCTCGCAGAAAAAGCATCTGGAAAAATCCATTGGTGCCGGCCGCGGGATCGAACCCTGGCCGCCTGCGTGGCAGTCCAGAGTCGGACCAACTGGGCCACTGCTCGCTCTAAAAAAAAAATAATAATAATCCTATCAAAACTTGAACCTTTACAGGCAAAAACGTACCTTCATCGACGAGAATAATCTCGACGAGTGCACCCAGTGGAAGATGTTCGACGTGAGTACACTCGCAGGGACGCGTGTCTTTGCACTTTGCTGGTAAATTTTTCGACGAACAAATCTCCCTATCGGGAATATCCTCGGATTGCGTGAGCAGCGGCGAGCTTGGTAAAACATTCGTAATATTCGCCACCAGACCAACCCCTTCAGTACCTCCGGCGACTGGAATAAACAGAATATCTACGTATTTGATCATTTGAAAAAAAAATTTTTTTTAATCGATCATATATGCTGTGCAGAGCGGGATAAAATTTGGTTTGACAAAAAAAATTAAATATATTTTAAATAATAATAATAACTCAATTTAATTAATAATTATACGGAAAACAATGAACATATAAATAATGGCATCGATTTTCTGTAATTTACCAATTACACTAGGACCTCGATTTAACGGCCAGTGGCGGGACCGGCTCCGCATCGCACCTTGTTAAATCGAGGTAGCGTATGCCCGCCCATGCTATATCTGCGCATCGGCACTCCGTGCTACGGGCCTGATCGGGGAGACTTTAAGCGTCCCCCACCATCTCCCACCACGCGAAAAACCGATCGATAAATGCGGCATGGTGGGGACTGTCTATTAAATCGAGGGCCATTAAATCGAGGTCCTAGTGTAGTGAGACGTGACAGAAAGATTTTTCTCGTTCAAGCCAACTCAGTATAGTATTTACTGATCATTCTGGCACAGAGATGGGCAGTACTTCAAGTACCCTGTACTGGCGATGTACTTGAAGTACAAAGTACATTAAAAGTGTTTCAAGTATTGCACTTAAATTCCCAAGTACTCGACTTGTACTTTAAGTATTTGGACTTAAATTTGCAAGTACTTTACTGTACTTCAAGTACTTTTCAAGTACCAAGTATGAAGTACTTTTGAATACGCCTTGCTAATGGTTGCATGGATAACGCTTTTGAATATAGTACAATTGAGGAACGTTCTCCGCCATCTTTGGTTAAGATTGTAAGGAATAACCGTTCAAAGGCTCAAGCTACGTTAGTTACGGTGTCATTGTCAATGCATGGCTCCGTTTTTAACAATCCGTGTATTGTATTCTTTATTTTTTCTTTTTCAAACTTGAAGCTAAATAAATATTAATTACAATCGTCAATGCTATTTTTTAAAATTATTCATAATTCTTCGTTCAAATTTTTCTGTTCGAATCTGCCTAATCCGAGCGAATTGCACAATGTGAAAATATGTTTCGATACAAAAAGTACTCGAATCGAAATCAAATGAGTTTAAAGAGTACTTAAGACATCAAATATGAGTACTTGAACTTACGAGATGCATACCTGAGAACTTGAAAAATATTTGATACTTGATACTTGACGTATTTCAAGTACTTGATACCTCAAGTACATGGTACCCTCAATTACTTCAATCATTTAGTACTTCAAGTACTGAGTACTTGAAGTACCTGGTACTTGATGTATTTAAGATACTTGGCACTTGAAATTCACGAGTACTTCAAGTACTTACAGTACTTTGTACTTTGTACTTAAAGTACTTTCCGGTACTTTGCCTAGCTCTGTTCTGGCAATATTGACCGCAATGATTCTAGTATTGTATGTCTCTTGTTGTCAAAAGTGACAAACAAGGAGTTCTCGATCTCGAGCGTGATAAATATTTCAAGTACTTCAAATATTTAGTACTTCTTAAAGGTACTTGATGTATTTAAGATACTTGGCACTTGAAATTCACGGGTACTTCAAGTACTTACGGTACTTTATACTTTGTACTTAAAGTACTTTCCGGTACTTTGCCCAGCTCTGTTCTGATAATATTGACCGCAATGATTCTAGTATTGTATGTTTCTTGTTGTCAAAAGTGACAAACAAGGAGTTCTCAATCTCGAGCGTGATGCATATTTCAAGTACTTCAAATATTTAGTACTTCTAAAGGTACTTCAAGTACTGAGTACTTGAAGTACCTGGTACTTGATGTATTTAAGATACTTGGCACTTGAAATTCACGAGTACTTTAAGTACTTACAGTACCTTGTACTTTGTACTTGAAGTATTTACTGGTACTTTGCCCAGCTCTGTTCTAGCAATATTTACCGCAATGATCCTAGTATTGTATGTTTCTTGTTGTCAAAAGTGACAAACAAAGAGTTCTCGATCTCGAGCGTGATAAATACGGGATTCTCGTTGTCAATTGTAACCAATACCGTGTGATCGACGTCAATAGTAATGAATGTGGAGTTCTTGATGTCCAGAGTGATAAATTCTGGGTATTCTTCGTTGCCAAAGGGACAAATCCGAGATTCTCCACGTCAACAGTAAAAAAAAAATACCGAATTCTCGATGTCAAGAGCGATAAGTACGGGATCCTCGTTGTTAAAAGTGACAAATACGGGGTTTTTGTTTTCAAAAGTGACGAATACGGGGTTTTCGAGATCAAGAGTGAAAAATACGAGATTCTAGATGTTAATGCACTATAGGACCTCGATTTAAAGGTCTTCGATTTAAGCGACAGTCCCCGTCATGTTGCATTTATCGATCCGTTTTTCGCGTGGCGGGAGATAGTGGGGGATGCTTCAGGTCTCCGCGGTCAGGCCCGTAGCACACTAAGTGCCGATGCGCGGATACAGCATGGGCGGGAGTACGCAACCTCGATTTAACAAGGTGCGATGCGCAACCGGTCCCGCCACTGACCATTAAATCGAGGTCCCGGTTTAGTGACAAATACATCGTAGCCTGATTCACCTGGTGTGAAAAATTCTATTACACCACAATTTCCGTCTGAATTGACGAAAATTTTTTTTTCTTTTTTACGTTTCACGAAGCGACTTAATCATTATTATTTTTCCATGCATATTTAACTTGCGGAAAAAGAAACGTAATACAGCTTGCCATTTCGTTATGATCGCTCAAACACTTGTACAAACTAAATAACAAATCGTAAAATGAATTTTTCCTCCTGCAATATATGGAAATATTGTATGAATTGTTTTTTTCAGAAGATATCATACCCAAATACTTCCGGTATGTGCCAGACTTGAAGATAACCTCGGCTGGATAAGTGTAGAAATTAATGGGCATGTAGAGCTTAACGTCGGGCTCCTTTCTGAGGATTCTTTTCTCAACGCGTCTGGCACTCCGGAGATTACTGATGCACAGTGTATTGGCTGGACGACCGCGATTGTTACAAATAACGTTCAATTGATTGAGAACCTGAGATAAAAGGTTGTCGCATAGCGAATTACATACACGCTATCGGAATGAAAATTATCGATGTTATTTCCCCAATGGTTCGTTGGCTTTTGTTTTTTTTTTTGGTTTTTTTTTTTCCCTTCACTTACAACTCCCTCGTCAACACCGTCCTCGTACGTTGGTTGCTTGTTCTCGTTGATCGACGTGGTGGCCGATTCGTAACGAAGAATTCCCAATTGTTGAAGTTTCCTTCCAGCGCATTCGCCGAGACCGCGAAGTTGAATCCAATAATTGCCGGGAGCTTTGTCGGTATGAATAATGAAATCGTAACGCTCGGCTGTGAAGCAGACACATCGTGCAAATATTGAAAAATACCGTTTGACTTCAAATGACTGAACATAACAATAAACAGTTTTCTCGATTGGTTCGTTCTTTTTTTTTTTTAATTTCTCCTCTCACGATTGATGTAGCTTTGTGATTTACCGGAAAACGATGCGATACTGTCAACGACGGCGGGCTTAAGGTTTTCACCATCGCTCGCTATGACGGTGAGATTGTGTCCCTCGATGCTCAATAAAACGGGACAGGTCATGCTGCAGCTATTGATCATGCGATATCGATAACGATAGCCTCGTTTCACCGTGAATGTGGCTAGTGATGTGTTGGTCGTAGTTCGAGCACCGGATGTCTGCAAACGCGCATAAATCTTGGAATATTTTGCTCCATCTATTTTTTTGTTTTGTTTATTGATCGATAATCGATTGAAGAACACGTTGCGATGGTTAATCTTACCAGGCAAATTTTCGCGAGAAAACAATGATTTGCCTGCGTTCATTTTTAGCCCGCCTCGATGAATTGTTAATATACTGTAATTTGTTTAAAAAGAACGTTTTCATGGAACGTGCGGTTTTAGAAGTGACAGTTTTATGATTTTTTTTTAAGTAGCACAGGCTTTGGTCAGTACTGGGATGGGTGATCGCTTATACTCTTGGCTTGCACGCTGATTATTGGGCAATTTTTTTTTCTTCTGAGTAGGATAATGCAACTGAAAGTACGGTAAAACGTAGCAGCCAGATTTTCGGCAGTTTCCTTGTGCCCGTGTACAAATTCGATGGGGTGTAGTGCATATCAAGAAGGAGTTGCTGCGGGCAATACTCTTGGGAATTTCAAGGAATAAAATGGAAATGGGAATAAAAGTGTCGGGACGTGAAAATCTGAAAAGATACCGGATGGGGAAACGCTAATGGAAGAATAAAAATTTGAAAAAAATTAAGCCAAGGACATCATTGAAATAGTTTAAAGGAAAGAAGAGACGTAAAAACTCGAAGAGTTATACGATGAAACAGCGCTAATGAAAAGTGTTTAAGCTAATAGACGCTAGATTTAGGCCAGTTTTTCAAAAAGGTTCATATCGATGCCTATTTTTTTCGATTTAAGTTTCTTCGATCTTAAGGATGTATCGGACGTACCTTCCCAACCAAAAGTGACTTTCGTCGCCAATATTGCATACTTCATGATGAAATAAAAATCGGAAAAAATTCAACCACAATAAAGACGATTAATGTTGAATAATAATAATGCCAAAAAGTTATCAATAAATTTAGTTTAACAAATTTTTAGGGAAAGTTTTTTTTGACACGTGAAATGAATTCGTTGATTTTTCTGACTACGTATTAAGTTTTTTTAAATTTTCTTATCATTTTGAAATTTCAGTTTTCGGAAATTCGTAAGGGTTGTATTTACGAAACTATTCGTTCAATACCCTGAAAACTTCTTAATCGTAATATACAACGTTTTTACGAAAACATATCCAAAATTCATGATTTTTCCTCAATTTTTCAAAATTAGAAAATTTTTGAAAACCGAAATTTCAAAATGATAGGAAAATTTAAAAAAAATTTCTATGTAGTCGGAAAAATCAACGAATTCATTTTACGTGTCAAAAAAAACTTTCCCTAAAAATTTGTTAAACAATGTTTTGTTTAAACAATTTATTTATAACTTTTTGGCCTTATTATTATTCAAAATAAATCTTCTGATCCTTTTTGTTATGATTGAATTTTTTCCGATTTTTATCTTATCATAAAGTATGCAATATCGTCGACGAAAGTCACTTTTGATTGGGAAGGTACGTCCGATACATCCTTAATGTCATGGTAAAGAGAGCACAAATCTTTCTTTTACACTCCATTTTTCAACTGTTACCGAGACATTCCAAGAATATTATTTTTTACAATTGCAAAGCATCCTCTACGATCAATCATCACTAATGATTCCTGTTAGATTAACGAGATTGGATTTCTCGTAGAGGACGCTTCGTAATTATCAAATCGAACTTTTCTTAAAATTTTATTATATCGTCATATATATCCACATTTTTTTACTGACATAATGAGTCAGGATCACCTAATGTATCCTCAATATACGAAAAATATGGGAAATCCGGTTTCTGAAATTTTTAGAAGTCAAGTCCGTAATATTGGCCTAGATTTGATGTGTTATCGGGCACATTAGTATTTGGAAATTTGCTACAATGAATTAGCCATCAACCATTTATAATAATAAAAACATCTAAAACGAGGAGCTTAAATAAAATTTGCTGTAACCGATCAAAATGATTTGCAAAATCAACCCCACAAAGATACTGCATAAAAAAATGCCTCATGTTCAATTCCGCAAACTCCAAGATTTTTTCCGTACATTTATCGTCCCGTTAATTTTTTTTTTTTTTTTTTACACGGTAACCAGACTATTTCACAATCAAGGATCCACCGTTATTGATACCATCATCCCCTCGATTGAATTTCACCCAATAAAATTTGTCAAACGATATTATCGTTTCAAAGTATCGCTCCATATTGCGCGCGTCACGCACATACGACTCACCGTCCATCGGCCCAATCCATTGATCAGAAAATTGTCAGGATGTTGTCCGGGATTTTTCAAGCGCGTACCGGGATAATGACCCGCGGCGGAATCGTGAAGCCAATCGGTAAGAAATATGACATTGTCGTTATCGTCAAAGTCCCAGAGATCGCTGTTGGGCTCTGTGGTATCGGCTTCGCGAACGATCAACGAACCGTCGAGACCGTCGGCCTTGTGAAGACCCGAGTGCGCGTGCCAAAAATGGGTACCAGCATTGTTGGCTCTCCATTGATATCGGAATGTCGTGCCTTCCGGAATCGGACATTGCGTCACGTACGGTACACCGTCGTAATACTGATAGCCATTTTGAAATAATCCATGCCAATGTATCGTAATACCATTTCCGGGCACGTGATTCGCCACGTCGATGATCACATAATCATTCAGGCAGACCATTATCGCCGGTCCTGGATACATTCTGTTTGCGGTTATCAGACCCGATATCTCGTAACCGTCGCCCATTATACACTGGCAGTCCTCCGTCAATCTCGTCGTTGTGTTCGAGCGACACAGGTCACATGCAGCCGACATTGTCGTGTAATATTCAACCGTGAAATGATAATAACACGTTTTTGGTTTTTCACCTTCGACACATGGACGCGCGCACTCCTCGGGTGTCGATAACTTTTGTCCCTTCGATCGCCTTTCTTCTGTGAATAACGGAAAGTTCGATTTGGAATATGTTGCTTCTCTCTCTTTCTCTCTCTCTTTCTGCTGTATGTGTGTGTGTGTGTGTATAGGCGATTGGAAAAGCCGTGGCAGCGCGCGATCCAGATCGCGAAGGATCGAACCGAGCGAGAGTCAAAATTGAGAAGAATGTGGTAACTCTGGGGCGAGGATGCGAGAACATCCGAGTAAAAATGAGAAAGAAAATTCTTCAGGGGTTATATCGAGTCTGAAGAGCATAAAAAAGCGAATTTTTTAGGACGTTTTGTATTTGAAAAAATAACATTTGAGGAGTATTTACGATTTTATTCGTGTAAAAATATTCATTTACAAGGAAGTTACAGTCAAACCCCGGTCCTTGTCCACTCTTGGGATCGAAGGTTGAAACCTTCCCTGTCCACGAAACAGCTGACTGTTGAGAAAGACGTTCGTTCAATCGCGAAAGAGTTGTAGGTCCGTACCGATTGAATTTATGCTCCCGGGCACAAATGCGTCATAAAACGATGAAAATTTTATATAAATCTTTTTTCAATACGGCACTGGAACGGCGGACAGGCACTGAAGTTACGGACCGGACAGGGACTGAAGCTGGACAGGGACTGATCGGACAGGGACCGAGGCTTTTGACTGTATCTCGAAAACTATTGCGCGTTGATCTTTTTGAAACTTTTTGTTTTTTTTTTAGATAAAAACATCTAACGTTGGATCGAAGGATTTTTTAAAAAAAAGTTTCGCTTTATTTTTCTCGCAAAAATCAAGACTCTAACTTCAAACAGCCAGCATTTAGTTGTAACTCAATATTTCGGGAATTCCATCGATCAATCACAGGATAAACTTCCCGAGCAGAAATTAATTCAGACTGCCTGATGATTTATCAGGGCCTGATCAGGTATCAATAAGGGGTGCCTGATCCGGCGAGCCTTATTTATGCCAGATAAGGGCCTGATTAGGTACCAATAAGGCGTGCTTGATCCAGCGTGCCTAATTTGTGCCAGATAAGGGCCTGAACAGGTATGAATAAGGCGTACCTGATCCGGCGTGCCTTATTTATGTCAAATATGGACCTTATCAGGTATTAAGAAGGCACGCCCGATCTGGCGTGTATTATTTGTGTCAGATAAGGGCCTGAGCAGGTATGAATAAGGCATGCCTTATTTATGTCAAATATGGACCTGATTAGGTATTAAGAAGACACGCCTGATCTGGCGTGCCTTATTTGTGACAGATAAGGGCCTGAGAAGGTATGAATAAGGCGTGCCTGATCCGGCGTGCCTTATTTATGTCAAATATGGACCTGATCAGGTATTAAGAAGGCGTGCCTGATCTGGCGTGCCTTATTTGTGTCAGATAAGGGCTTGATCATGTATCAATAAGGTATGCCTGATCCGTAGTGCCTTATTTATGTCAACAATTACTGTGTATTATTGGCTTTACGCAGTCACGCTGTTCTATCCAGCCCGTTGAGACAGCGGCTTTTCATAAGAACTCGTATACTAATGTCATTTAAATACAAGAAAATAATAAGGAACTAATAGCGTAGTGGTAACGTGTCAGTCGTTAGGTAGTTCGTTAGGTAGGTCTCAGGTAGAATCTCAGGTAGGCTACAAATTAATTTCGACGGAAAAACGTCCGGACTATGAAGCCGAAAACACTCGTAAAAAAAAATAATCTCCAAATTTTTAATTTTTTTTTTTTAAATGATTATTTGAGAATCGAAAGTGCTGAATTCGTCGATTGGAGGATAGTGGGATCAAATCCCGGTCAATGACTTTTTTTTTTATTTACAGGGTTTTCAAAAATAATGGAACAACAGTTTCAAATTCATTCATCGATTATTCCTAATTGCTAATTTATAAATAATTGTATCTATAGCTGGACGAAATTTGTACTCGGGTTTGATCAGGTGCAGGTAAGGCGTTTTATCAGGGCCGGATGAAGCACCTGATCAGGGCCGAACGAGGCACCTGATCAGGGCCGAATTTCACCCTGATTAAATTTCTGCTCGGGTTGTTTACTAAGGAAATCTTTTTGATTCTGGATAACCTGATACCGAACAGCAGAGTGCTCATCGTGAGAGTACTTTTCGGAAGGTTTGCTTTTAAGACATCGGTTCTAACTTCCTGACGCGAATGAATATTTTTACACGAAAAAAAAATTATTGAATGTTCTTAAAATCTTCTTTTTCCAAATAAAAAAATTCCTGTACTCATTAGAGTCTCATGATTTCACAAAAAAAAAAAAATTCTAAAAAATTCAGTTTTCTTTTGGCCTTTCGACTATATATAGGCACAATCCATTAAAATATCCGCAACTGCTGGAGGGATGCAAGGGCACATATGAATATTGTTCGAGTCGAAATTTTTTTTCGAATAAAACGTTCGCGGTTTCGTGCGAACAGACGTATCTGTGAGTGTCCGATGGACTCGTAATTCGTTATTTTGTGGATAATAATTCAACGTAATTTTTACTGTAATTGATGGTAATTTATTGCTCTTTTTCGTCCCGTAAGTCTCGTGTAAAATATACTCGCGAAAGAGTATATGACCGTGACAGCTAGCGCGATAATCAGCACTGCTATCATTAATTTGTCTTGTTACAACGAGCAGTATGGTAATGACGAGAGTCTGACAAGTGCAAAAGTGCAATGCATTTCCTGAGAGTTGTTTTTTTTAATCACAAGGGATATCGACAAGAGACGACTAAAATAATCGTTTATGGATGCGAGGCTTTCGAAATTGAGGCAGGAATGGTGCCCTGCTGAGGCAATTACTTTACATGACGGACGTTACCGATGCTGTCTTATTTTCATGAGTTACAAAATTTTTTTCAAGTCCCCCATGAAGCAGCATTGCATTCTTAAATTACTTTGACGGATAAAGCGTACTTTTGTCAAGTTTTTGACAAAAGCAATCCATTATTTTTGTCCTATTTCCTATTTGATCATCGAGGGAAAAGACTCCGGAAGATATAATTTTTCAACGTTAATTATTAACAGCAATCCAAGTAGACAGAGAGAGAATCTCCTATTCAACACAATATGTCCTGACTCGTCGAAATCGAATAAAAATTGCGAATTATTCGTGGAAAGAAAAGTAAGGAAAATTGGCATTACGAAAATTGACATGAAACAGTCGATTACAAGGAAAATTCATAGCTACGAATGGTTTTTTTGTTTTCGTTTTTTAAATTTTATTTTATTAAGGAGGTTCTTAACATCAATTTGGTGCGGCAAGGGGAACGTGACGGCGCGGTGCGGCCGACGTGCGGGGCAGGTTGCGTTCAGCATTTGTTTCACCAAGCCATTACTCACGCTCAATTCTCTTTACAAGTATATTTTACAATGGGAACGGTGAAAAACTTTCTTTATGGGCAAATTATATCTATGAAGGTCTAATCTGTCGTTTAAGCGGTTCTTTGGGGAAATGTTACCGTTTTTTCACTCCTAAAATAATCTCTAATCATAACTTCGAATACTTCTCCCATAAGAGCCCATGTATAAGCGGCATATTTAATGTTTTTTTTTTCTCCTCAACTACGCGGTCAAAAAATCTGAAATAATTACGGTGTATTCCTAGTACCAGCACAAACCTCCCCTCAAATTTTAGAATCATTCTTACCGTTTTTCTCTGAGTTAAGAACCTCCTTAAGCACGCTAAAGTGCAAACTATTAGTTATTGGCGATTCAATCACAAATATTTGTGAACAAAATTTCAAAAATTTAGCACTGATTTGGCTAGTGTAAAGTGCTCCAACCTCCTTTCGTCAACTTTCAATTTGGCTCGCAGTTATAGGGAGGTTCTCCCCATATGACACCTATAAGTTATTTTTCGAAAAATATTTTTTTCATGCATTTTGAAAAACCAAAATGCATGATCTCAAACATTCGTTTTTCTTTTTGGCAAATGCTGGAATGTTACTTAAAAGGACTTACTTTGAGGATTGAAAAAAAAAAAAAATTCAAATATTTTTTTTTTCGATCATTATTTTGAACAAAATCCATAGAAATTCTCTAAATTTCAAAAGTACCGCATCGTAAATTCTGAAATAATTCCGATATCTGAAGGCGTGCGAGAAGTTTCGAGGGAAACTATTGTGCAACGAAAGTGCAACGAAAACCGAAATACGCGAATTTTCGAGTGCCCTGTTTACGAATTTAAAATCGAAAATTTACTACCATCAAAATAGCGGATGCACAATCAGAAATAAAATTTGAAGAATTTGAGGAATCGCCTCATAAATTGGTTCTCGAATAAGGGTTTTCTTTCGAATATAGCAACTTTGAACTTTTGGAATTTTGTTTTCATGATGCAGTCATGCGTTAGTCGTAAACGACCAAAAACGCTCCTGTAAACAATTTTTGTCTTGAAATAGGGCTTATAAAAAAAGAAAAGTATGATTGCAAGAGTTGAAAGAAAGTTCTTATAGTTTACTCTTAATGACAAAATTTATGAGTGATCAAAAACAAAGTCACCGTTATCGCAATTTTTTTCTTCTGATTAATCATACTGTAGCTATGCGTATGTGAGGCAAAAAGCTGGTATAATATTTTTAACTTCAAATAACCTGGAGTAAAGAAGTCATACCAACCAGCGACCGAGGGACTCTTCGCGGCGACATGGTCGAGGACAGATCGCAGGCTTGAGTCTACATGAAAATGATTGAATCAAAAAGTGTGATTATCTGAATGGATAATAAATAATAATGTACAAAAATTGAACTGCATGGTCAGTAAAAAAATCGCCAGAAACGTAGTATTTTCCGTGCTGAAAAATTAATTCCTCTCCCCCCTTAAGATTTTTCCGCGGATGCGGCAGGTATTTGATTCTTCCAAAAATATAATTCGTGTGAAAATTGGATGATTTACAGTTTTTCTTATCAGCCGTGATACATCATGATACTTAAGTACCTTGATTCTTGAGTACTTAAGTATTTTGTTCTTGATTCTTAAGTACTTTGATTGAGTGCCTTGATACTTAAGTACGTTGATAATGTCTAAACAAATTTTCGAAAAACACTTGAAAATTGATTTAGAACGTTTTTTTTTCTCGTCTCATCATAGAATAGGGTAGACGTACCAGTTGTGGCCACTTTAAGCATTTTCGAACGGTCATTTACGAACAGTGTTCACATTATTGCAAATTGAGAATTAAATAAGTGATCGATGTAACCTAAAAGATACACAGAATCGAATTTTTATAATATAAAACCTTTTCTGATCATGATAAATAAGAAAATAGAAAATTATCTTGTAGCTTTCATTTTCATCATTCGTGACCACAATTGTACTACTTTTGGCCATTCAAAGTACCAGTTGTGGCCACCAAGCTTTGAATTGGGATTGGCCATAAGCTGGCCACAAATAAAACAATCGCATTTTGAATGTATGTACCACTTTTGGCAACCACGTATTTTTCAGGAATTTTAGCTGAGACGTCAGTTTTTTGTAATTACAACCCGAAAAATGAGTTTCAACTGATAAAATATAAATTTTTGACGGGGCGGAATGACTTTAAATATGAGAAACCGTGCAAGCAAATTACACAAATCGCTCAGCGTTGACACATTTCGTCATATTTCGTTGAAATAAATTAGTAGATGTTCAATAAAGCAATCGATAGTGGTCCGGAAACATCTTGAATATCGAAATATTATGTTCGATAAAGTGAACATATAGCCTTGAAACTTTAAGAAATTCGAGGGAAATGCGGAGTGACCACAAACGGTACAATGGCCACGACTGGTACATCTGCTACCCGATATTAAAATGAAACAAACTAAAAATGAAAATCGGGTTGAAATTGGTCACTTTTGTATTCTCCTTTTTTTTTGTTTGATCGTATTTTTTTTTTCCAAATAAAAATGAAATTACGTTAATAACTATAATTTGTAAGGAAATCATTGAGATTATAAATGAAAATTTTAATTATAACCACGAAACCGTGCATGCGTTAATCAGAGTAAAATTTTGATACAAGATTCGTGTGGGTTGAGTTATAATTTAAGGAACGGTTCGACAATTACTGAAAAAGAAACCTTTTTAATGATAATCCAAAGATTAACGGAGCATTTAGAAATAATTTTTGTTGCAATACCAATAACAATTCTTCGAGCGGTTATTATTTTTGTACGCTGATCTGGTTTGATTCTCGTGACGTAGTGTCGGAAAAGTAGGGTTTTTGAGGTTGATACTCTGCTATAGCCGTTTACTTAACGTGGAGATATTTAGATAATTTGAAACCGCTGATAAAGGCACTAAAAGTTATTTTTAATTACGAAGAAAAAAATAAAAATAAAAGAATAACCGCGGATTAATTTGAACGAATCCGGCCGATGAAAAATAAATTTGGATATCAGCTGTATGTCATTTTATACGTTTGTCAACTCTAAAAACAGCGTAATTAAAATTCGTCAAGAAAAAAAAACAGAAATTTACTGAAGATTTCGAATATAAAAAAGTTTTTTTTCTTCGATTTTCTGAACAGGGAAATGGGGGAATTTTTTTTTTTTCAGAGTACGTTTCAAAGGCCACCGTCTATTAAATATGATGGCTTTGATTTACAAGCGAGTTGGGGGAAAATCTTCGAATTGGCAAAAATGCAGATAATAGAAAAAAGTGCTAGTATGATCGAAAAATCGTTCGTACTTAAGTACGATTAAAGTACGATTAAGAACGGTAGTAAAGTCAAAAGTAAAGTACCCCCTTAAGGGGGTACTTTACTTTGTTTGAGCTGAAGAGACCGTTTTATTTGACATTTTTTTATTGACGAAACTATCCGGTCGATTGAATTTGAACTTTGCACATGTATTTATTATATATTATTATAATTATAACATTCGAAATGACTTTCATTGAATCGAATAAATAATTTCTTTCGCTGAATCCACACAATTTGCCATACGATCAAACGTAAAAAAAATTTTCATACAGTCGATAAATAATAAATTAGTGCCCATACATTCCATAAATATTAATTTTCCATATCACCATTCCCGCACGACTTTACCACATTGTTCACTCTCCATTACAATAATTCCATTGTTATGTAGTCTAATTTTTTTTTTTGCACTTGTTCCTTGTTTCGTTTCACTTTGATTCATTCATCGTCACTCGAATGTAAAAAATTCCATTCTACGTTCATTCCGGTGAAAATGTCGAAATTACGTTAAAAAAAATAAAAAAATAAATCAAATAACTGTGATGTATATAAACATCATTGATAGTACTCACGACTATGATGGAGATCAGCAAGGCCGACGCTCGCGAAACTAGTCACAATAATAATTATTATAAAATTCCGAATCAAACGCGCAGACCCCATCACGGTCATGACGATCTTTCTTCCTTTTTTTTTTTCGTTTCGTTCACCCCCAAAACCTTGCCGCTACTTGCACGCGAAGAAATGACACATTTCCGACTGGATGCACTTCTTTATATAAAAAACGTTGTCAAAATTTCGCATCGCGATTCATTGTTGGGACAACTGGTTGCAATGAAATTCAAACTAAGAGAAATGCTGCATTGACGAGCGTAAGTCGTGTACACTTGTCAATACTGCACATATAACGATCATCCAAAATTACTACAGTTAGGAGGAAAATAAAAAGTTTAGATCTCTCTCTCTCTCTCTCTCTCTCTCTCTCTCTCTCTCTCTCTCTCTGGGCTCATCCATGGAATAATATTGTACCAACCGTTCGAGGTTTAATTAACTCCTTCATCCATACCCATCAATCAATGTACTGTTTGCGTATACTCAATCAATATTGTGAACCGATGAAACGAGGAAGAATGAGCGATAAATTTATCGCGCAAATCACACGATTCACTCAACCAGATAAATAAATTAAATTTATCCACACCAACGATTTCACACACCCATCTTATTCGGCGTGATTTTTTGTTTTTTCTCGTTCGTCGCGATCTTAACAAAAAATAAAGGAAAACAAAAGAAAATTCGTCCCTCCGAAGAAGAAAATTTGATCTCGCGCGAATAATGATATAAGATCGAGACGTTTCGTAATCAAATAAACGACACGAGGCAAGCGCGACGAGGGTGAAAAAAAAAACTCTCAAACTTTGATACGTATGGTCAACCCGATCGGGTTATAGTGAGTCGCTGGAGACCCACGAATTTTTTAGTCAATGCCTGCATTTTTAGGAGGTGGGTGTGCTTGTGACGAAAAATAAAATATTTGTTTAATTTTTTTTTTGCAATCTTCATGGTGTGCCCTTAAAGTAGAGTATTCAAGAGTGTTCGGGAATTTTATCAAATTTTTTCATTGAAAATGACGTGTTCTAACATCCTTCAGGTCCTCAGCGACCACGATAATAACCTGACAAGGTGCCGAAAAACGCGATAACCTGATCAGGTTAATAATTGTAGGCGAAAGATCAAAATTAAATAAATAGACTATGATTAGAAATTGGAACGAATGACTTTAATTTAATTTGCTTCAAGAATGATTGGAAAAACCTTGGAATGAAAATTTTGTCAGTTTTGAGATGTAAATGATAGTTTGAAATAATTATAATAATTTGTAATCAATTAATTAGTCAAGCTATTGATGACAATTAATAGTTCAAAAAAACTTGTGACTAAAATTTGATTGTCAAGGGTATGTAAACACAAAACAAGTATATTATAAGACAATATTTATTCAATTAATTTTTTAATATATCAATGAAAACGTCATGAGGTTATACACTGTTGGAAATAATTTGTGTAAATGTTAAAATTTTCACATGTTAAATTATTTGTGTCAAAACTAACACTTTTTTAAAGTGGTTTCAACATTTCATGTTTATGTCAACTCGTTAAAAAATGTCAATGCTGTAATCAACATAAATGTTCGTATTTTCTACACAAAAGTACAGTCAAAAATTTTCAACACAATGAAATAGTTAATTTTGTGTTATTCAATCGATACGACACAATGCATGAGTTAATACACAACACAAAATTGTAGTTGAAAAACAACTAATAAATTTAGTTGTGAGGGACGTTTGTAATGCGTTGTTTTGACATTATGATCGCGTTAAATATACTCTGATGATTCCTCTTTAGTCAATTTAACACAAAAACTGTGTTTTATATAACGGGACGTTTTTAATGTGTTGTTCTGACATTATGATCGCGTTAAATATACTCTGACGATTCCTCTTTAGTCAATTTAACACGAAAAAATGTGTTTTATATAACGCGACGTTTTTAATGTGTTGTTCTGACATTATGATCGCGTTAAATATACTCTGACGATTCCTCTTTAGTCAATTTAACACGAAAAAATGTGTTTTATTCAGATATCTGTTGTAAGGGACGTTTTTAATGTGTTGTTCTGACATCATGATCGCGTTAAATATACTCTGACGATTTCTCTTTAGTCAATTTAACACGAAAAAATGTGTTTTATTCAGATATCTACACAAAAATACACAAGATAAATGTTATTACCGTTATTTAATTGATTCGACACAATGTACGAGTGAGTACGTAAGACGGAATTTTAGTTGTAATACAACTATCAAATTAAGTTTCAAGGAACGTTTGTGATGCGTTATTTTAAGGAGGGCGTAATTGTTAGCTAAGGTCCACTAAGTAAATTAATTACATGAATATTATAATTTCAATGCTTCCAGTTCTTGTGTTATCCATTTGTTAATTAACAATTATTATTAAACAAATCCATTTGTTAATTAACAATTGAATACATTTTTTCACTGTATATCACCTTTATACTGAATATCACGCTATTCTATCCAACCATATGACATAATAATAATTATTAATAAACAAAATAATATCAATTATTATTAAACAAATCCATTTGTTAATTAACAACGGAATGAATTTTTTTGCTGTATATCACCTTTTTACTGAATATCACGCTATTGTATCCAGCCCGTTGAGACAGCGCTTTTTCATTGGAACTTGTATGTCATTTAAATACAGGAAAATAATAAGGAATCAGTAGCGTAGTGGTAGCGTGCCAGTCGTTAGGTAGGTCGTTAGGTAGGTCTAATTTAAAATCTCAGGTAGGCGCAAAATTAATTTCGACGGAAAAACGTCCGGACTACGAAGCCGGAAACACTCGTAAAAAAAAATAATTTCTAAATTCAAAATTTTTTTTTTTAATGATTAATTAAGGATCGAAAGTGCTGAATTCGTTGACTGCGGAGGATCGCGGGTTCAAATCCCGGTCAATACTTTTTTTTTTTTTTTTTTGCAAAATTTACAGGGTTTTAAATAATAATGGAATAACAGTTTTAAATTCGTTCATAGATCATTCCTTATTGCTAATTAATAAATAATAGCCTGATATGGACCGGATTTTAACCGGACGAAATTTCTACTCGGGATATTACATTTTATTTTAGTGAAACTTGACAGTAAGAGTTTGTAGATTTAACGGCATCGATCGTTCAATTGACATTTATTTTATGTTCTTCAACTGCTACGTATATTCTTTGATACAGAATTTCACTGTTGAAACAACTCTCAAATAATGTAGATCTTGACATAACGAATCGGTAGCTTCAACGGAATCAATGTGTAGAATCGACATTAAATTGCACTCCTGTTAACGTATCTGATTGTTTTTAAGACGTTATTATAATGTTGAAATAACCATAACATGTGTTTATCTGACGAAAACGAAATGTCGTTTTAATGTTAATTTTTTAACATATTAACATAGTCAACACTCAACATTAATTATTTATGTTGAATTAACATAAATTTTATAGTGGACCTTCTGGGACATGCAAATAATGTTGAATTTAACATTTTTTTTCTAACCGTGTACGTAGTCAGGAGGCTGAAGGAAAAGCGAATTTGTCAGAATTATTTTTCAAGAATCATAATCATACAATTGGACAAAAGTTTGGTCTTTGAAAAAGTAACATTTTAAACATTTATACATGAATTTTTTTGTGTCACATTGTTCATTAATAAGGGCGTTCAAGCCTATGCCCGGGACGCAGCATTGATCAAAGTCACTGGGCAAGATATTTCAAAAACTACGGCATCGATCGTTTGAAATTTTTTTTTTTTGTGCCTGTTATAAATATAAAAATTTTGTGTTTGATCGAAAGATTTTTTTTTCGATGTATACTTTCGATTTGATGAACGAAAAATGTTTTTTTTTTTTTTCGCAAAAATCGAAAATCTAACTTTATAAACGGCCAAGCATTTTGTTTCAACTAAATATTTCGAAAATTCGATTGATCAATCAAAGGATAAACTAATATACTATCGAAATAAACCGACAGTAGTGGACGCGCGGTCGGTGTGCGGCTCTGGCGATCTCCCATGTTAAGCAGTATTGTCCGAGGCCACTACTTGGATGGGTGACCGCTTAGCCGTGCACTGGCTTGGCACGCCGACTACCGAGCGGGAGGCAGTTTTACGGAGATTCGGATGGTAAAATATCGGAAAACTCAGTAAAAATAAGGCCGTCTTTATCGGCATGGGTTTTCCGCAGTTTCCCCATGTCCACGGCGAATGCGATACAGTGTAGCTAAAAAGCAGCTGCGGATGCTACGGAAGTTAGGTTAGCTTAGCGAAGTGCGGGCAGGGAGCGGTAGGTGGAATCGAAATGGGAAGGGTTAATACGTAAAAACCCGCAAGGGTATACGTTGGAACACACAAAAATAAAAATAAAATAAAAAAAATACTATCGAAATATTTTGGATTTTTGTTTTTTTTATATTTCAGCTAGCTTGGTTTCGAACGGCGCAGTTCGAACGCCACAGAAAAAATACTTTTCAAAAAGTGCTTCCAGGACATTGGCTCTAACTTCCCTATAATAATTAATATTTTTCCTCCAATAAATGTGACCGAATATTCTTCAAATATCACTCTTTCAAATGCAAAAATTATGTACAAATATATTATGTGCTTCTGACTTTTCGAAAAAAAATCTCAAAAATTCGCTTTTTTAGGCCTTCTATGACTAAACAAGCTCAAATAACGTCATGCTCCGTGATGGCGTTTAATCGTCCCGCAGCATGACGTTAATGAACTACGTCATCAGTGTCGTATCGTTGAACAGAGAGAGATAGGAACATTTTTTTCAGAGAAAGAAAACAGAGAAAGAAACATTTTTTTCACCTCGATATCGGCAGAGAGATGGATGGGACTTTATCGCACGGTCATTCGATGATGCCGAGTGGCTTCTTTCGGTATTAAATGGAAATGCATTGAAAATACGATGAGAGGATTCCTGTAAAGTTCGTTTCATTCAATTCGAGGATCGTAAGCCCCGACCACCTGGATAAATTATTTTATTAGAGTTTGAAGATAACGGGTCAAAGACAGCCTCGATAGTTGCGAAAATTCTTTGATACATCTTGACAACGACAAACATTATGAATTTTAAAACGGTATGATTATTATTTTAAGAAAGTAAAATGAAAGATTTTGACAAAATGTATTCACTGTTTTTTACTTACGAGTTTCGTGAAACGAATTCCTCGCGAAAAATTAATCTTTTAATCACAATGCACAGACTGAGGAAACTTTGCACGTATTTTTTTTTTTGTTTTTGTTTCTGTTTTTTTTTTTTTAAATTATTATTTACACCCGGTCATTAGGTATTTCACGTACTATCGGTTCAGCTGGGGTACCCTAGCCTTACTTTGATTTATGACCTTCACATACGTCCCCGTGAGGCAGCTTCTCCCCTCCCCGTGTTGCAACCACAGACAGCTACCCCTAATGCATTGAATTTGCACGAGGGCACGGGGAAACTGCTTAAAACCCGTACCCACCAAAGGTTGTCATATTTTTCCTACCGTAAAAGAGTAAAGATTGAGTGGCCAGCCAAGATGGGCCTGCCAGCGAACGATTGCACATGGTCACCCATCCAAGTAATGGATTTCATACATTCAAGTAATAGCTGACAAAAATTAATCAAGTCTCGAATGAAGGTATAAAATTCATTATGTGTATTTTCCTGCCATAGTGAAACGTGAAAATTTGAGAGCGTTAATTATTGGGCTAATCACCTGGCTAATTATAATTTGAGGAAAGTCGTGATATTCGTATCAAATACTGAACTTAATATTGTATTTTTCAATTATCTATATTGTATGTTATGTTCGGTGTTTTGAGCTGCAAAGTGTGACACTAACCGTTGGAAAAGAATATATGAATTTAAAAAAGTCATTGATGAATCAAATTCATTTTGAACATGATAACAATAAACCCTCTAACACGAAACATATCGAACGTGTACAAGGAAAGGATTCAACTAATTTATTCCATTCCTGCTGTCACGCACACGCTGCCCCACCACGTTTCAATATGTCAACGATTTTCATGTGTATATCGAAAAATACGTATTATAATTCAAAAAGTGTTCCCATCGAGCACTACTATGCCCTAAATTCATTTGACCCTATAGTTTTGCGGTTTCAACGATTGGCAAAAAAAAAAACGACTCATCAACCTGAGCTTTCGTTCGACGAGAATTTTGATGCAATTTTTTTTTATGCGAACAAAAAATGCTTCAAAAAAATCCAACAAATTGACCAATCGGTCTGAATTTTTTTTATTTTTAATGTTCATCGTCCTTCGGGTACCTGCTTCGGATATTAGTTTAACATATTCATTATTTGTAAACCTAATTTTTCAATGAAACAAAAATCAAAATAAGCTATTACTCAAAACCCTTAATTCTGAAGAAATAATGAGCCATCGTTTTTTCAATTGTTTTTTGGCAAAAAAAACCCGATCCTGCTGCATGAAATAATATTATTGATGGAATAAATATTTTCTATATTGTACTGAGCTTTTGAAGTTGCATTACATCGTCATATCTAATATTGGGATTAAAACCGCTCGATTTAGAAAAATAAAATGCCTCGTTGAATGACTGAACGAAACGACGAATCATTTATTTTGTATTCTTAAACAACTTCGTGCTACGATCGAATAATGTTTCAGTACATTCAACGAATTAGCGTGTGCCTCAATTTGTGCTTTTACAAATTTTTTTTTCCCTATCCGATTTGAAAAAAATCATCTGCTCTCCCGTTGGCAGTATACAAATATAGCTTGTTCAGTCGAATTGAATGATTTATTTGATCCTGTTCATTTGTATCAACCGATATTATCGTTTGAAACAATGACATGTGTTTGGGTTGGTTCCATAAGGACAACACGCTTTGTCAATCGCATAAACACGTTTCGCATTCTCTGACGCGTTATTGTTCTGAGTGACGGATTTAACGCGCGTCAATATAACGCGAAGATACTTGGGCAAAAAACCGGTAAAATGTATAGTTGACATAGGGAAAATATGATAATCCATTGTCACTTCAAATTAGAAACAAAAATACGTATCTTAAGTTACCTGAAACACTGAGATAAGTTTTCGCTGATTTATCGAAAAACCTTCGTATTCGATGTATATAATTGTCGCATTATAATTTTAAATGTCGAGCTAAATTTATTTAGACGAACGGATTATCATTGCAGGATCGTTGCTATTGATTTTAACGAAAATCGGTCGAGGGATTGAGATTTTATACATGAAGTTTTGAATTTTTTCGAAACGTCTTTTCGACAGCTCCGCAAATTTTAAGATATCTAGCTTGGACTTATAAAAAAAAAAAAAAAAAACAGAGTTAAGTATAGAGTAGATTTTAGTATCTTGAAACTCGAAAAAGTGAAACTGTACAAGAAAGAAAAAACGAAAAGAAATATGTGTAAATGAGAAACTTGAAAATTGCTTCCTTGTTATTTTATCTCGTTTACAAATTTCACCCCTTTCTCTCTCTCTCACTCGCTCGATCTCTCTCTCTCTTTCTGAGCAGTTTATATATTTTTTTTTTATTTTGGCTTTCTCATAAAGACACTTTCGTGAGCGAGATAAAAAAAATAAGGAAACAATATTTCCGATTTGCACAGTTTTTTTTTACGGCTTGCAATTGTAATTGAAAACAATCCGTTTTTTGCAGATTAACTTTTTGAATTTATTATACTTATTGGTTGTTTATACACAGCAACAAGGAATCATGAAACGCTTGCAGCTTTTATCCCCTTTCATTTTCGAACAGCATCATGATTGATAAAAGACGTGAAAAAGTTGAAGCAAAAAATTTTTTCAAAATTTCACAATCCCGAACCTTCTATTCAATTCTACTTTAAACAATATCAAACTTATTTTATTGATAATGTATTCGTGTGAAAAAAAATTAGCCCGTTATCTCGACATGTGCGTGATTTAGAGCGATCACAAATTTTCTAAAAAATTCAAAATGCCATATAATCTTAAGGGTTAACGACACTCTAGAATTTTGGAAAACTCAATTTTTTTTTTGGCTTGAAGAATATTTTAGGGTCATAAAAACAATATCCAGTTGGTAGCATAGTAAATTTTTTTTTTAAAAGGTTCGATCCTCGATTTTGCCACAGTGCCTCGGAGCGCGCGCTGAGCACGATGAATCACTCGCGCGGTACTCGTAAAACTTTAAACGCATTTTTATCGAAACCACTTTTTTAAAACTGGGAGGACCGATTTCTTGAACACCGTTCGATGGATCGATTTGAAATTTTGACAGTAGCTTTACAATTACATTCTCTATGGGAGTACGTAGCCACTTTTTTAAATTTAAAGAAAACTTTTTTTTTATAAACAATCTACTGCTTATTTTTGGCAAAAAATCGATTCATTTTTTCAAAAGTGCACCATTTCTACAAAATTTGATTTAAAAAAAACCCCTACGTAGTCCCATAGGCAATAGTATATAGATTATAAATTTTATTGGTTTTTTGTTCCAGGTCTTATATTTTACGAGAAATCCGTCCTTCCGTGAAGAATTTTAAAAAAAAGGCAATTTCAAAGATTGGCTATGTCACCGCCATTTTGCATCAAAATGATAATAAAATTTTTTTTTCATACTTCAATCTGTGTTGAATAAACCCTCTGAAAAGAAATCCCTATTCCTTTTTCCATACTCCCAAAATAAATCATCAAAGTTAGGCCTTTTTCGGCCGTTAGGGGAGCGTTACCCCTTAAGGAAGTTCTTAAGGTAGTATGAGCACAACTGTGTGCGGGGAATAAGCGGAAACATGGGCGCGGGTGAGCGCGGTGAGCGAGGGGCACGCATGAAACAAGAGAGAGTCGGACCGCTTATAATTGGACGCACGCGAAAATTTTTCTTAAAATCGATAATTTTGTGTCAAAAGGTTCGTCAACTCCCATTTTTTATGGAACGTATGTAATCGTGATAGTTTTCTGAACTTTTAAAAGTTTTGATATTGATCGTATCTAATCGTGAAAGATACGAATTTCTTTTTCAAAGTTGCGTCAGCCCAGGATTCGGATATGGCGTGGAATAAATATCTGGATTTCATGAATTAATTACTCTCGTAAAGAGTCGGTGATCCACTTTGAAATTTTACAGGCATTATCCTATCCACTTCTGCTGTACCATAAAAAAAATTCAAATTTTTATTTAATCGTTCAGTTCGTGCTCATACTACCTTAAGGGGTAACACCACTGTAAAAACAAAAGAAAAGCGCTGTCTTAACCATTTTTTTTAGATGGAAGAAAAGGTAATAGGATAATAATATTTAAGGAAGTTATTAGGCATATATTTAAGAGTCATCGAGCACACGTGACCAACTCAGAATCGAGAGTAGCGCCTCTCGCGGAAAAAATTTGAAAAACATGCATGTCGAAGTTAGCGCCGTTTGCGGCAGATATGTCAACCAATGCATTCAGCAAAAAGTTACGGATGTCGATAGAGTAGGATGTAAATGTTACAGTGGTGGCGCATGTTTCATGAAGGGCCCCGATCGCCCCCATTGACCCTCAAAGCTTATTTTATCTCAGGGCTCACTTTACGCTTACACCATCACTGCTGCTTCTCCGCCACTGAACTCTAATAATACTGGAACGTGCGCTGCCGCTGGTAGACCGTATCGAGAGAGATAGCCACGAACGACGCTTGTTGGTATCTTGGTCTCTGTCTGTACAGTACAGTCAAAAAGTTTATTCCTCGATTTCAAATCTTGCTTATATCGGAGCGTCCCCGAGGTATACATATCTACTTCCAATTATTAGTCGTCAAGTCTTGAATTCCTCGTGCGTCATTATAGTTATATTAAGAGAAAAAAAGAGCATTGCCTCTCAGTTTGCAGTACACTCTCGATAGAGTAATAGAATTCGGTGGGATAAACTTTTTGAAGCGCCTATACAACACCTTCAAGTGCGCGTGCGCACACGATCAGACAGAGACAAAGATAGTTTGCGAGCTATCTCTCTCGATACGCTCCTTCTCCATGTGCAGTATAGCCAGCGCACGTTCCAGTATTATTAGAGTTCAGTGTTCTCCGCTCTTACCGACAACCGTGACTAGCGAACCTAGCGTTAGTAGCAGGAACTGTGAAATACTTAGCATGTACGGTCATATAGCCGTAAGCACGGCTTTGACGTCTCCGTGTGTATTTTTCGGAGTATCGCTTTATTTTTCAACGAAACAAGTTAGATTATTTTTTAAGAAGTGCAATATAGTGGCAAGCAGCTCCGTCTGGTCCGGTGAAGAGTGGCAGATGTGCATGAAATTCATAATAAAATGTATTTATCAATTGGCGAAAAAAGAGTGGGGGCAAACGACAGCCGCCTCGAGTTTTCGATAATTTAGTGTGCTTCGAAAAAAAAAATTCCACGGAGCGGAGGACCAGACGGGATTTCTTACTAGTCGAACGAATTTATTTTTTATATTCAATTGTGCGATACTATTATATTTTCGGCGAAATCCGAAAAATACGTTTCTCTACAAATCTTAGTTCACTTATTGTCCACTTGGCGCTTCGTATGCCCTCGCTCGATGACTCTTAAGTATGATACAAAAATTTATTATCAAAAAATATTTTAAAATGGCGACACTGGAGCCATTCTCGTGAAACTGAATGAATTCTGCGGCACTCAGTGCTGCAGAATTTCATATGCAAATTTAAATCTAGAAAAAAACTACTTAATCTACATGTCTATAGCTAGAGAAGTACGTAGGGGATTTTAAAAATATTGATTTTTGTGTGATTGGCGAGTATTTGAATGAAAATTTTGAATTTTCGACGAAAGAGAGGGCACTTATTTGTTAATAAATAATGTTTAAATTAACTTCTCGAAAATCCCCTACGTATTTCTGTAGCTATTAATATATCTATAGATTAAGTGCTTTTTTTTCAAATTCAAATTTGTGACAGTTACACTGCGTGCCGCATGTCTCGCGAGAATGGCTCCAGTGTTGCCATTTTTGAATATGTTTTGATAATAATTTTTTGTATTATACTTAAATATATATCTAATAACTCCCTTAAATATTATTATCTTATTGCCTTTTCTTCCATCTCAAAAAAAAAATTGTGCATTTTTAGATTTTTACAGTGGTGTTACCCCTTAACATATACTTGGGTGCGGCAAGGGGAAAGTATAGCGCGGCGCGGGCGACGTGCGGAGCAGGTAGCGTTCGGCATTTGTTTCGCCAAATACCTTTTTCATTTTTCTTAATTTGCCATTACTCACGCTCAATTCTATTTACAAGTATATTTCACAATCGGCACGGTGAAAAACTTTCTTTACGGGCAAATTATATCTATGAAGGTCTAATATATCGTTTAAGCGGTTCTTCGGGGGAAATGTTACCGCTTTTTCACTCCTAAAATAATCTCCAATCATAGCTTCGAATACTTCTCCCATAAGAGCCCACGTATGAGCGGCATATTTAATGTTTTTTTTTTCTTCTCAACTACGCGGTCAAAAAATCTGAAATAATTACGGTGTATTCCTAGTATCAGCACAAAACTCCCCTCAAATTTTAGAATCATTTCTACCGTTTTTCTCCGGGTTAAGAACCTCCTTAATTCCTGTATAATATGTTATAAAAATTGCAGCAAAGAATGACGTCCTGCTGTTTTATTTGTACCATTGAAAAACGTATTCAAAAATTTTGAGACTGTAAATCGAACATTTCAAAATAATCCTCTTGAGGACCGAAATATTTCTTCGAGAGGAGAAACGAAGAGTCCTGTATAACGTCAGCGCAGCTCAGACATTCAATTCTTATTTTAGAGAACCGGATTACGGACTCGGTATAGGTATTTTCAATAATCGCAACACATTTTTTTTTTTCATAAATAATTATCGATAATGAATTTTCAATAACTTTTTATTATTCTCTATAAAATTTTCATCATGGCAATGCTGCTTTCAACGTAATTATATTGAAATTGATTAATCAAAAAAAAAATTTCCACACCATCAACCATCATTTATCGGCGGTAGGAAGTTTTTGCACTTTGGAAATCCTTCGGGAATCGTTGGTAAATCGCCGTATTCGCCAATTTGAAATACGAGACTCATGCCAATCTCAACATGATAGACAAAGTGACAGTGAAACATCCAATAGCCTAGCAATAAAATAAAGAAATGAATAAAACGATTGTTTGTAATAAATTCGAAGAATAATTATTTTCGATTTACCAGGATTGTTGGCGAAAAATCGGATTATCGAGTAGCCATTGTTGGGCACCGCGTACGTATCCTTGCTTGGAGGTTTTTTCAGATTTCTCTTTATCATTCCTTCCCTGTCGAGTTCTTTGGCTTTTGCAAGATTAATGCTCGTTATATTGTGATCTATGCCCCGTCCTTCGCCCATTATGTAAAACGAATGACCGTGCAAGTGAAACGGATGTGACATTCCCGGTATTTGAGCTATGATTAAATTTCATTATCGAAAAGAAAAAAAAAATCAAAATACAAAGTAAATCATTAATTTTCAAATTCCAATGCTGGCAAGGTGTTTATTAGTTTTTTTTTTTTAGGCGTATACCTTCATCGATGAGAATTAGCTCAACGATCGAATTCAGTGGAATTTTTTCAAGATGCGAGCACTCGCAGGGTCTCGTGTACTGACACTTCGATGGCAATTTGTCACTCGAACAGATTGTATCGTCTGGAATATATTCTCGCTGGGAAAGATACGGGGATGATGGAGAAACGTTCGAAATATTGCCCAATGTTGCAATCACTTCATCCTGTGCGACTGAATGAAGAACAAAAATTTCTTGATTTTTCTAATTTTACGATTTTTTTTTTTCTTTGCCTTTTACATATACCATTCCCTTGCACATTGTCCTTTATCCCTTAACCCTTCCAATTTTCATATTTCGATTTAATTCTTCGAGCACTACTGTATGACATTTGCACGGGGGCACAGGGAAAGTGTGGAAAATCTTGCCAATGCAGTTGGCTATATTTTTACTGAGGGCACGGGGAAAGTGCGGAATACCCGGTCGATACGGTGTTTTATATTATAATGAAGGCACAAGAGGAAATTGAAGAGGAAAATCTGGCTAACACAGTTGGCTAAATTTAACGAAGTTTCTGTTTTATAATCACGAGAAATCATGAAAAACTGTCGCCTACTCGTCAAAATAATAATATTAATATTATTATTATTAATTTTACACTCCAGGACACTTTGAAGAATTTTATTAATTTTTAATGTGCGTTCGAGTCGAGAATTTGATTACATAAAAAATTATAAACATTCGCGACCAAACACCGGAACCCTTGCAGGCGAGTTGGGGAGCAAAAAATTATATACTCGTGCAAATTATTTCCGTTTCAATAACAATTACTCCAATTTTTTTTAAATTTTTTATCGTTCCTCATTGCTTCTTTTCTTGTTGCCAATTACGCATACAAGAAACAGTCGTAATCGAATTAATTAACAATTTATAATTGACTGGAAATATATATTACAATTACTCGAAGTAATGGTCATTTTTTTTTACTTCGTTACGATCGCACAGAAAAATTACAATTCTTAAAAAAATTCTTTTACAATTATTCAAAGTAATATTTGATGAATAATTTTTTTTTTTTTAAATAATATGATCCAATTATTACTCATGTTTATGATTCTTGACATTTTCAGCAGCGCTCATGGAGCACCTTGACGCAATGTGAATCCCCCGAAAACGTGTCACATCACGAGCAAGCGTGGTCGTAAAAAAAACAAAAAAGAAATTTCAAATAATTACCCAGAAATCGTTTGTATGTGCCGGGTTCGAAGATCTCTTGTGGCGTATAAGTGTGAAAACGAAAGGGTAAATATATCCTTATGTCAGGCTCCTCCTTGACAATCCCATCCGGCATCTCGACAACGCTTTCCAACTGACTGATGCACACAAATTTCGCTGCATTCGACGTATCATCGTTGCAACGTACGTTCAATGGATTGAAAATCTACGAAAATTCATCATCGTCTCGCATTTAAGGTTGTCGAGAATTCAAAATAACATTTTAAGTATCGCACTGAAATTTTATGTCTCAATTAAAAAATTAAAAATTAAAAAAAATTGGTTCCCATCACTCACGACTCCCGGATCAATTCCAACGTCGTAGGACGGTTTAGTGAGTTCCGGGCGTTTTGGCGCCGATTCGTAACTCAGAATGGCCAATTGTTGCAACTTCGAGAACTGGCAAGCACCGAGACCGCGCAATTGTAGCCAGTAATGAGCGGGTTTTTTGTCGGCATGGAGAATAAAGTCGTAACGTTCGGCTGTATGATGAGGGATACACATTTGCAGTAAAAACATTCGACAAGCAAGCTTTGAAGAAGATTATTCGTGAATAGAATGAGAAATCAGTTTTGTTTACCAGAGGACGATGTGATACTCGTGACGGTTACAGGTTTTATGGGTTCACCATCGATCGCGATGACCGTTAGATTGTGTCCTTCGATTGTCAACTGAACCGAACACGTTAAGCCGCAACTATTTATTATTCGAAATCGATAACGTTTGCCAGCTTTCACTGTGAAACTAGCTAGCGGAGTAGTGGTCGTGCTTCCGGTTGTGGGATCCTGAAAAAGGATATGGGCAGCTTATAATTGCCACGATAAACAACGATCGTCGCTTGTTCATCGGGTGGATAGTGAAATTTTTGTCTGTCAATATTCGTATTCTTGAGTATGATACTTTGAGAAAATAACAAAATTTGAAAATTAACGTGAATTTTTATGATCATATCGCGCTTTAAAATACACGTTCGAGTGGACATATTATATGGTTGGTATATTAAGCACAATGAAATTTTTCCCAATTCTAAGATAGACAGTATGTTAGAAATATAAAAATTAATTTAATCAAAGAATTAATTGGATTGATCGAATTAATTGGATTACATGTATATAGCAATTTCCTGAAAATAATATTATTAATAATCATTGTGAGTGTATGAATTCGATAATGTATGAGAAATGGTGTTAAGATTGTCACGAGTAATTTTATACAACTCGAAAATACGATAAAACTTGTCAGGAATCCTGTGAGGGGCTCAACTGACAGCCTGCATGAAGAGCTGAGGTCTGATTTTTGACAAAAAAAAATCTAGCTGTTAGCAGATCTAATTTCGGATGTTTTAGAAAATTTAGGAAGTTTTACAAAAGCACAAAAAGGTGAGACTCGTGTTAGCCAATTATGAACACATCGACGCGCTGTCTGAAGATTGAGAACGACATTGCCCGTTCGCCATCTAGCGGCATTCACGCAAACTAAATTTACGAACGGAAGTACGAATATATACCTTGTTTGGAATTTAATTTTTCATAATTTACTTCCCATTGAATTGTACATAAATTTTACATCACTATGCGTGATATGTGAGCTTGATAACACGATTGAAAATCATTTTCACACACAGCTGTATTATTTGTCAATCATTTTTTATCAAAATTGGAAAAAATATCATAAATTATATATACCCTTGAGGGGGAAATTATTTTCGTATACGAGTTTGTTAATCGTTTTATATCAAAGGTGTTAATTTTAATATTAGTTATTGAATGAGGGCAAAATTACTAATCTTCAAATGCAATTTCTATAAATTTTAGTTTTATTATTCTAATTTGTAAATATCATGTGCTTTTGTGTATTCAATTTCTTGTCATTTTGCAATAACTAGCAGTCAATTTTTTATTTAAAAAACATCGAATCCCAGCCCTTCAGTGTTCTGAGTCAAGTCCCTTCAGGACTCCTGATAACTTTGATCGAATATTAGAGTGGAATAAAATTTACTTATCATAATCTCAACACTGTAACTTATGCATTATAAAATTGATATACTCACGTGTCTTATTCATATTCTTCTTAAAAATTTGACATACATATGGATTTTAATTTTTAAATTCTTTTTACGTCAGCCCATTTGAAATTCAGCACTGTATTATAAATTTACATGTACGATATCTCCATAAAAACTTCATATCATGTATAACAATGTTCAATTAAAAAAAAAATTGTCCAGTCTGTTGGAAAAAAAATTGCCCCATAGAAATTTAAGTCAGTCCTTATTGTGGCAGTCTACTTTTGCAATCGAATATTTTAACAATAAAATTTTTGGAGAAATTTATAACATCTGATGAAAAGAGCGAGCAGTGGCCCAGTTGGTTCGACTCTGGACTGCCACGCAGGCGGCCAGGGTTCGATCCCGCGGCCGGCACCAATGGATTTTTCCAGATGCTTTTTCTGCGAGCTCGGTGGTTCGAAACCCACCTTAAATTGTAGGTTCTTACAAATACACTGGGCCAATAGCAATGAGGTTGCAAAAATCGAGAGAGAAAAATAGTTCCGTAAATAAACTAAAAAATAGTAGGCCCAGTGATGTAATAGTGATGTAATACTGTATGAGAGCGTTGTAAAAAGCCGAAAAGGCTATGCAAGTAAAACTTACTACTACTACTATAACATCTGATGACAGGTACAAATAGTTTTCAGAATTTATAACAAATGTGGAAATGTTTTTTAGCACTCAAATTATTTTTTCTTTTACGTAATTTAGATTTTTCGCCATCCATTTGACTATTCCATTGAATCATTTCACCCCAGCTAATCTCAAAAGTACTGGAAGTTTTGTAATAAACATATTCTATGATTACATTACCCTTAATTGATTTTGATAATTAATAAAATTTCATGACGTACGGAAATAACAGGGGTCTACAGTTTGATATTGATGTATATGCCCTTCAGATTCGGATGAATTACTCTTAGTGGGCTGTCAACTGATCGGTTAAATCGTAATCTGACTGAGTTTTCCTGATCATTAATTCGAAATTTCTTGAACAAATCGATTATTAAATGAATCACGTCTCCGGTATTTAAGTAGATTGATTTTTCAATTGAACTAGTGGCAAGTTGATTTTTTTTTTCGTATAAAATCGAAATTACTCGATGAGAAAGTCGTCAGCGTGATCTAAAAGTTTGCGATCTTCAAAAAAGATTCTTTCGGAAGTAAAATATTTCCAATTCATAAAATTTTCCTATTGGTGCCAAAGTGCAAGGACTACCTTGAACCAAACGCATTAATTGTTCACAGTAATTAAGAAGAAAAAAAACATTTCAAGCATGGAAACCCCCTGCGACTGACCGTCCATTGGCCCAATCCATTGATGATAAAGTTGTCGGGCTTTTGTCCTTTTCGTCGAGCCACAGTACCGGGAAAATGATCAGCTCCGGTATCGTGAAACAAATCCGTTAATACAATAACGTGCTCGAGCTCGTCGTGATCCCATAGATGATTGTAAGGCTCGTCAAGTTTTGGCTGACGAACGATCAGTGCACCTTCGAGGCCATCGGCCTTTTGAAGACCCGCGTGAGAATGCCAGAAATGAGTGCCCACATGATCCGCTATCCACTGATATCGGAATGTCGTACCTTCGCTAATCGGGCACTGGGTCACGTACGGAACACCGTCGTAATACTGATAATCCCTTAGAATCATACCGTGCCAATGTATCGTTATGCCATTGCCGGGTAAACGATTCGCCACGTCAATGACGACGTAATCACCGAGGCAAACCATTATCGCGGGTCCTGGATACATTCGATTCGTCGTTATTATACCCGATTTCTCGTAACCGTCGGACGTTATGCACTGACAGTCGGATGTCAATCTTGCCGTTGTGTTGGAACGACAATGATCGCAGGCTCTCGTAAGAGTCGCATAATATTCGACGGTAAAATGATAGTAACATGTCTTTGGTTCTTCGCCATTCACGCATTCACGTGCGCACTCCTCGGGTGTCGATAACTTGCGATGATTCCTCGTCGTAAAACTTTGGTCGTTCCGGACCATATTACGATTGGAATCTGTTGGGGGCAGGGAGAAAATTCGATTTTGTCAATGCTAATATGTCGTAAAACGAATTTTTTTAACTTTTGTTTTTACGAAAATTCGAGGACCCTTGCGCGCAAAATTTATCGAGGAAGAAAGAAAGAAAGAAAGAAAGAAAATCTCGAGAGTATGAATTATCGTATCACCAACCGCATGACGCGAAAGCAAGAGTCAGAGCAACCGTGGCACAGATCGAGGAGAACCTCATGGTGTAGTGACCGAGAATGATCGTTGAATTTTCAATCGCTCACGACAATTCGTGTATTATACACGTCCGACGGATCAACGCTCTTGTATTTTATTTTCTTTCAATTTTCTCGCGCTTCCCCGTGGTGAAAGCTTTATTTACATTGGTTAATTTTATCTGATTCGAAATGTCGATTCTTATCCGCGCGCATTTCGGTGACGTCCCGTTTAATGGAGGGCTTCATCGTTCGTACAATGCGTGACGAACACACTCGCGTGAACGAACAAATTGCACCTTTGCACGAAATTTTTATCGTCGATGTGTAATTGTTGATTCTTCATGCAGATCTCGCGTAGTTATCAGAATGACTCGGGTCTTTATCCGTAGTTTGTTTTTTTTTTTTCTTTCGTGCGATAAAACACCGATCGTAGTGTAGGAAAAATTTATATCTCACATTTGTTTATCATTGCCGAGTTGCTGTTTCATTATTTTTTTATTACTTTTTCCATGCATGGCTCCTCTTTACGTGTCGCAATTTAGGAACTTCCCTCAATCATTCGTAATATTGTCGATAATTGTTTTATCACGCGAAGAGATAAACCGTCGGATATTAATTTTAATGAGAAAGAAAAAAAAAAGGAAACTTCTAAAAGCCTCGTCACAGTGCAGTAAAGGAGGGAATAACCGAGTTCCAGTGAATATTGATATGAATCTTGTGCATTTATTGTTTTCGTCGGGTGCAATGTTCTGTAAAGTTCAAAGAAGTTCAAGCATCGTCATTGTTGTGGACCGATATATATATATATATATATATATATATATAGAATTTTTAATCATCGACTGAAAAAGAACGGATGTTGTGAGTTTGGCTCAGGCATGAAGCGAATCACCGAGTCTCAATCGAACCATTGCGTTGCTCTTGGATCAAAATTTACTAATTAATATAATTTCCGTAGTTTCATAGCGATCTGAGGGGAAAAAAAAAACCCGAAGAATGACTCGAAACGAAGAAAGACTACGTTTAGTTACAGCAGTCAGTAGAAATCAGACAGTTCGTTTTTTTTATCGTAGAAAAATCTTCCTCTGAATATTTTATCGGTGATGACAAAAAATAAATCATCACATGTAATACCGCAAGAGCTTCAAAATTATCGGGCATTTCCCGATAGATTCGTTGCAAAGAAATGGAGGAGTCAAGTTTTTCTGAAAAACTTGACGACTTCCTTTGTTTGCAGGGTACCTCGAGGGAAATACCCGATTAATTTTAGAAGCTCGAGTGGTATTCGGGGGATTTTTTTTTCATCCAAATTTCGGCCAATAGAATTGCACCATGAGACAAAATTCACAGTTAAAAATTCAAAATTTTAAAGTCACAGAATTATCATTTAATTCATATTCAAAGTGTTGCTATAAAAAATACAATTGTTATAGATATTGGAACAATTTTTCGTTGAGTCAGTATTATTGGTGATGGCTCCAGCGGAAGTGGAAGGCTGTAGAAGTGGAAGGAGGGGGAAGGAAAATGGAATTATTCATCATATTCACTTCATTGGGCTGTTTTTTTTTTCGCAGTTTCTTCAGAATCGCTTCATGGTGCTCGCATATCCAGTAATTGTAATAATTTGTTGTTCTCCAACTCCTGATTTGGCAAAATTATAAACAGCTGTTGCTTAACTTAAATGATTGGTGATTTTCTTGTTTGCCACATCAAGCCTAGCCTTCTCCGCTGACTCCTTCACCCACTTTGGAATCATATTCTGCCCTACTGGAACATCTTTTTACCAGCTACTGCTACATGGATTTTTCCAGCTCGGATTTCAAGTCAGGAAAAGTCTGTCTGTCTTTATCTTTTCATTTCTCTTCCTTCGCAATTTTCTAAACAGTCTTACGGGACACTTACAGGGGACTTCTTCATTCTCGGTCAACCACTTACTATCGGCACACTTCTTGTCACCACCTTGAGTAGTTTTGGTGAAAATTGGATTGTATTCGATTCTAACTGCGGGTTCTCCATCATTCTTCCTCTCTTCCCGGAAGTGATATATCGTTGCATTAAATCCTTCGCCGTCTCGCCAAGACAACCCGACTGAGATAATCGTGAACAATTTTTTTGTAATCCTTCAGGTATTTCTTCATCCCAGGCCTCGATTATTGAATCCCAATCCTCCTCACCCAGAGCTACGGTACTCGCCTTTCGTTTTTATGGTATTGATTGCAGAGCCTTGCGCTTAGCATCACGAGCACTTCTGGCTCCTTTGAAAACAACATCAGCCAGTTCCCCTACAGTGTGGTGTCAGCCGTTAATACGTAGTTTCTTTGGCTTACAAAAGGCAATAAATTTATTCCGGACGGACGTGCCGGACTTGAGCGTACTGATGGATACATTTCCCTTTGAATTTTCATTAATTGTTTGCAGAGAAAAATCCCCAAATCCACTCAATTTTTATCAAAACTTTTCAATTGACACAATGCAATTCAATTTGTCAGATTCGATGGAGGGTTAACTGGATTGGAAAATCTTTTGTTTTTTGTATATTGGCAATATGAAAAATCACCAATGAAATTATAAAAAAAAAAAAAAACAAAATAACATCGAATGGTGCAATTCTATTGGCTACAATTTGGATGGGAAAAATAATCTTTTGAATTCTATTTGAAAACAAAGTTTGAATAAAAATGTTTTTCTTTTTAATTATTTCAATATCTCTTTTATTCTGTCATTATTTTTTTTTACCACAAGGACCAACGGATGAGAAAGATCTTTTAAAAAAAAAGAGTATCGTATAAGCAAAGAACAACGTTGCTTCAACTTCTATTCAGAATTGTAGCAATTGTACTCTGAAAAGACTGAATTATAGTTTTGGTGAGTCTCAGGTTAGAATCCGTGCCCCCAAAAAGGAAAGTTGAAAACAAATTTTTTTGAATTAAAAAATCCGTAGAGAAAAATCTGAAAAGATATTAGCTTTGAAGTATGCTATGATAAAGAAAGTACTTTGTTATATTGTTTGGAAATGATATTAAAGAAATATTGAATCATCATTGGTTGAATGTTAATTAAATCACGATTCATTCTTTCGGCACTGAATTTTGCAATTTTCAATGATGTGGCTGCGCTGTCTTGAATAAATTTTCAAATAAAAAATAAATAATTATGAAACGTAAAGGTCGTTTAACATTTTTCCAACTAACTATTCATTTATATCAGGATTTATGATATTCATACCAAATTAAAAATTTTACGAAAGTGGCCCATTTTGCCTATTTCTCCCCCATATATAGGTCGTTGAAAGATAGATAAATCGAATGCACGACTGCATAATATAGCTTAATCAATGAGCAATTATTTGAACAACAATCAAGATGATAAATCGGGTCAATCGCCTCTGTAATTTGTGCCTGCACGATACGACAATGCCAAGCAGGTATCTCCATCTATCGTGAAGAACGAAGATCTCTCGAGCCGAAGAATCGAAACCGCAGTTCTGCAATATCCAGCTCCGGTGATAACACAATCACTGCAGTGGAAAAAGTCCACTTTGGTCGGGCATGGTATTTTTTTCAAACATTTTTCAGCTCCCACCGTTCAGCCTTTACACGATTAATTTCAGAATAAGTAAACTGTCCCGGGGGGGGGGGGGGGGGGGGCCAGAAAGTAGTATTTTAAAAATGTTTATTAAAAATTCATTGTTGATTTGACGCTTCATTCCATGAAGAAATTTGTCAAACCCGAAGGAAAATCGATTCCATTATACACAAACAGCATAACGTGTATGTTGATCATTATTTTGATGACACTCAGCACTCAATGATATTTGATGATATTAGTTTTTTTTTTAATCGATGCTGTACATAATCATACAAAAAATTAATGTCGTTAGTAGTAAACTTGATATATCCTCAACAAATGCCATTATAAAATGTAGGTATATTTTAATTTTCCAGAAATATGTCATATGTAGTATTGTGTCGGGTTAAGAAAGTTTTGTTTCTATGAATTATTAGAGTCTTTGAAAATGTATGATATTTGAGGATAAATTAAGCAAAAGGTCCGCACATTCCTCTTTAAGATTTATTTTTCTTTCTCTTTCAGTTTGAAAATTATCAAATCATTTAACACGCATCCTCAAGGAGATTCAGGACTTTTGGTGAAGACGCACTTAAATGTTTCCGCTTTGTTATCTGCCTATATCAATGTGTCTCGTCAATTTTTCCGAAAATTTTCCACTACTCGGTTTTTTGAGAAAAAAAAATTTTGAAAATTCGCTCTCGCAGACCTCAACCTTATTTTTTATTGTTATTGTCAGATAAACAGACACGAAATCAATAAAAAAAAAACAATCTAGTGGATTTAAGATTATTATAGGTGTAACAGGAACACGAAATAATTGCCGGAATCGAGCAGCTATTTCGCGACTATATTTGTTTTTATCACCGACTGAACTGTTATTCAACGACCCACATCCGCACAAAAATAACAATAATCATGAACTATTGGTTAGACTTATTCGTAGATGCGGAGCTACAACAGCGCACTAAAAATTGCGAGGACTCACCCTCAACGAGTAGCTCAATTTTTCTATGACAGCACGGGTGTTTAAATTCAAGGAAAATAAAAAGGTCTTCTCTCCAATTTTGCTTTAATGATACCAATTTTTTTTTATTTTGTTTCATATTTCAATAACAAAAAGTGTCATAGATACTTGGACTATGCAGCCGTGAACATAAACATTTTCGATTAGTTACTATGTTGCAAAAATTAAATATTTATCACTCCTACAATGGATTTTAATTTACCGAAGAGCTTCCTTCGGATTGAAGGACTTCTGCCGCCACAGGGCTTTCCGTGCGCCGCGGAACTTTCGTCTATCCCGGAACTTACGTCCGCTCCGGAACTTACGTCTGCCCCGGAATTTACATCCGCCCCGGAACTTACGTCTGCCCCGGAACTTACATCCTTTCCGGAACTTTCGTTCGTCCCGGAACTTTCGTCTATTCCGGAACTTTCATCCACCCCGGAACTTTCATCCGCTTCGGAACTTTCATCCGTCCCGGAACTTGCATCCATCCCGGAATTTTCGTCTATCCCGGAACTTGCGGCCACCCCGGAACTGTCATCCATCCCGGATTTCTCATCCATCCCAGAACTTTCGTCTATCCCGGAACTTACGGCCACCCCGGAACTTTCATCCGTCCTGGAATTTTCATCCGTCTCGGAACTTTCATCCGCCTCAGAACTTCCATCCGTCCCGGATTTCTCATCCGTCCGAGAATTTTCGTCTGTCCCGGAACTTACGTCCGCCCCGGAATTTACGTCCGCCCCGGAATTTACGTCCACCCCGGAACTTATGTCTGCCCCGGAATTTACATCCGCCCCGGAACTTACGTTTGGCCCGGAACTTTCATCCACCCCGGAACTTTCGTCTATCCCGGAACTTACGGCCACCCCAGAACTTTCATCCATCTCGGAACTTTCATCCGCCTCAGAACTTCCATCCGTCCCGGATCTCTCATCCGTCCCAGAATTTTCGTCTATCCCAGAACTTACGTCCACCCCGGAACTTACGTCCACCCCAGAACTTACATCCGTCCCGGAATTTACGGTCACCCCGGAACTTTCATCCGTTCCGGAACTTTCATCTGTCCCGGAACTTTCATCCGCCCCGGAACTTACATCCACCCCGGAACTTACATCCGCCCCGGAACTTACGTCTGCCCCGGAACTTACATCCGTCCCGGAACTTTCGTCTATCCCGGAGTTTTCATCTGTCTCGGAACTTTCATCCGTTCTGGAACTTTCATCCATCCCGGAACGTTGATCCGTCCCAGAACTGTGATCCGTCCCGGAACTTTGATCCGTCGCGGAACTTTGATCCGTCCCGGCGCTTTCATCCGTCCCTGAATTTTCGTTTATCGCGGAACTTTCATCGCTCAAAGAACTGTCTTCGCTTGAAGTACTAGCGCCGGTAGAAGAACTCCCTTCACCGGATGAACTTACGCTCGACGAGGAACTTTCGTCCGAAGATGAACTTCCGCCCTTCGTAACGATTACTTTGATTGGAGGTATTATTCGCTCCGTAACGATCTCTTCACTGCTCAAATCGGCTGGTGGAAAAAAAAAATTCGTTCAACCGAAATGGCTATACCGTTCTACGCGGATTCGTAATTTCATCGATAAATCTCAGGATATCGCGTGACTCAGTGAAAAAATCTTACCGCATACTGCACCGATGACGAGACTCAGCGTTACAATAAAAAATACAACTTGGAGCTTCATCGTTTCACTTGGAACTGACCACTTTTTCGGTCTTTTCGTGTCCATCATTTCGCTTTATATTCTCGGTTCGCGTTTGTACAAACAAGGCCTCCTAGTTTTTAAAATAACAATCTTTATTGCCAAATTTGCAAGTACTTTACGATAACGATTCGTTAAAATTTATGTTCGACCACGAACATAAATGATAAAAAGCTTTGAATATTTCAACGTTACAGCCGTAGGTACTATATATTTTACTAATATTATTGCATCGTTGACTACAGTCTCCTTCGATACAAGATAATTCACCCATTGCGTGTACGAAAAAAAAAAAAAATACTTGCGAAATTGCATTTCAAATTGCATTTGAAATATTCATTGCTTTTGACAAACTTGCTGCCTTGACGGAAATTATTCACTCGTGTTATCAGCTAGGATACGTAAATAAATGCATAAGAAGATCCACCGTGTCTACAATGATCGTTTGTGCGTCAGATATTTCGGGATAATTTTTTTTTTTTCATTGCTTGTGGAAAACTTGCTGCTTTGAAAGAAGTTATCCTTCCGAGCTATGAGCTTACTTAGATACATAAATAAACATGCATGAATGTATAATAGGAAAAATCTTTCTGAGACAATCTTTTTTTTTCCTTGTCTACGTCAGAGTTTTCACGGTCACGCGGAAAGTTTGAATTCAAAATATAAAATGGTAATTGTCGAGTTTGGTGACTTTCGAATTTCCGTGTTTTTTCTTCTTTTTGTTTGACAAAACCCTTTATTTTAGCACCAACAATTATATTCAGATGGGAAACAACAAAAAAGTTGAAGGACTCGTGAAAAAATCTCCAAAAATTAAGTTTTTTATCGGTTTTTTTTTATGGCTATTTGTCATTACCTATAAAATATTTTCTTGTAAATAAATGAAACAGCTAACACCTGGCGTAGTGATGACTTTTTTTGTCATTATAAATTGTGAAAATGGGCCTTGAACAACAAAAATACGTGCACTTTCATTGTGCCATTCGGCCGTTGACGAATTTCTGATATTTCGCTAAAAATCCGCCAGGTGACTTCGAGCAGTGCGCTCTCGCGTAAGAGCGACGCTGCTCCACCATTTATGTAAGGGTCTCGGTCGTTCTTAGTTTTCCTACACTCCTGGTTCTTCAAACTCGATTCATCAAAACTCTTCAGCCTCATTATACATTACATTAGGTTAATATTTATATTGTCTTTTTTTTCAAAATTAACTTTTGACCATTTCATGTATCCTAACGCATAACGCATATGTAGTTTATAATTAATGAATTTCTCGGAAATTTGACGTATACATATTCTACAGCCGATTCAAAAATTAATGCAAAAAACATTTTTGATGTTTCCGAGCTCTTTTAACCGTTAATATGTGGTTTTTTGAAATCAACTCCTGACTACGTTCTCTCTCGCTGCTATGAGACTCTTTGAACCGTCATATTCCCAACGTATATATTGGTATGATTCGTCATGTCATCGTCGACATTCAACAAGCAATAAGATCCAGCATAAATACATTCAATTCTTGTGCTTACCAGCATTCGAAGCATTATTCTTTATTGGAGCTCGTTTTCGAAATTTAAATTTCGATACAAAATTGAGGAAAAGAATACCGAAAAATGTCCGAGATACAGCGTGGATGTGTTCAACGAATCCGAATCGCAAAAGTGTTTTTTTTTTTTTTATTTTCAGGACCGTGGAGTAAAAGGACTGCCGAGCAAAGAGGCCGTTTTTCTTAGTGTGTCTGCGGCAATTTTTTTTTTTTGCAATTTCCCTGTACTCTCGTGAAAATTCGATACCAGCAATGCATTAAGTATTCCTGATGCATGCGGCCGTGGACAATACTTTATGGGGTATTGGGTGCTCCAGGAAAATATATTTTCAGACAAAAAGTTGCGTATCCTTCGAGCGTAGATAATAGTCGATTTTTTTTTCCATAATCATTCACGATATAAGCATCATGACCGAAGATCCGGCTGGTAAAAAAAAAGAAATGAGATGTTTCTATCCGATATCTCCGGTGCTCTGATGCGATGCAGAACGTAAAACTGCGAAACCTATTTTTCTCGCAATCTTTTTTTTTTTTTTTGCAGCTATAATTATTTCTCATGATCCTCGTGATTATTCTTCGAACATGAAGAGTTAAAAAAAATGTCTTCATCAACGTTCGAGAATGTGTACAACGTCGATTGGAATTCTCAAGTCGTGATTTTCGTTCCTGAATCAACGTCATGTGAGATTAATATTCTCGAGATATCTCTCTCGATACCTCGAGAGTATCATTAATGCTGATATATTTCTCCTACTCATATGCATTTCACAGTGTTCTGGGGGCAATTATATACGACGCGACAAGATATTAACGATGGCACAACGTTTTCATAGCGATAACTGATTTTTACGAGACACGCGGACGAGTTCGAGCTCCTCGTGTCGACCTCGTATTTTTACAACGCGGTTCGATCAGCGCTGTTATCAACTCGACGCGCGATTCAACGCGAAAAATTATTTTCATTTTCATGATCTTTTCGACGTCTACGCACGTGTCCTGGGCTTCTCGTCTCTAATGAAACGTCATTGTATTATCATAATTATACGTGCGAGATAAATAGTATTGTTTCGAGACGCCGTAATTATACCGATTAACGATACCTCAGATGATGAAAAAAATTTCTCGCATCGCATTAGAATAACTTCTAGTTATTTTTTTTTTTTTTTTCCTTCACCTCTGGTCTCTCTTCTCGTGGCAAAACATCAGTTATCCGGGTTTTCCAATTCACTGAAGCAACGAGAGAAGATAAATGTCGTTTTTACATCTCCAAATAACCAAAATCGAAGATTCTATTTCGAGAAAATTAATCAGGAACGCATGTTATTCGAGAATGAATAATATTATGTATTGTTTTATGACTGGCATTCATTGATATTTTATGAGAAAAATGATTGACCGTATAATTATGTTGAGTAAATTTTTTCGTTAAATAAATAAAAATAAATAATCGTTCGGAGATCTCAGGGATTATTTCAAGCATAATTATTTGCAAAACCATCGTGGTGTTTCGCTCGAAGAACTTTGAGCGCCTCAAATTTCGCCACATATAGCCGAAAATCGAACGTTGAATTTACGATCTGTCTGCGGATCATAATCGTCCTCGAACGGATTGACAAGGACCATTATAGACGATAGAGCATTTTACGAATAAGAAAGTCTCGGCTTGCAACCGCAAAAGTTGTCTAGGTCAACCGCGAGTAATATTAATTATGTATTATATCCAGCGAACGTTTTTTTTTTTTTTTTTGGCATTGATTTCGTACCGGTTATGTCTTCGGAGGCTTCGACGACGAAACGAGAGACGTATACATTTGCATATTTTGGAGTAATTTTTTGATAACACATAAATACGACACAAACGATGCTTTTAGTGCTTGAAATTAATTTTCGACAATCAAATATCGTTTTACAAATATTATATTCTAATTTTTTGATCGTACGGCGGATTGGATTTTCGAATTTTCAAGAGCTCAGAAAGGGACATAATTTTTGTTATCAAGAAAAAAAATATAGGTAATGGCAAAATCCCAAATTGATTAAGGATGTTCCTCTGTTTGTTTGCGGGACGAGTCGTCCGAGGGGGGTCCCTATGCTTATACACAGGCAGGGCTCAGTGGTGCCAACGTCAAATCCTCACTCATCTCGACCAGTTAATTTATTTTCTCGAAATCAGAATTAGAACTTTGAGGTTTCGTTTCAATGCTATTCGATAGTAAGTGGCATTAATAACAACGTATAAAAATTATAGTAATATACTCCTGTAAGATTTTGAAATATTAACGTTTATGTTGCAAAAAAAAAATTTTTTAATTCACGTTTTCCCAGCTTCAACTCCAAACGCTGTCCGAACTATTCAAAGTAGAGAAAATTGCCCAATAAGAATTTTTTAGAAGAGAATTAAATTTTCTATAAAAAAGTCCGCGACGGTATACATAAAAAGTCAATAGCGGATGAGTGAGAGGTGTCGGAAGTGGCGTGACGATGAAGTGTGATTTTTGTAAAATCGCAGAATAGTAGACCCATTAGATGTTAAATTACATATCACCACGTTAGCATTGAATTAAAAATGCATAAAAGTTCATACGTTAACTGGGCACAACGAGAAAGCCATTACCGCCCAAAAAACTTTATTTATAACTATATTCAAAAAAAGCCACCTACTTGAAATGGTTTTTTTCAAAATTATTTTTACAACTTTGGACGCCTCCCACGCCTCAATAATTAACTTTAGATATATGCCGTCGCGGACTTTTTTGTAGAGAATTTAGTTACCTATAAAATTATTTATGAGCAATTTTCCTCTATTATGTATAGTTTGAGCAGCGTTTAGAGTTGAAGCACAAAAAGAGCGAAATGTTCATTGTTTCTATTTTTCCCTTGCCAAAATGTATAGAGGGCTAATAACGCACATTTTATAAGTTATTATTTATGCCATATACTATGAAAAGACGCCAAAAAAATATCCAGGATTTTATTCTGAAAAAAAAGCCTGATTCGACAAGTTGAGTTCGGCAACATTGTCCGTCGCGTCTAAAATCGACAGCGAACGCCCGTTTTTTTTCAGCATTTTTAAACATATTACATTTAATTACTCAACGAAAATTCTCCTAATTAAGGTGAGCTTTCGCACACGGTTTTATTATATATAGATCTGGGTCATATAATTTTTAAAAGGTGCTGGCATTTCGAGTTCGTGAATTACAGAACGATTGGAACCTGTTTTTCGTGTGCGCCCATAAGAACGCATGTTAAATAATGTTTTTTTAAACATTTAATATCTCGAAAACGAGGCTCCTAATCTCATTGAATCTTTGCACACACGTTTTGGGGATAAACACTAACAGGCTGTAAAAATTTCAAGTCGATGACATTAAATCGATATAACAGAGGAACATCCTTAAGGATGTATCGGACGTACCTTCCCAACCAAAAGTGACTTTCGTCGACAATATTGCATACTTCATGATAAGATAAAAATCGGAAAAAATTCAACCACAATAAAGACGATAAGAAGATTACTTTTTAATAATAATAATGCCCAAAAGTTATCAATAAATTGTTTAAACAAAACATTGTTTAAAAAATTTTTAGGGAATGTTTTTTTTTTTGTCATGTGAAATGAATTCGTTGATTTTTCTGACCACACATGAATTTTTTTTTAAATTTTCTTATCATTTTGAAGTTTCGGTTTTCGGAAATTTATAAAGATTGTATTTACGAAACTATTCGTTCGATGCCCTGGAAACTTCTTAATTGTAGTATACAACGTTTTGACGAAAACATATCCAAAATTCACGTTTTTTCCTTCATTTTTAAAAATTAAAAAATTTTCGAAAACCGAAATTTCAAAATGATAAGAAAATTTTTATAAAATTCATGTGGAGTCAGAAAAATCAACGAATTCATTTCACGTGTCAAGAAAAAACTTTCCCTAAAAATTTGTTAAGCAATGTTTTGTTAAACAATCTATTGATAACTTTTTGGCATTATTATTATTCAAAATTAATCTTTTTATCGTCTTTATTGTGGTTGAATTTTTTAAAATTTTTATCTTATCATAAAGTATGCAAAAAGTCACTTTTGGTCGGGAAGGTACGTCCGATACATCCTTAATTGTCGTCCTGATGAATTTTTTGTTTGTCAGAAAAATTAGCGAAATCTATCAAATCCATTATTGAATCTTCGTCCATGAGCAAATGGGTTTTTCAATTTTGATTTTCTCGTTATGGAATGTTCGTAAAAGTGGACAATTAAAAAATTTTCACATAGCTCCCACATCATTTTATCTCGTTCACAAAGATTCCTCATTTGTGAGCATGCAAGTTTTTCAAATTTGCCTTTCTCATAGAGGAAGCATTAACCGCGAGATAAAACAATGAGGAAGCCATGTGAAAATTTATAATTTAGAACTTGTGAAAAACTACAAAATCTGATAAAAACTGAAATGTTTTTAACGATTTTTCTTAAATTTAATGCCAATCACCCTTTAAAATGCTCGATTTCTTAGCATTTTCGCAAATTCAAAGCGGTTACAGATTTTTTTAATTCAAATTTTTTGAAATTTGAACCCCTTGAGCGATTCTTGGAAAATTCATTGGCATGAACTCTTGTTCGGTAACCTATCAATGTAAACAAATTTGGTTCGATAGCCAAATATTTGCGGAAGTAAAAGAGCTATTAGAAACTTTTTTGGAAAATTGAAAAGGAATTTTAATTCAAATTCCTCGAGCGATTCTTGACAAATTTAACACCAAACATGATCCTTGTCGCCTAAAAAAATTTGCCTAAAAAATTTCGAGCCAATAAATGAAAATTTACGAAAGTTAGAGCGACCGAAGACATTTTTGGAAAAATTCAAAATCATGTAAAATGGGACCGTTAGAGATTGTGGCGCCAATTTTAAGAAATTAAGGAGCTCTCATGCTCAAGTTGTGTTTAAAGTTCGATCACGATTGCTTCGATAGTTTTCGAAGTGAAAAAATGATTTCTCGATGTTTTGGGACATCTTAAGCACATTGGCATTAAAATCTAAAAAAAAAAAAAATTTCACCATGGCAAAGCTTCCTCCATGAGGAAGTAATAGTATTTTATGCGGCAAGCGCGTTAAGTGACTGTTTTCGAGCGAGGTTATGTTTTTAGAACGAGCCGTTGGCTTTGCCTGGCTTTCCTTCGGCTCACCAGGCAAAGCCAACGGCTCGTTCTAAAAACATCACCTCGCTTGAACAGTCACTGTACGCGCACGCCGCATACCATATTTTTTACGGCACAAGTATTGAAAAGCTACGTTTCGACGCCTGTTATCGATACGTGAAGTAGTACTTGTCGTGGCTAACTTCGTAGCTGGCACGAACATTTTTTCATGGCAGGTCTGAGACTCGTGCCCGTACTGCGCATGACAAGTGCCACGAAAAGACTTTTTACGGCACTTGTCATGCGCAGTACGGTGCACGACTCTCAGAACTGCCATAAATAGTACATTTCGACACGAGTACGCAAAGGCTTTTTTGACGAAACGAGAGGATTACGGCACGAGCCGAAGGCGAGTGCTGTAACGAGTTTCGTCAAAAAGCCTTTTCGTACGAGTATCGAACATTATTTTTCCTCATGAGAGCCGAGAAAGCGCAACGAAGTTGCGATTTCGAGGTTAGAATGAGGAAAAAAAATTTTTTGTGTCAGTTGCGAAGGTAGTCACGAAAAGTGCTACTTTACGGGTCGATAATAGGCGTCGAAAAGTGGCTTTTCAATGCCTGTGCCGTAAAAAATAATAACGAGGAAGCAAATACCGCTAACGACGATTTGTTTTCTTGTCTTTTTTTCTCGCTTTTGAGTACCGTAAATTTTGCCGCAACTGTCTAGGCGACAAAATTATGATTTTATTCCTCCAAGCATTAATTATACGTTAAATATTTTCGTAATTTCACATCACGATAAGTCGTTTCGGCAAATAAGCCTAGGCAACATTCCCACCAAGATCGACACAGCATTGACGAAATTTTAAATGTTACTTTTCACTCACCTATGATAATTTATGGAAGAGCTAATGTCGCCACGGTCAGAGAAAAAAAACGGTCTCGCCCGATGAAACGAGGAAGAATGAGCAAATTATTTATCGATCGGATCACACGATTGGTTGAAACGGATTAATAAATAAAATTCATCGTAACGATGTCTCAGACAACTCTTTCATCGCATTTTTCATTTTTTCCTTTTTCCCCTCGATCCTCATCGTGATCTTTACGAATAAAAATTGAAAAAAAAATCATTTTCCTAACGGACAAAAAGATCATCGATGCAATGAAATATTGAAAATATTTTTGCAATCACCCCACGTGCAACATGCTCTGATCCATTCGCGAGGATTTCTTTTACCACAAATTACAATTCAAGCACTTTTTTGTTATTGCAATTATACAGTGACGACTCGAATATCCGTTAATCTGATTCGCGGATAATCGAGATTTTACTGTCACCATAAGTAAATATTAATCTCGCCCAGTTATTAGACAACATTTAATGGAAATCTTATTAATTTAAAATTTTATACGTTTGAATTTTTAATTAACTACGATCTTGACATGCCCTCGTCTTTTTATCACCAATTCAAATCGACAAACGAAAATAGTATATTGTGCACCTAGGGCGTAAAGTGGGCTTTTTTAGACCGAGTGTGGAATTTGCAGTACAAGTCGAAGGCGAGCTAGCACGAGTCGAAGGTGAGCTAGCACGAGTCGAGGGTGAGCTCGCACGAGCCGAAGGCGAGTGCAGGAGCGAGCCGAAGACGAGTGCGTGTGCGAGCCGAAGACGAGTGCGTGTGCGAGCCGAAGACGAGTACTGCAAACACACGAGGTAAAAAAGTCCACTGAGCCCTTGGTGCACACCATATTTTTTGTAATGCATGTATAGATTTCTGTGTTTTTGTGCCTATAAGTGGGCGAAATACAATATCATATATTGTATATGTACGCACACGGTCGTTTTTACGAATTTCAGAAAGCGGGCTATAATGAAAATAAGCGGGCTATAATAAAAATAAGCGGGCTATAATGGATTCATTATAGCCCGCTTATTTTCATTATAGCCCGCTTATTTTCATTATAGCCCGCTTTTTTCATTATAGCCCGCTTATTTTCATTATAGCCCGCTTATTCAAAAACCGGGCAATAATGAATTCATTATTGCCCGCTTTTTCGAGCCGGTCAAAAAAGGGTCACTTTACGCCCGCTTAATAGGTACAAAAAACGCAGAAATCGTGCATGCGTTACAAAAATGATTTTATTTTCGAATTGCCTTTGTTAGAGCAAAAAAAAATTATATATTTATCACCGTAATCGTTTTTTCGGAGTAATGAAAGTAAATAAAATTCTCACATCATTTTCTGCCATAGTCAAGATTTTTCTAAAAGAAAATTTACATTGGATTTTTACAATAGATCATCATAAAGACTCGGTGCGATCGTATATAAGTGTCCTGTGATCCTTGCAAGGGATACACTTCATCACGAATTCAATGAAGATTATATACCATCCCACCAATATTTTTTTTCAGTATTTTTAGTCCTTTTTTTTAGTTTCCCTCATCGTTCTCTCGCACCTCATCTCGATGACATGTGTATAGCCTCGCGGTGATGAACAAAATGAGCCTACCTTTCTCCCTCTCTCTCTCTCTCTCTCTCTCTCTCTCTCTCTCTCTCTCGCTATTTCTCTTTTTCACGGCAAAAGGCCTCGGCGACGTTGGCGATAGAGGGGATCGGTATAGGAGAGATATTTACCGTCATTAAGAGGGGAGATCCGTTTTACCGAAATTTTTTAAATTAATTTTCATGAATTTTTCGTGACGAAAACAGTATGACCTATTCGAAGATTCTTTTGCGCACATATTTATTGATATTTTTTTTATGCTTATACAAATCTTTACAAGACATCTCGTTGAATCGTGATCGCTTGGCGCGCGCTGGATCGCAAAGAGACAGCATTTTTGATCGGTGCCCACAATTGCGCCCGTTTTGACTGATCCGAAACAAAAAAAAAAATCGCAGGTATATATTTTGATTCGCCAGATGACCTTATAAATAGCCCGTTGCTCGATCGCATTGGAAAAATAAAAAATAAAAAACACGAAATGGCGCGATGATTGTGAATTTTAAAAACTGGCAAATTAAAAGAAAATTCGTTATCTCAAACGGGCGCAATCGTGGGTACCGCGATGAAATTTTGCGGTCCGGCGCTTTAAAAATTTATATAAGCATAACGAAATAACAATAAATGTATACGCGAAAGATCTTTTCGTTAGGTCCTACGGTTTCGGCACGGAAAATTCATGAAAATTCATTTTAAAAATATCCCGGTAAAACGGATCTCTCCCCCCCCCCCTCCCTTAAGTCCCAAGATTAGCCGAGATACCGCTCACCGCAGCGCGATCTCGCGGAGTAAGGATACCGGTATCTACCTCCTACCTTTGCCATTCGAAAGACACGATATCCCCATTCCTTTTTGCATCTTACAAATACACCGTACCTTACCATATATATATGTATATATATACGTATGCGTGTGTAACCGCATACCTGAAGAAACAATCGGTACAGCGATTGGCCGCCTCCGAATGATCGGAACTCGCCGTAAATCGGTATCCACGCGTCACGGTAGAGCAACGGTGAATGTGCCAATGACTGTTTCATTTTTGTTTGTCCTGTTCTTCGTCCCCTCGAATCGCCAATCAACGCATATATAGTATACATATATATATATATTTATATGTATATATTGCGGTGAGCCAACCATGTTTATACGCACGTAAAGATCGGCGTTTTGTTTCGTTCACGAAGCTCTCGCGTCCTAGCACACGGAGACCGAGTTCCAGTGGCCGGATTTCTGGCGAGGTGAACGCGTTCTCCGGTTGTCTTCTACAGCGCGGACGACGCGCTTCTCTCGCGCGCGCTCGCGGCTCAATGTACCTCGGATTGCGTTAACGTGTTTTTTCTTGTTCTTTTTTTTTATTTTTTATTTTTTTATTTTTTTATACATTCACTCATCCATCGCGACGGTCGAGTTTCATTATATCCTGCGTCTCGTGTGGCGGGGGAGACGCTGTAAAGCGCGTTTGCGTCCGTGGCTTATAATCGAGCGCTTATATATATATATATATATATATATATATATATATATATATATATATATATATATATATATGTATACATGCACGGCGCCGTCGAAAAATCGTGCATCCACCAGCATCGCGAAATCGAATAAGCTCCGTGGCAACGGAAATTATGCCAGTACAGGTGTGCAGAACGGTCTGATCACCTCGGACGCGCTCATATCATACGCGTCTATCATTCTCTCTCGTAGGTATATTACTCCGCGAGCATAAACTGTTTTTGTTTAATTTTTTCTTTTTTTTTTTCGAATTGAAAATTTACATTATGAAAATTTAGTCGAACGTCGAGACGTTGAGAGTTTCTTTGGTGGGAGGGTTCTTTTTTCGTTATTTTTTTTGTTTTTTTTCCATATTTTTCGTGACAATGGTTCTCGGGAATTCTCGAACCGTCAGACACTTCAAGCCTGAATGAAAATTATTCAAATTATACACGTATCGAATAATTATTTTTCCCGATTCAAAAGGCAATGGAGTAGTTAATTATGGCCGAAAGAAGCGAGTTTTTGAGAATGTTTTTTATTTCGAAAAATCACAAGCATACATTTGTACGGAAATTGTTTATTTGAAAGAATAATATTTGACCGATTTTCAGTCATTTTTTTCGTGTAAAGATATTCATTCATCGGGAAGTTAGAGACGATGGACTTTTTGAAAAGTATTTTTCATTCGAATAATAAAAAAAAAAAAAAAAGAAAATCAAAAATATTTCATCGGTACATTACTTTAGCCTGTTATCGTGATGGTTAAAATTCCAAAATATTGAGTTAGCACAAAATGGTGGATGTTTCAAGTCAGATTATTCGATATTTGCGAAAAAGGACATTTTCGATTTTGGTTCATTAAGTCGAAAGTATATGCATCGGAAAAAAAATTCTTCGATCAAAGTCCAGATTTTTCTGTGTGAAAGCATAAAAAAAAAATTCAGATATATCGATGCAGCATTTTTTTGTGATATCCTCCTCGCTGTCTTTGACAAAAGTGCTTCTCGAATGTCAGCTGTAATTTTTTTTATAAATGAATATTTTTACACGAAAAAAATACTGAATATCCTTCAAATGTTACTTTTCCGAAATACAAAACTTTTTTATGGATGTAGGCTTAAGATTAAAAAAAAAAAATTTTCAAATATTCTCAAAAATTTGCTTTTTTCGAGCTTCTGACAAGGTAATTGACAAATTGATCATTCACGATATAGTCGTTGGGTGAAATGGCTTTTATTCATAGCCTAAATGATTAAAATCGACTATGATCCATTAGTATATCGATCGTCACAACTATAACTCGAACAATTCAACGAGTCTCTCAAATTTTCTCTCTCTTTCTTTTTCCTTTCGCCATTGATTTCCCACGATATAGTACATCGAAGACGCACTCGCATTATCATTTTTATTTTCTTCGTTTCATTTTGATTGCCTGTGGATGTTAAGGACGAAGTTCGAGTGCAGTTGTGCGACTTGTTTTCTTTAGTTTTTCCGGTTTTTTTTTTTTTTTTTACTTACTCCTATGGACACCGCGAGCTCCGGGCAAACGAAACACTGTTATTCAACGGGAGGGGCGAGGAGAGGCAAGGGATACGACGGCATTCTTGATGAGATTTTCATCCAAATAACGCCAGAGCAGATCTTGGTTCCGTGCAATTTTCTCTCGAAAGTTCGCATCCTTAGATCGCTCCAGCGTTAATTTACGTAACGAATTACCTAAGCTTCTATATAACGCGGACGTATATATATGTAATATATAACATATATGTGTGTGTGCGATGTACCGATATCGTGTCCATGTCACGTGCTCGTTACATCGATGAAGGAAGTGAGGCATATAGAGTGAGAAAGAAGGCATGAAATAAGGCGAAATGAAAACGAAAGGGAAATTGAAACTCGCCCCATACTGCTTCCTCATAATTTCTTTTTTTTTCTTCACATTCACCAAAACCTGTCCATAAACTAATTATACCATAACTTCCTCACGGAGCTTTATCGATGCGAAAATATTATGAAGAAAATGATGCGAAAGTTTCAATTTGCCAATCGTTTCTGGATCATATCGGAGCTCCATTATCGAGGACCTGTTGGATATTGACCAAAGGACTGTGACGATTTTGTCGAAGAAAAAAAGACTTGGATGTTTTTTTTTAAATAAATAAGAGCTAGTCATGTCCAAATTTCAGCTCGCGTCTCGTTTCTCCGACCTCTGTTTGATTGCATGATTTTTCCGATACCTGCTGCAATAGTTGCAGTAATTTTTCCGATACCTGCTGCGATAATTGCAATAATTTTTTGGAAGATTCAAAATTTTATGAAATCAGAACGACTTTATCGATTCGCACCGTAATCAATACTCAAAAACCCTCTACCCGGAGGTATTTTTGTGAAAAAAAAAAATATCCTGGTGTAATTTTTCGAAAAATATTCTGGGGTATCTTTGAAAGAAAAGTGCATTAGTATTTTTAAAAAATATCTCAATATTCTCTGGGGTATTCTAGTAAAAAGAATTAGGCTGAGTTTTTTTTCGTAAAATTTATATACCCTGGAGAATTTTTCGTAAAAGGCAACCGGGAGTATTTTTTTTTGTAAAAAAATACCCTGAGGTATTTTTTGTAATAAGAAAAACCTAACTCGATGTGTCATTTTGTCTCGAAATATAATGCAAAGTATAGACTCTCATGTTTTTTAAATATCATTGTTTTGAATATTCGAAAAACCCTCGGACATAACAATTGCGAATTACTTTTTCGTTTTCTTTAAGGCGGTTATCCTACTGTAACCAGCGTCCGAACAGGCTAATTTTTGGGAATTTATTTCGGAAAAACTACAAATGCAATGTTATTAATTTTTATTACATGTTTTTATGTACATCATAAGGAGTGTGTGTGTGTGTAGAAATTTAAATCTTTCAAATTTGTTTCTTTTTGATGAAAATTTTTACGCACACTACTTAAGGATGTATCGGACGTACCTTCCCAACCAAAAGTGACTTTCGTCGATAATATTGCATACTTCATGATAAGATAAAAATCCGAAAAAATTCAACCACAATAAAGACGATAAGAAGATTACTTTTTAATAATAATAATGCCCAAAGGTTATCAATAAATTGTTTATCAAAACATTGTTTAATAAATTTTTAGGAAATGTTTTTTTTGTCATGTGAATTGAATTCGTTGATTTTTCTGACCACACATGAATTTTTTTTAAATTTTCTTATCATTTTGAAATTTCGGTTTTCGAAAATTTGTAAAGGTTGTATTTACGAAACTATTCGTTCAATGCCCCGGAAACTTCTTAATTGTAATATACAACATTTTTACGAAAACATATCTAAAATTCACGGTTTTTCCTGGATTTTTTAAAATTAAAAAATTTTCGAAAACCGAAATTTCAAAATGATAAGAAAATTTTTTAAAAATTAATGTGTAGTCAGAAAAATCAACGGATTCATTTCACGTGTCAAAAAAAAACTTTCCCTAAAAATTTATTAAACAATGTTTTGTTTAAACAATTTATTGATAAATTTTTGACATTATTATTATTCAAAATTAATCTTCTTATATCGTTATTATTGTGTTTGAATTTTTTCCGATTTTTATCTTATCATAAAGTATGCAATATTGTTGACGAAAGTCACTTTTGGTTGGGAAGTCCGATATATCCTTAAGATGTACATAAAAATTTATACAAAAGAAACAATAATATTGCATATGCAGTTTTTTCGAAATAAATTCCAAAAAATTAGCCTGTTTGAACGCTGGTTACATCGATAACCCCTTAAGAAGAAGCAAAATTGAGACCTTTTTTCGTCAGATTTTCCAGCTACCAAGCCCTTCCAAGCACGTACATAATTATATCACAGTCATGTATGACTGATTGAATAAAACGGAAAAACTATATGCGCATATGGCCTGCACATCAGCCTTGAGCTTACTTAGACACGTGGAATTGATTACATTTTCTTTCTTTTCTTTGTCGGTCAGTCGTGCAATTAACATTGATCGTTATGACTTGTCGGTCCCCGTGACATGAGGAGATGCGATGGATGCAAAAAAAGCTAATATACCACGACGTAAAAATTGAATCGCGCAAAAACACACAAGTTGCGACGAAAAATTGTATTTCTTCGAACGACAAATGAGGCGGAGAGAAAAAAGTTTGCGTTCGTATGAAAAATTAAGATTTTAATTATTTGAGGTATATAGCGAGCGTTGATTTATTCAGTTACGGTACTAAATGTAGGTAATAGCAGAGCGAGGGAGCGTTATGTCTTTTAAAATCATTTTTACAAAATTTCATTAATTTTTATTGAGGGGCGATTTGTAACGTTCGCATATTCTCAGGACTGACGAGAAGTTACGAAATATTTTTGATACTTATTATTTCATAGCTCGTTTTTCTCGTCGAATTGAGTTTTACTATAATTTTTGGGGCTAAATTTTTTTTTATCAAATTATCCTGGATTATAAGTTACATCGATTTTACTCTGTAGGTCAATTATTTTAGTTTAAACAAAAGACTTGAATTTCCAAAGAATATTTTTATTCAATGGCCCATATTACTGAATTTATTGAGTATTTTTCGACGAATAAAACCAGCGAAGGAAAATAAAAATCGGACCACGAATATCCATTATTCTTTCTAGCAGACTATAAAATTGCGATTAATACTGATTATTTAAAAAATTAAAATACACACAAAGGATAGAAAGAGCCATTGAAAATTACTATACGTCGAAACGTTTATAAATAATTATTGTAAAAACCTGAATATTACAAATATTATCCATTAATTATAAAAATGATGTGGAATCATTTTTGTTTTTTTTTTTTTTCACAAAAGTTAGTAATTTTTCTTTTCATATCGATCCATCATTATTTTATGAGCAAATAAACTCTCCAAAATGTAAAGTGTATTCGTATATATGCGAAAATGCGTTTAGTATATTTTAATGAAAATTTTTATAAATATTTTTTTTGTTTATAAATCTAGCACTGATTTCACCAGTGCATGGCGGCTATTTTAAATTTCTTTTTGAAAGTAATTAATGAGATGGATGTAATGAGGAACTAATTGTGAATCAGAGAATCAGTGAATGGTAAGTCAGGGTAAATAAATTTAGGAAAAAGTTACGTATTTCTTCTAAAATAGGCGAAAATTAGAAGCATTATCATTATCATTATGATTATTATTATGATCAGTAACACTGTAGGCATTATTTTGTCTTATTTTATCCCGACCGATGACTCCATGACCGTAATCGTTACTTCATTATCTTCGGAAATTTTTCGCTCGATGGCTCATACGAGTGATAGGATTTTTTTTTCTTTTTTTTTTCTTTTTTTTCTATATTCACATATGACGACCTCTGATAATATATATATATATATATATAATTGGGGTTTTTAGGTCAATGGTCTAGTGACGTATAAAGAGTTTGCTTACTGAGTAAGGATTTTTTTTTTTTTTTTACAAAACGCAAATACTCGAAAAAACGATAGTAGCTAAGAGTCCAGCTGATCTTTTTCGTCAAAGTTATTTTGTCCATGAAATGAAAAGGGAAGAGGAGAAGAGAAAAAAAAATAGACAAAACAAAGAGTATACCGTTATATCGAGATGAGTGGAAGACGTAACATAACAGTGAGACAGAGCGAGAAGAGAGAGAGAATGGTCAGTTTTTTCTAAATATTTAAAACTCATCGAATTGCTGACAGCGTGTAAATAATGCGAAAAAAAAATTGAGAAACAAAAAAAAACGACAAAGATCGAAAGTTTGTATTTGCTTGAGCAAAAGTCTGACTACCCGCGGCACGTGACTACTCGCAAACACTTTTACGAGAGTAGTCACGTCTCAGCCTACTCCCGCAATATACAGGAAAAAAAAAAAAAAGTTTGACAAACTTCGAACAATCCTCAGTGATACATATTGTATCTCTTATCTGAATCATCATCGTGATGATTCAGATAAGAGATACAATATGTATCACTGAGGATTGTTCGAAGTTTGTCAAACTTTTTTTCCAAAGCAATCGAAATATATGAAATTAGGTCTCACTGTCGAGAGATAAAAAAATTATCTCAAATTTATTTCGTATTTTGATATTCATCGAAGTTTCTCGGAAACAAAATTTAAAATAGACACTTCAAATTTTGAAATGAGATATTTTCGCTTTTTTTTTTTTTTTTAAATAAAAAACAAAAAACATAAATAAAATAAAAAACAAAATTTAAAATAGACATTTCACTTCAAATTTTGAAATGAGATATTTGAAGTGAAATGTCTATTTTAAATTTTGTTTCCGAGAAACTTCGATGAATATCAAAATACGAAATAAATTTGAGATAATTTTTTTATCTCTCGACAGTGAGACCTAATTTCATATATTTCGATTGCTTGGGAATTATGAAATTGTGCTGATGATCATGGTGGTCTTTATTTTTTTTCAATTTTGCTTTTAATTTATTTTTAAAAATTTATCAAGTGCTATTCAAAATGATGAAAAAAAAACAAATTGTAAGCATGCTCGTTACTTCATGTCACTACTGCGAAGATTATGCTCGTGAGTTCCCCCTCCCCCCCCCCCCCCTGTTGGTTATTTATATGCCTCACTGTAGCTCGGACTATTCATTGTTTATGAAAGTCCGAGTCGCTGTGGAGACCTTTAACCACCGAAAAATGAAAGTACATCACGAGCAAAGGCATATATTCGTATGTAGAGACATTATACATTTTATTGTATATCTGCCTAGAAAGCACGACTCACTTTTTGCCGCTAAGCCTCGTACGGTTTTAATACAGCCACACGAAGTTTTCTTCAGTCTCGTATAAATGTTTCACTGTCATTCATATACAGGCACACGTACCCGAGTCGCGATAGATCGTGCACGTACGTGCACATAAAAAAAAACGTGATATTTTCATGAGATATGAATATATTTGCATGTATTTGTATTTCACAAGTGGGGGATTTCATGTCAGATCGGTAAAATAATGAAAAATTCCTTTGGGAATTTTTGACTGTAGCGTATATATATACGTTGACAAGACGGGAAGAACTTTTCAAAGCCAAAAACCGGACAGCGATAGAATGAATCCTTGTAGAACGAGAAATCGGAAAATACTCGATTCCAGCGAAATTATCGCTCTCGCGATGAGCATCGAAAAGGCAAAGTGCATGGCCTCTGATCGGTATATATGAGACCGACAGAGCGTTCCCGAATTAACGAAAGCGTGGCTGCACGGTCGCAAATACCAAGGACGCGAACATCCAATTATATCTGCATGCCATGATGACAGCGAGTTAAAAAATGCCTTTGTTCTTCATGCTTCACGAAATAAGAAAAAAAAAAATTTCATGGCGAGGCAAAAACGTAGAATCATTCGTGCCATCTGGCACTCATATCGGTATTAAATTTTTTAAATTATTTCTACAAATTGCCGTGCATTGATCGAGAGTAAAAAAAAAAGGATTGATCGCATTGCCTCGTGTGTCAGTATAACATGGAAAAATATTTGAAGGGAAGAATTCGTAAGAAAATCGACTCGTTTAAATAAATAAATTTACGAAGAGATCCATTATTTTTATTCAGTTTTTCTGAAAGAATAATCCAGAAGAAAAGTTTTTTTTTTTTTCCTTGGGCGAACTCAGCATATGATGCGACGATAAATCGTTTGACAACAGAGCTGGGAAAAGTACCTCAAAAAGTACTTCAAGTACAAAGTACAAAGTGCTGTAAGTACTTGAAGTACTCGTGTATTTTAAGTACCAAGTATACCGTAAATACTTTAAGTACCAAGTACTGCGTACTTGAAGTACTAAATATTTCAAGTACTTGAGATACCAATTATTTGAGGTATCAAGTATTTTAAATACGTCAAGTATCAAGTACCAAATACTTTCCAAGTTTTCAGGTATACATCTCGTAAGTTCTAGTACTTATATTTGATTTCTTACATTAAACTCATTTGATTTTGATTCGAGTACTTTTTGTACCAAAACATATTTTCAAATTATGCAATTCACTCAGGCTAGGCAGATTGAAACGTAAATATTTAAATGAAGCATTAGAAATAATTAAAAAAAAAATAGCATTGACAAGTTACTTAAGATTTATTTAGCTTCAGGTTTGAAAAAGAAAAAAATAATGAATATAATGGACGGATTATTAAAAACGGAGCCATGCATTGCCAATGACACCGTAACTACCGTAGCTTGAGCCTTTGAACGGTTATTCCTTACAGTCTTAATAACCAAAAGATGGCGCAGAACATTCCTCAATTATATATTCAAAGGTGTTATGTATGCAACTATTATCAAGACGTATTCGAAAGTACTTCATACTTGGTACTTGAAAAAGTACTTGAAGTACAAGAAAGTACTTGAAAATTTAAGTACAAATACTTAAAGTACGGGTCAAGTACTTGAAAATTTAAGTACAAATACTTGAAATACTTTTAATATACTTTGTACTTCAAAAGTACTGCACTTCCAGTATATCGCAAGTACCGGGTACTTGAAGTACTGCCCAGCTTTGTTTGACAATTTTGATAAACGAAGCATCGAAGAGAAGACCCAACGAGAAAGAAGGAAAGGGGGAAATGGAAAACCATAATTTTTTTCTTCTCGGACTTTTGTTTTGTGCTACATATGTACACTTCTCGCGATATACATGTATATGCTTGAATCGGAAGAAATAAATTAAAAAATCTGCAATTATATATGCACGGAAGGCCGTCTTAAGTAAACCGTTGAAACGATAAAAATAAAATTGTCTACGAGGTTTAGGAAAAAAAAACACGAATGAATGCGACAGTGTCTCATTTATTGGATGAAAAAAATTTTTTTTATCGAATGTTCGACCTCCTTCGTTCATTATATATTTATACATACAGGTATCACTCATGTATATCGCGTTATGAAATTCCCTGTGAGATTATTTTGATCGTTCACCATCTTCCTTATCTCGCAAGACGTTTGAAAAAATTAACGATGTTTGCGCGTGTTTGTTTTTTCTTTAATTAATTTTTTTTTTTCGTAAGAGAGATGATTCAGGGTCACGACCAAATTCCGATTAGCGCGTTGACCATGAAGTAATCCGCATAGTGTGGCTGTATGTCACGTTCCAGATTTATCTCAATTTGGAAAAAAGAAAAACCGGTTTTCGGCCACGTTAAAACGTTGAAAAAATTCACACAATCATTTTTTTATTTATCATAAATAACTTGTAGCTTACACCAGAATCTATAAACGGCAGAACGTTGTCTCTTATTCCCTTGAAATCGGCATGGCAATTCATTTTTAATGTAGGGAAATTGATGAAATCCTGATCGGCCATTTTGCAGAGACAGACGCCATCTTGCTGTCCCTCATGCCATGAGTCCCCCTCATTCGAATAAGCCGATTTTTATGCGAAAAATTAATAGTGTTGCAGTTTACGAACTATCGAGATGATATTTATATCGTTATGTCAATTAAAATTACTTATTCTCAAATAATCGTTGACTCGCCAACAAAATAATCTCGTATAACACATCGAGAGAGATAAGTAAAAAGAAAAATGTAAATCGCCTTCAAACCTCAATTGAATACTGAGACGAAGTTCAAATTTAGGCTCAAAGGAGGCTCGAAATTTTCACACGTTCGTTTCTTGAAGAAAATTACATCTTCCTCTGAGCCTCAATTTAATACCGTGGCAGAGGTTGAATTTATGCTCAACGCGTGGTTTGAAATTTCACCTCGATCGTTGTTTAGAAAAATAGTTTTATTATTCGTTAAATATACGAATGCGCACGAATCTCCTTTCTAATACAAAAGCTGTTCACGACGCACTTTGCGCATATATTCTCGGAGAATTCTCAAAGTCAAGAAACATCCCGTGTAGAAAATTGTTTGGGCGTCCCAATTTAAAAAGAGGCCCCTTATGGGCATCAACAGGGCATCCCCTATAGAGGCTTCCTCACTGTTGCCTAACTGGGGCCAAGTCAGGGTTTATTTAGGCATCCAAGTTAATTTTGTTCAGGCTTGCCTAATCTGTGCCAAAGTTGGGCCAAGTCGGGGTTGATTTAGGCATCCAAGTTAATTTTGTTCAGGCGTGCCCAATCTGTGCCAATGTTGGGCCAAGTCGGGGTTTATTTAGGCATCCAAGTTAATTTTGTTAAGGCTTGCCCAATCTGTGCCAAAGTTGGGCCAAATCAGGGTTTATTCAGGCATCCAAGTTAATTTTGTTTGGGCTTGCCCAATCTGTGCCAAAGTTGGGCCAAGTCGGGGTTTATTGAGGCATCCAAGTTAATTTTGTTAAGGCTTGCCCAATCTGTGCCAAAGTTGGGCCAAGTCAGGGTTTATTTAGGCATCCAAGTTAATTTTGTTCAGGCTTGCCTAATCTGTGCCAAAGTTGGGCCAAGTCGGGGTTTATTTAGGCATCCAAGTTAATTTTGTTCAGGCTTGCCCGATCTGTGCCAATGTTGGGCCAAGTCAGGGTTTATTTAGGCATCCAAGTTAATTTTGTTAAGGCTTGCCCAATCTGTGCCAAAGTTGGGCCAAGTCAGGGTTGATTTAGGCATCCAAGTTAATTTTGTTCAGGAGTGCCCAATCTGTGCCAATGTTGGGCCAAGTCGGGGTTTATTTAGGCATCCAAGTTAATTTTGTTAAGGCTTCCCCAATCTGTGCCAATGTTGGGCCAAGTCGGGGTTTATTTAGGCATCCAAGTTAATTTTGTTAAGGCTTGCCCAATCTGTGCCAAAGTTGGGCCAAATCAGGGTTTATTCAGGCATCCAAGTTAATTTTGTTTGGGCTTGCCCAATCTGTGCCAAAGTTGGGCCAAGTCAGGGTTTATTTGGGCATCCAAGTTAATTTTGTTCAGGCTTGCCTAATCTGTGCCAAAGTTGGGCCAAGTCGGGGTTTATTTAGGCATCCAAGTTAATTTTGTTCAGGCTTGCCCAATCTGTGCCAATATTGGGCCAAGTCGGGGTTTATTTAGGCATCCAAGTTAATTTTGTTAAGGCTTGCCCAATCTGTGCCAAAGTTGGGCCAAATCAGGGTTTATTCAGGCATCCAAGTTAATTTTGTTTGGGCTTGCCCAATCTGTGCCAATGTTGGGCCAAGTCGGGGTTTATTTGGGCATCCAAGTTAATTTTGTTGAGGCTTGCCTAATCTGTGCCAAAGTTGGGCCAAGTCGGGGTTTATTTAGGCATCCAAGTTAATTTTGTTCAGGCGTGCCCAATCTGTGCCAATGTTGGGCCAAGTCGGGGTTTATTTAGGCATCCAAGTTAATTTTGTTAAGGCTTGCCCAATCTGTGCCAATGTTGGGCCAAGTCGGGGTTTATTTAGGCATCCAAGTAAAACTCATTTGTTAATTAACAATTAAATATATTTTTTCACTATATATCACTTTTTTACCGAATATCATGCTGGTTCATCCAGCCCGGCGAGACAGCGCTTTTAATTAGAACTCGTAGATTAATGTCATTTTAATACATTAGAGTCATAAGATATCAATGGCGTAGTGGTAGAGTGTCGGTCGTCAGGTAGGTCGTTAGGTAGTTCTCAGTTAAAATCTCAGGTAGGATAGAAATTAATTTCGACGAAATAACGTCCGGACTACGAAGCCGCAAACATTCGTAAAAAAAAAAAAATCTCCAGCGCGTTAATTTTTTTTTAAAATGATTATTTAAGGATAGAAAGTGCTGAACTCGCCGATTCGAGGATAGCGGGTTCGAATCCCACTCAGTGACATTTTTTTTTTTTTGAAAAATTTACAGGATTTTTAAAAATAATGAAATAACAATACTGAATTCATTCATCGATCATTCCTAATTGCTAATTTATCGATAATAAACTAATAATGGGCCAATTTCGGCTTGTCTCACGTATTTGATTTGGCCCCATATGCGCGGTAAAACTTGGGCCAATTCAGGCGACCAAAATAGGCCCAAGTTTGAAAGCCTGTATGGGGCCAAAATACTTAAGCGGGACAAGCCACTGTTGGCCCAATACAGGTGACCAAACTTGGGCCAATTGTTGGGTCCAACAATGGCCCAATACTAAAGACCAAACTTGGGCCAATTGGGGCGACCAAAATAGGCCCAAGTTTGAAAGCCTGTAAGGGGCCAAAATACTTAAGCGGGACAGGCCACCGTTGGCCCAATACAGGTGACCAAACTTGGGCCTAGATAATATCGAGGAAAATTAACTTGGCCCCAGTTAGCGCCCGGAAAAAATTTCTACACGGGATATTTTTCAATTCGTAATATTTGTTTTTAATTGCTTTTCATATATACCGTCACTTCTATGGGAAAAAGAAAACAAAATACGTGCAAAAAATATATAACTTTCTGTTGCAAAAATACATGTCACATAAATAATATGAATTCACATTATATATATATATTTGACCAAAAACGATTTTCAATATAGAAAAATTAACAAATGGAACAACAAATACAAAATAAACAAAAAAACCAACGATTATAATAATAATAACAATACATTTTTGCGTAAATGTATTTTCGTGTATATTTTTATTTTTCATTGAGGGGCATTGAACTATTTCCATACGAAAGTCGTTTTTCCGAGCAGCAAATCAGTAAAATTATGACCCCCAATGTCCGACACTATATGGTCGGTAAAGTTTCACAATGATTTTGATATCGCAAAAATGCGATATAAATCTGAAAGTGGCCCATAATCCAGTATAATGGCGAGAACCGGTACACTAATACATATACATACTCTCCGTCATCCGTGCTCGGCGCCGTTTATTTTTCTTTTATTTTTTTACCCGACAAAAGTGCTTAATCAACCGGTTTTGAGATATCGCAAACGAGATTTCACACGTAAAAATCACACGCGAGTCCGCGAGGCTGTACGTCATAGCGGTGATGTAATATTAGCCACGAGAAAAGGGCTTGTATATCGATCGCCTTTATAGGCATAAGGGGCGTGGGAGACGAAAAATGACGTTTCACGTCTACCGGTACTATAAAAGGAACGACGTCTCTGTCGCAAGCAGCTGATGAGTATAAGGGCTCGAAAATCGATTTGTTTTTCGGGTGCTCGTGCGCGGGACTATACAGTGTCGCCTCGCGTCAGTAGAGATCGCCGTTTCGTGTCTGCATCCCGGCTGTTTTTTTTTTGTCCCCTCGGCAATTCGTCCGATGAATTGTATACTTTTATCGAAAAGTAGACGCTCCTAAAAATGCCTTTACGTCTATGCGTAACCCAGTGAAACGTGAGATTCAGTGAGGATTTTGAGTTCACGGTGCAGGAATAAAAATCTGGATAAAATCGACCCTATGGAAGATGTCATGTACATTGACGTTGAACAATACAACCGTGCGAAAAGTTATTGACAAATTTATATTGAAAAAATTGTTTAGTAATATACCAGATTTTTTTTTTTTTTTTTTTTTTTTTTTTTCATTTGCACGAAATCAATGCGATGACTTTTTTTTTTCGACTTTTCGTATATTTTATTTTCGAAAATTTTAAACGCAGTTTTCAGGAAACTTTACGTTCAATAACCCGGACTGTCCTCAAGGGCCGGGGTAGTCTCACATCTCAGTGTCCTTTTTTTAATAATTTTTTTTGTCACAGTAAAATTTATTCAATAATCTCAAATTGCTTACACATAAAAGAGGAAGTTATAAAGTAGTAGGAAAATTTTTTTTTTAGTTTTTTATGGTAAATCTCGCTGAGATGGCCGCCTGAAATTACCCGCTAACAAAACCCCTATATATTTGAATCTAGCTGACACGACATCACAACTTTAAAGCATCTGAAAGAAAAGAGATTATTAAAAAGTACACTCGTCGCTATCTCTTGAAGCAGAATTATGCGAATTCGATAAAATAAAACAAAATGGCAGAGTTTTGAAACTTTAGACCGTTTTTTTTCAACTTAAATTGATCAAACGATGGATCAAATATTAATAAATAATTTTGATGGTGCTTCAGGATATAGCTATACATGTGCAGAATAGGCCTTAAAAATTTTAGCTTGATAGGTGCAACAGTTTTTTTTTTTGTAGAATGTCATCCAGGTCAAAAAACTTTGATTCGAGAAAAACGCGATTTACTTTTTTTTTTTTTAATATACCAAAAATTGAAATAAATAGCCTCTTGCCCTTAATCAGCGATGCCTGCTCCATATATAAAACGTTCAGCTTCCTCGTGATCTTCATTTTATACGTATATTTACTACAATCTGTAGTTTTTAGAAAATCGATTTTTTGAAAAAAAATGTAAACTTCCCCCTTAATGTGTAATGTGGAAACTTTCTATAAAAAACAATATCAAGAATTCACGAGTTTTCATGCATTCATCACAATTGTAATAATAATAATAATAATAATAATAATAATTATAATTATACTTATTATTAATATTAAAAATCATATTTCTTAAAAGCTTTAATGTTGCTGACTTTTTTCAGATTTTTATCGTATCACGAAATACCGATATTCCAAACGAATGAAAAACTTTTGATTGGGAATGTATTTTGAACCAAATAAGCAACAAGTCTAGTTGATAATATAGCCTATAGTTGATAATATTGCCTCGTGAACGAATATTAAACCGAGAATGATTAGAGAACAAAACTGCATGAAATGAAATGCGTGAAAGTTTTTTTTTCTTTTTTTCAATTAAAATTCCCAAAAATCTTTTCGAAGTAACTTTAAATCATTGACGAAAAATAATTATTTACGAAATAATCGTGCAAGCTATATATATTTATTGAATTTTCGCATAAGCTCGCGTGACAATTAGAAACAAATTATATCGTAGTAACTTTTCGACTAATCTTTACTCCGAAATAATATCTCATTTTTTTCTCCCTCAATAACGAAATAATTTTTGCGTTACTTTATTGGTGTCAATTCGTCGCGCTAATTACAAGAATTCGAGTGTACGAAATTTAAGGATGTATTGGACGTACCTTCCCAACAAAAAGTGACTTTCGTCGACAATATTGCATACTTCATGATAAGATAAAAATCGGAAAAAAATCAACCACAATAAAGACGATAAGAAGATTAATTTTTAATAATAATAATGCCCAAAAGATATCAATAAATTGTTTGAACAAAACATTGTTTAACAAATTTTTAGGAAATGTTTTTTTTTGTCATGTGAAATGAATTCGTTGATTTTGCTGACTACACATGAATTTTTTGAAAATTTTCTTACCATTTTGAAATTTCGGTTTTCGGAAATTTGTAAAGGTTGTATTCACGAAACTATTTGTTCAACGCCCCGGAAACTTCTTAATTATTATGTATAACGTTTTTACAAAAACATATCTAAAATTCACGATTTTCCCTTCATTTTTCAAAATTAAAAACTTTTTGAAAACCGAAATTTAAAAAGGGTAAGAAATTTTTTTTAAAAATTCATGTGTAGTCAGAAAAATCACCTAGTTCATTTCACGTGTCAAAAAAACATTCCCTAAAAATTGTTTAAACAATGTTTTCTTTAAATAATTTATTGATCACTTTTTGGCATTATTATTATTAAAAATTAATCTTCTTATCGTCTTTATTGTGGGTGAATTTTTTCTGATTTTAATCTTATCATAAAGTATGCAATATTGTCGACGAAAGTCACTTTTGGTTGGGAAGACGAATTTTTTCTATATACTCGATTGTAAAAAAAAAAAGAAAAAAAATTGAAAAATTTCAAAAAATCTATCTCTAATCGTCGAATCTCGTTTTTTGTTTCTTTTTGTTTCAAAAGAAAAAAAAAAACAAAGAGAACGAGAGAAGAACGAAGAACGTCGAGGCGCGGTCCATGCATTGAATCTCGGATCGTCCAAATAATTTCATTGAAATTCTTCGATCGTTGTTCGATCACGGTTTAGGAGAAAAAAAAAAAGGAAAGGAAAATCGTTCGATGGAAGATCGAGCACGTGGATAGGCACATCAGTGGCGATCGTCGGAGAGTCCGGGCGAGTATCGGCAAAGTTGCTGATGCGACAATCATCAGCAGTCAGCATCATCAGTGGCAAAACAGCATCAGCAGCTCGACTACAGCCCCGTCCACCCTGTTTTTGCCTTCATTCTCCTCGAGACACTCGACGACTCGAGTTCTCGGATCGTCATCCGACAAGGTAGCCATTGAGAGGCGGACAAATCGACGCCCGTTCAGGAAGAAACTTTTGTCAGTTATGACGAATTCGTGACGAATTCGACTCATCGACAGCTTGGGGACGAAAAAAAAAGCTTCGTTCGTGTTTTCGATTTTTTTTTCAACGAAAAATACGTGAACTGTGATTGATAAAAAAAAAAAGAAAGGAATAACATTAATTTCTTTTTGAAAAAAATTTATCAAAATTTGTGATTTTTTTTTTTTAATTAATTTGCGATATGTCCTTCATTCGTTCGGCCGGTGATGTGATCGGTTTCCTTCTTCTATCGCTGATCGCGATAATCGAGGGAATCGTTAAGATCTTCGTACCGACGAAGTACAGGATGAAGAGTGTCGCGGGTGAAATAGCACTCGTCACAGGTGGCGGAGGTGGCCTCGGAAGATTATTGTCACTGAGACTCGCGAATCTTGGAGCAATCGTTGTCGTCTGGGATATCAACGAGAACGGTGAGTCGATGAGTTTAATAATAATTTTTTTTTTTTTTTTTTTTTTTAATTAAGATCCCATCAAGAGTTCTCGTTAATAGGTACGAAATGTGAGAAATTGTTTGGCTGGATTTAAGGATGTATCGGACGTACCTTGCCAACCAAAAGTGACTTTCGTCGACATTATTGCATACTTTATGATAAGATAAAAATCGGAAAAAATTCAACCCCAATAAAGACCACAAGAAGATTAATTTTGAATAATAATAATGCCAAATAGTTATCAATAAATTGTTTAAATAAAACATTTTTTAACAAGTTTTTAGGGAAAGTTTTTTTTGACACGTGAAATGAATTCGTTGATTTTTCTGGCTACACATGAATTTTTAAAAAAATTTCTTATGATTTTGAAATTTTGGTTTTCGAAAATCTTTTAATTTTTAAAAATGAAGGAAAAATCGTGAATTTTGGATATTTTTTCGTGAAAACGCTGTATAGTACAATTAAGAAGTTTCCAGGGCATTGAACGAATAGTTTTGTAAATATAACCTTTACAAATTTCCGAAAACCGAAATTTCAAAATGATAAGAAAATTTAAAAAAAATTCATGTGTAGTCAGAAAAATCACCGAATTCGTTTCACATGAAAAAAAAACATTCCCTAAAAATTTGTTAAACAATGTTTTGTTTAAACAATTAATTAATAACTTTTGGGCATTACTATGATTAAAAAGTAATCTTCTCATCGTCTTCATTGTGATTGAATTTTTTCCGATTCTTATCTTATCATGAAGTACGCAATATTGTCGACAAAAGTCACTTTTGATTGGAAAAGTACGTCCGATACATCCTTAAGAAAAAAAAAGTAATTTTTATGATGGCGTGATCGATAAATTTAATAAATTTTTTTTATTCGTCTTCCAAAGCAGAAGACGAGCTCTGAGCTAATTCGAAATGTTTAGAGATTACGTTGTAAATAAATCAATGCAATTTTTTGAAGAACTGATATTATCGTAAATCTTCGATAGAAAAAAAAGAGATCTTCGTAGAAAATTTAATATTCATTAACGAGAGTTCGTTGAAATACATGCGAATGCTTAATGGTACATTAGGGGGAAAAAAAAATTTATCTGCATCTATAAATGATCGATAAATTATTATGAATTTCAAGGTTTTCAAGTTCGAGTTATTTCTGAACTGTTGAGGCAGGTTTGCGAATATTTCGCAAGAGGTCTTCGCGCGTGAATCCCGCTTATTAGTTTTCGATAGGTAACGAAATATTTTGGAAAAAATTATATTCCAATGGAAAACCGGTTGAATAAAAAAGATCATGGATTCGTCATTGAATCGATGTCCAATCAGTCACTTCAAATGTCAGGACTTATCGTCTATCTTATGGACCAGGCATCTTTATTTCTAAAAATTCTCACTGCGAGTTGACGTGGCACGAGATCGAAAAAGGATTTTGCAATTTATGTAACGACATTGAGTTATCTGAACTTTGTTGATCATGAATCTAAGGCAGTATAGACAAATAGGGCGAGTGCATCAGTGAATGAAAAGTAATCAGTGAATGAACGGAATCATAATTTTCGTTGAAATATAAGGTGTCAGTGCACTCTTTCGTTTCAGAAATTTTTCGCAATTGAATTTTTAGATTGTCATGCAACCACGCCAGTAATCATATATATATATATAGTCCACTCGTTAAACAAGGCTATTCATTGTTTTGGGCGAGCCGTGTATGCCTCATCGCGTGAATTCGCAGTGAAGTTTGGCCCCGAACCCCACTTCATTTATAGCCTAAATTATTACTGAAAAAGCATTCATTAAGTTATAATATTGTTTTCTTGGCTCAATAAGAGGTCTAAGCAATTCTTTTACAAATTTTTTATGACACATAACCTCAAAATGCCCTCAAAATTACAGTGTTTCACACAACCGCGAATTTCCATCAAATGAACGACATTAAATTTAATTATCTAACAATGCTGTTATTCAAGTTAGAATGGTTTTTTTTTTATAATGACGAACCTATGAAAATGGATCAATTTTTGATCTGGGTACAAGGTTTATTCGGTAAATTAATGTTTTGAGTATAATTATTTTTCGAGCATACTTGGATACGTGTGAGCTGGACGAAATTTATGTTACTTGACACTTACTTTTTACAAAAAATCGCGTAACTAAACTTTGATATAATTATACGTGTGCATAAAATTCTGCATAATAATTGATAAATATCTACTATTTCATAGCGTTCATTGACTGGACTTGACTTTTCATTCACTGAATTTGTCTGTTCAATCGCTGGCGCTGAGGTTGTTGCATTGATTGGGTCCGAGTGTTCGGTTACTGGAGAAATTGTTATTTTCAGTTTCGATAGATTTTTCTATATACATTTCTGTTAAAGTAACATTTTTGCATGAGCTGAGTCAATAATTTTGCATATAATGTGACGATTAGGATTAGTTTTGTTCACGTCGTAAGCATCCAGGATAAAAAAAAAACCTTTTATAAAGCTGAGTATATGCTCAATCGTTCGTTCACTGGTGCACTCACACCCTACGATGATTTTGTAACGACAATGAGTTTGCAAGTAATTTAGTCGTCATTCTAGTAAAAAAAAAGTACGTCCATAATACAATCTTCTAAAAAATTGATTTTCCTTTTGAAAAAGGTTCAGGATTGTCGCCTGAGTGTCAATTCAAGTTGGCGAGACGCGGAAGGTCGAGCTTCAACCGCCATCTTGTAAAATATGTTTTATCAAATATCTCGTGAACCGTGCATCGTACGATAAAAATAGTAGAAACGTTTTTTGCAGATAATAAAATTCTTTACAACTTTTATGAGAAATTTTTTCCTGTAGAGTGCATAGTTTTTTATTTATAGCGCGGCAAACTTTTCCAAACATCACCATTTTTACTGTTACATCAACCGTTAACTATATATTTAGCAATAACCATGTTTGGAACAGTTTTCCACGCTATATAAATAAAAAATCATTCTCTATATAGGAAAAAGTTTCTAATAAAGGTTGTATAGAATTCAATTATCTACAAAAAATATCTTAACTATTTTTATCGTACGATGCACGGTTCACGAGATATTGAATAAAAACGTGTTTTCCAAGATGGCGGTTGAAGCTCGACACCCCCCACCCCGCAACCCGCTAACTCGAATTTACACTCAGGGAACACCCCTGAACCTTTTCCAAAATCATAATTAATTCTGTAGAAGATTGCAGAAAAAATGGCTAGAATTACTATGGACTAATTTAGTCTTCGATGATTTGTAGTCGAACTATGTCGTGATCAGTTGGCCTCTGTCATGGAACAGGTGCAAGAAAAAAAAAAAAAAGAATCTCGTCGAGAGCGAGGATGAAAGTGGAGTGACGCGTTGGCCTGAGATCGTTTTACAGGCTGCGATATGTCATGCCGACTGTGTACTTGAAATCAGAAACGATCTTTATTTATTTTTTAAATCGATTTGTTAATATTTTTTAAATAATTTGTTTGATTTGTTTATTTTTCGTTTATTTTTTTTCATAATTTGTTTATTGTTAATTATTTAATACAAGGGACCTGGGCTATTTGTAGCTCCATTTGTTAAATCTGTAGTCCATAATGTGAATGATTATTTTTCCAGTGTATTTCGCGAAAAAAAAAATCACTAGGACTATAAATGTACTTACGATTAACAAAGAAAAGTTACGACACATTTTTACGGTACATTTATTATTTAAAATTACTGTCATGTGTTTTGAAAAATAAAAATAATAATTTATATTCCAAAGTGAACATACATAATTGCAAAATCTTTCATTCACTTGTATTATATAATTCATATTAAATTAATTCCGTTGGATAATTCGAACTTGTTCACCGATTTGTTTCAAACTGCATTGAATACAATTTTTTTTTTTTTAATTTACATTGCCACGATCCTTTGGAAAGTTTGATAAAATTAAAGAGCTTCAAAATATTGAACTAAAGCTATAAAATAATGAAAAGATTTATTTTCTATATACATTTTTTTTGACGCAAAAAATGTGTTAGTACATTGGAAAAAATTGGCTTCGGAGAACGGTCGAGGGGGGTCTCAAAAGGAAATAAATAAAGCATAGAGATTAAGAGAGCCAAGGAAATGTGATCCGTAAAAGGTGATTGGAAAAAATAATCGAAATATGCATGCAAAATATAATTTTTTTTTTGTATTTCGCATGTACTTGGTTCTGTATTGGTAGCTTGGTTAATTTTTTTTTTAATTTTTTTTTTTAATAGCCTTAAGGCTTAGCAAAGAGGACAAACGTGTGGCATTGCCAAACGTTATGGATCGATGCACAGCGAGTGTGTAATCTCGTGAAATACGCTCTTACAAAATATTTCGCTAAAGACTAATTGCAGTGTGGCATAGACTCGAGACATCTACATTTAGCTTTGTGACGGGAGCATTTTTTTTTCTTCTGTATTTCGAATATCAATCCTCTCTCCACGATATGTGAAAAAACAACTTGGAGCCTGGAGTTTAAAATTTATAATTTAGCCAAAAATAGATCGTATTTCTTTGCACAAATATTTTTTAATTAACACCGAATATTTTTTTTCGAGAAACGAATTTGTTACAAAAAATATTATTGAGGATCTGAAAACAAATAAATACAATAATAAAAAATTATTTTCTCAGGAGTTAGACGATTATTATTATTTGTTCGCTAATTCGACGAATAGTGAGCAATTTTTTAATTGCATTGAAAAACGGACGATAAATAATGCTCTGCCAATGATACATAGTAGATTTTCCCCATAAAAATACACGCTACAGTCTTAACTATCAATGAAATTAAAGTATATAAAATTATACAATAAAGTTGAAATTTTTGAATGCAATAAAAAAATTATATTTTTTTTAATTTTCCCATTAATTGCTTCAGGAACAAGCGATAAACATAATTCGAACCTTACGTACATGTAAAAATACGTTTGTAGGAAAAACTTTCGATCATCAGTGAGACGATATGATAATTCGTTTCGTTTTTCACACGCCATGCCTCTCCTGACATTTATCGTTTGGTAATTAGGCATAGGTAATTAGGCCATCTCGATGCCCAGAACCATATGAAATAAAAATAAAACAAATGCGTATCATTGGCACTTGCGAATTCATCAATAATAATAATCCTTGAGGTAGAAATGGCAGGGAGAGGAGTCGTGTGAACAGACGAATTCCTGCTCGCTTCGTGCGCGTTATTGAGAAAGAGAAAGAATACGAAGTAAAAGTCAGTAAGCGAAGACGGAACACGGCAAAGTATATACACGGCAAAGCCATTTACGTTTCAGATGATAAACGTAAATGAGCCCCCGATACCCATTTTTTTTTTCTTTTTTCTTTTTACCACAAATTTCGTAATCGCTCACGCCTGAGCGATAGACCTTAAAATCCCGAAGTGCATGACTCAACGAGTATAATTTGAAGATCTCTCGATGCGTGTATGTATTATGTGCATTTTTGTACTTTCGTTCGCGTTTCTCACGCAATCGACGTTAAATCGATCGATTTATTAAGAAACCCCCGAATTGAAACCAAATAGCCGCTTATGGCTATTTAATTAATGCTCAATTATCTTATCTTATACTGTATATATATATATATATATATATATATATATATATATATATATATATTTTTTTTTTAATCAAGTCCCGTACTTTCATGCATGCACGAACGGAAGGTCCGACAGCCTCGAACAAGGTTGCTCGATCGCGGAGAGTTCGACGCCAGTGAGAAATTATTATTTTGTTTTTTTTTTAATTTTGTCTTCGTTTCGTAACTATAGTTATGCAAACAAGGATGAAAAAAAAAGGAAAAAACGGAATGAAGCGGATATCGCACGATCGCTCAAAGTATGTTAAACCGGTATTATACACGGGAATGGAAAATTATAACTCGCAATTTATATTTGTGGTCAACGTTCAAATTCATTGCCAAATTTTATCTCGCACCACGATCGCGTTATTCATATCTAGGGACAAGTGAATCGCCATGTTCGTGTCTTTGATCAATTTTTTTCTTTTTTTTTTTTTATTGTTTCCAGAGCTTATTGAGGGAAAGTATGGATTTTTGAGGGAAGTATAGAGTGCACTTAAGGGGGGGGGGGGGGGGGTAAAATTTTTTTTCGATCGTGCGGTGCCCTTTACTTTTTACGTATCCAATCCTCATCCTGACCCTTTAACCCTTCCAATCTTCATGTTTCACTTCATTCCTGGAAACGGAGACCCCCTTCACTCCGAAGTGTTGTCCACAGCCAGTCTTTTCTAATGCACTGCTGTATCGCATTTGCATAAGGGCACAGGGAAACTGCCGAAAACTTAGGTGATACAGTTGGCTATTTTTCACTCTCAGTTTCAATTTTATTATCACCAGAAATTCGATACTCAGAAAAACTAAAGCGATCATTTTGATATATATATATCGTTGATGATAATTATTATAAAAATAAGAAAAAAAAATGTTAACAAATATTTTTCCAATCCCCAAAGTTAAGCATTTTCAAAATGATATATTTCCTTTGCAAGGATTAAACCTTTTCTCGACATTGCACGTTTTTTTTTATCCTCCTCTTTAGCTTGATACAGTACGAGGCTTATATAGTTTAAGGAGTCAGGTCTAGTTAGAACGTGAAAAAAAAGTCTTTTTTCCGATTTTTTTTTGGCCAAACGATAAAATAATTAACAACAAAAGTTCTTCCATTTAAAAGATATATATTTAATGCAACAATGACAATTTTTTTAAAGAAATATATTTCAAAATAAGCCGATATGTATCGATGGCCGAGAACGCTGCAAAAAAAAAACAGGTTTTGCGGTGATCACTCTCGCGCTGCAATTATCTGAAACCAACAAAACAGGGAGGGATCTTTAGTTAATGATATAATGCTCCGGTTGAACGAAGGGTTTTGAAAAATTTCCATTTTTCACAAAATGGCGGACGTTGAAAGTCAAAAGTGTTGTTTTGACCAAAATTTCACTTACATTTTTGACTATAAAAAAAAAATAATTGTCCCAAAAAAAAATCCTTCGTTCATCCGGAGGACAACTATGTACAGAAGAAGTGATATAAATTTCAACCCGATCGCTAAAGCCGTTCTCGAGTTACAGTGATCACCGACTTCGAAAACATGGTTTTGAGAAAAATGAGTTTAAAGTTTTGAGTACGATTTGCATGCAGATAAACACGGCGGCCTTCAAAATTATGTATTTCGGCGAATAATGGTCCGATTTACATGCAATTGGTTGGAAAATACTCGTAAGATATTATACTTTTAGGATATGAAAAAAAAAAAATCGATTTTTTGAAAATTCTAACTGGACCTGACTCCTTAAGTCGAGTCAGGCCATTTTTTAAAATCAATTTGAGTGTAAAAAGTTTTTGGTCCACTTTAGCGAGTTCATGAAGGTCAAAATCATACTGCGATAAAAGTTTTAAGTTATAATTTTCCAACGTTTTCGAAAACATTTTGCTAATTATTTGCATCGAAAACGTGGCTTTTATTCGTGAAAACGAAGCTTTTCACGTGAGATAGCAAAATTAAATTGTATAAACGATAAAATTAGTTTCGCGAATAAGTTTTTTGTTGCTTCGAAACGACGAACTATACGACACATGTTTACAGTTCACCGAGGTATAACGTTGGATTTTACTTTTACGATCGGTTGTGAGACCGGCACTTTTCTCCTCGTTGGTGGCCCCTATATCGCAGCTCGTGTAGCCTTCCCATATACAAGTTTTCACGATGTGAGGATTGCGCGAGAACGATTTTATTCGTATACGCACGCGAATATATATATATAAATTTAAGTATCATTGTGCAAGAAAATCTAGGTGTCTAGCACTCTGATATATGCATATTGAAAAATATAAATATACAAATATATAATATATGAAAAATATTAATGAAATGTAAATTTTTTTTCGAGAACAGATCGGAATTTCCTACCTCTGGTTATACTCTTAAGTACGCATGTCAGGTTGTATTGAGTCGTTGCACAACTATATAAGCCTCTTATTCGCGATTATTGTATTTAGAGGCCAAATGAAATAAATTTTGTTGTACACCAAGGCTTTAAAAGAAGTCTTATCATGCTGCAAATAAACGAAAAAAAAAACGCTGATAGAAATTATAATTTTTGAATTTTTTACCATATATTTTTGGCTACTAATCTAACTTAAACTTTCTTTTCAATATTAATTTTTATTTAATATTATATGTAATATAAATTATCGTGTCACACCTATATCTACACAATTCATCGTCATATGCTTGGGCTTTTTAACAAGATTCATAGAATATATTTCGCCTCAAGGTTTCAGGATAAAATAAAAAAAATACCACAAATAACCTGCAAGTAACATTTCATTTATCGTCAAAAATTGCATTCATTTTTTCAGAAGTTTCATTAAAAAGTTTTGTCGACAAATGTCTTTATTTTCCATGAAAAAATTTCAACCCGATCAGTGCTAATTGGTTTTGTCGAGCATTGTATGAGCAATGAAATAAATAAACAACGAGTAAAATTTCGATGTAAAGATCGGCATATTAAATTCATCAGCCCATTGTTCATCCCATGTTTGAGGCAGCATCGAGTAATTTTTGCGAAAAAAAGAAAAGAAAACCACATTTTTTTTCGAATTTTCGTATTACTTTCCTCCCTTTTTCTTCATTATTCAACGATTCATAATTACACGTAGATACAATCGTTAGGTCGATACTTCGCGAACAAGAAAAATAAAACTCTCGTGTTATTTTCATGGAGCGTAGACACACGAGTTTTCACATTCATGAATATATGGCATTCAGGTTCCGGCCGAAAGTGACTTTCCGTGAGATACGATGTAACGAGAGCTCACCGATCATATACGACTGTCATTAGAATCATTACAATCATTAGAGTCTTACTGTCGCAAACTTTCACGTATGGTATATATATAATGCAGGCTCGCGAATGTACATGATAAAGGCTCTCGGGTATACACGATTGGCCAATCGTCTTTTCACATAACTGCGAAATTATTGTCCATATATATAGGATTGGATTTATTAAATTCACCTGTATCGCAATATACGGATAAATTTCATGCTTATAGTTGCGAGCACATTATGTTGTAAGCTTATACAAAGATAGGGAAATTTAATTTTTTTCAAACTAAAAATTGCAACTTTTTTCATCTAATAATAATAATAATAACAACAACAACAATAATAATAATAGCAATAATCATAATAATAATGGTGATGGCAATGATGATATTGATGATTAAAACATTTAGTATTGGTGGTTCGATATATAACCGTCACGTAAACCATTGAATTGAATGACTTTTCGCTTAATACGACAGCTGACCTTAAGGATGTATCGGACGTACCTTCCCAACCAAAAGTGACTTTCGTCGACAATATTGCATACTTCATGATAAGATAAAAATCGGAAAAAACTCAACCACAATAAAGACGATAAGAAGATTAATTTTAAATAATAATAATGCCAAAAAGTTATCAATAAATTGTTTAAACAAAACATTGTTTAACGAATTTTTAGGGAAAGTTTTTGTTTTGACACGTGAAATGAATTCTTTGATTTTTCTGACCATACATGAATTTTTTTTTAAATTTCTTATCATTTTGAAATTTCGGTTTTCGGAAATTTGTAAAGGTTGTATTTACGAAACTATTCGTTCAATGCCCTGGAAACTTCTTAATTGTATTATACAACGTTTTTACAAAAACATATCCAAAATTCACGATTTTTCATTCATTTTTCAAAATTAAACAATTTTCGAGAACCGAAATTTCAAAATGATAAGAAAATTATTAAAAAATTCATGTGTAGTCAGAAAAATCAACGAATTCATTTCACGTGTCAAAAAAAAACTTTTCCTAAAAATTTCTTAAACAATGTTTTGTTTAAACAATTTATTGATAAATTTTTGGCATTATTATTATTCAAAATTAATCTTCTTATCGTCTTTATTGTGGTCGAATTTTTTCCGATTTTTATCTTATCATAAAGTATGCAATATTGTCGACGAAAGTCACTTTTGGTTGGCAAGGTATGTCCGATACAATCCTTAATACGACAGCTGACCTTATAAACGCACACCCGCGCTCAACCTTCGATAAAAGAAAATTGGAGCCTTGAAATTTTTTACCGTTACCCGAAAATCAATTAAATATATTCCGTAAAGGAATCATTGAGCATGATTTCATAAGTTGCTCGACAAAACGATTATGATTAATCCGTAATTAATGCCACTGCCTCGACTCATCCGGTGGTTGAATCGTTTCTTTTTTTTTCTCGCGAACGCGAGTTGTGTCCTGTGAGACGTAAAATCGTCACCAGTTGAATTTAAATCATGAGCTCGAGAGCCTCTGAAAATCTCTACGCTCACACCGCAGACGAGAGTGGCATCTCAATTGAAATCCAGCGCGCATATTTTATAGTATTCGCGCTCGATCGGGGGATAATTTTTCATATCAGACGCAATGTTTGGTTTCATCAAGAACGACTATTATTATGAATAGTCGTATTTAATATAATTTTTCGATAATTATCTCATTATTATCGATAATAATTATATTATTATTCTTAGTGATTATTCAATTATCATTCAGGAGTGTGTTAATTATTATTTTATGATAATTAATCATTGTTTCATTAATACTGATATTTATATTATTACCGTCATTATATTTTTAAAAGGCTAATCGGTATAGTTTGAAGATTCATCGAAAAGTGTATCACCGATTAGCCAAATGGGCTTCTTATAGGACGAGGCGAGTCTTTTTTTGTGATCGGACGGTCGAAAAGTCCGGTTTACATATATATAACATAAAATCAGACATCCGTGTCTGAAACATATTAATCTGTTTGTACACCCACGGAAGTTAAGGAGTTTCGGTACAGACCGGTGACGGGGAATAAGCGGAAACGACGGTGCGGCGGCGCGCGGTGAGCGAGGCATGCATAAAACAAAAGAGAGTCTGACCATTCATGCGCTATACCCGTGGATAGTGAGCTTATGTTTTGGCTTGTAACTAATAAACCAGATAGACGAACGTATTTAAATTTGTTGACAGTCATATCAAAGAACTAATAAAGATCTGACATAAATTTTATGCGGGTGGTAGTATTTTAATGGAATTGACAGCTCAAACAAATGTTGCTCCCATATTTACTCTCGTGTATAAGCCAAATTTTCGAAAATTATTTTTACAAAAACGACACGGAGGATCGACTTGAAATTTGAGCAGTTCACGTTTTATATATTTGTCACTTATTTAAAAAAAAAATTGAGTTGATGGCATCATTTTCAATAGTGGTACCGAAACTCCTTAAACCGGATTCCTTGAACAAAGATACAGACGCATTTTTAAAGATATACAGCTCGAATATTTGGAAAAAAAAAACACTGAAAATAAATGTGACCTATCCAAGCATTATCTCGGATGCGTCTCGTTTTCGAAACGTTGATATCCAAATTTTTTTTCATCGTCCCAAATTCTCGTTGATTTGGGCAGAGAAAAAAAATTAACGGTATAACTTAAAAGGTGCATGTTGATGAATTTTGCAAGATTCTGTTGGTAGACGAAAAAAACTCATACGTGTGGATACGTAAAGGTGTAAAAGTGTGTATGCATGAGCGAACGAAGAGAGAAAGAATGAAAGAGAGCGTGACAGAAAATACTTTGTGGAAAGGAAAGAAAAAAGAATTAAGAATGTCTGGATGCGTGAATGAAAAGTGGAAGTATTTTATTGCGGTTTTATGATAGTCTTATTGAGAACGAGTGACTGAGTATTTTGGATGGTCGGAAGGGTTAAGGCCGGATCCTGCTTTAGAAGACAAAAAAAAAAAGCTTATTTTTGAGAATTTTTTTGGAAGGGAAAAAAACAACTTAGCCCAGTGAACTTTGGGGTATCTTTTCTTATGTATTTGAAGTGTAAAAATAATTTTTTTTCGAGTAAATACAATAATAAACTGCAGAGCAATGAGCCCTTTCCGTGAGCGCCTTGCCACTGTAGTTCCCAATTGGCGGGAAAGATGCAATTCATAATTTTGTCAGAAACAACAAAACTTAAAAAATTTCCAATTATCATATATTTTTCTTCTGGGTGAACTAAGGAAAAGTTTAAATAATCATGAAATCACGTTTTTTTTTTAAATCATGAAATCACGTTTTTCCTTTTCACGTTGAAAAGAAAAAATATGTATTTTCAAAAAAAAAATCACTTTGACGTGCTGTAAAAGTTATTTAAAAATACTTTTTTAACAATTTTGTTAGTTCACTTAGAGGAGAATTCAATACTGAAGAGAACAAACTTTGGTTCGAGTTGATAGGTCGTTTAGTTGTTTTGCCATCATGCCCGCCAATTCAGAAGAATCGAAAAAATGAAAACTCGAGAAAACGCGCTTTAAAGTTTTCAATAGCGCGCAAACCCGGTTGACGCCCCTCTGCGTTCGGCTTCGTATCACCGAAAATACATCGAATTGTCATGTGTAACTTTGTGAATATATTCTTGGATAGTCTATCTATCGATTTAGGCAAACAAAAAAAAAACGAATTTTTGGACCTTCTAAAGCAGGATCCGGCCTTAATGGTGCGAAGGGTGAAGGGTCAACGGGGTACAATTGTGGAAAGAATGCTGAGAGTGAGAAAGGGTTCGAAAGGGGAAAAGAATGAGAGGTCAAGGAATATACTCGAACGGAAGAAATGGACAGTCGAAGACGAGAACGCGAGGAGGAAAGACTGAGCTGTAAAAGTTATAAAAAAAAAAATTACAAAATATTAAGTGCTATTCCGTAAAAATGATCGTTAGTGAAATTTCGATTTAAATTTATCGTATGCATATGCATCATATAGTTCAACGAGGTCGACTGAAATTTCCGTATTTTTTTCATATCAATCTTCGATGTATTTCATTCATCTACCTTCAGTCATTGAATGTTCATGAAACGATTTTTCATTTTACTTCTGATAACTCGATGAATCACCGGAGCATCGGCAATTCAGAGATTTCGTTGCATGGTGTTCTCGATGAACATACTCAAAGCTGCATCAATGATGGGAATTATTCTTTGGAGAGTTAAAATTAAAAAAAAAAAACTCCCCCTGACTGAGAAAAGTGTAATCCTAAAAAGATTAAAATTCATTTGCTCTCTGCCCACCCAATGATTCATACCATTTTAGAGTCACACCTTGTTCAGAGTTGGTTTTCCTTTTTTTTTTAATTTCAAGTTTTTGTTTTTATAAGTTTTATATATTATTATTGTTTATGCAGTTATTATTGCCTGGGTAATTTGTCACAAATCACTCAGTTTACCACTGACAAATTTGTTACTGAAGTAGTCCGCGTAGTTCGGGCACAAAGTGGTTGTTATTTATGTTTATTTTTTGTAAATAATAAATCGGTACAAGCCTCTGCAGCTGATTGGCAATGATAAAAAGACACGCCTAAGTGCAGTTTATCCTGCATAGCTGTCAATTAGTCCCGAAAATATTTTTTAAATTACTTTTTTTTTCATTCGACACTCACATTTTTTTTTTGTCAAACGATCGGGGAGAGCGAATTTTCATTAAAATCCGATAAATCGACTTGTGAAATATGATTCTTTGCACTCCGCGTTGTGTATCGATTGCCGGTGGTATTAGCCAAATGCATGCATACACGACGATCGGTCGGTCTGAAACGCCGGTCGGCGAAGAAGTGGCACGACAACGAGTCAGGGCCTACAGACCTGCTGACTGGTTGGTTGAGCGAGTACACCGACTTGTGTTTCTCATTGGGCCAACGGTGAAAACTGGTTGATACTCGCGAGAAGAAAAAAAACAAACAAAAGAACAGAAAAAAAAAAAAATCGATGCAGCCACTTGGGCAATAGAAGGCGAGATGTGTATCGTGCGGCTTCGTATAACGGAACCTCTAAATAAGTAGAAATGCCTCGTGTGTGATCGGACAAAGTTGGAGTGACATCTTATTCCGTCAATCTCTGATTTATCGATTATCACGAGAAATCATTTTGACATAAAATAGTAAAAATAACGATAGTATTGCAACGAAGTTGAATAATAGTTGCTCAATTTCATTTATATACTACAGATAATGCATGAATAATTAATTTTACGAAATGTCAAGCAAGATTAGTGATTACTTGCACTTAATGAATAAATCTAAAATTTCAGTTGCAGTACGAATTTTGTACAAATTTTTTATAACCACAACCTCGGGTAATATGAGCCATCCCAGTTGACGAATACAAAAAAAATCTAAACCCCTTGCTTACGCAACAAACGTAAAGTATATCGATCTCATAATTATCATAAAATTCGATATTCATCGAAAGATGAATATCAACTGTAAAATCCATAATGATCGGTAATTTATATTCCGGCCAAACATCGTAAACATCATGTCAATTGCTTATTTCATGTCATGCAGATTTAAGAGAAAAAAAAAGATTATTGCTTTTCAAGTTTGAACAGGAAATCGTAATTTTAGCTCTCTTTGTGTTGGTTATTATCTTGAAATAATATTTATCGACATTTTGACTCCAACGGGGATTCAAATTCTTTTTGGAAAAGTAAAAAAAAAATGCCTGCCTTTATTGCGTGTATATTTCATTAACATTTGCAAAGTCGACAGATTAAAATCTAAAAGCCACGGTCTATTTTGATATTAATCCATTGTCCATTACCACTTCATGATCATTATAATTTAATTTATTTTTGTTTTCTAGTTTTCATTTAATTATCTAAAATCGAATAATTGATATTTTTCATCGATTAATTTCAAAAGAGCCGGGACACTTTTGTTTAAGCACCTATAGTTTTTTCAGCTCTGGATATTATTTTGGGTGGCCTCTGAGGGTTCATAAGAACCCTCATATGTTGCCTCCTCATTGACCGAGATCGCAATACACACGTATGAATATTTCCAGAATCCTAGCGAGAGATTAAGGAATTGTAACTTTTGAGAAAAGCCATCAGGGACAAACGATACATTTTTATAAGACAGCAATGATTTAGCTTCAGGAAAATGACTGTCCGCCGATTGAACCACGAAGAAGTATACTACGATCTCGATTTAAGAAACAGTCGCGTTAACGGCATCGCATTGTACTCGGTCAGATCGAAGCTTGCGCACTTCACTCTGCGCGGCTGACCTTGAAGCTAGCGGTGCTGCGATAGGCACAGCGATTCTCCTACTATACTCCGCACCGATCGATACGCGCTGCAGAGTGGGGGCTGTTGCTCAAATCCGAGTTCCCTAAATCAAGATCCCACTGTACATAATTCGTTTTTTTTTTTATACACCGATTGGAGTTACATCTTCTTCATTATTACGATTCAATGCAGTCTTTGATGAAATTTTTTGTCGATTATTTTATTAATTCTCACAGAAAGTGATAATTATTGAGAAATCTGAGAAGAATCCTATGATAATCTTTCATGGTATTCATGCTCATTGTTCAATGATCAATTATTTTTCCAAGATACCCAAAAAGGAATAAAATTTCCGCTCAAACCTTATTCTCTAATATCGTTCTTTCTTTCACATATGAAATCTTGAAAAATGTCCAGTCTCTCGCGTACTAGCATAATTTCAGAAAAAAATTCTCAACGTACAGAGCAAGTCTTGATACGCTCGCTCGTGTTCACGTGCCACTTGTGTAAGCAGCGAAACAACGAGAACCCAGGGCACTATCGACAGGATAAAACTTTCTACGCAGTTAGACGATGTACAGGGACTTTCAGAATTTTTCGTCTGAATATGTTAAGTGATCGATTTGCTCGATACAAAAAAAAAATCTAATATAAATAGCTCCCTGAACACTGTCTAATTAGACAATTATGAATTGTAAAAACGATAGTAAATCGATTGAATAGTAAAACTTGCAGGGTCGAAAAGTGCATGTCTTCGTTTTTTTTTTTATCAATTTACTGAAATCTGTCTACCGGCGTCTACTAAAATTACTGAGTTTCTTATTGAAGGATCGTCAGTTTTGCAATTAACATATGAAATTTTAATGATTTCGATAAACTGACTATAAATCTTGATGCAACGTATCTCCTCTATCAATTATCAATTTTCATTCGATTTGTATACATATGCACACGAACATATCGTTACGAAGTCAGAGACATCGTATATGTGTGCGGATATCTCGCGAGGCCGTTGATCTCCCGTAATTCCAAAATATTTTATTTTCGCAAAATGTCATCATCTCGCTGTTTGTTGGAGAATTCTCCGATGTACATACAGGATGACAGATAAATATACATATTTATATACGTACGTTAGCGTGACCGATAATAATCCAAATATTTTTCGGAAAATTCGAAAAAAAAAAAATGAAAAATAAAAAATAATGATTATGCATAACGACAAAGACTCTTATAAACCAGAAAATTACATTTTTATAGTAACAACAGATACATAACTGAGAGATTTACCTCAACGTCGCTCTTAAAAAGTCTCAGTTAATTGAACTCAGAAATAAAACTTACGACAGTCAGAATTTCCTTAAAATCAAACATTGATTCCTGTAAACTATTCTGGATAATTAAAAAAAAAATGTATATTAACAAGTGCAATGATTTAAAAACTTTCGAACGGCAGAATAATTCATATTATTTACTAAATACCTTTTTGACATTTCGGAAAATAACCTCTCGAAACATCGAAAAAGTCATGACATTTTGTTTGTTCTTAATTTTTTATTATTTTATTTTGAGCTCAAAGAACGTAACTTTTGTATTTAGCGGAAGATTTCCAGTGCTCTTAAACTTTGTAAAAACCTTAAATTGTAGAATATCCAAGTGAACATAAATTTTACTTGCGCTCAGCTCACTCCGATACCATTATTTTGATTTTTTTAAATCTGATTTTTTTAAATCAGGATTTCATTACACAATATATATATAGAAACAATTTCCAAAAAAAAAAAGAAAATTTTCAAAATTTGTTCGGGTACCCAATTTTTTTTTTTCTCGATTCTCGGTTCATGGATTTTATAAAAATGTTATTTTTCTTTTTCAGGAATTGACGAGACAGTGAAGCTCGTACGATCCGCGGGTGGCACGTGTTACGGTTACGTCTGTGATTTGTGCGATCGCGAGGATGTCTACAAGAAAGCCGCTGTCATTCGACGAGAAGTTGGCAAGGTAATAAAAAAAAAAATCGAGTGAAATGAAATAAAATGGATTAAAATCTATTTCATGCGATTAAGTTATATTGGTCTCGGCCAGTACTGAGATGGGTGACCGCTCAGTCGTGCACTGGTTTTCGCACACCGATTGTCGAGCGGCAGGCGGTCTTTATGACTTTCCGATGCAACGGAAACTCAGTAAAATGCCATGGTTATCAGCCACAAGTTTTCCGCAGTTGCCCTGTGCCCTCGTGCAAATGCGATACAGTATACATGTTGCATTACGAAAGAGTAGCTGCGGATAGGGGTCTGGGCGGGTTTTGAGGAGTTGTATTGAAATTTCAACAAAGGGAAAGGACCGTGAGAACCTGAGAGAGTAGATGATGGAAAAACTGACGTGAAAAAGTTTGAAAAAATTAAAATATCAAAAAGTAAAGAATAAGAAAAAAAAATTTAACATCGTATATATGCGTATATGTATGAGATAAAAGCCATAGATTACTTGCGGACACGAGGGACAACGGTCGAAAACAATATTACGAAAGTCCTTGCAGCATGTACAGTTACATCATGACTGTATAGTTGCAATATGGTCCCGGTGATAAATGGGCTCTACGACCGCGAAACTTTTATTTCACATACACGCGCAAACGTCGCTTGTTCGTTGAAACTTTTCGTTCTCCAATAAATTCGACCAACCAAAAGATTGCATCTCGAATAAATTAATAATTACGATTCCAATTTCAATTTATCAATCGAAATTCGAATATAACGAATAATTCGCTTTTCCGCAGGTGTCGATACTCATCAACAATGCGGGCATCGTCACGGGAAAGAGATTCCTCGAGACTTCCGACGAACTGATCATCAGGACGATGGACGTCAACATAATGAGCCATTTTTGGGTAAGTCAAGATCGAAGATTCACTTAACCGTCTAAAATTCATCGTTCGAAAAATTCAAACGGAAATTATTTAATTACTGTTGAATAAAAATTTTATGACATCATTGAACATGGAGCATTCTTCAACGATAGTTGATCTCGGTGGGAATCGAAAAATTTGAGAAAATTGGAAGGATCGCGGATGTATTTGGGAAAAATTAAAAATTTCATAAGAAGCTCCAAAATCCTAACTTCAAAACAGTCCCGTGTGTGAAAATTTGCGAAAGTCAGATCGATCACAGACGTTTATTTTTTTTTTCTGAAAAGAAATTCAAACGCCGACTGAATCGTTTGAAATTGTATTAGGCGAAATCATAGAGGTCACTTCTCTATCCTATAAAGTATCGCATTTGCACGAGGGCACAGAGAAAGTATGAAAAACTTGGGGATTGAAAGGCAGCTAAAATTTACTGACTTTCAGGTTGTATTATCATCGGAGACTCAGAAAAGTTGAGCTGAGCTTAAAGTTAAGCGGTCAGCCATCCCGGTAACTCGAAAATACACCCTCAACTATCGACCACGATCATAATTCTTTATTTCATCCTCAATGATCTATAAATTTCGATCGTAATTTCCAACCGATCTATTCAAATGAAAAGTCACACCGTTAACTCATAATTCGAATTGCCCGTGACAATTACAATGTTTAACGAGCGTATAATTATTGCAAGTATAAAATTTTTTTATTGGTGAATTCTGGAACGTACGCTGCAACTTGCCTTGCCGCTTCCAATCGATCGGTAAAAGTTGTATAAACGATTTTGTTTTTTTTTGTTTTTCAAACTTATCACTCAATCGATCAGCTTACTCAGTGCCACATTAAACCACTTTAAGGAGAGTTGAATGTTCTTATTATTCCCGTTAGTGCCAGAAGTGCGTTCCCTTCCCCCCCCCCCCCCCCCCCCCCCCCCCCCAGAATTATAAGTATTCAAGGACCACGAGTCTTCGGCTCGGGAATTCGCGCGGTGAGAGGAATCTCTATGGTATACATACAGTGAAATCTTTCGTAGCTTGCATACTCGCGTTTTTATACATCCGAGTATTTTTTTTTTTTTCATTGGTCACGAGCGCGAGAGAAGGGGCCACCCCAACGGAAATTTTTCTTCACCCAGCTCACTTTTTTTCCCCATAAGATTGAAAAAGATTTGAGAAAAATGACGTCCTCTCGCTACATCGAAAAAAGTCTTTTTTTTTGTTTTTAACTTGTTTATTTTTAATTATTTGATAACATTGATCTGCAATACTCGCATTCGTATATGTAAAATCATAATGTTGTTCGATACGTTTAGTTTTTGTGATTTTTTGTTTTTATATAATAATTAATGATAAACAAGTTCTAAACAAACAAAAAAAACGATCAAAAGACTTTGTTCAATGCATCGAGAGATGCTCATCTGTGCTCAGCGGTACGATGTGCCAGCTGGCACATGAACAAGCCCGCGGTCATCCATCCAGCTAATGGATCGAAGGATCGCTGCTTCGGAAAAATGGATTGAAATATATTTAATTCACGTAAATTTCCAATAGTCCTCAAGGTAAAAGGACTGCCTTATCGGGGGCAATCTGGGGGGGGGGGGGGGAGCAATCTGGGGGCAATCTCGGGGGCAATCTGCTTGGGAAATTCTACTGTAACGTGAGCTTGTTTTGGAGCTCTCGCATGTTCATCTCCCGTTTCACGTTGATGCTGGTCAGGTGCATAAACCGGTCGCGTGCGAGAGAGCATGCATAAAGCATGCATTTTTCTGTGCATATAATGTACACACATGCACGCACACTAAAGCACGTTTTACGATCGTGCACTCACCGAGAATGGTGAACGTCGTATAGTTCAAGTCACGAAAACGACTGACAATCTCCGAATGATAAATAAAGAAAAAAACTCGACGATACAGAAGAGAAACGGAAAAGTCTGATCGGAGAGTGAAAAAAAAAAAAAAATAAACAAAACCCGAAACTGGTTCAACACGATTTGTTTCCCCTTGTCAGCCGAGTGTATCGCTGTAACGCATTTGCACGAGGGCACAGGGAAACTGCAGAATATCTGTGGCTGATAGAGTTGTATATACATATATATTTTTCACTGAAGACACAGGGAAGCTACGGAAAGCATGGCCGATACAGCTGGCTTTATTTTTAGTAACGGCGCACGGGGAAACTGCGAAACACCTGGACTGATAGAGTTGGTCAAATTTTATTGAGAGAATAGGGAAGCTGCGATAAATCTAGCAGATACAATTGTCTATGTTTTACGAAAGGCAGAGGAAAACTGTGGGCCCATAGAGTTAGCTATATTTGTACCAAGGGCATGAGGAATCTGCATGAACCTGGATCGATGGACTTGAATCTATTTTACCGAGGGTACAGGGAAACTGCGGAAAATTTGACCGATAAAATTTGTTAATTTTACTGAGTTCCAGTTGTATTGCCATCAGAAACTCAAAAAAAAAAATTGCCTTCCACTCATATAGCAGGCAGTGCGACAAGCACTGATGCTAAGCGATTATCCATCCCAGTATCGATCTCTCGTCCATTGCTTTCGGTTAATAATTTCTTTATGGAAAATAAATATGATCCATGACATCGCTGATATGCGAAAATATTTTTTTTTAAATCCAAAAAAAACGGCATCACTGGCTCAATTTAACCCAGTGACTCGGGTAGAGGGACTAAAAATCGATGATCGATACACCCTGAACAAGAATCGGTATCCATCCTGGGCTGATGCCGATCGTAGATTGTCAATTGAGCCTAAAAAGTTGAACAAAATTCAATAGGGTGGAGTAAAAATTACTCAGCAGACTCATCATCGCAGAAATACGATAATTCGTTAAAAAAATATATATATATATATATATATATATGTGCAAAGAATTTTTTAATTGAAAAATTCTATCATCAAAAATGGCGGCACCCGGATCAGCAGTTTCGTGGACTGTACTACGGGGATTTTGTTTTATTTTTAATTTTTTAAATTCTAGACCGTCAAGGCATTTCTTCCGGCGATGATGGAGGATAACAAGGGTCACATCGTGAGCATCGCGAGTTTGGCAGGACACGTTGGAATTTCAAAGTTGGTCGACTACTGTGCCTCGAAATTTGCCGCGGTCGGTTTTGACGAGGCCCTGAGAATGGAGCTTGAGGTTAGTCGTATCATGCGAATCTCAATTAAGGGGCTATGCCTACGGTCAGGAGGCCGAAAAGAATCGAATTTTTTAGAGTTTTTTTTATCGACGAATCACAAGCCGTATGGGTCCGTACAGAAGTTTTGTATTTGAGAAAATAAAAGCTGAGGAATATTCGGTAATTTTTACGTCGAAAAATATTCATTCATAAGAAAGTTACAACCATAATGTCTTGAGAGTCCTTGAGCATGCGATGTCTCAAAATCTGCTGCATCAATTTTTCCAAAGATTTTTGTGCTCTTTGTGGATTTAAAAATGTGACATTCAATCGAAGGATAAACAAGAAATATGCATTTTTTTTCGCAAAAATCATGACTCTAACTTCGAACAGCCGCTATTTTGTTTCAATCGAATGTTTCGGAAATTCCATCGATCTATCGCGTGGATAAACTGACATACTAACGAAATCTTTTTGATTTTTTTTTTTTATTTCGGATAACCTGATTTCGAACAGCAGAGTGCTCATTGTAAAAGTAATTTTCAAAACGTTCTCCAACTTCTTTATAAATCAATATTTTTACACGAAAGAATTACGATTAAAAAAAAAAAAAAAATCTCAAAAATTCCCTTTTCCTCGGCTTCCTGATAACTCATTATAATAGGCATTTGCCTTTTTTTTTTTGTCCATTCTTCTTCGTCACTTCTTCTCGAATATACGATGCGAAGAATTTGATCAAAACCGCATGAGTCATTCTTTATGCTATTTACGAAACGTATACCATGAGTTTCTTCGTGTCCTATCCTATCTCGGTGATATTAGCATTTAATTGATCGAACTGTCCGTGCGAGTGTACCGGGGCTTTACGTATACATCCTCGAGCACATATACGCTCGTTATAAGATTTGCGCAATTTGCGTCATGATATTGTACGCCTATATACATATAAATATGTGTTTCATTGTAGGCCGAGGGATACAACATAAACACCACGGTCATATGTCCATATTTCATTCGCAGCACCGGCATGTTCGAGGACGTTCAATCGAGGTATATAGTCCGACGAGAGTTAACTTTTTTAATTACTCGTAAGAAATGTTTTATGATTTTTTTTTCCTTACTCCATCTCTTTTTGCGATATCTTGTGCAAACGACGGATCGTAAAGGTCGAGGTAGGAATCGTCAAACGGACGGAGACCCCTCGGTCGATGCGTTTAATTTTTTTTTACCTGTTTTTGATTAATGTGAATATATATATATATATAAATATTTTTTTAAAAGAATGTGCTTATTTACTTTGGGATAGTCCTTGTGACAGACTAGTCGTGTGAACGTCTATTTTAGCAATAAAATTGCTAATAGCAATGAAATCTGATAATACGTAAAGATAGTTGTCAAGATTTATAATTACTGCGGTGATGTCATTTGGCACTTGAATTAATTTTTATCTTTAAAGTATAATTTAAATTTTTCGTTATCTATTTTGACCTGTCCGATGAATCATTTCACCTTAATTGACCTTTTCGCTCCGGGAGTGGTCCATATATATGGACCAGCACTCCGAGTGGTGACTACTTGTCATAAGAAGTTCATTCATTTAAGTCATGAAATTCAGCTAAAATTCGAGGTCAATTTGAAAGGAAAAATTCCCGGAGCGAAAAGGTTAATCTCAAAGCTACCAGAAGTTTTGTGATAAATATGTTGAATATGCATACATAATGATATTCATTGATATTGATAATTAATATAACTTCATCGCGTATGGGAGTAATACGGGCGGATAGTTTGATACTGATAAATACATCAAATTCACATTAATTACTGCGACACTCGAAGCAAAGGGACGTCAGCTGATCGGTTGGGGTAAACGTACCAGTTGTGGGCACTTTAAGGTTGTTTAGAAGCAAATCACGTCTTAGGAAGAAAATTTGAAATTTTCGCAGTGTGTAGTTGAACGTTTGAACTATGTCTCTGTAAAATTTCAATTCAGTTTGGAGCTTATTTACGGAGTAAAAAAATTGCAAAGTTGGGTAATGGACAGAGCCATGCGCGATCTCAATAAATTCGCGATATATATCCAATCGTGCCATTGAACTTTTGTTGAAAAACTAACCAAGTACTCTCTGAAATATTCCGCGTCGATCAATACCAAAAAATCGTTAGCCTTTGGAGAATTTCCTTGAAGATCTTGTAACATACGTATCAAAAATCGCATCGAAATTCACTCCGAGCGGGTGAGTGACTGACAGCGCCCAATGTATAAGAAAATCTCCCTCACTCTGATCCATCCCCACCCGATTTCTAAACAACCTTAAGAATTTTCGTACATTCATTCGCGAACAGTGTTCAACATTATTGCAAATTCAGAACTGAAAAAGTGATCGATATAACCTAAAAAGTACACAGAATTGAATCGTTATCATTTAAAAACATTTTCTGATCATGATAAATTAGAAAATGGGAAATTATCTTGTAGGATTTTCCTCGAATTTTTTTAAGTTTCAAGGCAGTGTTCATTTTATCGAGCGTAATATTTCGATATTCGAGATCTTTTCGCATCACTATCTTTATTGAATATCTGCTAATTTATTTCAACGAAATATTTAAGACGAAATGTGTCAACGCTGAGCGGTTTGTGTAGTTTTCTTGTCAGAAGTTTTAAGGAATCCCGTGGTAATAAGACTACAGTTTCTCATATTTAAAGTCTCATCACAATTTTATATTTTATCACTTAATAAAGCTCATTTTTCGGGTTAGAAACACAAAAAACTGACATATCAGATAAAATGCCGGAAAAATACGCTGTGGCCGAAAGTGGTGCGTTCAAAATTCGATTGCTCTATTTATGGCCAGCTTATGGCCACAGATGGATGACCACTTCAGTAATATGCTTATGGCCAGCTTATGGCCACAAATAGAGCAAACTTATACCACTTCAGTAATATGTTTATGGCGCAAATAAATAACTATTTTTAACTCGAATCTGCCGTCACTGATTGTCTAATACTCCACCTTTTGTTTTTGGCGCATCCATATCCCAATTCAAAGCAAGAAATTAATACGATTGTGGCCACGAATGGTGATCATAACGGCTACAAGGTAATTTCCTATTTTCTTATTTATCACGATCAGAAAAGGTTTTAAATAATCACAATTCAATTCTGTGCACCTTTTAGGTTATATGGGTCACTTTTTCAGTTCTGAATCGGTAATAATGTGAGCACTGTTCGCAAATGAATTTTCAATAATGCTTAAGGATGTATCGGACGTACCTTCCCAACGAAAAGTGACTTTCGTCGACAATATTGCATACTTTATGATAAGATAAAAATCGGAAAAAATTCAACCACAATAAAAACGATAAGAAGATTACTTTTTAATAATAATACCCAAAAGTTATTAATAAATTGTTTAAACAAAACATTGTTTCATAAATTTTCAGGAAATGTTTTTTTTTTGAAATTTCGGTTTTCGGAAATTTGTAAAGGTTGTATTTACAAAACTATTCGTTCAATGCCCTGGAAACTTCTTAATTGTAATATACAATGTTATTACGAAAACATATCTAAAATTCACGATTTTTCCTTCATTTTTCAAAATTAAAAAATTTTCGAAAACCGAAATTCATTTCACGTGTCAAAAAAAAACTTTCTCTAAAAATTTTTTAAACAATGTTTTTTTTAAACAATTTATTGATAACTTTTTGGCATTATTATTATTCAAAATTAATCTTCTTATCGTCTTTATTGTGGTTGAATTTTTTCCGATTTTTATTTTATCATAAAGTATGCAATATTTTCGACGTAAGTCACTTTGGGTTGGGAAGGTACGTCCGATACATCCTTAAAGTGGGCCACAACCGGTACGTCTACCCTATATCGTGAACCGACTGAATTGTGCTGATCATTAATTGGAAATTTCTTTGCCAAACTGTTGGTGATCCTAATTTTTTGTTTTTTTTTTATGCAATCCACCAAAGCTTATAATTTCGTCAACAAATTGATCACTAAATGAATCATTTCTCCGAAATTTAAGCAGGCTATTCGAACTTGCGGTTAGCTGATTTTCTTTCGTATATCCTATAATAAAATGACGATTTTAAATTTGCATTTTGTTGCGAATAAAAGTCGGCAACGTGATCTGAAACTTTGCAGTCTTAGAAAAAAAAAAAAGAGTTTCAGATTTGAAATATCTCCAATTGACAAAATTCTCCAATAGGTGTCAAAGTGCATGGGCTACCTTAATGAGCGAATTATTATTCTTTACACCCCAGATTCGTGCCAACCTTGAGCTCGAATGAGGTTGCCGAGAGGGTTATCACAGCCATGAGATGCAACGAGAAATTTGCTATTTTACCGAATTATCTTCAGGGAATGCTCGCAGCAAAATGGTAAAACAATTTTTATTTTTTTCTTTCTCGCAGTTGCAGCTTCGTTTATTTGGTCAATTTTATAGAAATTATTATCATTATTATTTATAATAAATTTAAAATAAACGATTTAGAAAATTTGGACAATTCTATCGAACACTTTTGACGTAAAATCACGATTTAAAATACTAATGTAACGAAAAAATACTTACTTGAAGTGAAATAAGCTTCGATGCGTTCGTTATTATATTATTACTTTTATTTATTTATTTTAAAACCATTACTACCCAAACAACGATCCCCAATGGTTTTTACTATCGTTAGATCTTTTTATATATTTTTTAATAATTTGAAAAATCGTACGATTCAACAATCTCTTTCTAATATACGTTATAACTTTGAATATTTTTGACTGAAATTTGGACTGAATTGTCGTAAAGAACAAAAATTGTCCATCCGCGTAATTTTTTTCTCAAACTCTATCGGAAATCTTAATTTGCTATTAATTTAATCGACCAAAAAATTGACAAAACTTTGCTGAGGTAGCCATAGGTAAACATATAATTTATTCGATGATTGAAATTTATTTTATATCAAACCATTTAAAAATTGGCAAAATTTGTTTCGTTCGTTCTGTATAAATTTTATTTCAATAAATTAAATAATTTACTTTTAGTATTTTACGAAGCAGGAAATTAGGTCAGGAATTTTTTTTTTCATTAATTCATCACATAAAATCATAATTATTTTTAATTATCCGAAAATACCTCATGAATTTAATTTCTTTTGTGATAAAAAAAATTCCTCATACCATTGTCACGAATTACGTTGACTTCGTTATTTTCATCAAAATTTATTCATTCCTGAATTCAAATTTAAAAAATTCTACAACAATTTTCCTAAAAAAAAAAATGTACATATTAAAATGCGATAAAAAAATTCCTCATATTTCTTTTGCAAAAATCATGCAAATCTTATTGTCTTATACGAATGTACAGTTCGAGATGAATACATTAAAAATTTTTTCCATAATTTATTAATCACATTTGCTCAGGTGTTTCCCCTGGCCGTGCGTGGGAATGTTTCTTCGCGGTTTGGTAAGAGACGCATCGCCCGGTCATGAGAAACCAACGAGTTCTGTGACGAGCGACGAACAAACGAGCGAACTGTCCAAGGATCAAAATGGCGTTGCGCTGCATCAACAATTGACCAGGCGCGTCTCCAGCTCGGAGAGAAAACCATAAAAAAAAAGTAAACTTGTCAATCCCCCCCCAATACAATTATAACGAAAGAAAAATAATAGGGAAAACAAAATTCCACATATCGAACTTTTCATCGATTTGTATGGAAAAAAAAAAAAAAAATCATGAGGCAAATGTCCCAATTGGCGTCCATTTAAGAATTTTTCACATGTATACGAATATTTTATGCAAAATCGATTTATTGCAATTTTATTTTTACACATTCGACAAACTGGATCAACGAATACCAGGACGTGATGTAAAAAAAAAAAAAAAACATATACCGGGTGATTGGTTTTAATCGATCCAGGGCGATATCTCGTAACCTAAGAGAGGTATCAAAAAATGTTTCCCACAAAAGTTGTAGTGTTCGGAGAAGGAAAGAACTTGGCTAAATCAGATTTTTTTTAGGTGACCTTGCCGAGATCAAATCAAGATCAACTCGGTTTTTTTGAATGGAATCATATATTTTTGACTTTGGAATCGGATGTAACATAAAATACTGCATGAAAAATCATAAGGATACACATGGTTCAAAGCTGATGGTTGCAGAGATAAAGGCTAAAAAGATGGAACTGTTTGGGCTTCGGAATCATCGTCGCGATTAGTTGTAAGAAAACTCAACTTACAAGCAGCTCTGGAACTTGACTGAAAGTACTTAATAAATTTCGATAACATACGAACAGTAACGATTACGTAGAGGATCTTTTAATTTTTGTAAAATCTAGCTGTAGGTCCTAGCGGCACCCTATTTTATTAAGGTAACGTCAACGGGGTTAATTATCTTAACCTTTTACAAAATGAGCTACCAGGATTAATGCAAGTCATCGATCCAGACACTGTTGAGCGATTGTGGATCCAACAGGATGGTGCTGATGCACACTAAGCTCGTATCGTTACGGATTTTTTAAATTGAAAATTATCCGCAACGTTGGGCTGGCCGAAACAGTCCCGTACGTTGGCCGGCAAGGTCGCCAGATCTAACGTCTCGGGATTTTTTTTTTTGTGGGGTTACCTCAAAGGTTTCGTGTGCGCTATAAAACCCACAACACCAGAGGACATGAGCGAACGCATTGTTGCGGAGTGTGCTGATATACCAGCTGAAGTACAGTCCGACCTCCAAATAAGAAACCAAAAGCCCCCAAGGGGAAGAGTTTTTCCTAGAATTCGGATACCCCCACCTGTCTGTCTCTCTCACTCTTTTCCGCATGCCATCCCTCGATAAGAAACTCTCGTAGTGGGGGAAGTGCTTGAGCGAGAAACTGGGGAAGGTTTCTTATTGCCGGGTTTCTTATTTGGAGGTCGGACTGTACTGAAAACGATTAGCGAATTTCAGCGACGTTTACAACTTTGCATTGCCGCAAACGGGGAATATTTGAAAAGTAGTCGGAGGGACGCGTGCAATACCGTTTGGAGAATAATTTTTTCATGGGTGGAAAACAATGGTGAGAAGAATCGTGAAGTCAGAAAATTATTTTACAAAAATTAAAAGATCCTCTACGTAATCGCTACAGTTCATATGTTATCGAAATTCAGTAAGTACTTTCAGTCAAGTTCCAGAGCTGATTGTAAATTGAGTTCTCTTACAACTAATCGCGGTGATGATTCCGATTCCTAGACAGTTCCATCTTTCTTAGCCTCTATCTCCGCAACCGTCAGCTTTGGACCATATGTATTCTTATGATTTTTTTATGCAGAATTTCATGTTACATCCGATTCCAAAGTAAAAAATATATAATTCCATTTAAATAAACCGAGTTGACCTTGATTTGACCTCGGCAAGGTTACCTAGAAAAAATCTGATTCAGCCACGTTCTTTCTCCCTCCGAACACTACAACTTTTGCGGGAAACATTTTTTGATACCTCTCTTAGGTTACGAGATATCGCCCTGGATCGATTAAACCCAATCACCCTGTATATACATATATATATTTTTATAAACAATATAATTTCGATTTTATTATAAATTTTGTGTGCCTTATCAATTCACAGGACGAATTACAATGTGAGGTCATTTAATAATTGCGCAAATATCACTCGTATCTCCTTCTCGTTTCTTGATTGACGCGAGAAGCTGTTTATGGGACGCCTCCGCTAGGCGGCGTTGCGCGTACGCGCACAAGGCCTGTTGTATCCTTGAACAACGCCGAAGGCCGCACCGCGCGGCGTGGCTGCTAGTTGCAAATGGACAAACGGTGGAACAGATGAGTTGTGAACAATGCATTGTCTAATTAATGCATTACTTGAATCCATTACCCATTATTTTGGGAATGGTTCATGGAATTCTTATTCATTTTCCATTAATTCTTTAACGGGTAATGGAATTTTATCCATTGTCCATTATTTTCGTAATGGATAATGGAATTTTATGCATCGCCCATTCTTTTGGTAATGGATAATGGAATCTCGGTTCATTATTTAATTTTTTTTTCCTAATGATTATAATGCATTATTTTCACTTTGCAATTTTTACAATCCTGCGGTGCAACTGGCGTTATAAAAGATGCTTGAATGCAAAAAAAAGGAACATTTATCTCATCTCTTGGACAAATTGAATATCATTTTGACGTATCGAAATATTATACAGGCCTGATCTTGGGCGCTGTCTAACCCCGTGCACTGACGTCAGCTGTTACTCGGACAACGCGAAATCCTCATTGCAGCAACAATGCTGCTACAATGTTGAAGCTTCCCATGAACAAAAAAAATTTTATAATTTCAGTGAGCGTTGGGTACCGATATACGTGTGATACGGGCCTGGTGCTTTATTCTCATTGGTCAGTAAGAAGGTTAGGTCTTGCGATCAGCGCCCGAGACTCGTGCACGCTCGAGCTCAGTCAGTGCCCCCCGAGGTCCGACTGTAGTTAAATTTTTCATACTTTGACGTTAAATATATGTACAAAAGAAAAATAATTTTTGCAAGAAAGTGTTGATGTAAGAAATGTGTACGTGTGCGTGTGTTTTTTTTAATACTTTATATATATTTTTTTCTATGGAAGATTTATAGGAAACAAAAATTTGACATGTTTTTTTTTATAACATGGAAAAAATGCGAGATTCGTGAACCAATGAGGGAATAATGCAAATATCATACTGACACAGACTTAACTCGAGTATAAATGTTACAGATTCTTTCTTTCATGGGGGTAATCAAATTTTACTGTTCCAGCACACACACACACACACACACACATTATTTAATTAAATAATAAATAAATCGCGTTCCTTGCGATCTTTCAGGCCCAAACTCTCGATCTCAAAGAGACAATGAAATATATCATTCGACGAGACTATGCTTTTTTCTACGACGAACTTTTATCACATCGTATTAATGCTCACACATGTACATATATCTGTTAATTCTTCCTCTTCTTCGGTACACTCGGTACTTCGGTACACTCGGAGGAGGTGTCTGTGTACATAAAAATAAAAGTAGCTGTAATAAACTTTATGCGAGTTAGAATAGATATTTTTTGGGTAGAAAATGGTTTTTTTTTGTTTTTAAATTGATCAAAGCTATATTTTTTGTCATGAAGCTGAGTTTACATTGAACATTGTGAATAATTTTTTTGTTTCGTTCAAATGAACGAGCTAAAGATTTTTTTTTTAATTGAATGAAAGTGACGGAATTAACGAGCAAACAAACGAAACAAAAAAAAAAAGAAGAAAAATATGTATATGAAAAAAAAGGCGAAAATGAATTATAATTTAGGCCTATAGTTGCGATCACACTTGCCTTCGGAGTCGCTGTGCGACTACGTGAAGACGTTGGTGCGACTACCACGTGTATGTTTTTGCAATAAAAAAAAATAAAATAAAATCTGCCGCAGTGATACACCAACATTTTTTTTCTTATTCCATTCTTATCATTCCCAAAAGGATGAAAATCCTCCAAAAGCAGAGATGGTCGATACTCGAACGGGGAAAAGAATTCAAAACAATTTTAAAAAAAGACGATGAATTAAAAAAAAAAAAAAGAAAATTAATGTATTTTCCATTGGAAATGGATAATTACGGGACAATGGATTTGAGGCAATGTTGCTCGGACGAATTCACTGACAGCCGTCACTTTTCTTTGAGTGCTGCCCTCTCGGTCAGTAGGTACAATATAGAGGATTTGCATTATTTTAAATTTTTTAATTATTAAAAATATAATTATTCAAAACTATCATTTGCATAGATTTATTTCAGCTACTCACCGTCATCAAATTAATTATACCAGCTCGAAAATTGAGTTGCATTTCAAACGTATATCACGTGACAGTGACGTCACAACACCCCCAGTGCAGCAGCGACTCTAGCGGTAAAATTAAGAAATTCAAGCAGCTAATCATTCCTAAACCAAAATATCTTGGTAATTAGTAAATATGTAAACTGTAAATAGGGTTCAAGCATGACTAATGTACCTCAACAATCGAAGAAAATGTAGTACAGATATTGTTTTGTACCATGTTGCAAAAACACAACTGTATCAACATCGGAAAACGAGTTTATTTGTGTTAGGAACATCTCTAAATATATTCTTGGCAAATTTGCAGATTTTGCTTTCAGGTTTCCTTGATTAATTTTTTTTTTTAGGCCGGATCCTGCTTTAGACGACAAAAAAAAAGCTTATTTACAAGAATTTTTTTGGAAGGGAAAAAAATAACTTAGCCCAGTGAACCTTGGGGTATATTTTCTTATGTATTTGAAGTGTAAGAATAATTTTTTTCAAGTAAATACAATAATAAACTGCAGAGCAATGAGCCCTTTCCATGAAGCGCTTTGCCACTGTAGTTTCCAATTGGCGGGAAAGATGCAGTTCATAATTTTGTCAGAAACAAAAAAAACTAAAAAAATTTCGGATTATCATATATTTTTCTTCTGGGTGAACTAAGAAAAAGTTTAAATAATCATGAAATCATAACTCTTTTCACGTTGAAAAGAAAAAATATGTTTTTTCAAAAAAAAAATAACTTTAACATGCTGTAAAAGTTATTTAAAAATATTTTTTTAACAATTTTGTTAGTTCACTTAGAGGAGAATTCAATACTGAAGAGAAGAAACTTTGGTTCGAGTCGATAGGTCGTTTAGTTTTTTTGCCATCACGTCCGCCAATTCAGAAGAATCGAAAAAATGAAAACTCGAGAAAACGCGCTTTAAAGTTTTCAATAGCGCGCACACCTGCTCGACGCCCCTCTGCATTCGGCTTTGTATCTCCGAAAATACTTCGAATTGGCATCTGTAACTTTGTGAATATATTCTTCGATAGTTTATTTATCGATTTAGGCAAAAAAAAATAAAATAGAATTTTTGGACCTTCTAAAGCAGTATCCCCCCTTAAGTTACAGCATACGCTGCAATGTATATTGCACACGCTCGTGCACTAACGATTTAATTTCGCGAATTTTTTCACCGACGGTTAAAGTTATCCGACGAATATCCTGTCCTTTTAACATGGATTATTCCGCGAATAACTATATCCGGAAGATAAACCTAGGTGAAAAAAAAAACGGGAATAACTTTACCCTGATACCGAGGGGTGTTGTGACGTCACTCGGCCCGCAAAGCGCATAAATTTTTTATTAAAGAAATGAATGCAATGTTTATTAACTTCAGAAAATATTCAACTATGACAGAATGACAAAAAAAAGGAGAAAATCGTTTACATGCAAGTTCTCTATTTCTTTTTTTTTTCTATCGACGAAATAGTTCTTGCTTGTTGAATAGTTTTATTTAAAATTTTTTTTTTCCAAGCTTTTACAATATCAATGTCCGAAATTACTTTACTTCGTTTATACGAACAGAGAAACTTTTCGCGGTCCAGAAACGCACGTAAAGGATAGTTATGATTTTTTTTGACTCCGCGCGATGGGTATCCGTTGGCTGTATTTTTTTTTTCCCCCATATATGCCATGATACCAGAGAAGGTTTAGGAATTATTTGGCTGATCTATTGAGAGTGAAAAACGATAAATGATCGAAAAGAAAATTTTGAATTTCGTATCTTCACCGACAGCTGTTGATTATTTTTATTAACTGAAATAAAAAAATTAAAAAAAAAAAAATAAAACAATGAAAAATACCACTTTGAATAATAATTTTTTTCGTCGAATGATACGCTTTGATAAATCTACAATATTTTTTTTTGTTCGATCGACCATCGCGTCTCGTATATTTTCATCAATAAATTACGCGCGATAGAAGTTCTTATCTACGAGTGGAAATATGGGAAATATCCGTGAACGCGTGTTCCAAGCAGCGAAACAGATGTAACAATATTTAAAATAGGCCACATTGGAGCCCACGAGAGATTACGTTGTATGGTTGCGCGACGTTTAATGGCACATTGTCGATAGCACCAACGGAGTTGCATCGTCAAACGTTTCTTTTATAATACCGACAAAACTCGCGTGTCCATATATATATATATCGATGTACCCACGCGTAAAACACTTGGATATATATATCTATATATATATATATATTTATGGATAGAAGCATGCAGGCGCATATAGAGGATTATTAAAAAACTAATGCAGATCCTGGAAAAAACGTATTTGGGTGAGAATTGAGTGATTTTGGATTATTTTTTTAAATTACAGCGTCGAGTTGATAATGAGTAATCATTAAAGTTTCAACTTGACCGATTGATCGGTAACTGAAAAGTTTTTTTTTTTTGGGTTGACAAAAGCATCTATGCGATTTTTCAAAGCGGATGCAATGAGGAACTAAAATTCGAGTCGAAAAGTTGAGTAAAAATTATACACAAATTAATCACTATAACGAAAACTTCGTTACATCTTGTAGTAATCTTGAGCAAGATTTTTAATCTACTTACTCACAATTTGTATTTAACGTACTCACATTTTTTACTCAACGCAGTAAAATTTTGTACCTAATTACTCACGTTTTTTTTTTTTTACGTAAGGTAGTACCTCCACAGGATAGTTGAATTAGGAAATGGGCGAAATTTGGCATACATGTTATTTAATATGTTATCCGAATATCTGTACAATTTAAATAAGTTTGACCATCCCGAACCCGAGATATTTACACTCAAAGTTGGCTTAATTTACACGTAACATATGCGCACTGTATGCGCAAGAGTTAGTTATTTATTCTATCGTCAAAACTAAAATTAAGAAGTTGATGAAAAACGAGGAGAAGCTAGAGAGGGATGTCACGAATAATGTGAAAAAAATTCAGGAAGATTTACCGTTTAGTTTTTGAGATATTGTAAGTAAAAGAGGTACGCGCAAGCCGCCTGTGAGCAGTCCGACTCTCTCTCTCTTGTTTCATGCGTGCCCACACTGCCCACTCACCGCGCTTCGCCTTGCCAACGTTCCCGCCATGGGTCACGGAGGTACTACCTTAACGTACTCACAATTTATACTGAAAGTAGTCATAGATCTGTACTCAACGGATTTGCAGCTTATGGTCAAACTGTATATTGGCCTTACGCACTGCTCCCAATTACTTGATTTAACTTTTATTTAATTTAAACACTACTTGTACTTGACGCATGCATAATTTGTATTCAATTCATCTACAACACGTACTACACTTATGCGCAACTTGTAGTTAAATTATTCACAGCTTATATCGAATTTGCGCATAACTTGTACACAATTTACGCAATACTCGATCTTAATTTACTTAAAATCGTTACTCATATGAATCACAAACGGCGCTCGAATCCCTCGCTCAGAATTTGTAATCAAATCGTTTGACCTACTCACAACTTATACTCAATTTATGAATTACTTCTCCTCAACGTGCGCACAATTTTTACTCAATTTACATTCAAATTATACTCGATGAATCAAAAATTGTACTCAAATTCCTGCTGACTTGTACTCAACGTACTCACAATTTGTATAATCGACTCACTGAATGGATGCGCAAGTTCTACACAATTTACTCATAATTTGTGCTCGATTGACTCACAAGTTTCCCTCAACTGTCTCACAAATTCTATTCAACTCACTTAAGGGGGGGGGTAGGGTTTTGAGGGTTCAAAAAAAGTGATTTTTTTTTATTGCATATTATGAAAGTATAGTAACTCAAGAATGTTGTCTGTTAATAGGAAGTCAATCGGAGCAAAACTCACAAAGATATAGCTTTGGAAGTAGGCGTGTCTCGAACGACTACCTGAGCTGTAACCGCTCAGCGGGAAGGCAGCTGTTTCTCAATCTCTTTTGTTTCTCAAATCGATGTTTTTTGAGTCGGTGCACTCTGTATCTCAAAATCTATTCAACCGATCGTTCTCAAATTTTTTACAGTATTTCCTTACATAATTTATGAGGTAACCCTGTTGAGATTTTTTCGTTTTTGATTTTATTTTTTTTATTATTAACAACAATAGTCATGAATTTAGGCCAAAAATCGGTATTTTCACTTTCAAGTCTTGTAAAAAGTTCAAAAATTTAAAAAAAAATGGAAAAACTCGACAGAGATACCTAGAGGGACATAAAAATTAAAGGAAAAACTTTGGTTATTTCATTTCAGATGATCCAGTGCTGAGGTATGACGTGCACCGCAAAATGTATTTTTTCTGAGGCGCCTGCGAAGAATTGCTGCCATTCGGTCAATTTTCAATATTTTTCAACCAATATTTCACAGAATATAGTTCAATTACTACTCTTTAATGTACAATAATCAGAAATAAATTTACTTTCACCGTACGCCCAAAAAAAAAATCTGTAAAAACCTGTTTTTTTCTGCCTTCAAAACCCTACCCCCCCCCCCCCCTTAATACCTGTACTCAATTTACCACAACTCGTGCACAAATTTAACTCTCAAATTTAATCACGCTCTGATTCATAAGCTCGGACAGTTACTCAAGGATAACTAAACGAGCAACGGAAAAAATAAAAAAATAAATAAAAAGGTATAAATCTCGATCTTTCTCGACATTCTCACAACCTTTGTGAAACGTTGACTCAGCGCTGAATCATCCTGTATACAACACACGCGCGTTTCGTTTCGATATACCACACGCGATAGATACAATATACACGCCCAACTCTTTCATAGACCAGGCCGTTCCTCATTTCGTAGCAAAATGATATACCATCCAACAGCCGCGATTCGGCTCCACCATACCATTACACTTTAGTTAGAGTTAGTATTGTTAACCGTATAGTTGGTGCAACGTACGCGAGCCAAGGAAACTCGTACTACGAGTCTCGTTATTACGAAATTAACTAATTTGTTTGATTAATTTTTTAAATCGATATTATTTCACACTGAAGTATATTTACCGACTGAGCGAGTATGAATTCGCGCAAAATGTGACCAATATTAAACGTTGAATATTCTGTCTTAAGTGAATTTCCCGCTCCCGAGAGGCTTATCAGTACACGAGTGAGATTCGTGGGAACAAACGACTCGGGAATTACTGTATCGCGAGTGTATAATTATCTGCAATAAGCCCATGTGATTCGTTAGACAATGTTGGAGCACGTGTAATTACAAAATGGGCAAAATAGGAGAACGTTCGAGAAATCAAAGTATTTTTAGAATTTTTTTTTCAACTACCATCATTCAATTATAAGCATTGCGATTGAATTTTTTTCGAAAGATTTCATTCGAACTTGACAGTTTTAAAAAATACTCTGAATTTAATATTTATCGTATCTCATTCTGTTTGAAATATCGCTGCTTCTCGGCATATTATATGAGGTATTCCACGTAAAGTGGACCACCTACAGACCTCATCACCCCCGATTTTGTTCTTCTTTTAGGATTTAAAATACCTTCACTGATTTATTTAAAGATTTTTCGGCCCTCCCTCGTTCCGGAGTTTTCAATTTTTGAAATTTCGTTATTTTTTACATCCCCGAATTTTTAACCGATGATATCTCGCGATTGGAACATCGTACAAATATAATAAAGGTATATAGTCAATCGATTCGTCTTGAATCCAAATTTTTGAAAAAAAATTATTATTTGGTTTTCCGGAAACGTTTTGGTTACCAAAATTTAACTTGAAAACTGAAAACGAAATTTGCGTCAATTATGTCAGGTCGGAGAAGTTCGAAACATTTCTTTTCGGATTCTACGGATTTTTTCACGTTCGAGTACGTCTTCTTCCAGATGGAGAAATTCGATTTACATTTACTAAAAAATAAAAGAAAAAAAGATATTAACTTTTTTTTCTTTGTTAAAAAAAATTATGCTTGAATTGAAGAAGAAAAAAATTCCAATTCATTCGTCTTTTTTTCATAGAAGATTATTGGTATCAGACGTAATAAAAATATATTTCGCAAAATTGCAGTCGAATGTTGAACATTTATTCAGAAATTTTTATTCAAATATATACAAAAGCCAGTAGAAAAATATAGATAGAAAAATAGATTCACTTTTTTCCTTCGCATGTTTTTCGCGTTTCAAAGTTGATGCTGCTTTCAGCAAAAGAGAATTGCTTTACAAGCATAGAATACTTTGAGGTTGCTATAAAAGTTGGTATATTTTATAATTCGTCAGCTGAAGAATGTGTGATTGAAAATAACCTTTCTGAACGATGAATCTAATCACACATCTCCTTAGTACTATATTACCTCTTTTCTAAGTTTTATGCCATCGACTTACTTGACAACTACACAAAAAAAGTTAATCCGGGAATTGATGTTTTTTTATCAACACAATTTTTCTCAATTCATTAAAAAAAAAAAGTATATTCAGTACTTTTAGAATTGAAAAACCAAAGTACAACTGAGTCTCGGAGCTGTTCTTTTATATTCTGTGAATTTTTTAAACATCATTTTCAGCATCTCTGATGATCGATTTAGTGAAGACTCGAAATCGAATTAAAGGCCCGATGAACATTCAAACTATTTGACGAAAATGAGATTGAATAAATCGTAATTTCATTGAAAATATAATATGAAAAAAGTATATGGTAAAATAAAAGAAATTTCGTCGAAAAATTATTTTGAAAAAAGTATACATTACCATGATAAAAATTTAAACCGCAATATATATATGGGGCATTTCACGTCAGATCGACCTGATCAAAATCCTGACCCTCTCAGAATTAGTTTAAGCTTTCTGACAACTTTCCGTTACTTGTCGAGAATATTTGTGATTTTTTTTAGATTTTTATTCGACGATGTTTAGACGTTAGCATTCGATATAATATATGCGAAAATCGAGAATTTCCGAAGTACAATTGAGTATAACTCGAAAACTGTTGATGATATAAAAGAAAAGTTAAATATAAAAAAAGTTTCAGTTTTGAGTTAACTTTAACGCCAAAATATAGGGTAGACGTACCAGTTGTGGCCACTTTAAGCATTTTCTAACATTCAATCATTTACGAACAGTGTTCACATTATTGCAAATTCAGAATTGAAAAAGTGATCGATGTAACCTAAACGATACACAGAATCGAATTGTTATTATTTAAAACCTTTTCTGATCATGATAAATAAGAAAATAGAAAATTGTATAGTAGCTGTCATTTTCACCATTTGTGGCCACAATTGTACTACTTTTGGCCATCCAAAGTACCAATTGTGGCCACCAAGCTTCGAGTTGGGATTGGCTATAACTAAGCTGGCCACAAATAGAAAAATCGCATTTTGAATGTACCACTTTTGGCCACCACGTATTTTTCAGGAATTTTAGCTAAGATATCAGTTTTTTGTAATTATAACCCGAAAAATGAGCTTCAACTGATAAAATATAAATTTTTGATGGGGCGGAATGACTTTAGATATGAGAAACCGTACAAGAAAACTACATAAATCGCTCAGCGTTAACACATTTCGTCATATTTCGTTAAAATAAATTAGTAGATATTCAATAAAGCAATCGATAGTGGTCCGGAACATCTTGAATATCGAAATATTACGCTCGATGTAGTGAACATAGCCTTGAAACTTTAAGAAATTCTTGAAATTCGCTGAAAGTTCTTAAAAACTCGAAAAATATTAGTTTTTGAAATTTTTGAGAAACGGTTTAATTTTTTTTTTATATATATTGTTCCATTGCTTCGGGGTCCTTCCCCTTTTAAGCTGTCACCTTTTATTCCTCTATTCCGTGAGCGCCCCCCCCCCCCTCCCGCCCTAGAGTGCTGTCCGCAGCCACTCTTTCCTGTCCCCTCCTGTATCGCATTCGCACGAGGGCACAGGGAAACTGCGGAAAACCTGTGCCGATACAGTCGGCTCTCTTGCCAGAGTTCGTGCTACCTAGGCAGGCGCCCAGACTCTGGTAAGATGGCCTCCCGCTCAACGATTCGAAGCGCCAGCCAGCGCGCGGCTAAGCGGTCACCACTCCAAGTATTGGCCTAGGCCAATGCTGCTTAACTTCGGTGATCGCCAGAGCCGCACGCCGACCGCGTACCTATCGCTTTCGGTGAGAAACGGTTTAATTTTTTTCACTAAAAATTTTACAGGATATTCCTCTCTTATAGTGTTAAAAAACTTGTGTACATTTCATCATGGGCCGGGATACGGTTTTGAAGTTACAAGCTTTTTCTTTCACAATTTTCGTAAAATCTGTCGTGTCATGTCGTCCTGTCGTCGACATCATATGAAATAATTCCAAAGCTTCGAAACCAAATCCTCGACAAGTAACAGAAAGTTTTCAGAAAGTTCAAGCTAATTCTGAGAGGGTCAGGCTTTTGGTCAGGTCGATCTGACGTGAAATGCCCCATATATATATATATATATATATATATATATAATTATAATTTTTTGTCTTCGAGGGATTGCTGTCGATTTTTTCGTTTCGAATTTTCGCTCACCAGTTCGATAATTTTTTTTTTACCAATATTTTTTTATCGACTACCATTTTATCGAGGTCTGTCGTATGTTCTGAATAAATGAAATTCAATTGACGATAATAATTGTTAATTCATAGATTTTATATTCAAACATTGATGCAACAGCTCGTGAAATCATTGACTCACGCGGGTAAATGGTCATGTGCACACAGAAACCTTCTACGTTCTCGTTTGTACTTCTCTCTGGCACACGATGTAACGAGGCGCCTTGTCCTCTTTAAGCATATTGGTGAACAGGTGCAACAAACTCGAACATACATCGCGAGAAGTACGAACTCGGAGCGATATGTATTATCGAACGTTTTACATACGAACGGAAAAAAGCAAATACGCGATATCTCGATGCCTTATCACGCGTCTACGATTGGCTCTGGGATATCTCGATTAGTCATAGAAAAAAAAGTAGCAAAAAAAAAGCGAGATGGAAACCAAGGCGGGTGTACGTAAGTCGTCTAGTCTCTCGTAGAAATACGAACGTCACGGACACCTGGATTGACAAATTAATAAATAAAAAAATATATATATATATAAATTTATATTTTTTCATACGCAGATAGAAATACCTCGCTCGAGATAAATGGCAATGTGAAACGATCCAATTACGCGCGATATCGTTGTGCGATCGTTATCAACTCGCTGATAAGAAAATTGAGTAAGATATGAATTTTCAAATAGCACAACCGTTTCTCAGTCGTATTACCGTGTAAATTGTCTTTTGAGGCTTCTTTTTCTTAATTCCTGAACAAAAATTCTTCATTTTATGAATTTGATTAAAAAACAAAAACGAAAAACAAAATTAATCGACGAAATTTGAAAAAAAAAAAAGTATCCTCGGTAATGAATTTATCGACGATGAGTGATCAGTGAGGAACATCAATTGTGAATCATCCGAGATAGAAATGAATAAGCCTAAATGGATTCTCGTGAAATTTTTTCTCTTCTCGATATCGTTGATTCGTTGCGACGATTATGAGATCTCGATTCAACAATGCTCCCTGCAGACTTCCTGCAAGAGCTGCATGGAGAGCAATCCTCATTGCGCGTGGTGCAGTGAATGGGTATGAATATATATACATATTTTTTTATTTTTCACTCTCGTCATGTCGCTCTTTAAGGGGACACATACGTTTCTAAGGCCTTTATTTTAGAGGTTTATTACGACAACGGTGGTGAGGTTGGATCGAAAATGATACTTTCAGTAGAAAGCTTGGATTATTGCCAGCACAATGTCTGATTGAGGTTTTTCAAATAAACATAGTACAGTCCGACCTCCAGATAAGAAACCCGGCAATAAGAAACCTTCCCCAGTTTCTCGCTCAAGCACTTCCCCCACTGCGACTTGAGCTCCAAGCTCGATCGCATGCGGAAAAGAGTGAGAGAGACAGAGGCAGTGAGCGTGCAGCGCGCGCCTGGTGGGGGTATCCGAATTCTAGGAAAAACTCTTCCCCTTGGGGGCTTTTGGTTTCTTATTTGGAGGTCGGACTGTATAGCCGTAACGGGGAAGTTCGTAAGTCACTGCGAAAAGTCACTGCACTTTCTCAAGACAGACTTATATTCGATTGAGCTGAAATTATAACCGCATGTTGAAAAAATGTGCTAAATCAAAATGATAAATCACTTTTGAATTTCACTGAGAATCGACCGATTGGCAGATGACTAAATATTTATTCCTTGATATTTTGATTTTTATTGATGCACAAAAAATCTCAAAAATCAATCAATGGATCATGTTTCTGGTTCATCATTTAAAAGTGGATGACTTTAAGCAGTTCTTGTGTAAAATTTGATCCAGATCGGTTCAACGGTTCTGGAGATATTCTGCGCGCAAACTCTTTTTCCAGTGGCTTACTAACTTACCCTATTACAGTTATTCGATATGTTTATTTGAGAAACGTCAATGAGGCATTTTTTATAGGCAATGACCCAAGCTTTCTAATGAAAGTATATCATTTCCATGTCAACCCCACACGACTATTGTTGCAATATAGCACCTCTAAAATAAAAGCCTTAGAGGCGAGTGTGCCCCCTTAATAATAAAATATTAATAAGCGATTTTTTTTTCTTTTCGTTGAGCCGATTCGCAAGGAATTAAATCGGGTCATCGACACTTTTGCATTACTCGCGCGATCCATTATTTATGAATTTAAAAAAAATTTTTTTTTTTTTTCTTCTTATGGATAGTCTTACTCGAACTCGACGATCGGAAAATTGCGATGCAGCAGTCCAGAGAGACTGGAAGCTTTCGGATGTCCTTCGAGGGCTATACGAAAGTCATCGAGGGGCAGCGTGAAGGTACGAAAAAATGACAAATTTCAAGATGTCGTGATCGATCAGATTCCCGTACAGCTGAGACCGCAACAGATTAGCATCAGACTCAGACCGAATTCTACCGAGACCGTGAGATTGAAATATCGGCCAGCCAAGTACGTGTAGTAAGGATTTTTTTTTCTCTTTTTTTTCAACAATATTTTTCTTCAAACATGATGAATCGGGGAGTTAGAAGAAAAAAATGTCAACGATTCGATTGGAGGATTTACCGATCGTAGAGCAATGTCCGAAAAAATTGTAAATTAAAATAAAATTGTTTTTACAACTTTAAATAAGCGAGCTATATAAACGAATCTTAACCCTTAGTGTGCATCTGGGGTCAGGCTGACCCCAAAATTTTTTTCTCACGTGAATAGCGTTTACAGGTAAAATAAATATACTTTTTGGAACGGCTGCAAAGCGGACTATTTTTTCCTTAAAACATGGACCGTTGTCTGTAAAACCCTAAAAGGTTTTCTTTCAAAACTCAAAATTCAAGTTTTTACGAGAATTTTTACCAAAACAGTGCTTTTTTTGCGTACCATCAACTTTAAGCACGTTTTTGAACAATTATAAAAGATTTTTTTGGAAATCTAACTTCGCAGCCTTGAAGTTTGATCAATTTACTGCAAAAAGTGACTGAACCTTTTTTTCCGAAAAGTGCATATAGTTACCGAGATATTCGAGGTCAAAAAATGGCCTGGGGTCAAATTGACCCCACGAAATGTAGAAATGTTTCGCTGTGAAGGTGTGCACACTAAGGGTTAATACAGTGATTAAAGAAAACGATTAATGAGTTTACATGGAAATTGCGCAGCTTGTTACAGCCTAGAAGATGAAATTAAATTTCATATTTTCAGGACGATTTTACATCAATTAATTTGAATATATATATATATATATTTTTTTTTTTTAAATTTTTCAAGGATATGCGAAATATATATGATGAGAATGAATTAAATTTATTCCAAAAAATTTTTCTGCCTCAACGAGAGCTATCAATTTTCACACATATTTATCATTTTTAAATTTATCAATTTTTTTTTAATCATTCAAAACAACCCTGACAATTTGGAGTCCAAGATATCGTTATTTTCCTCTCGTTGAAAGAAAAAAAAAAACATATTCTTCATAATAATTTAATCGGTAAAAATAATTGCGAATAATCGTTAATTCTGACGGATCTTTGATCCGCGATCTCTTCCGTGATACGCGTGCCATTGGCTGAAATATAGGGGAAGGTGGGGCGGAATGGGCAGGTGGGGCTAAACGGGCCACCAAAAAAAAATTGACTTACTCGCATTTTCGCGTCAAGGGGGACCGTACGAAACGGTATGCAACGTGACTTCTCCGACAGTCATCAAAAAATTTTAGGGTGGGGCTAAACGGGCAACTCAAAGAAAAGTGACGCAACGGCATTTTCACGTCGAGGCGAGTGAGATAACACTATATGCAACGTGGTTTCACCGAAAACGATGCAAAACCGAAAGGGTGGGGCAAAATCGCCCACCCTGGAAAAATTGCTTACTGGCATGTCCGTTTGATTGACATTTCTTTTCCGTCTACTGGAATTAACGTGAGTCGACCGAATTACTGAAACTCAAATAAATTGATGAAAATCAACCAGATAAATAAACAACAAAAAATATTTTAACATATAAAAAATCAATCGAAACTTCCGAATATTAACATAAACTATAGAGTGGATGAAAGACAAAGAGAATTGAAATTGAAAAAAAAGTATTTGGATTAAATGGATGAGATTATTACGAAATAAAATAAAATTATAAAGATAGGAATGAAATGAAAAATTCTTAGCTGAAAAAATGAATGTGAATTCATTCGACTCAATAATGTATTTCACCTCGACGTGAAAATGCCGTTGCGTCACTTTTCTTTGAGTTGCCCGTTTAGCCCCACCCTAAAATTTTTTGATGACTGTCGGAGAAGTCACGTTGCATACTCTTTCGTACGGTCCCCCTTGATGCGAAAATGCGAGTAAGTCAATTTTTTTTTGGTGGCCCGTTTAGCCCCACCTGCCCATTCCGCCCCACCTTCCCCTATTCACGGACTATAGCGTGACTGTGTCCCGTAAAATGATACAAAATACGATATGGTGCATGAACGAAACATTATACGTTTAATTGACGCAACCCGTTGCATTATCGTAATTATAATTCGACGAAATTGAAAAATATCATGCCATTTTGCGATATTCTTTCTTCTTTTGTGTATTAAAAAAAAAAATTACGAAAAATAAAAAAACGAACGAATTATCATCAGGAACTATCCTCTCGATTTATATTACCTGATGGACCTGACATGGTCGATGAAGGACGACAAGGACACTCTGGTTGGTCTTGGATGGAAAATGGCTCACACACTTGGCACTTTCACGACGAATTTTCGTCTTGGTTTTGGCAGTTATGCCGACAAGCCGCTAATGCCATATATATTTCCGGGACACGAGGAAAATCCATGCAAGAGTCAACAAACCACTTGCTCACCACTCTATTCGTTCAGGCATCACATGCGACTCACCAACGATATCCAGAGATTCATTCAAGAGGTTCGAATAATAATAATGACAATAATGATGATAATAATAATTAGTATTATAAGCTATTTTATTGCTCAAATTTATCAAGAGGTTTTGCAAATTTTCATATCATTAAAAAAACCCTCAAGATTTTGAGATAAACCAGGAAGTGATATAATTTTGGTTGACCTTTTTGATTTTTATTTGTTTTGAGAGAGGTCGTAGAAATATCTAGCTGAGTTAACGGAGAGAGTCGTCAGATTTTATTCAAGCATAAAAAATCAACGTCAAAATAAGGTGCTGTGTTGCAATAAAATGAGTCCATATTTTTTATTCATCTGATGAATTACGAGAAATTTTTTTCTACATACAATTCGGACAGATTTTTTTATTTTTTATTGACAATTCGTGATGTTGTTGATAATTTAGGGATAAATTCATGGAGAAGCATGCTTGGTCAAACAAAATGAGCAATCATTTATTAAGATCCGATCAAATCAGAAAATTTAATACCCAATTAAGTGTCAGAAAATATGCTTAGTGGATCAATTGCATGAATATGTATTTAAATTGATCTTTTAATATATTTTTTTTTCTACGAAATTTCGAAGTTTTGAGTATGAAAATTGAGAAGTTGGTGTGTCTCTCGATTCCTCCTGAACTCGTTACTTATTAATTTGAAAGGTGAACGCGAGTGACGTGACGGGAAATGTCGACAATCTGGAGGGTGGTCTGGACGGTGTTGTACAGGCTGTTGTGTGCGATAATGAAGTGGGCTGGGCTCGACAAGCAAGAAAGCTCATGCTCGTCGCTACAGATGGTTTTCTACATTTTGCCGGAGACGGAAAAGTCAGTGCAGCAATTTTTCTTTATTTTTTTTTTTTTTATCTTTCACACCTTGTTTTCGCAAATTTGCATCAATTAATTTAAATTTCGCGCATGAATACAAAAATGAATACGTTCGGAATGAAAAACCATTTCAGTGAAATATGATTGTGGATAAAAAAACATTGATAAGGAAGATCCATTGATGAATGAATCATTATGGAAAATATTGATAACCATTGCAAGATTATAATTCGGATTCTTTCACATTATTCATATTTGTTTTTGCCAAAAAAGTGCCCAATTAATGAATTAATTTTTTTTTTTTAAATATTAATTTTCATTGTGAAAAAATAACTAAGGCAATATTATTAGGGAGAGCAGTGGCTTAGTGGGTGAGGCTCTGGGTTCGCACGCAGCGGACCCGGGTTCGAGTCCCACGGCCGACACCGATGGAATTTATTCTATGTGTTTAATCTGCAAACCCGGTGGTTCGGATCCCACCAAAACAAATGCCCAAAAACACCTTTCTGTGATGGGTGGGTGGTCGGGGTACGGCTCTGGAGGACTCCCGCAGCGGTTCTTATCGCTCGGAAGGTGGCCGCTTAGCCGTGCACTGACTTACCCACTGAATCACAGTAAAGGAGGAGCTCGCTTAGGTATCCTCTGGAGGCCGCGCTTGAGTTTACTCGCGCGGCCACCAGGGGGGAACTAGGGAGACTCCGACCTGTATCGGCGGAAGGTTTTCTGCAGTTTCCCTCCGTCCTCGGCGAATGCGATACAGGATAAAATGGTGAAGGAGCGATGCGGCTGCAGACGTATGATCGCGAGGAGGAGTAGGTGGTGATAATAATGGTCGGAGCAGGCGGTTGATGGTCGGAAAGTATACGAAATCACCACCCTTGTAAGAACCCCCCAGAGGGGGTGTGCAAGTAAAACTCGACATTATTTATTATTATTAACTAAGGCAATATTCCGGAGTAATCTGGGATGATCTCCGAGGCTTTAAAATATAGCAACATAGAGCCTGATTACACAATTGGCCGAGACAATTACGTATTCTTTACCGGGGCTTTGGTCTGGTGGCTAGCGTGCTTGCCTCTTAGCCAGAGCCTCGGGAGGTCCCGGGTTCGATTCCCGGTGTCGTAATCTTGTCAGGAGAAAATAAAATATGGGCGTGACTAGCTCCAGATGTATGTATGGGGCATACACAAGTACATTTACTGGTGTGTGTCACGTATATATAGCTGTAGTCCATGTTTACGTTCTCCTGTCAAGATGTGACGTAGCTCCGACGCCGTGAGGCGAGCACGGGACCGACTGTAGTGGCCCAGGTTTTCCGCAGTTTCCCGGGGCCCATGATACGTGCTAATACGCGTGCCATGGTGAATACGCTACAGAATAGGAAGTCGGCTGCGGCCGCACGGGTGTCTGGTTACTGACCCGGACCAGATACCCAGGGTGGAGGTGGATGTGAGGGAAGGATGGAAAGGGAAGTGAGGGAAGGAGCGCCGTCTTGAAAACCCCGAAAGGGAAGAAGGCGTGAGGACATAAATTAATTTAAAAAAAAAAAAGAAAAAAAAATTTTTTTAAAATTACGTATTCTTGAATATTTTTGATATTTCCGGTTCCTCAAAGATACTTTCGAGCACTTTTAAGATTCCGTAAATTGTTAATTTTTCAATATTTCTTGAATATTTATGAAAAATGATATATACTTCATAAAAGAAAAACTAGAGGATACGAATGTTCGTTAAATTTTGATTATGCCACTACGTACATCATAAGATTCATGGAAGATTTGAGTAATGGTTATTCATTCAACGGTATTGTTCTAGCCGAAAAGTGACGGACAAATTTTCTGCGGTTTTCATGTTTTGTAAACATGAAATTACTTTGAAACAGCGTCAAAAATTCTTGAATTATTCAAATCGAATTCCTGGAAAAAGTATGCAAATTAGAAACTCGCATATTTCTTCCTCTATGCGAGGAAGCCAAATTTTAAAAATCCACTTGCTCAGGGATCTTCGTGAGCAAGATAAAGTAATGAGGAAGCAATGTGTAAGTTTTTTTAAATTCTATTTTTATCTTCATATTATTTTTTTTCTATTTTTTTTTTTTCAATTCGTGTGTCTATCGTATACAATTGTAAGGTTGTCCACAGCCATTATTTCCTGCATCCCTCACCGGAATAGTAACCGTTGTATTTGTGCCAAAAATAACCATAAAACAACCAACTAATAACCGGTTGCTTTGCGCGAAAAAGTAACCGCTAAATAACCCCAAAAGCAATGGTTATATTTAACGGTTGTCGATGGTTGTTCACACGGTCTGCGGTTGCTTGCACGGTTGTTCGTTGGTTTCAAAACCAACTGCGACTTCCAGCGAAGGTTACAACACGGTTGCGAATCTGTTATATAGTTTTTCGCACAAAGCAACCGGTTATCTTACAGTTATTTCATGGTTGCTTTTCGGGCTAGGGTGATACACTAATACTGTATCGCATTTACACGAGGGCACAGGGAAACTGCGGAAAACTCGGCCATTGCAGTTGGACTATGTATATTACGAGCGATTGTACTTTTTATTCATTCGAATGTTAGCGAATCTCGTAAAAAGTTAAGCGAAAATTTCTCCAGTTAGGTGGAGTGGTCGATCGTCAGGATTTCGCTTGTCACTTGGATGACATTGGTGAATATACGATGTCAAAGAGATTCGATTATCCGTCGCTCGCCGAAGTTTCCCGACTATTACATTCGCGCAAGGTCAATCTTATTTTCGCGGTTACCAAGGATCGTCAGGACGAGTACGCGCGTATCAGCGAACTTTTGCGCGAGAAAGCTCGTGTCGCGACCCTCACGGACGACAGCTCGAATATCCTCGAGATAATCGAGATGGCTTATCACGAGATCGTGTCGAAAGTCGTATTGCGGGATAATTCGACGCCCGAATTGAACGTGGGTTATTACTCGAATTGCGGTAGAAAAGGAGAAACGATGATTCCAACGTCCGAATGCGAGGGTCTCGTGGAGGGAGAGGTCTATGAATTTCGCGTTAACTTTACCCTCAACGAGTGTCCACAAAATCGGAGTCTATGGGTGAGAAAAACCACAACAAAGGGAAAAAAAATCCTTCGTTTTGGAGAGACAATTGAGGGGAGGAAAGAAAAAAAAAAATTATCGCTCTCGGTTTTCTTCATTAATAGAGACAACGAGTCGTGATCGAGGATGCCCTCGCCTCGGAAGCATCGGAGTCGGAGATCGATGTGGAATTCATCTGCGGTTGCGACTGCGATGACAATGATGAGTCTCATTGCAAGCACGGTATCGACGAGTGCGGGATATGCAAATGCGATTTTGGATGGTCGGGTAAGACGAGAAAATTATATTGACATTGAAATTTTTTCTTTTTTTTTTTTCGAGAAACTTAACGCTGACCTCTAAAGTCCTTGCACATTCTGCACCTATCGAATAATTTTGTAAATTATAAATGCTTCGATCCCGAAATACTTTCTTTTTTTTTCAAGACTGCAAAGTTTCAGATCACTTTAATGCGATTTTTTGACATAGGATGTACGAAGAAGGAGTAAAAAAAACACAATAAAATCAGCTCACTATGCAGGTTCGATCGAAAAATTGGCAATTTTTAATCACAAAAAAACGTTGCATATCTTTCACTCTAAATGGTGCAGGCGAGACGTGCAATTGCAACGAGTCCATATGGGCGGAAAACAGATTGCGATGTTTTCGTCCGGATGACAGTATCATATGTTCCAATCGGGGTGAATGCACATGCGGCACTTGTAACTGCGATCCCGGATACAATGGCGAGTTTTGCGAGTGTTCACCCTGCGATAAGGTAATGAAAATCCTTTTTTTTTTTTCGTTGTATACGTGCGTTAGTTTTTCAGTCCTTTCACAATTCAAGATTCTTCGTTATTCCCGATAAAACGACGCAGTATATCCCTGGCAATTTCGGCAACCATGTTTGCAACCGTTAAACGACCGTCCATCGACCGGATACACTACCACGATTCAACGGTTGCTTTCTGACGAAAAAACGACCACCTGTAACCGCAGATGCAACCGGTTAAACGACGGTCGTACGGCCACTTCATGGTAACCAGATAAGATAATAATGAAACGGTTACACGACCATCAGACGACGGTCACACGACCATCAGACGACCGTCAAACGACCATTCCCTGGAAACTGACAATTTCCGGGCAATTTTCAGGGAATGGTCGTTTGACGGTCGTCTGATGGTCGTGTGACCGTCGTCTGATGGTCGAGTAACCGTTTCATTATTATCTTATCTGGTTACCATGAAGTGGTCGTACGACCGTCGTTTAACCGGTTGCATCTGTGGTTACAGGTGGTCGTTTTTTCGTCAAAAAGCAACCGTGTAATAGCGACGGTCATACGACCGGTCGTTTGGGTGGTTAAAACGTGGTTGCACAAATTGCCAGGGATGATGAAGATTTGTGATATTTTGGGAAACAGGTGGACGGCATCGAGTGCGGTGGCAGAGGTACCTGCGAGTGCGGATCGTGCATTTGTATCGATGGATGGGAGGGTAAAAGTTGCAAGTGCCCATCGGGCGTTGAACTTTGCATCGCACCGGGCAGCAATGACGTTTGCGGGAATCATGGCTATTGCGTTTGCGGCCAATGCAGATGCAATGTTACGGCGCCGATCGACGGTTTGCTCTATCGTGGCACGTATTGCGAATCATCGGCAAGCGCCGGTGGTAGCGGTCTTTGCACGCTCTACGAGAGCTGCGTCAATGCGACCGTCGAAAGTCCCGAGCACGCGACGAGACACTGCGAGCCCTCGGGAATGGCGCCATATCGAACGCAAAGCGTCGAAGAGGTCGATGCGTCGAGTGATCATTATTGCTTCGTGAGGACAGTTCGTAATTTGACGGTTTGCACGATACCCTATGTTTATCAATTCAGCGAGGACAACACGGTGTTGCTGAAAATCGGCAGAAAGGTGAGACCCTGCTTTCAATTTCAAGGGGGGGGGGGGGGGGGGGGGGTTAGAAGAGCGAGGAGTACGGACATTCAGAGCTCCGGTATTAATGATCATGAAAATCTGGGCTGTTATCGCGTTACACATCACGCGGAGGTAATGAAGATCATGAATCGTATGTGTGGCGCGTGAACGTAGCTATTATTCGCTGTGTGCGGTGGCATACTATAGCGGCTGAGAACGACTTAGACCGCCCATGGTGGCGAGAATGCACACATTTTTCTGGACTAATTGACAGCAATATAATGGAGAAGTCGCGCAATGATCCGAATGACAAGATTGGCAAGGCTCCATGCTTAACCTCTAATTGAGAAAGAAAAGTAGCCGTAAACCTATTTTTATTACTTCGTAATACGTCTATTTATTTTTTTTTTCAACGCAGTTATAGTCAAGCTCACCTCGAAAAACTCTATGCAGCATGAATATATAAATGTTCGTTTATTAATATTAATACAATAACGCTTCGTGTATGCAAGTAAACGAGAGCTCGTCCAGAAAAATGTGCGGAGTATAGCCGGCCGGGGCGCCACTTTTGGGTTACCGCACACAGCGAATAGTCGAAGGAGTTGGTGCAAATTAGGACGAGGCGGTTTAAATTTGGCAGACTTGCATTTCTCGAGATTCAAGATGTACCCATCTGCATGATGCCTACTTCGTTGTTCATGGAGAGAATTGGGAGGAGGATATTTTGGCGCCAGGCGCTTTTGAGAGCTGTGAAATATTTTCGGATGAAGAGACGTTTGGACGCGGGATATTTTGGCGCCCGGATATTTCGACGGCCGGATATTTGGAAGTCCGGACGTTTTTGGCGCCTGAATATTTGGGTGTCCGGAGATTGGGGCGCCCAGCTATTTTGGTACCGGAATATTTCGGTGCCAGGATATATGAGTTTGTCCCGGATATTTGGACGCTTGGATATTTGGGTGTCCGCGCATATTTGAGCGCCGAGATGTTTTGGTGCCCGAATATTTTGGCACCCGTATATTTGGCGCCTGAATATTTTGTCACCCGTGTATTCAAGTGCCTGGATATTTGGGTGCTCGGATATATTTTAGCGTCCGGATATTTGGGCACCTGGGATATTTGGACACCCGTATATTCAGATGCCCGGATATATTGACGCCCGGATATTTGGGTGCCCAATTTTGGCGTCCGGATATTTGGACGCCTTGTTATGCGGGCATCCGTATATTTTTCACCTGGAGATTGGGCACCCGTATATTCAGGTGCCCGGATATTTGGGCGTCCGGATGCTTGGGTGCCCGCATATTTGGGCGCCTGGTTATTTAGGTATCCGGATATTTTCATCCCTGGATACCCGTACTATTGGGTGCCTGGCTATATTTTGGCGCATGGATAATTGGGCACCCAGATATTTCAGCGTTCGGATATTTGGATGCCTGGTTATTTCGGTGTCCGGATATTTTGGCTCCTGGATATTTAGGCACTCGTATATTTGGGTGCCTGGATATTTTGGCGCTGCGATGCTTAGGCGCCCGGATATTCGGGCACCTGGATATCTAGACACCATTATGTTTGTGTACCGGAATATTTCGGTGGACGTACATTTGGCGCTGGATTATTTGGCTGCCGATATTTTGGCGCCCGGATATTTGGGCACCCAGATATTTTAGCGCTAGGATATCTGAATCGATGAACTTCTGACTCGTAGGTCTTTCGATTTCGTTGGGAATTTTGCCAGTGAATTCTAAAAAAGTCTGAATGTGTTTTTTTTTTCTCGAGAAAAGCCCACAAAAAAGTCCTGGTTATGAAAGCCGAAGCGATGGACCCACCCTATCCTCCGCCGCTATTGTTCATGATCGTTTGTCGTATCTTTCAGATTTGCAGAACTCCAACTCATGCGATGCTTGTGCCAGGTCTGATAGTGGGAATTATCGTATTTCTAGGCATACTAGCTCTACTAATTTGGAAGTGAGTGTATTACAGAGTTCGTACTACGAAACTACACTACAGCGTCGATTCTGTCGATCTCTATAGTGACCGGAAGCTCTCGATTTTGTCAATTAACCGGTATTTTGGTCGACGCGAGATCGCCAATATCGATCGAAAAACACTGACGTTATCCGAGATCGACGGAATCGAGCCCACGTAGTGTAGTAATCAATTTGATCGATGTGTATTTTTTTTTTTTTTTTTTGCAATTCTGAAAGATCAGTAATGTTCGCCGTTGAAATTGCAGATGCTGGACCGGCATAAAGGACAAACAAGAGTATGCCAAGTTCGTGCAAGAGAGAAAGAGAACGGTTTACTCTGTGACGGAAAATCCGATTTATCGACCAGCCACGACAGTTTTCACAGTGCCATTAATGTACAAAGAGGATTGAGAGAAAGACTCGAGATTCAAAATATACTGTTTTACTTGTTTTATTATTCAATCGATTCATCTTTACAATTTTTCGTCAATAAATATCATAATTTTGTATATCGCCGTAACTTCCGGTTGTCATTTTTCCATGCGGGTCAAGCTTAATGATCTGCTTCAGTCAAAACCAAAAAGTTCTCGAGGGGCTTTGGTTGAGATTCGTATTTTCGATTTTCCGATGCATTCATGTCATCCCAGAAATGATTACCAGCCAAAAATAGAACATCCTCAAAAAAATAAAAAGATCACCATATTTTTAATATTGATTAATGAATTTACGATTTTCTTTCCCCCTCTACCTTTCCGTCGTCGGAAACTTCGCCGTTCCACATAAATCCAAGTGGTTCCGCGTAACGTATATCGCGAAAAAATTTGTTTTCCCTCCATTCGCATGAGATCGACGAACCGTCCGGTAAAAAATAAATGCCTCGACCACTTATCTTTCCATTTTCATCCAAAGAACCCTTGTATTCTGTTTCGTTATTAAAACTATAATATGGTAAAAAAAAATCCACATATACAGAGAGTCACTTCCATTCGCAAACACGAGTATATACATTCAACGGAAGTGTTTTCTTTGTTTTTTTTTAATAACCGAATGTGAAGTTCGTTGGCGATTCTGTCGTTATCCCACACACTTTCGTATTTATTAAAGTCGTCGGTATCGTAAATTCCACGACCTGGGTAAAACGTACGATTCGAATGGATAAGTTTTTTTTAGGTTAGGAATGATATTTAATCACGAAAAGATACCCTGGGGTTCTAGCCTCCCAATTACTCTTAGATTTTTTGTTCAGACTTTTACTGAACTCTACAATACGAGACGTTATAATAATAACATTTATCGAGTTGCGAAAACGTGAAAAAATGTACATATTTTTGTTATCGTTAAATATAATTATGTGACTTTAGCGGTACATCCGTTCTTTCTTTCGAGATTTGAATTTATGGGTTATGTTTTTCTGGATGATTGATGAATTATATTTCTTTGTATAATGGTCTTTTTAATCATCACCGTGTTTGACTAAACAAGGAGGTTCTCCGGAAATCTTATATTCTCCCTCGTATCTATCGCCGTTCGTGAATGTAAACAATCCATTTCCCGTGACAGCGTTTGAACTGTCGGCTCGCTGAGGAACGCTGGAATTCGAAACGACGGAGGCTTTCGAGACATTACGTTTTTTCATTGCCGCAAATTATAACGATCATACGATATAAATTTATTCAGCAATATCAATCTTCCGGTTGTATTTTTCAAAAGCCTCAAAAGAATTTTTTTACTGCACCTCTGACAGATCGCGTACAATCAGCTGACAATTGAGATATATAAGAGTTAGGTTAAAAAACGAGCCGCAAGATGACGCCGTCTTGCCCTCCGATCTAGCCCGGACCCCGGACATTCGAAAATCTAGACCGCGATGGATCGATGTATAGATAATATAAAATCAATGATGCTTCTGGCATTGCCAGCAATCGCTCAAGTTTTTCATTGCCCTCAACTTTATTCCCATAGATAAAAACCAAAAATCTCAAATTCTCCAAACTAAGAACGGAAAAAAAAGACTCCGACGGCACTCAACCATCACGAGACTCGAAAAACCGGAAGTGATCGGGGTGTTTTTTTTTTCGTAACAGTCGCCGTAAAGCGCAACACGAAAAATATACCCCCCATCGCTGGTTCACGTGACCTTGCGAACGACCTCTAAAATAAAATCTCGATCATAACTCAGTCCACCGAATAGCTCTATCGTTCGTATCTATAATAACCCCGTTTATCCCTGTCTCTCCTTTCGTACAAGCAGCACCTCGTCGCATCTCCCCCCAATCGTGTCCACGCTTATTCTCCTCGCTCGTTTCGACTTTACCCATCGCGCAAGTGTTCGTGAACATTTTAATTTCAACGTAAAAATTTCATCCCCGATTCATCCACATTAGACTCGTGTATTTCGGTATTTGAAGAGAAAAAAAAAAAACGAAAAATAAAATTCCAAATAACAATTGATTAAAAAGCATCAAGAGAAATGTTGTTACGAACGACCACGACGAATCTTCGTTACGAATTGACTCGATTGACACTACGTAACTCTGCCCGAGCGAACAACACCGTCAGATGCTTGACGACGCGATGTCTTCACAGAAAATTATTTCAAAGGTAATTTTAGTCTTTTCCCATAAAAATTACCCAAAGGCAGTGAAAATTTCCCACGCTTATTCAACCGTCCAGGAATATCTTGTTTCTCATTTCTCGGTCGTCATCGTCAAATTTTTTTTTTTTTTTTTTCGAGGTTATGTCGCTCTCTATCCGGACAGATGACCGAGTTTTTTTTTTCCACGTTCCCGCAATTCTTATTTTGCTTCCTCGAGGGAAAGCTTTTTTTTCGTGTAAAAAAAAAATTTTCAAAATTTTCATGCCAACGCGCGTTCAAAGCTTTTCATAACCTCGAGAAAACGCATTTGAAAAAAATTTCTGCATGTATGTGTGCGTATGCGATGAAATTGATGTCCGCGCTCTAACTTACGTAAATTTTTAAGCTATCTCTGGCCCAAAATTTTTTACACAAATCGTCTGTGGGACAAGAATGATTGGTATCAAATTTGACGAGAATTCCTCCGGGGGTTTCAGATTCTAGAAAAATTTTGAAATTTTTCGAAAAATGCGCTTGCTTGCTCCAACTTTCGCAAATTTCACGCTATCGAGCCAAAACTTTTTGCACCGATAGTCTCGGGCGCAAGGATGTTTGATATTAAATTTGGTGAGAATGTCCCGAGAGGTTCGGATTTTGAAAAGTGTTTGCTGAAACTTTTGCAAATTCGAGCCTTTCAAGCCGCAACCGTTTTATCCTAATAGTCTAAGGTGACAATGAAAAAAAAAAAAAAAAACAAAGCGTCTTCTCGTACGGCTACCGAATGAATAACGGTATGTTATTCGTCTCGCAATTAATCAATATATTTTTATTTTATTTATGTATTTATGTCTAGCCTATTCATAGCTATATTGGTTTAAAAAATGATGTTTCGCGCAATCAAAATTATAAAGAATTCAATGCGTTGCTTCTTAATTTTTTGGTTAAAATTTCGTGAGGTCAGCAGCTAGGCGTCTTTTATCTTGTACGCCCTGATCGTGTTTTTATTTTTTTTACGCACACGGTAAGCGTGGGTATTACTGCGGTTTGAAATGCGGGGCCAGCTTGACGAGTATATTTTAAAAAATCATTCAAAATTACGGACGTCTTATTGTTTTCAAATCAATATTTTACTTATTTTGAACTCAGAAAAAAATTAACAATGTTATCGAATGACTTTTTCATCAAATAAAAAGCATTTGCAAAAATAATGCGCATGCTGCTATTACTGCGGGGTCTAGAACGACGAGAAGGTATTACTGCGCACCAAATATCGCGAATTTTCCAATTACTGCGCGTCGTGTATGTAATTTATACTTTTTAAAAATGATAACAATTTAAGCCCGCTAATATCCGATCTTTATTAATTACCCGCTTCACAATTAATATCACATTCGAAATAATTATTTAATAATAATTATCATTATTGCTATATCTTCTCGAAAAAAGTTTAAGAACGTGAAGTTCAGGGGCTCTGGCTCATGGTCTACTCAAACCCGCTTGTTTTTATTTGATTTAGCTTTACTTTTGTTTCTACTTTTGACATTAGCTATTATCAACGAAGTCAGGCGCTATTATACATACAGAATATTCGGCTGTGATATTAGACAACTTCATAAGACACGAGACTGATAAAAACATACGTCTTAATATTTGTATAAGTTAGAAATTGGAAATGTGTCAACAGCAGTATTCGGTACGTACGCTTCGAAAGGATGGAGTCTAATACCGCGGCAATAGTATTAAAACCGCAGGAATGCACGCATCATTGAAAAATTCGTACCAAATACCGGGGCGGCAAATTAAAAATGAAAATAAATTAAATTTTGATTCTACAAAATTTTTTCATTAAAAATAAGTCTTATTTTAGTGACCGTAACAAAATATAAGGATATTGCAACAATAACAAAGTAAACAAGGACCTTATACCGATATCAATTTTTGACCATTACTAGCAAAAAATGGTGAAATTTTCACTCGCAAACACCTCTTCATTTTGAAAAATCAACAATAAATTAAATAATCATGATGCGCGTCATTTTGTTGATTCATTGTGTTTTCTAGACATTGAATTAACAGTCTGATTTTTTCAAGCTATAAATTATGAGACAAGATTAAACTCTGATAAAATTTTTAAAAAATCGCAGTAATACCCACACTTACCCTAGTTTGATTAGTCTCCCGAAGTTAAAGGAAATCCATAGCCGTATTATAAGGTTTAGGTATATTTATTGGTTTGGGTTGGGTATTTCTTTTGTGTTCGTTTTGGAGTATTTTTTTTTTGGTTCGGTTTGGGTATATTTTTTTAATAATTTTCGGATGAATAATATATTCGTTTGGATATATAATGTTTTTTGTTTCACTTATTTTTGGACGAATGTGGAATTATTCATCCGGATATGACTTTGCATATTTTTTAACAATTTTCGAACGAGTAAGATACGCTTGTTCGTCCAGATATTATAAAATATGGTTTTTAACTTTTTATGGACGAAAAATATGGAATTGTTTATCCGGATTGACATTCATTTTTTTCGCAACTTTTGGTCGGATAATATCGACTTATTCATTCTCACATAATTGCAACGATGAGTAGGGTAACTTAGTAACTTTTTAAATAATGTGAACTATTCACAATTATTTGTTCAAATACGTTATTTTGCCATTTGAATCCACGGATAAATAGCGCCATATTGCTAATACGGTGAAAATGAAGGATAACAGACGAAATTCTAAAATGACGGGAAATATAGCCCCCCAAATTCGCTTATATTCCGTACGAAAAGATACGCGTATTCGTCCGGTAGCCGGACGAGCGGACGCAGCCAAAAAAAAAGGCATGCAAATTATAAGTTTGCACGTCGCTTCCTCATTATTTTATCTTGCTCGCAAAGCTTCCTCTATGAGGAAGTAAAAATTGAAAGATCCGCCTGCTATAAAGGGAGATCTGCGAGTAATGGAAAATGTACGTTACTTGTTCATAATTTGAACTTTGTTCGCGGCGATGTTTATTAAGGTATCAGGGCCACGCGAACAATGCGCAACGAACTACAGCCGGACCATGGGGGCAACAGACGAGATTCTATGCCGATTATCCGGATCACATAAAAGTAGCTCTGCCGGCTCTGTCGCCTACCATGGAGACTGGCACTATTATCAGTTGGCAGAAGAAAGAAGGTTAGCGGTTAGAAGAAAAAATTAGAACTACAATTTTTTAATTCTTATTCATCAGCTTTTCGTTGAATATTCGATGGAGATGCGCAATCGAACGAGTCGAGTCCTGGTTAGTCGAGACTCCGCGAGTCCTAAAATTCTAGCCCTTTTAAGCACTTTTTTTAAGCAACAAAAATCGTTTTGAAAATTAAAATTATGTAATGAAGAGTACCTGTGACCCTGAAAAGATATATGAAGCAATCCACACCAAGTGGGCCACTAAAAAATCGTGTGATCTCGAAATATTATGAAACATTTTTTGAAAGGTTATTCGAGTGTCAAAAGCAAGCTGAATTTTTTTCAAATTTTTAAATCTGATTTTACACCCCCAAATTTGGGTATCAATTTTATTTTTTTTTAAATCCATTTTACATATAAAACGATCCATTGCACAAAAAAAACATCTTAACATAAAATTTAGGTTTTCGAATATACTTTATAATCTAATCTATTTTGAAGCTGTCCAGAATTCTCTTCGTGTATTTTCCAGCAAGACAAGGCAATAATATTTTTTTTCGTCGAGTTCGTCCTTTTTTATTTTCCTATAACTTTGAGAGAACTTTCGTTGATTTCATAACAAACCACAGAAAAATTGGCATGGTGGAGAATCCATATCTTCCAAGTGTTTTCTAAGGTTAACTGATGAAAACACTTGCTACTTACGACAAATATTCGATGTTATCCAACGCCCCCATGAAATTTATTGGAAAAACATTGAATATACATTATTTACCGTGTATCAACACAATCAATACCGTGTATCAACACGGTAAATAATGTATATTCAATGTTTTTCCAATAAATTTAATGGGGGCGTTGGATAACATCGAATATTTGTCGTAATGATATTAACATTTTAGATAAATTTATCTGAAATGTTAATATCATTATCTGTGTAAATGTATGTGTAAATCGTTTACTGTTCGAAAATACCAAGGTATTTTGTGAGGTCCCATCTTTTGACTTTGACCCCCACGGTGATACACGGTAAGTAATGTATATTCAATGTTTTTCCAATAAATTTAATGGGGGCGTTGGATAACATCGAATATTTGTCGTAAGTAGCAAGTGTTTTCATCAGTTAACCTTAGAAAACACTTGGAAGATATGGATTCTCCACCATGCCAATTTTTCTGTGGTTTGTTATGAAATCAACGAAAGTTCTCTCAAAGTTATAGGAAAATAAAAAAGGACGAACTCGACGAAAAAAAATATTATTGCCTTGTCTTGCTGGAAAATACACGAAGAGAATTCTGGACAGCTTCAAAATAGATTAGATTATAAAGTATATTCGAAAACCTAAATTTTATGTTAAGGTGTTTTTTTTTGTGCAATGGATCGTTTTATATGTAAAATGGATTAAAAAAAAAAATAAATAAATAAATAAATAAATTGATATCCAAATTTGGGGGTGTAAAATCAGATTTAAAAATTTGAAAAAAATTCAGCTTGCTTTTGACACTCGAATAACCTTTAAAAAAATGTTTCATAATATTTCGAGATCACACGATTTTTTAGTGGCCCACTTGGTGTGGTTTGCTTCATATATGGGCCATACTCCCAAATCCTGTACGCAAATCCGGCCTGCAAATTTTCGATGTTTTTTTTATATCTTCACATTATTTGGGTGTCAATGAAGAGATTTCTCGAGTATAAAAAATCTATGACTTCAGTTAATAGGGGTTTTCGTAATTATTAGATTTTGCTCCAAAATTTTTCAATCTCATGAAACGGGCTTGAAAATGCCTTAAAAAAAAAAGAACAATGGTTTTCGATCGGAAATTTTACAAATTTTTCGAAAATTATGGTCATTTATTTTTCACTCTTTATTTTCAGCGCGAAATTCAAAAAATAAAACTTGAAACATCAATTTCACCGTGTTTTCCATCGATTTTTGGAAATCCAATTTTTTTTTCGCTAAGTTCAGAAAATTTCCTATGGAAATCATGTCTAAAAATTTTCCACTCGTTTACCTCCAAGTCACAATTATGGTTTAAATAAAATTTGAGCGGTTTTTGTCATTAAAAATAAAACTTGAGCGGTTGTTGTCATTAGTTAGAAGGAATCCGAACGACATTTTGAAATTTCCAGGATGTATTCTTGATATATTTTGATGAAATAAATGAAAAATTGATTTTTTGTAGCATCTAAAGTGGTTGCTCCCCTTAAAATTACACCGAGTGCTTAAACCAGCCCTGATATGAAAGGGAAAAAAAATTGCTCGAATATCTTGGGTCGATATTAATTCTTTTATCGCTGTAATTATAAAAATTGTCATTATTGTAACTCCTATTGATAGTTAAAATTTCATCGGCCATTGTGAAACGTACAGACGAATGATCAATCAAGGTTCATGATCGTTGGTCAACATTTAACATTGGCTTGAAATTTTTATAATTTGTTTTCCGCCTATCCGATGCGTCTCGTCAATTTTTTGTTCTCCGAATTTTTTCCCTACAATTTTTGCGAAAAAATATCGGCAATTTTTTGTTCTCCGAATTTTTTCACCATAATTTTTGCGAAAAAATATCGTCAATTTTTTGTTCTCCGAATTTTTTCACCATAATTTTTGCGAAAAAATATCGCCAAAGATCCGCTCTTATACACAGAGGCTCTCGTAGCAACGTTGTTTCGCAATTCGATTTTCGATTTTCTGCGCCAGATAAAGATATAATGTCAAATTAATGAAAAACGGTCTACTGGACAGAGTACATACTTAAGATTATTGTGTGATCGATAGAAAAGAATCAGACCGCGTGGTTCAGATAGTCTTTCTACCTTGTTTAATATGGCTAAATTTTTTTACTGTTGAAAATAATACCGAAGCTCAATCTGCCCTGCGAGTCTCTCGCACCTCGTTATACGTTCCCCTTGGCGCAAAGCGGCCTACCGTATAAAACTTCTTAAAGATCTTAGACCCTTTTCATTCCTCGTGCCTCTGTTGCTTCAAGTACATCTTAACTTCATAGTGTTATAGATTTAAAAAAAAAAAATCATTATGTCATCGGTTGCTCGATAGTCAGGGTACCGGGGTATCTAACACGCATCTTACAAGCTTATAAAACGAATTTTCTTTTCGCTCTCACTGTTTGATTCATCGAACTATCACAAAAGTATGCATAGAAATAGGAAATTAAAAAAAAATATCATAAACCGAGGAATAGTTGGAAGAGGACTGGTCACAAAGTACCGTTGAACATTGATTTTCCATGGTGGCTACCTGAGACGAGATCAGAGCTGGGCAAAGTACCTGAAAGTACTTCAAGCACAAAATACAAAGTACTGTAAGTACTTGAAGTACTCGTGGATTTCAAGTACCAAGTACCGTAAATACTTGAAGTACTAAATATTTGAAGTACTTGAGGTATATAAAATACTTGAAATACATCAAGTATCAAATACTTTTCAAGTTTTCAGGTATACGTCTCGTAAGTTCTAGTACTTATATTTGATTTCTTACGTACTCTTCAAACTCATTTGATTTTCATTCGAGTACTTTTTGTATCAAAACATATTTTCACATTGAGCAATTCACTCAGGTTGGGCACATTGGAACAGAAATATTTAAACGAGAAATTAGTAATGATTTAAAAATAAAAAGCATTGACGATTGTAATAAAGATTTATTTAGCTTCAGATTTTAAACAGAAAAAAATAAAGAATATAATAGACAGATTGTTAAAAACGGAGCCACGCATTGACAATGACACCGTAACTACCGTAGCTTGAGCCTTTGAACCGGTCATTCCTTACAGTCTTGACCAAAGATGGCGCAGAAAGTTCCTCAATTATATATTCTTAGGCATTTTACATGCAACCATTAGCAAGACTTATTTTAAAGTACTTCATACTTGGTACTTGAAAAAGTACTTGAAGTACAGGAAAGTACTTGAAACGTCAAGTACAATACTTTTAAAGTACTTTACTTCCAGTACATTACAAGTACCGGGTACTTGAATTACTGTCCAGCTCTGTTTAAGATTGTCCGAATGTTTCAAGATCTCTAGCGCTTCGCGTTAAGGCGGCCCCCATCAGTGACAAAACTAGTCAAAAATCGTGATGTGAAAAAAAAAATCATAAAACCTATCATAATATTTTCTAAATACTCTGTCTAAATAAAATGTATGAATTTCGATGACGTTTCCCGTGATATTTTATCCATAATTTATTATAAATAATATTATAAATAAAGTCTCAACTGACAAAAGTATTTAACGCTGTCAGAGCGATCAAGTCAAAAACGATAGCTGATATTCATATGTTTCCTCGCGTGCAGAATGACAGACATATATTGTATCCGAGATTTGCACACACGATGACTTTCGCGATTAAATTTCACGGGAAAATCCCTGGCAAGACACAATTTTTTAAATACCATTGGAAAGTTCACGATTTCATCTCTCAATACTCAAAATTTGAATAAGATCTCTCGTCTTTATCAAAAGGTATCGTGTCACTTCCTGTGAAAATGGAATCAACTGCCATAAGACCCATGCTAAAATAGGTAATTTTAAATTACTCGTTCGCAATAATTTGCCTGGCAACATACCCTGAAATTTTAAGAGAGCGTTCATTGCATCTTAGCTAACACTCTCCCGAAGTTTTATTCGTATCGCCGGTTTTTTAATTCACCGATGAGCCACCTTAAGGAGGTTCTTAACATCAATTTGGTGCGGCAAGTGGAACGCGATGGCGCGGCGCGGGCGACGTGCGGGACAGGTTGCGTTCGGCATTTGTTTCACCAAATACGTTTTCATTTTATTAATTTTTCATTACTCACGCTCAATTCTGTTTACAAGTATATTTCACAATCGGAACGGTGAAAAACTTTCTTTGTTGGCAAATTATATCTATGAAGATCTAATCTGTCGTTTAAGCGGTTCTTCGGGGAAATTTTACCGTTTTTTCACTCCTAAAATAATCTCCGATCATAACTTCGAATGCTTCTCCCATAAGAGCCCAGGTATAAGCGGCATAGTTAATGTTTTTTTTTTTTTTCTCCTCGACTACGCGATCAAAAAATCTGAAATAATTACGGTGTATTCCTAGTACCAGCACAAAGCTCCCCTCGAATTTTAGAATAATTCTTACCGTTTTTCTCTGGATTAAGAATCTCCTTAAGTTCCAGCGAATGATTCTTCGCAAATGAGCAATCCGTTTGGATTTTTATCATATCGGATTTTGCGTTCAGTCCGTCGTGTTTATTTCCATTCGTGGTAATCACGGCTGACGAACGAAATTGTCCTGGACTTTTGCGTTGATTCGCGAATCGTGCATCATCGATTGTCGTTGATCGTTATTGAACTTGTGGCCAGGTGACAGGCTCAACGAGGGCGATCTTCTGGCTGAAATCGAAACGGACAAGGCGACAATGGGTTTCGAGACACCGGAGGAAGGTTATTTGGCGAAAATAATCGTCCAGGCGGGCACCAAGAACGTCGGTATAGGACAGCTCGTCTGTATAATAGTGGCAGACGAGGCTAGCGTAGCCGCTTTCAAGGATTTCAAGGATACCGAAGCCCCGGCCTCGGCCGCACCGGCATCCCCGGCACCCTCAGCTCCCGCCCCGACTCCCCAAGCTCCAAAAACCTCGGCGCCTCCTGCCCCGGCTCCAATCGCCTCCGTTCCAACCTCCTCGGGTGAGAGAATTTTCGCGAGTCCCCTCGCCAAGAGACTCGCAGCCGAGCAAGGTCTGAGCCTTCGGGGTCTCGCAGGTTCCGGTCTGTTCGCCTCGATAACGTCGAAAGATCTGACCGGTGCATCTCCGGCCACTTCTCATCGGGGCTCGGACGCCGCGATCCCCGCTGGTTTCCCCGGCGGTCAGGACATTCCCGTATCCTCGATACGCGGTATCATAGCGAAACGTTTGCTCGAGAGCAAACAGACAATACCGCACTATTATCTTACCATCGACGTTAGAATGGACGCGGCGCTTGCCATGAGGGCGCAATTCAACAGGATGCTGGAGAAGGAAAAGATCAAATTGAGCGTCAACGATATTATCATAAAGGGAATTGCGATGACTTGTAAAAAAGTACCCGAGGGCAACAGCGCTTGGCTCGGTGACGTGATCAGACAGTGAGTCTTCGTTTTCAAAGGATCAATTATTTATCATCGCTTGGGGCGTGCAAAAGCGTAAAATTATATTTTTCCTTTTGTTTTTTTTTTGTTTTTTGTTTTTTTGTTTTTGAGATTTTCTTTTTCCTCTTTTCTTTCTCCTGAAATATCTCGATGCTCTCGTACGAAAGAAAAGAGAGTGGCCGAAATCTTTCGTTGAAAAACGAAATGCTCTCAAAGGGTGTTAAGGAAAAAAAAAAAAACAAAAATTTCATTTCACAGATACGATCACGTGGACGTTAGCGTCGCTGTGAGCACGGACAACGGTCTGATAACGCCAATTGTATTTGCCGCCGATGCCAAGGGAATCGTCGAGATAAGCAGGGACGTGAAGGAATTGGCAACGCGCGCGAGAGAAGGAAAGCTTCAGCCGCAGGAGTTTCAGGGCGGTACAATTACGGTCTCGAATCTGGGAATGTTCGGTATAAAGAATTTTTCGGCAATCATCAATCCGCCACAATCGATTATCCTCGCGGTCGGTAGTACCGAGACAAGGCTCATACCGGCTGACAATGAGAAAGGGTAACTTGATTCAATTAATTTATCGAATTAAATGGAAATTAATAATCGTCCAGATTGAATGACAAGTCGTGGGTGGCAGTCCTTGCACTTTGGCTCCTATTTGGTCCAGTCATATTAGTCATAAATATGGCTTCTGTACCAAAAAAAAAAGTCAGGGAATGGATTTTTTTTGGTTTTTTGTTGTTTTAATTTGATGTTTTGAAAAATTGAGAACGAGATCGCGCTGGCGTTGATAAATATTCAGGGTCAAAGGTCGACAGACTCGGTTTTTTGCTAATATCTCGCTTCCTATCGCTCGGAGACCAATTAATGTGAGTATCAAAATGAAAGATTACAAAATTTCCCACAAAAAAGGTCTCATTCATTTTTTACGTACAACGAACCGTTTGGATAAAAAAAAAAAAAGTGCTTCGAAGTTTCCGCGCAAGGCGTACTGACGCAGGGTGTATTGACGCAAGAACAGGACGACGAAATGCAAATACAAGGTATTGACGACGACGTAGACGAGGAATAACATTTTTATACTCAACATGGATTACGCCTACTGGGGCAACCATGTAAAAAAAAAAAAAACCCGCCTTGTATCTTACCTCGAAGGTGGTACGGGAAAAGAAACTACGCACGCTGTAGACATTCTTCGCCCTATATCCCGTAAATAGTCCATTTTACGTAAAAAATCAATAAAACCTTATCCGTGGGAAATTTTATGATCTTGAATTTCGATATGCACCTCAATTGCTCTCCGAGCCAGAGGAAGCGAGATATTGGCAAAAATACATCGAAGGTGGTGCGGAAACTGATAATACGCACGTTATAGCGCAGCATTTGTTTTCTAATCGGTTCGTTGTACGTAAAAAATAAATGAGACCTTTTTTGTGGAAAATTTTATAATCTTCCACTTTGATAATGACATCAATTTGTCTCAGAGTCGTAGGAAGCGAGATATTCGCAAAATTACCTCGAAGGTGGTGCGGAAACGGATACCAAGCACGTTAAAGCGCAGCACTTTTTTTAAAAAATGGTTCGTTGTACGTAAAAAATAAATGAGACCTTTTCTGTGGAAAATTTTATAATCTTCCACTTTGATAATGACCTCAATTTGTCTCAGAGCCATAGGAAGCGAGATATTCGCAAAAATACCTCGAAGGTAATGCGGAAACGGATACAACGCACGTTATAGCGCAGCACTTTTTATTTTTACGGTTCGTTGTACGTAAAAAATGAATGAGACCTTTTCTGTGGAAAATTTTATAATCTTCCACTTCGATAATGACCTCAATTATTCTCAGAGCCATAGGAAGCGAGATATTCGCAAAAATACCTCGAAGGTAATGCGGAAACGGATACAACGCACGTTATAGCGCAGCACTTTTTTTTTTAACGGTTCGTTGTACGTAAAAAATGAATGAGACCTTTTCTGTGGAAAATTTTATAATCTTCCACTTTGATAATGATCTCAATTTGTCTCAGAGCCATAGGAAGCGAGATATTCGCAAAAGTACCTCGAAGGTAATGCGGAAACGGATACAACGCACGTTATAGCGCAGCACTTTTTTTTATAAATGATTCGTTGTACGTAAAAAATGAATGAGACCTTTTTTGTGGGAAATTTTTTAAACTTTCATTTTGTTGATCACTTCAATCGGTCTCCGAGCCATAGGAAGCGAGATATTCGGAAAAAACCAAATATATTGACCTTTGACCTTAAATATCAACGCCGGTGCAATCTCGTTCTCCATTTTTAATATGTTTTTCAGAACATCAAAACAATGCGATCAAAAAAAAAAAATAATTCATTCTCCGACTTATTCGGTACAGAAAACCTAAAATGACTGGTCTATATTAGAGAATTTTGTAAATTGGATATCTGCAATAAGTGTTGTCAAATTTTATAGCTTTCTCAAACGATTTAATTGCTAAAATAATCGATCACGTGACTGCGACTGCCACAGGAACTACTTTAATTCTAAGGGTGACCTGGCTTTTCTTTTTCTACGCTATGGGAAAATATTAATGAACAACGGCGTTATTATTGTCATTTGAACACTGCGACCGTGTTCACCGACTGGCCGCACAGCTCTTCGTTCGAATAACTATAAATCCGTTATTTATGAATATTTATTAATGAAAAAAAAAAAAAAAAAAAAACTGAAACTCGTTAAAACTGTGTACCGACTTTACGCAAAAATTCGATCTTCTCATCCCGGTACCGGCGTAAAAAAAAAAAAAAACTTAAAAATCGATCCGGTTTCGCCGGCGCCGGACTTTAATGCAAAATCCGTTCTAAATCGTTTGGCCATCCCCGCTGCCTCTCAGCTATTTTGCTGCTTTTTTTTTTACACAGATTAAGGACAATTCTCTTTTGTTCAGATTCACCACTGCCCAATTTATGTCCGTAACGGCGAGTTGCGATCATCGCACCGTGGACGGTGCGGTAGGAGCGCAATGGCTCGCTGCCTTCAAAAGTCTTCTCGAGAATCCAACGACAATGCTGCTATAAGCGTAGGTATAGGGTTCTCGATTTAAAAAACGGAAAAAAAAAAAAAAAAAAAAAAACGGGGGAAGGGATGAAATTTAGCTGAATTAGTACAATCGGGTCTCGTGTCATTATGCGGACGAACGAAGTGCACTCGAAACGATGAATCCTCTCATATGTAACATCGATCGCTGTCAAACAAAAGTCCCAAGTTGGACAATTTTTACGAGTAAAATTGACGCGAGCCACGCACTTTTGTTTTTGCCGCTCTTTGCAAAAACGCCATATGGGCCAATCCACCAATTATCAGCCAATTTTTGAGCTCTAAAAATTTTGTTTTGCCTCAAACTTTTTTTTTCTCACATTTTGTCCACCAGGACTGGGTAAATTCGCCAAGTCTTAGCCCAATCGGACGTAGCCGCTCACGAGAAATGCGATATCCCGTTTTAACGACAAAATTTTCATGCGAATTTTCATGCGTATCTTTAGTTAGACACAAAAATATGAAAAAAAAGATACATTTCTGCGTATGAAAAATTCTGAGCTTTTCGAATTAATTTTTTTTTTTTCTCATTTTTCATCAGCTCCTCGCGATTCATCTTGAAAACAGCGATTTTTTACGAAAAACGACGATTTTTTCATGCGCCCTCAATATTTTATCATTCCTTTCAATTTTTTGTCCAACGCCGCGTTACCTCCTTGGTACACGATGTACAATTTTTTCACTCGTTTGTCATGAAAATTTTTTCTCATCGCACGATATTCACAGACATGCGCATACTTATTCCCACGTTAACGTGCGATTTTAACATTTTTATACGTGAAAGACGAATTTTTTTCATGTCTCATTGTTGTATGTGCCAAAAGTTTGCTTGACGGCTGCTCACGCGAGACAGCGAAACCGTCCCACGCTAATTGGCTTTTTTACTCGAGAAATTTCAGCTTTCGGATGAAAATTTACCCTTAAACCCTCGTAGACGAGAATGAAAAAAATTGTTCTTTCAAGTCCTAGAACTTTCGAGTCCTAGGACTTGAGGGGTTGTCTACACTTGTTCGGCCGGAAACGACACGCGTTTTTGCAACTTTTTTTTTCTTCAAATCGTAATTATAAATCTCAACGGGAATTCAGTACATCGAAAAGTAACATCTGAGGAGAAATCGGTAATTGTTTTTTCTTCAAAAAATCTTTTGAAAAACATCTTTTTCTCAAATTAAAACGGAATGGCGGATGTTTAAAAAGTGAGCGTCTTTATTTTTGCGGGAAAAACAAGAAAATCGGCATTTTTCGTTCATGAAATCGGAAGTATGCATCGGAAATGTAATTTCTTCGATTGAATACTAGCTTTTCATATCTATAAAAAGCTCCAAAAATTTCAGAAAGATCGATCCAGTAGTTTTCGTGATAAAGGCTTTCCGATCACCTTGAAATTTTCAGGAAACATTCATAAGATGATATCGAGGGCTTATGACCAAAAGGGCGTAACCCACTTTTTCGACTTTTCATGCCCTTACTGCCATAAGGGCGTATCCCCACCTTTAACACGGAAGTTCCATAAGAGCAAAATTAATCAGCCTACAGCCAGAAGGACGTAAGCCCACTACAATACTGCCGGAAAGGCGTAACCCGCAAAGAAAAAAAAAGTGGCTTGCTCCCTTCTGGCAGATCAGTGATCATTTTTTCCAGATTTAAATCTCCTGCTTACAGCCAGAAGGGCGTAACCCTCTTTTTTTCCGTGGCTTACGCCTTTCTGGCGGATAATCGGTCAGGTTTTTCCGAATTTCGATCGCCTACTTACTGCCAGAAGGGCGTTACCCCAAAAAAAAATTGAAAACGTGATGTGCGTAAGATTTACTTACCGGATGTGTGCAAGATTGCCGTTTTTGGAATTTGATAACCTTGTTACAGCCGGAAGGGCACGATTAGAAAGTCGCCGTATGAAAAAAGTATATATAATAATATTATGTACTTTTTTTCATACAGTGATTTCTAGTCGTGCCCTTATAATAAAAAAAAAGTATATAATAATATTATATAATTTTTTCTTACGGTTACTTCTAGTCGTGCCCTTCCGGCTGTAGCAAGATTATCAAAATCCAAAAACGGCAATCTTATACACATCTGGTTAGTAAATCTTGCACCCATCACGTTTTCAATTTTTTTTTTGGGTAACGCCCTTCTGGCAGTAAGTAGGCGATCGAAATTCAGAAAATCTGACCGGTTATCCGCCGGAAAGGCGTAAGCCACGAAAAATAAAAAAAAGAAGGTTACGCCCTTCTGGCTGTAAGCAGGCGATGTAAATCCGGAAAAAAATTATCACCGATCTGCCAGACGGGCGTAAGCCACTTTTTTTTTTCTTCGCGGGTTACGCCTTTCTCGCAGTATTGCAGTGGGCTTACGCCCTTCTGGCTGTAGGCTGATTTATTTTGCTTATGGCAGTAAAAATTTGCATTTAAATTTTGTCATTAAATCTGGATATCGCGTTCCTCGTGAGCGTGTCACGTCCCATTGGACTAAAACTTGGCAAATTTGCCAATCATGGTGGACAAAATTTGAGGATAAAAATTTGAGGCAAATTAAATTTTTAGGGCCCAAAGGTTCGTTGATAATTCGGTCGAATGAATACGAGATAAATCTATCAATCTCTCGTTTTTTTTTTCACGCCCTATCTCTCGTTTGTCGTCAACTATCGTTTCCCATCGAATGACATCGTCACTCCGAAAGAAAGAAACCAAAAAGAAAAATTCTCATTATAATATCGCGATGGGAAACTTTTCACGCGAGAGCGAGCGTTTTTTTTTTTTCGAATCGTGCGATATCCGATAAACGGCCACAGCTGAAAATCATTGGCGGGTCGGCATAGACAGCGTGATATTTATCGAATTTACAGAGGATAAACGAGCAAAAGCGACCGCTAGAGTCGAATTTTAGGAAATAATTGATCATCGCTAGGACGAATGTTCTCGGTGAACATTGTCCGAACCAAGCGTTCGTAAAACCAAAAAAAAAAATGATATATATATATCAGGGTGTTTAAAAAAAAAAAAAAATTTCAGATTTTTCATGCTCCCAGCCCTCAAAACTTGAGTTTTGATGGAAAAAACATCCTCGCGAAGAGAGAGCTCCGCAGCTCAAGTGGCGAAGCCCGTCGCACATTGGACGTTTCTAATTATAACAGCCGATCAACGTCCATGACGATTTTTTTGGAAGGAAAAATTTGAGACCATGACGATTGTATTTTGAATTAAGAAAAAAAAAAAATATTTCGCTAAATAAATTTTTGTTTATTGCTAGCTTCAAATTTTTTATTAAAAAATTCTAAACAATTTTACGTTGAACAGCTTTTTCTGACAGCATCGGGTTCTAAATAAAAATTTAGATCGATTTTATTCATAAAAATGATTTTGCGATTTAAAATTCTTTATAAATTGTCATAAACAATTCGTATATGGTGAAATTCTTTTTTTTTTCGCGATAATTTTTTTTCTCGACTAAAATACGTAAGTACTTTATGCAAAAAAAAAGCGCAAAATGTCATTTATTTATTTATATTCGGTAAAGATTTATGCCAACGACGCGTTTTTTACACGTGGCATGCGTCTTTCGGTGGAAATCAGCGACTAAAAGTATATATAGCGCTTGAACTCGATCCTTAGTTAATAACGAATTAAATTCCGCGCACAAAGCTACTTTTCGTTCAGCAATATCGTTTACAACTTCAAAATCATTGAAGATTCTCTTCATTCGAAATACAATCCCCATGGTCTCAAATTTTTCCTTCCAAAAAGTTCGTCATAAACGTTAATTGGCTTTTATAATTATAAACATCAAATGAGGCGGCGCCTTCCATTTAAGCTACAGAGCTCCCTCTTCGCGAGGATGCTTTTTTTCCCCATCAAAACTCAAGTTTTGAGGGGTGGGAGCATGAAAAATCAGATTTTTTTTTTTTTCTTTGAAACACCCTAATATGTATATTTAATATAAACAGAAGGATGTATATTTCCTCGTTTGTAATTCGATCCAGGTTCGTCATTGGCTGTGATGAGCTTCTCGATCGGCCGGTCTGTACATAAAAGTACGAATCTGTGAGTAAAGTAACGGGGAAAACAAAAGTAAGAAAGATACGATAATATGAATTGTTACGGCCATTGTGCACGAGTAGCGAAGAGACAATTGTTGCAGTTTGTTATTCAGAGACAACGAGATTGTGTGAATTATTGCGCAGACCATAGTCCGCCGTTCGATGGATGAAAAATAATAAGAAACTGTAACTATAAGCAAGCTGGTGTATAGAAAAATAGATATATAAATGAAGTATTTAATAAATTATATGTTATCTCTTTTGGCCCTCGTGTATCTCGTCTCCTAATCCGAAAATTTTTCCGCGCGGATCGCGCTTCGAGATTTCACTGTATATGATCGAAAGGATACCGCGACGTTGGGACAAACATGGAAAAGCAGCGATGATCTGATGAAATATAAAAATATAATATCCATCATTGCAACGATAGTGAAAATTTTTCTTTTTTTTTTTTTCTTTTTTTTTAATCTCAAGGCAGTATCGTCGGATAGAAATTTGCAGCGTATAGTATTCGAATTGGTATATTAACAGCGGCAAGTATCGATAGTAATTTATATTTATTTGTGCCTCATCGAAAGGTACGAAAACTTTAAACGGGATTTTCTCAAAACTATGTTTTTTCAAATGAACAGCCGCGATTGAGCTCAAGATTCGGTATAAACCTTGAAGTGTAGACCATTTTTTTTTTTTAACTAGAAATACAAAATTTCTGCACAAATATGTGCTTGTGATTTAAAAAAAAAAAAAAAAAAATCATAACGATTCGATTTTTCGGTCTTCTCTGATTATGTATAATTCGCAGAGCTGGGCAGAACTTCAAGTACCCAGTACTTGCGATGTACTGGAATTACAGTATTTGAAGTACAAAATACTTCAAAAGTATTTCAAGTATTGTACTTAAATTTTCAAGTACGTGGCATGTACTTAAAGTACTTGTACTTTAAGTACTAGTACTTCAAGTACTTGTACTTAAAATTTCAAGTACTTTTCTGTACTTCAAGTACTTTTTCAAGTACCAAGTATCAAGTACTTTTGAATACGTTTTAATAATGGCCGCATGTATAATATGCCTTTTAAGGTAGTTCTATCGTGGTAGCTAATCCATAAGATTAAATTTTTTTTTTTTTTAATATCTTCAATTTTAATATATTTATTCATTTCGCGAAACGTCAATGCCCCTTATCGACCTAATTACGGAGAAATTAATACTTGAAAATGCCAATTCCTCAAGGCAAATTTGCTTCGGCATATAGAAGAACCGATTTCCGGTCACTTTAAAACGATACCCTAGTAGATTGCCGAACTCAACAAGCAACTGAAAAAATAACCGTCAAAAGGACGGTTCTTTTTGGAAAAAAAAGAACTGTGGAAAAACCTTCAAAAGAACCGTCTATTTTTATGAATCTGTAGACGGTCCTTCGTACGGTCGTTCCTACTGGTTTTTGGTTCTTAGTACGGTTTTTACCAGTTCGGTCCTTTTTATGATTTTATTAAGGTTTTATTTTATGTAAACAAATTTATTACAACATTTCGTATGCTCCTTCTCTCCCTGGCAGTTGATTCCCTTTATTATTAAAATTCCCTTTATTATAAAAATTTCATTCTGCTGTGATTTGGACTGCCTCGATCCTGGCTCGCGTTGACACTACAAAATACAGTGTTTTTGTTTCGTTTATCCAGTACGGTTCGTTTTATGGTCATTTTGTCGGTTGCAAACCCGAAAAAATAGTATGGTTATTAGTACGGTTCTTTTGGTGGTTGCTCGTAGTTTTTTAGGTGCTCGCGAAATACACTAGGACCTCGATTTAATGGTCCTCGATTGAATAGACAGTCCCCACCATGTCGCACTTATCGATCGATTTTTCGCGTGGTGGGAGATGGTGGGGGACGCTTAAAGTCTCCCCGATCAGGCCCGTAGCACGGAGTGCCGATGCGCAGATACAGCATGGGCGGGCATACGCTACCTCGATTTAACAAGGTGCGATGCGGAGCCGGTCCCGCCACTGGCCGTTAAATCGAGGTCGTAGTGTATTACGAACGGTTCTTTTTTAGGTTATTTGTCGGTGATTTTTTGTCCAAAAAGAACCATCGATGACCGGTCCTTTTTACGGTTTTTATTGAGTCATACAATCTACCAGGGTATATCTTATGGAAAATCCAAAAGATTCTTACAAAAATCGAGACTTAGATTCATTAAACACGTAAAAATCTAACAGGCCTAAAAAAATATATGATTGTCGACCAATTTTTTAAGCTATACTGATTTTAATACGAGCATCCGGGTAATGATACACAACTCATGGCATAATGTCGTGACGGTGAAAAAATGTGGCAACGCGATATCGAAACGAAAGCGGTATTCGTAGTGATGCCGTGAGACGATTATTTTTTTTTTTTACCTATTATGGTAACCTGGGGTGACAAAACACCCCAATTTTGAAAAATTCATATTTCCGGTAAAATTTCACTAAAAAGGTTCAACTTGCGCTCATTCTTTTCGTCTTTTAATACAGAATCACGTGAGCCTGCGACAATTTTGCTTGGTCGGAAAAGTTAGTCAATAATGAGGTTAAAGGGTAAAGCACATGAAAAATTCGTAAAAATGACTTTTTTGATTGAATTTGCAATATCTCCGTTGGTTTTTAACGAAATTGAACAGAACCAACGGCATTATAAAGTGAAAATATAAAGTTTTGAGACAGGTAGCTTAGTTTTACTCGATTTTCGAAAAAGTCTATTTATTCCCGGAATCGAAGTCTGGGAATTAAAAAAAGTCGAAATATTGACTTTTGCCGCCAAAATTGGTGTAACAACGTCAAATTATGTGGAAATCGAATGAAACCAACTCCATTTTTAAGAGGAAAGGTAATTATAAAAGATATGTGAAATATATTTTATATTTATGTTACATGTTTATGTGTACTTATATTCCATTTGAAATAGAGAGAGAATTCGACAAATAGAGCCATAAAAGATTGAGCATTGACATGGCAAATCTATGGCATGAGAGAGAGAGAGAGAGAGAGAGTATGTTTACTCTACCCGGCCACATGCATCGGTGGGATACATATAATATGCGGGATACGACTTGGCGCAGAGCTAACGGTACTTGAGGGCTTTGAGGGTCAATCGGGCTCTATCAGACAGCAATTTCGAAAGGCTCGTGCTGTTGAAAAGTTTTTCGAAGACGAACAAGAAGTTGGAGTAGTTTTAAACAATCCGTGTATTATATTCTTTATTTTTTCTTATTTAAACCTGAAGCTAAATAAATATTAAATACAATCGTCATGCTATTTTTTTCATTATTTATTATTCTTCGTTTAAATATTTCGGTTCCAATCTGCCTAGCCTGAGTGAATCGATTCACTCAGGCTAGGCAGATTGGAACCAAAACATATTTTCACATTGTGCGATCGCACAATGTGAAAATATGTTTTGACATAAAAAGTACTCGAATCAAAATGAAATGAGTTTAAAGAGTACGTAGCAAATGAAAAATAAGTACTAGAATATACGAGATGTACCTGAAAACTTGAAAAGTATATGATACTTGATTTTTGACGTAATTCAAGTACTCGGTACTTCAAGTACTCAGTACTTCAAGTAATGTCCTATTAAGTACTTCAAGTACTTGGTACTTCAAGTACTCAATACTTCAAGTACCCGGCACCTCCCGGGAAAAAATAATCATATCTGATCATACATGATCATATATAACTAGTCATGTATGACTCATGCCAGAAAAGTGGCCATGTCGATCATACCAAATCGTGTATGATCATATCAAATCGTCTATGATCATATCAAGTCATGTATGCACTGCAAATCCAAGTGTTTAGTAGTAGTAATAGTTTATTTATTATTTATGAATTAGCTATTAGGAATGATCGATGAACGAGCTTAAAACTGTTATTCCATTATTTTCGAAAATCCTGTAAATTTTGAAAAAAAAAAAAGTCATTGACCGGGACTTGAACCCACGATCCTCCACAGTAATCGAATTCAGCACTTTCGATCCTTAAATAATCATTAAAAAAAAAATTAAAGATTTTGAGAATTTTTTTTTTACGAGTGTTTCCGGCTTCGTGGTCCGGACGTTTTTCCGTCGAAATTAATTTTGAGCCTACCTGAGATTTCACCTGAGACCTACCTAACGACCTACCTAACGAGCGACACTCTACCACTACGCTATTGATTCCTTATGAATTTCTTGTATTTAAATGATATTAGTATACGAGTTCTAATGAAAAAGCACTGTCTCACCGGGCTCCATAGAAGAGCGTGATATTCAGTAAAAAGGTGATATACAGTGAACAAATTTATTCAATTGTTAATTAACAAATGGATTTGTTTAATAATAATTGTTATTATGTAATATGGCTGGATAGAATCGCGTGATATTATTCAGTAAAAAGGTGATATGCAGTGAAAAAATGTATTCAATTGTTAATTAACAAATGGATTTGTTCAATAATGATTGTTATTATGTTGTTTAATAGTAAATGTTGTTTAATAATAATTTTTATTATGTAATAATGATAATAATAGTTGTAAAATGTCGCAAAATGTGTGATTTACCAATAAATGTGTTATTTTAACACGAATCATAGTGTGTAAAGGTTTAATGCGGACCGTGCGTGTAAAGTTACACAGAAAATGCGGGTGAAAGTAGCATAACACGCATATGTGTGTTGCTTTAACACACATTATGCCATTTACACGTGTTATTTAAAAAATTACACATCTTTTGCGTGTAACATAACACACGTGGAGTTATGGATGATCATATCAAGTCGTGGATGATCATACCAAGTCGTGTATGATCATGCCAAATGATCTATAAATGGTCAAAAACGGATGAATCTACACTTGTAAAAATAATTTTTTTTCCAGATTTTGATGGACTTCATGAGAAACATTTTATTTGGGGTCGGATTTTTAAAATGAAAGAGTGAATTCATCCGCTTTTGATTGTGAAATGTATATATTATCATGTATGATCATATATGATCATATATAATATCCCAGATAGAAAGTCATGATTATCATGTCGTGCATACAATCGATGAAGGAAATTTCACAGCATATTGACCACATGTTGTGATGCAAAGCCATGGACTCATTTAGTATCGTGAATTTACAAAACATTTTGATCTCAATATGTCGTTTACAAATGCATCATACGCTTAGAGCACGTCGAACTCATATCGCTGTGCTCAAGTAACCGCAAATAATATCCGCAGATTTTACGTCATATTGAAGTCATGTGTAGACATTTTGGCGTGTATTCACTATGGTAGCAACAATTGTACTCATGAATTGTACTCAACATGAACGCAATTTCGTGTACGTTTATGAAGACATTTCATGAGCTCATTTAGTATCATGAATTTGAGATACATCGTGACTTAAATTTGTCGTTTCAAAATGCATCATCCGCTGACTACAACATGAACTCATGAGACGGCAAATTTGAATTCAACAATGAATATTTGCAGATTGGCGTCATATAGAAGTCATGCAATGATTTTTATTTGTGTATTCACTGGGTTAGCACTGGTAGTAGACATGCCATGCAAGCAATATGACGGCGATATGCTTGTTTTTCAGTGATTCATCCCATGAGCGCCATATGACGGCGATATGAGTTCTTTCGCAGTAGCCTTTTTCACCGTCTTACGTGTCGCCACGAGTCCACACGGTCCATTGTCTATTCCCGCCCATTGTCTTGCATCATCGCGTCCACGCATCGTCGCGGTAAACGCGATGAAATATAATATATATATACTTTCTATTCCAAAAAAACAATTATTTGGCGAAAAAAAATTGGACAAAGTACGCTTGTCAACACATTATTCGATTGGCATAATAATAATAATAATAATAATCGTATAGTAGCAAGAATAACAAAATAAACACCAATAATAACAGTAATAACATTAACAATAATAACATCAATAATAATAATAACAATAATAATAATAAGAGTAATAATAATATTGTGACTTATTTTTGCTATTGTTGTTATTGTTATTATCATTATATATTTTGTGGTTCTTATTATTGTAATTATTATTGCTATTATTATTATGACGCGGTTTTTCGGGACTGAGAACCTTCACCACCTGAAAATTAAATTTTCTAGACACGATTTTCATTATAATTCACTATCTTTTCTTTTCTGGTGGTAGCTCCCCAACATACAACTGATCAAGTTTTCTCTGGCGTGTCAAATACATCGTATGAATTTCCAAAGTTCACAAACAGTCGATAGCCGAGTGGGTAGCGTGTTAGGTAGATAGGTAGGATAGGTAGGAAGGTCGGTAGGTCGCAGGTTCGAGCCCACGTCGAGGAGAAAAAAATTCTCTCGAGAAATCCTCGCAGGATTTTTTTTTTTTCAGTGTAACTCTTCTATGACCGATAACAACGATAAAATATGGATATATTTCGTTTTTGTTTATATTTTGCATTAAAAACTGGCCAGAAAGATGGAAAACTGGCCAGGTTCTGGCCAACGCCTATTTTAGCGTCACGCCGTGACGCCAATATGAGCCCCATATGAGCACTACAATTTCCTCACGCCGTGACGTTCATATGAGCTCCATATGAGCACAACATATTACGTCACGCCGTGACGCTCGTATGAGCCTAATATGCACTCACTTATTGTTGGATATTGGTGAGCCGATTTTGCTAGTGCTCATGAATTCACTGCATGCATACTCGAATGAGAACAACTTTGCTTCATTTGGATGTGTTATTGTGAATCATCATATGATGCAAATATTACTTGAAGGTGAGCACTCATAAGCGACGCATAGCTGTGAGCCTTCCTGTGCCTCATAGATGATCTACATATGATGCCAATATGAGCTAAATGTTTCTATCTGGGATGTTTTATATACAGTCGAATTTGGTTATAAGCAATCTGGTTATAAGCAATTTCTCCTCCGATTTTTTTTCGAGTCCGCTCAGCGCGGTCCCCCACCACAAGCCCATTGCTTATAACCAGCAGCATTGCGCATTTCACCGACGCACTCACACACATTAAGAACGCTACATTGATGCGCTGTAGTGGGGGAGCCAGATTTTACGACTCTTCGGCGTTTTTTTTTCCCCTACAGCCCCGAAGGATTGCTTATAACCAAATTCGACTGTAATCCTAAACGATTATATATATTGTTATGCTGTATGGTCCATAAATATAAATTTATATACGACCCACATGTTCATCTATAATATATATGGTCATATATAATCAAACATGAATGTATGTATGACCATACAGAATATCATATAAAATCGTATAGGATCTTATATAACTTTATATGCAATTATATATGACCATACATAACATCATATATGAATATAGCTCCTATATAAATTCATGTATGTTTATATATCAACATACATAACTTCATGTATGATCCTATACGATTACACATGATGTTGTGTATGTTCATACACAATCATACATAAATGTATATATATGATCTACATGGTCATATATAATACTATACATGGTTATATATGATCATATATAATGCTACATATGATCATATACGATTATACATGAAGTTATGTATGTTGATATATAAACATACATGAATTTATATAGGAACTATATTCATATATGATGTTATGTATGGTCATATATAATCATATATACAGTTGTATATAATCCTATTCGATTTTACATGACGTTATGTATGTTCATATATAATCATACATAAATTTATGTATGATCATATATAATCATGCCTGACTCATATATAAACATTTTTTCCCGGGCTTAAGTACTTCAAGTACTTTTACTTCAAGTACTCGGTACTTCAAGTACTTGTGTTCCTTAAGAACTCCAAGTATTCGTTACTTCAAGTACTAAGTATTTGAAGTACTTGGTACTTCAAGTATTTACGGTACTTGGTACTTGGAATACTCGAGTACTTCAAATACTTACAGTACTTTGTACTTTGTACTTGAAGTACTTTCTGGACTTTGCCCAGCTCTGATAATTCGTGACACATACATACGTTATTATTATTGAATATATTCGTGTAATCGCAGATAGAAAGACCCTGGGCGATGCACACTTGACGATAACGGAAATACGACTTTTTTTTTTAATGATTTTTCCGTCTCCGTCGATTCACATAAAAATGTTTTACGGCGTTTGTAAAAATATTAGAACCGACGACTTGTTTTTCCACGGTCTGAGACTTCATTTTCATATAGTTTTATCTCTTTTCTAGTGGATAATATTACCAACAGACGCGGAAGTTGGATATTACAGATTTTTCGAACAATTAAATTTTTTCCAAAGTTATAAACCGTGTATAATTAAATCCGAAGAACTTCAACACTAATCGGCCTTTCGTTACTTCAATGTCTAAAATTTTGGCCCGATATCTTGTAATTTTCGAAAGTTCGAACGATCATAGATTTTTCGCAAAATTTAACAGAGGCGAACGCTCAAAAGTGTATAATCGATTTTTTTTTCAAGAATATCAAAATTTTATAAAATCTTCTCTTTGAGACATTTTTAAATCCACTTTGTTTTTCAGTTTTCGCTACGAGTAGTTTATGCAGCTCGTGACACGGAAAAATTTTTTTTTAGAAAAATGCAAAAAAGTTGCGACTAAAAAAGTAATTGAGAAAAATTCACGTAAATTGCAGGTCCAAAATGAGTGAATTGATTCGGAATATTTAACCCTTAACGTGCGCACCCGGATACCCGGGGGGGTACCCACCTCGTCACATTTTTGCTTGTAATTTCTTGAAAATTTTTTTTTTTTCGATCTGAGCCTCCAGATCTAGGAAGTTTAGCTCTTCATGAAGAGATTCCCATAGCTAGGTATATTCCGGAAAAAAAAAAATTTTTTACATTAAAAAAATAAACTTGAAGTAAGGTTAGTCCCAGGGGGCACCCAGGGTATACCCGGGCACCCGCTAGAGAAAAATTTGATATCCGTTCATCTGTAAAACAATGTTAATGTTAATAAATATTCCATTGGGATAATATTGGTTGATAAATAAACAAATAAAATAATTTATAGTGTGAATATAATACAAGTTTATTTATTTCTCGCAGTCTATATACTTCCACAAACATTTGGCACATCTGCTGCTCGACAAAGCCAATAATTGGCTGCGGAGCGCTCGAGATCCCCTCCTTCGATCTCTCTTTGTGGCAACTACACGCTACTTTTAAATGAAAATATAGCTTAATTACTTGTTAATTATGCTTACTCAATTGGGTAAATCGATTTATAATGATTCTATTCACATCTGAACTCAAAAAGTGATTGAAACCGGAGGTGAGTACCCGGGTACCCCGGGTGCGCATCAACGTAGGAGAAGTTGGGTGCGCACATAAGGGTTAAAGGAAATTTTTTTTTCTATTAATTAATTAATAATAAATCTGAATTTATGAATTAACAAATATCCATCATTGCAACGATAGTGAAAATTTTTCTTTTTTTTCTTTAAATCTTAAGGCAGTATCGTCGGATAGAAATTAAAAAAAAAATCAATTTCGAGTTTTTTGAATTGGTATATACCGCAGATCTCTTCCTAACGCCGGTTAAACCGTGTACTGCCGATACTCATGATTAACAGTGGCAAAGTATCGATAATTTATATTCACTTCTGCCTCATCGAAAGTTACGAAAACTTTGAACGCGATTTTCTCAAAACTATGTTTTTTAAATGAACATATAAGTTATTATTATTGAATATATTCGTGTAATCGGAAATAGAAAGACCCTGGGCGATGCACACACTACTTGGCAATAACGGAAATACGACTTTTTTATGATTTTTTTCCACCGTCGATTCGACTCATGTTTCCACGGTCTGAGACTTCATGGTAATTGTTTACTTTGACGTATTTTCCGAATTTTGCAAATTCTTGGGTTTTTTTTTTACGTCAATACGTTTGTTTTAGTCCCAATAATGATAATTATCGGATGGCGGAGCCCGAAAAAAAATTAAGGGGTTATACAGGAATATTCAAAATTTGGAAGCTGCTATATGCACGTGGAACGTGTGTCGCACGCGAAAGATGTATGCTACTGGTGTGGAAGGGGTGAGGAGGGTTGTGGCCTCCTGCGGGCTTGTGTTTGGGTTTGGGTGCATACTTTTTTAATGCCGATTTGCAAAATTCATATTTCCCCCCTTAATTTTTTCCCTTTAATTTTTTCAGGCTCCCCCACCTGATTATCATTAATGGGACCAAACAAACGTGTTAGCCGAAGAAAAACTCAAGAATTTGCCAAATTCGGAAAAACTGTCAAAGTAATAAACAATTACCCAAAATTCAATACAGCAGATTCAATATGGTGGATCGAAAATTCTCATAATGCCATAACTTGTCAGATTACGATTCAATATTTACAATGCATCAATTACTGCAAAAATTGCAAACGAGATGAAAATAAAACACGTAAATGAACAAAGGGAATTGAGAAAAAATGCAGACATATGAATATAGTTCATTTATAACTACATTTTTTTTTGGAATGAAAGCGAATGAAAAAATGTAGTAGGAGCAAATTAATGTTTTATTACTTTACTCTTTTAAATTAATATTAATTCAAATTAATTAATTAATTAGAGAAAAATATCGTACAATATTTGAATCAAGTAAATATTCGCTTGGATTTAATAAAATTGCAGTTATTTCATAGAAAGAGAAATTGAATATAATAATATTATCTTTTTTCTGGGTGATATTTTCTGCATATTTTATTTTATCATTTATCATTTATCATATTTTTATCAATATTTTATCATTTTACTTGCCTCCCTGAAGTTGTTTTCTACGATGACACCTGTTATATCTTCTTAAACCACCTGCCTTATCTCCCTTCGGTACTGCGCATTTTTTAAAATTCATAAAGTCATTAGATTTTTCATATCAATAAAAAATTTTTTCCTCGCTTAAAATTCTTCAAGCAAATTTTCCGGTCATAAGCAATGGCTCCTAAATCTATGTAACATAAATTCTCACCGAGTTAAATAAAATAATATCAATGCTAGATCTACACAGTGACCTGCTGTAGGTTAAATAACTTAGGTTAAAGTACTTGTCTCAAGTTTTTGTACACCGCAGAGTGTTCCGAGATCCCGAAAAAGCGGACATAATTCTAAATTCGGTTGAAAATCTGTACTCGGGGGTTTTTGGGGTCGCTGATTACGAATCCGAAGTAAAAAAACTCAAAAACAAAATGGCGGACCCAAAAAGATAACAAATTTCTTCAAAAACACATTGAATTCGGGTAAAAATCTGTACTCGGGGGTTTTTGGGGTCGCTAATTACGAATCAGAAGTCAAAATTTGGAAAAACAAAATTGCGGAGTCAATATGGACGGCTACTTATTGGAGAGTCGATTTGATTTGCACGGAATTCATTTTTTAGGGGTCTCAAGGCTGCTGATGATAAATATGAAGTCAAATTTAGAAAATCATCACTGCCAATAAATTAAATAGAACATTTTTCGGATACTTCACATGTGAAGGGTCGGGAAGGAGAGGTTTGGAATGAAATAATGAATCCCTATTATAATGATACTGAAAATTTATTCCGATATAATTTTACAATGTCTATGGTCTTACTCGCTATCTGATGCATACAGTGGAACATCATTGTCATCTTCAGATTCATCGCTATCAATCGAAGGAATCTCATTCGATTTCTCAACTGAAGGTGGAATCAATAGTTCAACCGCATCTGCGGTTAATGATCTTAGTTTTTTTGCAGGAACTTTTCGCAAACTAGATATTAGTGGATCTGATGTTAGTAAAAGTCTGCAAAAAAACGTCTTCCATGGTTTTAGTTCGGTCACATTTTCGTGAAAAATCTCGTCGGAATTTTTAAATATATTTGTTACACGATTCCTGAGCTTCTTCGGACATTTGTCCGATAGGCAATATCATACTTGACGATGTATTCGTAATCGAATTACAAAATTTACCATCTATCATCGCGTCAACACAAGTTTGAAATCGATGTTAATTTTTTTTCCGTAAAATATATTTTGAAAGGGCACAAGGTTTTTTACTTGCGCTTCGATACAATCCACTTCTGTCCTAGTTGCTTCGGCAGTTTCGTGCAAAAAAAACTATTTTTATCGGGCGACAAAATCTTGGCGACGAAGGACGGGGATTTTTCCAAATAATAACCTGTGGATTAACTTTATCATAGATTTGCAAAGGAACAAGTGAAATGAAGAAAATGTTGGCATCCGATTTATTGCCGTCTTCATCGGTGAATTTTTGTTTTTAAGTGCTTTGACCAGAATAAGTGCCATCGCATCCCCCCGTTTGCATATCAATTCTAAACAACCAAGTTCGTTTTCAGGAAGACTTTTAATAACGTGCGATTGTGCCACTATTAATCGTTCAGCTGTATGATTCAACAATGCTTGGAGTCCAACTGTAGCTGCCCTTTCGGTTATAGAAATTTCTGGCTTATCAGGGTAGCACTTTTTCTTAGCATCTAATAATACAGTACTATAAGGCGGCCATCCTTCCCGGGAAAAAATAATCATATCTGATCATACATGATCATATATAACTAGTCATGTATGACTCATGCCAGAAAAGTGGCCATGTCTGATCATACCAAATCGTGTATGATCATATCAAGTCATGTATGCACTGCAAATCCAAGTGTGTTAGTAGTAGTAATAGTTTATTTATTATTTATTAATTAGCTATTAGGAATGATCGATGAACGAGCTTAAAACTGTTATTCCATTATTTTCGAAAATCCTGTAGATTTTGAAAAAAAAAAAGTCATTGACCGGGATTTGAACCCACGATCCTCCGCAGTAATCGAATTCAGCACTTTCGATCCTTAAATAATCATTAAAAAAAAATTAAAGCTTTTGAGAATTTTTTTTTTTTACGAGTGTTTCCGGCTTCGTGGTCCGGACGTTCTTCCGTCGAAATTAATTTTGAGCCTACCTGAGATTTCACCTGAAACCTACCTAACGACCTACCTAACGAGCGACACTCTACCACTACGCTATTGATTCCTTATGGATTTCTTGTATTTAAATGATATTAGTGTACGAGTTCTAATGAAAAAGCCCTGTCTCACCGGGCTCGATAGAAAAGCGTGATATTTAGTAAAAAGGTTATATACGGTGAACAAATTTATTCAATTGTTAATTAACAAATGGATTTGTTTAATAATAATTGTTATTATGTAATATGGCTGGATAGAATCGCGTGATATTATTCAGTAAAAAGGTGATATGCAGTAAAAAAATGTATTCAATTGTTAATTAACAAATGGATTTGTTTAATAATAATTGTTATTATGTAATATGGCTGGATAGAATCGCGTGATATTATTCAGTAAAAAGGTGATATGCAATGAAAAAATGTATTCAATTGTTAATTAACAAATGGATTTGTTTAATAATGATTGTTATTATGTTGTTTAATAATAAATGTTGTTTAATAATAATTTTTATTATGTAATAATGATAATAATAATCGTAAAATGTCGCAAAATCTGTGATTTACCAATAAATGTGTTATTTTAACACGAATCATAAAGTGTGTAAAAGTTCAATGCGGACCGTGCGTGTGAAGTTACACAGAAAATGCGTGTAAAAGTAGCATAACACGCATATGTGTGTTGCTTTAACACACATTATGCCATTTACACGTGTTATTTAAAAAATTACACATCTTTTGCGTGTAACATAACACACTTGAATTTGCAGTGTGGTCATATCAAGTTATGGATGATCGTATCAAGTCGTGGATGATCATACCAAATCGTGTATGATCATGCCAAATGATCTATAAATGGTCAAAAACGGATGAATCTATATTTGTAAAAATAATTTTTTTTCCAGATTTTGATGGACTTCACGAGAAACATTTTATTTGGGGTCGGATTTTGAAAATGAAAGAGTGAATTCATCCGCTTTTGATTGTGAAATGTATATATGATCATATATGATCATATAATATGTTTTATATAATCCTAAACGATTATATATATTGTTATGCTGTACGGTCCATAAATATAAATTTATATACGATCCACATGTTCATCTATAATATATACCCAGATAGAACACTGACGTCTAATATACGTATATAAGACGTCGCCATCGACGTCTGTAAGACGTATTTAGTACGTATACTGAAGAGCTAAATGTCCGGCTAATATCTGTATATTTGACGTATATAAGACGTCGAATATACATAAAAAATGACGTATATAAGACGTCGAAAATACATCAAATCTACGCACAGCACAATAATATTTTTAAAAAACATAAACAACAACGAAAAACATTACTGGCGGTTCCATACGCATTTTGTCGTTGTTATAGGTCATAGAAGAGTTACACTGAAAAAAAAAAATAAATTCTACACGGATTTCTCGATAGAATTTTATTCTGCTTTGACGGGGACTCGAACCTGCGACCTACCTACTTATCCTACCTATCTTTCTAACACGCTACCCACTACGCTATCGACTGTTTATGTACTGTGGTAATTCATATCATGTATTTGACACGCCAGAGAACACTTGATCAGTTGTATGTTAGGAGCTACTCAAGGGATGGTGGTGGTCGCGTCTTCAACCTGTTTTTAGTATAACCATGTCAGTTTTTAAAGAAATTACAAAATTGAACGTGGTGAATCCAATATGGCGGATCCAAAATTCTAAAAATTCCATAACTTGTCTGATTCACTCTAACTATAGTCTTCGCAAAGAGAGATAGAACATAGCCCTTCTATTTTCTGTCTCACTCAGTTCTGCTGCCATCACGTTTAGGACGGTAGACGGAGTCCATATATATACTATATATATATATATATATATAGGTTCATGATCTCAATTCGGATCGCGCGCAAAACTTATTGCGCGCGATCTTTGTGTTATAATGTATTTATATAGTATACATCATATAATGTAAATAAAGTGTTATAAAATATATTTTAATTGTAAGAATTTATCCATCCACTTATATATATCTCATATATATCACTGACGTCTAATATACATATATTACAAATATACATGTATATGATATGTATACGTGATATACGTATATTTTACGTATATTATACAATAAGCATTTGACATCAAATTATATACATATATTATATGTATAAGGAACATCTACTTGACGATAGAAACGAAGCCAACTGCATTGCTGTCAAAATCACGTATTATATTCGTATATTAGACGTGTGTTTTTCAACAATATCTCCGTGGAATTTTTTACACCTCATATACGTATAATATTCGTTCATTATCTTTCGGTTGTAATTCCTGGATCTGAAGCTATAATTATATATAAATATATATAAATATTCAATGTACGTATGTACATTATATATATATATATATATATATATATATATGCTTCAGATCCGGGAATTACAACCGAAAGATAATGAACGAATATTATACGTATATGAGATGTATAAAATTCAACGGAGATATTGTTGAAAAACACACGTCCAATATACGTATATAATACGTGATTTTGACAGCAATGCAGTTGGCTTCGTTTCTATCGCCAAGTAGATGTTCCTTATACATATAATATATGTATATAATTTGATGTCAAATGCTTATTGTATAATATACGTAAAATATACGTATATAAAATTCTTTCACTACATCAGTTAAATAGCACCACAATATACACTCAATATACGTATAATATACGTATAATATAAGTCTATCATAGACGTATACATATCATATACATATATACCTAAAATATACGTATATTAGACGTCAGTGGTCTATCTGGGTATGGTCATATATAATCAAACATGAATGCATGTATGACCATACATAACATCATATATGAATATAGTTCCTATATAAATTCATGTATGTTTATATATCAACATACATAACTTCATGTATAATCGTATAGGATCATAAGCATGATCTACATGTTCATATGCAATGTTATGTATGATCCTATACGATTACACATGATGTTGTGTATGTTCATACACAATCATACATAAATGTATATATGATATATACATGTTCATATCTAATGTTATATGCTTATATATAATCAAACATAAATGTATATATGATCTACATGGTCATATATAATACTATACATGGTTATATATGATCATATATAATGCTACATATGATCATATACGATTATACATGAAGTTATGCATGTTGATATGTAAACATACATGAATTTATATAGGAACTATATTCATATATGATATTATGTATGGTCATATATAATTGCATATAAAGTTATATATGATCCTATACGATTTTATATGATGTTATGTATGGTCATATATAATCATATATACAGTTATATATAATCCTATTCGATTTTACATGACGTTATGTATGTTCATATATAATCATACATAAATTTATGTATGATCATATATAATCATGCCTGACTCATATATAAACATTTTTTCCCGGGTTTACAATTTATCGTATGGGATGTGGAGCGCATTAATTGATATACACTTTTCGTCACTCCACCTTCTACAACGAATGATAATGCTTCGTTCCCTGTCAATTAACACCCTTTCTGGAACATGTTCCATAGATTTACGGTACTTTGATGCGGTTGATGGACTGCCTTCCGCGACATCCCTCATTACCTTCGAAGCCTCCAAATTCCCAGAAGCCCGGAAACCCATTTGTGTAGCGTAGGCCAGTTCTTGGACGCTATATTGTCTAATCTTGTCTGTCCTCCGTTTTGACCTGACACTCAAATCGTCCCAGCTTGTCGAAGGACGCCCGGGCCCCGCTGTGTTTTCCGTGGAAGTCGTCGAACCCTCAATTTCAGTCGTGAAAAATACAGGAACGTTGAGCCAGGTGTCGAATTTTTAAGAGAATCTCTTTTCCATCCTATTCGCTTGTTTCCACCTTTTCCTGAATTCGGATACTAATGTTTTTAGGGCATCCTTTTGATCTGGCGGCAAAATGTTTGGATGCTCCTGTTTTTTTGAAACCTGTACCCCCCTTTTTAACGGTCATAATACATAGTAGAGGTACTACTACAACTATTCTGACCATTGATAGTCCCTAAAAAATATATATATTTTTTTTCGGTTTTTGTCCGCTTTTTCGGGATCTCGGACCACTGTGCACCGTTTAGGGTGTTTTTAGTTTGGGGGATTCGCGTATTTTCAAAAAATATTTATATATATCGATATACCTTGCAAATTCTTATATAGCGAAAGCTTCAAAAAATAATCTTTAATACATTCAGGTGAGAATTAAACAATTTTTCTCTAGGTTGCCAAAAACTGATTTCCACAATGCAATCGTTTCATTATTTAAGTGTCTTTTCAGTACTGCTTTAAAAAAAGTTCTAAGATGCCGTATGCACAACCCCGTCGCAGTTTAAATCGACCCCCTAAATGGGTTGTGCAAGTAAAAATTCGAAATTTGACATTCCAAAATAGTTGTTGAGTGGAGTGTAATTGGAAGTTTAGAGGCCCAAATACGTAAGATCTATTAGCAATTCACATACGAAATATCAGTTGGATTTATTTGATTCGATCTACAACCTTGCGTATTACGCGTTACCGATGAGGTCTCCTGATTTTTTTGAGAGACTCACATAATCTATGCGAACATCTCTGAGGATTCGATTCTTCATTCAATCTTTCATCGCTGAAAAACAAATCATGAACTTTCATGTTGTAAACAGGTTTATATCGATAGGGGTGTTACGTCCTGACCCTCGATTTTTATCATCTCGGCCAAGAAAAGCGCGGCTTTCCCTTTAACACGTTATTCGAGATAAAATCGGAATTGGCCAGGTTATTGCCCTGTTTTGAGCCTAACCTTGCGGAAAATTGCTCAGGATGGGCGGAGAGTGCATAATTTGGTAACAATGGCAAATTAAAATAAAATCTCACGAACAAAACTCTTTAATTTTCGCGAGATACATCGGAAAAGACTAATAAATTGTAATTCGGCAAAATCGGACAAATAAACTTGTAATATAAAGGGACAAAAATTGTATGATCACATTAAATAAATTCTGATAAAAACGGGACTAAACTTTCACTGACGCGGGAGAAAATTAACTACAGGGCCATCCTCAAGATAAGCCTCCTGGGGTTTATCCGCGCAAACTACAAGGACAAACGAAATTATCGCGAGTATTAAAATGACCGCTACTACAACGATAGCTATCTTTAATTGGAAAAGGTCCATGGTCGATTGACAACCCTCACAAAAACAAAAATTAACACAGAATTTACTCAACCACGACTCGATTAAATTTTAATTACTCAAAGAAATTCAAAAATCTCCAAAAATGAATTTAACCACGGATGATGCATAAAATTTATATTAGAAATGAATATCAAGTGATAAACACAAAAAAAAAACACTATTGATCCATTATTTTCCGGAACAAAACGTGAATGACTCAAATGAATTTAACTCGCAGATATTTCACTGAATTTACAAATATGAGCACTTCCTAGGAGAAAATAAATTCACACGAAAAATAATCCTACAATCGATTGAAACACGAACAGGTTTTTCGGAGCGATTTACTCGGAACATTGAAATAATCGAATTGCACAAACAAAAATAAAAATAATTTTAAACGACGCGAAATAAATTGGACAAAGAATTGAACTTAAGCATGAGGAAGATAAAATTGAGAAAATAATTTTGGTCAGACACTTTTCGCAAAACTGAAGTTAAATTGACATAACTCTTCACAAAACTGAATTTAACACAAAAATCTGAATTTCCATAAAACACAAAAAATCTGAATCTCCATAAAACTGAATTTAACACAAGAATCTGAACTCCATAAAACTGAATTTAACACAAGAATCGGAATCTAATATAAAACGTATAACGCGAAAAGGGAAAACAACAAAAATATTTCATAGAGCTCCAACGGTGAGTAACCCGGTAGTTTCGGTTACGGGCCTCGAGCCGTCATGGGGTGTCGACCGGGGTCGGAGACACCGCGCAACACGAACGAAAATATACTGACACATGCGAGAAAACATTTTGAGATACTTATTACTACTTCGATGATTATGAGAACAAAGCGAGGTGTAAGGCCGACAAAAATTGGACGATGACGACGATGAAAACGATTTACCACGAGGTTGAACGTAATGGTGAATTTGTGACAGGGCAAACAGTGTCCAACAAAACAAAATGTTCACACGAGAAAAAAAATATATTTTGCTCTTTAAAACACAAGGTCCAGCGAAAGGAAAATGAAATGTCTGCTCACAACAAAATAGGAATAAAAATATTGTCCGCAAAAATAAAATGGTTCACAAAAATAAAATTGTTCGCAAAAATAAAATGGTTCACAAAAATAAAATTGTTCGCAAAAATAAAATTGTTCGCAAAAATAAAGTTGTTCGGTATTGAAATCGGTTGAATAAAATAAAATAAAATAAACTTGAGATACTGTGTCAAAAATGATGAAAAGTATATAAAGAAAAATAATTGACGCGACGAACAGCGATTCTGCTTAAAAATTTCTCCGGACTTTCTGAACGTTCTGACATACCGCGACTTCAAACTAAGATCTACTCTGGCCTCCGACTGCCAGCGATTCGTTACTTAAAATTTTCTTCCGACTCTGACGAACAATCCGCCTACTCAAGATTTCTCCCGATTCTAACGAACAACACGCGGGCTCATTACCCGGTCTTATATAGGGTCCTCTAGGATGGCTTAGTTTCGGCGGTGGGGAGGTACGCCCTTAGACGCTTTAGACGCTCCGCCGCCTCCACCTCGCATCCCCGATGATCCCCTGGAATCTATATAATCGAAAATTTATACTTATGATTAACACGAATTCATCCTTATGATATAATATTCACTCCTGCATTCCTTTATAATAATTATTTCATTATTACCTAATAATCAGAAAACGAATTTTCTCATACATACGCCGTCTTTTCATGAAGACGCTCACTCTGTCTCTCTCATACTTACATATTTCGTATTTACTTTCTCACTCACTCTATGCCTCGTTTTGGAGGTTCCACACAGCGGAGGAGTAAACCCCTCTTCTTCATTCTGGTGACCCTCTCCTTCTCATCCCTCCATGCTTGCATTTGACTTCTCCTACGGGCCACGCGTTGACCCGTCATAGGCTCTCGATGTCACACACACATACATACACATCCATTCGTCTTTTCTCATTCGTACTCTCGTTCGGTGACAACTTCTCCTCTGTTTCTCTGTATCTTTCTCGCTCTGGATTTCGTTCGATCTTTCCTCTCATTCTATTCATTCCTATTTCTTTATAATTATTTACCATGCGGAGGTTCGGATGCAATGGTGTATGTCATGCTATTTCTTTTGGATTGGAATTAATTATTTCCAATAATTATACGAAAGAAAATTATTTTAGCGTATCCAAACTACTCAAAATTCTCATAATTATTAACCAGTTATTCAGATTCTACATTTGTTACAACAATTGAAAATTCTATCTATATACTCCGGATCCTATGCAATTTTATAACTCCGGGTTATCATTTCTCTTACTTGTCATTACAGGAAAGATCTATCTTCATGCTCACGCAACAATCACACATACATTTACTCATCAAACTCGTAATTATTATAGGAAAAGGATTGTTCACAATTTTCATTTCCACATAAACCTTTACCCATGCATTACGAAATCTCCTGAAATCTTTGAATTTGGTCGTTGTTAAAGTAGTTCGGCTGTTTGAGCAAGTACGGTAAATGTCCATCAATTTTTGCGGTAAATAACAGTTAAAAGTCCCCTGATTACAATAAGCACATTTTGGGGGGCTCTTGCGGGGCAAAATTTTGAATTATTTCATTTTTTAATTTTGATTTTTAACACAGTACCTTATGGAAGAACTCACAATAATGTTAATTGTAAAAAAAGTAATCGGTGGTTGAGCCTCAGAAAAGTTTCCACCATAAAGGAAATTTATCGCAGATTCTGTTTATTTAAAAAAAACATGACCTTACGGTGCTTTTCAAAAAGAAAACATAAAAGAACTTTTGTTTTCGACGTGTCGGAAGCGGATGGCAGACATTTACGTTGCACTGCTGGAACAGCTGATTGAAGCTTCGGGCAGAGTCGGTAATCGCGGGAATTTTAAATTCTCGAGAAACTTTAAAAGTGAATAACATTAATTTTTTTTTTATCACGAATAAACTAAATTTTACCAATGAATTTTCATGTATAATCTTTTGAATTATGAATTTTTTAACCATAAATAAAGCAAAGCTGTATCCACAATTCTTCGACCAGTGTTGTTTACGTTTATTGTCACTTTTTGGTCGAGTTTTATAGATTTTTTTAAATTTATTTTTGAGATTAACTCACGCGCCTTAAAATTCGTCGAATAGCTTCGCTTTTTTTAACGAACTGACCATTTCTTTTTCTCGGTGCCATTACTTCATAACTTTTCTTTCGCGTTATACAAATGTCGCAGCTAGGTTATGTGTAATATGTCACCGGCACTGGCACGGGAGGCGGAGGGGTGAGAGGGGCAGCGAGCCGACTTTACCCGAACATTGCACAATCATGGCGGACTCAATCACTTAACTAGTCAAGTTAAAGTATAAACTTTATCTTTGACGATATTTTTAAAGCATTTCATGACATTTATGTGATAAAAATATTATCAATGTAAGTGTTCATTAATTTTATTAATAATTTAGACGTAAATTTAATCGATATAAATGAGTTGCCAACTTGACTACAGTCATACGACGGCCGAACTACTTTAATTAAAAAGGAAAACGTTAATTTAATAATGCGCTTGCTACGTTTTTGGGGTCTTTGTTGGATTCGATGCCGAACTTTGGTGTCGCCCCTCCTTCGTAGGCGAGAGCTTGGATTCGTATGTTGATGGGACATACGGCTTCCGAATCCCAGGGCTTGGGACAAAGCGCTGCTTGCTCTCTTTCTTTGGCTATAGACTCGGCGTTCTCTTCGTGCAGCATAAACATTCAGTGCTCATTAAATTGGAGTCCAATAACAGTCCAAGCATAAACAGATATTCTCAAAAGTTTGTTTAATTTTGGTCGTCGATGATTGGGTGTTTCGTCGAAATCTTTCTTCCATCGAGTCTCCTCGACTCGACCACTGCGTTAATTTATCGATCACGTGCAGAGCTCATGTAGACCGCCCATGAGAATTATCCGAAGACTTTTTCCAGAGGCCGTTCCCAAAAAGTCGTAACAAGGCTAAAACTTCCCATAATTTCGGAGCAAGAAAAAAGAAAAACAACAAAGATTCAAAGAAGAATTCTCTTCTCTTCGACCAATTTCGATTCATGGAAATCCCGACCTAGTTTAAAATAAAATTGAACATTTAAATGCAATTATCTATAATCTAACGCCACCTTTACCATCACCGATGACCTGACCCAGGTACCCATGCTCATTCTTGATTTTACATTTTTACATCCGTTCACTCACGTACTTTCGGGAATTCAGTTCATAAAGTCTTCATTCGGGGATAAGGAAAAAGAGGATCACCGGTCACTTAGCTTTAGATGAGGCATACACGCTCGGTCTCTCCTGCTTTCCTTCTCACACACACCCAAAGAGACCGCCTGTGGTTCTCACGAAGGCAGAGACTTTGCACTCAGCCTGTATTAGTGTCCCATGCACATTGCTTTTCGTTGTGCACAAAGGCCCACCACTTCTGAGTAATCTGATGCCATGGCCAAAGATTTCTTCAGCATCGACGGATGTTTTTCTTCACGCCCGACGATGGACGTTTTGTTATAAAGAGCTGCGATATCGACGCCGCCATGGCGTCACCTCTCGATAATTTATGCTCACTTGAGACCATATTCGTGTCGACGAAGACAGCCCGAACTATCCGAGTTCTCCAAAGAAAAAAAAACGTTTCTCTCGTATGACCGGGTCCCTTTCCTCGTATTGAATTTTATTGAGAATTACAAGATATAAGTAATCTCAAATCGATGCAAAAGTCCCGAAAGTAGCGGGACGTAACAGGGGATACTCACAATTTTTGCTGCTGCTGCTGCTGCAGTGTGTGCGTGTGCGTGTGTGTGCGTGTGTGTTTGTGTGTGTGTGTGTGTGTGTGTGTATGAGCTGGCATTGGAAAATTCCAAACGTTATATCTTGAGAACGGCTAGATCGATCCCGTTAAAACTTCGCACACACTTCAAGCTTTCAACCGTCTTTGTTTGCTATGATTTTCGTTGAAATTGCTCAGAGAGTCTAGATTTTAAGGTAGTACCTCCGCGACCGGCGGCGGGGAATCAGCGGGAATATAGGCGCGGTGAAGCACGGTGAGCGGGCACGCACGAAACAAAAGAGAGTCGGTCCGCTCACGGGGCTTATCGACGAATATATCTCAATAACTGAACAGTAAATCCTCTTCAGCTTTTACGAGAGTATTCGTAGAATAATAACCAACGTTACTTTAGTTTTTTGGTCAATTCTCGACACCCGTCTAGGTGGTACAGCGAAAACCGTGTCGTTAGGGTATGGCTGGCGCATGGGTTACGTGTTAAGGGAGCTTTCCAGTGTGACAGCCCGAAAAATCGCTGTTTTTCGCGATTTTTTTTTTTAAAGAAAAAATAATCTAATCGGTCTGGTTTTTTTTTTGTATATTAATTGGGTATTGAAGAATACAAAACAATTTTTTAAAGATCGATTTATTTATTAATTAATATCTATAAAAATGATGAAACAATTGTTGCAGAAAATGCACTTGGATGTGGTGTCCACGTTGGGGGTTACAATTTTGATTTGAAACAAAAAACACAAAAAGATTATTGATCGGTATATAATTGGCTTTCGTGCTATGGAGGCTTTTTTTTTTTTTTTTTTTTTTTGCAAAAATGGCGCCGGTTTGAACAAAAAGTATCGATTTTAGCATTTTTTTTGGCAGTTTTTTTTACAAAAAAATAGGAAGATGTCAAAAAAAAAAAAAAAGCTTCCATAGCACGATAAACAATGACGTTAAGAATATTGTGTAAAAAATTCAACTCGATAGCTTTAAAACTCTGCCCTCCAGGTTGGACACCGTTTTAAAAAATGCTGTTTCGAGAAAAACGCGTTCAAAGTTTCAAATGAGGAAGTGACGGCCGACGCGGCAGCTGTAGCGCTCCGTTCCCTTCTTCCAAGAAATGCTGTACAGTAACCGAAATAATCTGAATTTCGGCATGAAAATTTCAGGGAATATTCGGAAGAGTGTATACTATTTGATAAAGCAAAAAAAAAAAAAAATTGATTTTTTGAAAATTTCACACTGGAAAGCTCCCTTAATCAGGCTCATTTTAACTTGAATTATCTCGAGTTTGAAACGGTAAATCTCTTTGTAACCGCACGTACGATTAGATAATATCCTAATTAACACACGTGCAAAGATTGAATGATTTCTCAACACATTGATTCCACGGAGGTATTACCTTAAGAAACTTGGAAATTTTCGAAAAAATCTGTGATCGCTCTAACTTTCGTAAATTTGTAGGCATCTTGCTACACTTTTTTACATGTCTAAGTTATAATTAAATAACAGTTGGTATTGAATTTAACGATATTCGATTTGAGGGTTCATGTTTTATGAAATTTTGAATCTTACAAAAAAATCCCCGACAGCTCCAATTTCCTTAAATTTTAAGATTTTGGGCTACTTTTTTCTCCACGCGTATCAAGTATCATCGACGAAAGGTCGGTATCAAATTTGCCAAGAATCAGTGGAAGGGGGGGCAGATTCGATGAACTTTCGAAATTTTCAAACACATATCTGACAGCCCTGATTTCCCAAATATTGAGAATGCGGGCTATTATTAAGTGCATGAAAATGCGTTTATCTTGTGAAATATTGAACATCTATAAATGTATTAGTAACTTGAATCTTAAAACATGCACCTAAATGTGACATGAAGGAGGGAAAAAGCTGCAAGTTGAAACTCGCCAATCGCTTCTTCCAAATTTCGCACAAATGCTCAAAGTTTCCTCTACGAGGAAGCCAAAATTGACAGAGTTTCTCGTAGAGGAAGTATTGAGCATTGTGCAAAATTTGAAGGAAGCAATTTGCAAGTATTAAAACTTGCAGCTTTTATATACTAATTTCTAATATCTAATACTCCGACGAGTTGAAATATATATTATATTTTCCACATGCATTTGTTATAAACTTATCTGGAGCGTTTTGTTCATCCTTATAAAAAATTGTCAATTAAATTTAAAAAATTCACTACACAGATCACCATGATATCTAACACAGTTATTGTTTATAAAATTTTGTGGGAAATTAAATTCATGTTCCATACATATAGGAGCTTACGATGGGAAAATTAATGGCTTGAAGAATAGATCAGGGAAAATACTCGCATTGAAATAAAAATCATTTTTTTTTTTATAAATACGAATGAATATGCAGCACCGGAGCAAGATAAAGCACGTGGCTCAAGAAAGTATATGACAGGTCGTATCGTAGGAAACAGCGTTAGTTAAGCAAATAAAATGATAAAATATTTTTATTCAGAATGTAGAAAAAATCAAATGAATCAAACCGTTCGATATCTTTTTTCAATTTCATACAAGGATCTTACAAAATTTACATCGGTCAATTAACCAATACTGCACTTCAATTATTTAAATATGAGACCCTACTCCGATGTATCATGTAATATAAATTTCTGATGCATAGCACTGAAATGCGTATTAGATTATAAAATATACAACATACTCTTCATTCATACTTCAATAAAAAATTTTATAAAATTTCAATGATATTTTGACCAACTTACTGTGTAGTCAACGGCGGCGGGCGTATTAAAACTTTTGGAAAATATTTATAATCACCTGGCGTCATAATGCTGCCGCGTCTATTGACTAAAGGTGGCTTGGCCCGCAGGAATGTCCTTGGAATGTAATAAAATTCATATTAGTGGCGCATTTATTTGCTTTGCTGTAAATGTATCATAACTAATGATAAGCCTATATATTGTCATTATCGATACGGAGTGGCAATACCCAATAGAATTGTGACAACGCGACAATTGCCCCACTCGTACATCATTATGGATTGGTGTATCTCCCCACCTCATAGATACTTTCCTCCGCTTGTTTTAGATATAAATACCTAGGAAATAGCCGCACATAACATAGTTTCTTCAAGATTTTACGACGAACCACTTCGAGATCGACGAAATTTTCGAGACGAGTCGACTTCGAGGTGAGTGCTGGCATATACTTAATCAGTGTCTCCAACTGCAAATTTTCGTCAATTTTTTTTTTGTGACAATTTGATGACAATAAATAGTTTTATTTAACCGTTCTTTCGCCCAAAATATCGATAAAATTAGTCACTAGCCGTATATATTCTCTGTTTCTAGTTATTATAGAGAAAGGAAAACGGTAGCACGTTAACGAAATAGAATATGACTGAATCTGGTGTCAAAAACCACAACCAACATCTATGGTACTCTCGTTACGCTGAAGAGGTTGCAAAAAGAATATTTAAAAAAAATAAAAATTAAAAATATAATAAATTTTCGAGAACAAGCTAACGGTGCTCGATACAATAATCAAGCAATGTTCTTGGGTGAAAAAATTAAATCTTGAAGGAGAAAATACGAGACTAATTAAAACGGAAACCGAAGATAATTAGCCGAATGGACCCGAAGACCTGTCACTATCAAATCAGCTCTCAGCCAATGAGTTTATAGAGTGGCCCGGATACAAGATAATCTCGTCATAGAATACGCCAATGATTGATCGTAACTCAACCCAAAATTTGGACGATAGACGAAACATTACTCACTTTTCGATAATTAGAAGAAAAATTCTAATTTCGGACTTGATACTGGTTCATGTCAGTACTTTATTATAAACAATTTGTAAAAATAATATCCCTTTAGTTTTCTTTTCCAAATAATAACCGAAAAAAGTACTAAAGAAACAACATCAATGTCATTAGTATAAATATTCCGTTAAAAGAAATTACAAATATCTGAGTAGGTTGACCAGGCAAACACGATATTGTACAGTGACCTTGATTAGAAAAATTTAGAAATGGGATGATAAATTTTGGAGAAACGCAGTGAGTTAACTTTAACTTCAATTATTTTGTTCAAACAAATACACGAGGCAAAGCACCGTCTTAGGATATCTCAGAGAGACTGAAGGCTAGTCACAAATACCCTAATGAATATCGTCACCTAATCATAAAGAACTTTCTGTTGTTTATATATTCTTCCTATGAAATAACTATTTACGTTCACATTGCCTCTCCGGCACTCTCCACCTCGATTCGTTTTTGTACCCATGGTCTTGAGAGGAATTAATTGTTAGTGCTAGAGACTCAATAATCCAATAAACTCCATCATCATCATCATCATCACTCGCACCGCATAGAGGAAATCACTCTTTAGAGTAGTTGTTCTCTCGAAAAATACCTTTTGGCTGTCGAAAAAATTTTTTACTTCGAACTTTCTCGATATTCTTTCTACTGTAAGAAATTTCTAGATTTTAATCGTTGAAAAGATTTGAAATAAAATTTTCGTATCTTTTGAAGTAAAAGAATATATTTTTGGAGATGCACATTATCTGAAAGTGATTATGAAGATAATTTTTGGAAGGAGATATATATAAGAAAGGGGACATTAGACCAAAATCATGATTTGTTTAAACCTTTTTCATTTGAAAATACAAAAAATTAAAGTATCTTATGCAGAACAATTTTTTTTGTTATCGCTTCGTTCGAATATTTTTTAAATTTGTAACGCTAAGAAAATCTATAAAATATCACATTATGTGAATGTCAACGATAAACGATATGGAACGGCAATAATATAATGAAAAACATGATGGAAAATGATGAAAACCTTCACCACCTTATGTTTACGAGCCGCGGGCAACAAAATATAGACGCGTAGCTGAGATACTAGGGCGGGTGAACTCATCTGGTTCCACAGACAACAATGAAATCGATAGAAAAAATAATTCATTGTGATTGATAAATAATTAATGAAATTAGTTAATTGAATTTCATTAATGAGAACACTATTTTGCCATTGTATTTTCGTTTTTTTTTTTCATTCTGCCGAATCGCTGGGTAAACCGTAATAGAGGTACTTACAAAATAATATTCGCATCTATTGGGCTTATAGCATCATGTATTATATGATTGACGTTTCTAAGCGTCTAGTCTTCTGCTGGGTGCATGATTTGACAAGAGTCTATCGTGGTATAACCATCACGCCGCATTCGAATTCTCGTCTGTCTTTATCTATATAGTCACGTAATTTTAATAATCATAGATGGAACAAAAAAAATCATGGATTCCCACTTGGCTTCTGGTCATTGGATTCCTGGGAAGTCTTTATGGCCTCGTACATGCGGTTCCCGACTCATCGAGCAGCTTGGGAACACGAGCCAACCCGGTGACGGACAATGAATTGGACGATGAAACGGTGCGTTGCTCTTATATTTATTGCAAGTTGCCTTAAATTAAATGCAAAAGTAATCATAGAAGATAATTTTTTTTTTCTCCAACTCCCGATGGAAAAATTAGAAAGTGTAATTTAAAAAAGAATTAAACAAAATATCGTCAAAAGTATGAAAATAAAGTTTATAAAAATTCTGACCTCAAAAATATTCACAACATATTCATATAAATCTTTGCCTTGAAAAAACGACTGAAATAATTCAAAATACTTTCAGTGGAATAAGAATTATTATTGATAATTAAAATGAAAAATCGTTGCTTTCGCTGGATTCGAGACGCATCTCTAGAAATTCATACAACCTATGATCCCGACGGCAAATAAACTGTCAAATTATGAAGTTATCAGTAGGGATGCCTTATATTTATCTTGCTCAGCGTCTGCCCTCTTTGATTTTCACTACTCGCCATCCGAAAAATGTGAATTGGAATCAGAATAGCTCTTTGATTTTTCGAATCGCAGTGAGGACAGATTCATGTGTCGTTGCTAATAGAATGAGAAATACTTTTAGGAGTTACTAGCCGATGTGTTTTTTCTTAAAAGTTGAACATCGTATACTCGATATTAAACGTATTCAATAAAGTGTTAGCTCGACTAATCTACATTCATTATAGTGTGTGAAAGAATTTGGAGGCATTCTCTTCTTTAATTTTACAATTATATAACGTCCAGCCTCCGATAGCTCGAAAATCAACACGATTTTAGGCATCAAGAGAAATTTCTCAAAAAATTAATGTGAATCGCATTTCGTTAAAATTGTTTGAGGACGAAAAAAAAATATATATAAACGACGAACATTCATAAATTATTGGCAGCCGATGGTAATGACCGCCCAGATGTACGTGCGACGTAAAAGGCATCTCCCGGAGTTACCGCAGAATGCGAAGAGATCGCTGTCGAAACGATCTGACGACAGACTAAAGGAGCTGGAGAAGGCGCGGAAGCGGGGTTTTCCGCTGCCGGCGAATCCGACGACGAAAACGCTGAAGCTGGCGAATCAGGTGTATGAAAAAAACGTTCCGGGGGCGCAAGGAAGCAATCACGGGGCGTCGGGGAGTAGCAGTGGACTGTGGAGTGGTAGCAGCGGGTCGGCGAAGAGCACCATGGGGAGGAATGACTGGATAAGTGAAAAAGCGAAAAATAACAAGCCGCTGGACTTATCGACGAAGGAAAAGCCGCTGAACCTGTCAAAGAAATATAAATAATAGTTTTTGGCCCAGCATGATGCGAAATTTCACGAGATAATGAATACGTCGAAGGGCTTGCGACGAACACCCATCATTTAAAATTTCTATATTAATCGCCCTTAGTTGTAAAATATTACCCCCAATTCGTCAAATCGATGTATAATGAATAAAGTATTGCACATAATTGCATAATATTATCTAATGGCAATAAAGAGTTGTTACTGAAGATTTTTCGTTTCATTAACATTTGAAGCCGAGACATAATGCTGCGTATTTTTTTAGATATCCATTTTTGAAGTTGATGAGTTATTTAACATTACGAGTATTTTCGCACAGCTAATGTTAGTCAGCGAAAAATTTCATTCCCATATTTCCATGCGCAAAATAACGAGACAAAATGCCGAAACCACGACAAAATGATTGATAACCCTTCGTCTGCACATGGGGTCATTTTGACCCCTCCTTTTTTTTTAAAGGTAGTCCTCGTGCAAATGCGTTTTTCATGAGAATTTGTTAAAATTTATAGTGTGGACGAAGAGCTTTTTAAATATTACTTCGAAGAGTTTTTTAAATATTACTTCGTGTGAAAGCAAACTCCTTACCCCATGGAATTATCACTGGTTCACTTTTATTACGTTCTATTTGCATCGAAACGGTAAAAGCAGAGATCTACTAGTCTCTGGTAAAAGTACAAGCGTGTGACTTTTACACTATGTACGATATACCGTGTCCGAGTTGTGACACGGATTTTTATTTTTTACGAAAAAAAATGTACGTAATTTGTCCCTGAAATTGGTACATATGGGTCATTTTTGTTCTTAAATCCCGACTAAAAAAAGGGAGCGTTTTTACTAAGATCACATTGGTGTCGCAATAGCGTTTCCTCGATCCACCGGAAGGCTGCAGTTATGAGGTGCCTGTTTTATTAGACTTGATTGTCCATACAGTCATATTTGGAGGGGAAATATTTGCGATAAATGAAAAATATATTGCAACGCAGATGATAGATGATAAAACAAAATCCAGTTTTTAAAGTGGGGAATATACAGGCGAAAAAATCGTCTCCTTCGTCGAGTCTATACGGAAGAAATTGCAGCTCGCAAAAGGCAAGCTCTAACGCTACTCAAGTCTATAAGGGGAATTTTTTTCTTTTTACAAATTCGTTTAAAACCAATAACTCTAGTCCCGATATTGTAACATGAAAATTGACGGAGTTGTTCCATTTGTTATAGTGACTTGAAAACGTATCCTCTTTTTGGAGGCGTTTTTCACCCACTCGATTGTAAAAAATCATTTTGCCTCAAAGTGTACATGATAGTGAGACTCTTTGGGATAAATATTTCTCAAGTCTCAAGTCGGTTTTTTAGTAACAAATTACTTTTCTAAAAAAGGGTTGAATATTTCGAGCTCAAGTTTTGCACACTTTATCAGGTTGCCAAAAGACGTATATTCAGAGACTTTCAGAGATGTACATGCAGTGCTGCAGAGTTTATTATATATTGTAAAAAATATAGTTTTTCCCGGTTTTAATTACTTTGCAAGAGAACAAATTCACCAATCTCAATGTTCAACCAACCAAATTTTTTATCTTTTTAATACCTACGGTTTCTATTTAGACATTATTTCTCTCAGATCAATATTTATGTCGCAATCATTAAAAAAACCAATACTGCAAAAACGCGACCTATAGGTCGCGTGCAATAATCCTTTATTGACCGGATTGATTGGATCGCTGATTCGAGTCTGGCCAACGTTCCTTTTTTTTGCGAAAAAATAACAGACTTCAATAAAAAGTTTACAGCATGAGTACAATGCGTGGGGCATTCCGCGCCAAATCAGCCACTTCCGAACCTCGCATGTTTTTTTTTTTTTTTCTTAAAATTTTTAAGTTGTTATAATCGGGTCGATATTTGAGTGATACAATAATTTGTACGGTTGAATTAATTTAAGTTAATAACTTTAATCGAAATTAGTTTTTTAAATTCATTTAATTTTCTTTAATTCATATAATTCTAATTAGTTTTCACAGTAATTAATTCTCATCCAAGTTCATATTTGATTTTTTCAATTTAATTTTATTATTTCCTGTTATTTAAAATGAATTAATCCAAGTCAAATGAATTTTTTTAATCCGACTCAATTCATTCATTCAATTTTATTTTTTTTAAATTTAATTCAATTTTTCTAATTCATTCAATTCAAAATTTTTTTTACCGTAATTAATTCTAATTCAAGTTCACATTCGGTCGTTTCAATTCAACTTTCTCCCATTGATTCAGTTATTTCCCACTCAATTCTCATTATTTCGGTTATTTTCTCCGTTAATTCTCATCAATTCAGAGGAAAACGCGAACCAAGAGAAAAATAATGAAGAGGAATATAATGAAGAACATTTCGATAATGATATTTTTAATAATTTCTGTGATGCTGGGTTCTCTCACCACTGGTCCGCGATGTCGGTTCGTCTTCCCACTCGTTCGTTTTCTTCTACTCCTATTTTATTAGGAATCTTATAATTCATTCTACTGGCTCACCTACTGATTAAAAAAAAAAAGATATAACATTTTTTTATAGAAAAAAAGTAACCTGCAATTTTTGTTTCGACTATTTTTCTCTATTGTCTATAATTTTTTAGTTACGGGCAAATTCTCATTTTTTAGGGGTTTTTTTCTACCCTGTTCGAGGAGGGATCTGCGTACTTGTAACTTTAGGGGATTATTCTAGCGGGTCAAACACACCTACCCTACAAAATTCGTCCACTTTACAATTATTTCAGGTTCAAGGCTTATAATTGACTGGTCTGCTTGACTCATGATACACGAAAAACTAGAACGGCCGATCATTCTGAAATTTTCACACAATATGCGGGCAGTGTCTCTTTACCGATTTGGGATGTTTCGTTAAAATCTAAAAATTCGTTCGAAATACGCAGGACGAAGCAGGACTTTGGTATGCGTTCGGTATGGGTGATACTTGTAAAAAGTTGCTGATTTCAACAGCAACAATCTCAAATTTGGAATAGTCGGTCTCTTTGAAATTTTATCCACGTTTAGATAAACTCATAACGAATGCACGTAGAAAATTTGAAAACAATTGTAAGAAGGAGTCAAAACGATAAAACAAGCTTAATATTATAACGTCCTGGGTGAGGACGATATGGTATAAGTAGAAATAGGGGTGCCTCTTGTTGGGACCGGAATGTGCCGGTCGGGGATAGAGGCTCGCGATCAGTGAAAATTGGCGTGTAAATTGTGATTTTTACTTACTTTGTCGGTGTTATGAGGCGTAGCGGGTTTTTTCTTTTCGATCCAACGTTATTAGCTCCTCGGCTGAAACTTTCGCGATCGTCGATGCGTTGCTCGAGCTATCGTGGTAGGGCCGATGGACCGGTCCCGGGAGAATAACGTCAGTGCTAATGTAGGTGGGTGCTCCTTCCGGTATTCGGAATATCGTCGCCACTCCAAGAGGACGGTGCTCGTCACCTGTCGATTCGGGGTAGGAATCGCGAATTGTCGAGGAGCCCGGTAGGGGTTTAAACAAATCTACGGTCCTAGCTCGTGGTTCACTTGAGATGGACGAGTCAGCGCACACTTCACTTTTGGGTTTTGGGTTTGTTGAATTGTGTTTCCGGTCACGCAATGTCTCGCGGCACGTACCAGTCGTTTTAATTTTTTGACCTGGCCACTACGGCGTCTTCCCATGTAAATCTAAAACGCGAGTGCTATTCCACTTTGAGTGTGTCTTTAAATCTCGGGCGGAACTCCCGTACTAAGGGTTTGTTATTTCCACTACAGAGCGTGCATCTAGCGCACAGAACTGTACTGAAAGGGAAAAAGGGAAACTACGAGAGAACGTGCATCTAGCGCACAGAACTGTAGTTAGAAGGGTAGGCCACTAAGCGTGCATCTAGCGCACCGAGCCGTAGCCAGAGAGATTAGAGGTGTTGGTAAGAGTTCCGTTCGAGAAATAGACAGCTCAAGTTTGGTTTCTTTGGTTCAAACTGTTTTATGTAAAAAGTCGCAGGTGCCCAAATGAGACGTGGATACGTTTTGGGTTGGTTCAATTTCGTTTTATTTATTTATAAATTTTAATTATTACACAGTTGATGGTTTACCGTGCAGTGGTTTTTTGTGAAAATGTGGATTTACGAACTACTGTTAAATGTACTTTGATAAAAAAGTTAAAGTTTCGCGACGAGTTTTTATGACTAAGAGTGATGTTAATCACGGTCACAGTTGAACTGCTGTTCTTAATTGCTACTCGATTATATAGCCCTTATTCTATTGTCACAAAAAGGTGGGGGATGTCGGCGCGTGAGGGAAGAGTTTCTCTCACACCTCGACATCCTGCTGACGATAATCTCCAGACTAATTTCCAGTTATTGCAGCTGGCGATTTTACTGTTAGCTTCGTGTCATCGATATTGTCCGGGCTGATTTCTGACTATGGTCAGTGCCGGGATATCGACACTCACGAAGTGCACTTGTTGTTTATGTTGAGGCTCGTCCCTAGGCGATAAGCGCGGTCATCTTGTGCGAGTCAGCAAGGCGCTGGTTCTCTCCGGCTTCCAACATCTGTGGAAGCTTGAAGATAACGCGCGACATATACAGTGGAAACTCATTTAATGCACGACTTTTGTACCGACACCTATTGAGGGAGTGCATTAATCAAGGGTGCCCCTCTACAACTTTTGGCAGAACCAATTCCTGCAGAGAGCATATCCCACGCTCGTACATATGTATATACAGCTATGAATATCGTTGTTTCTGTCACACGAATTGATCAGCTGTTAGGAAATGGAGGAATGCTTTTATTTTTAAATCATTCGCCAAAAGTGTACAAAAACCGAGTCTAAATTTTAATCTCGCAACGTTACTTTTTTCAAAATCATTCACGCAAGCACAAAACGATTTTTTTTTCTTTATTAGAAACGAAATCTTACCTATCGCGTTTTGAGGTTGACGACTAACGGCCGGTAACCACGAGCAAAAAGAGAGACGGCATAAAAGGAGAAAGAGGGGTGGGGCTAGTGTCTCGAGGCCCGAAGTGGTGGGGGGTGCGCGGCGTGAATCAATCAAGGGAATCGAGGGGAAATCAGGCAACTAATGAGCGTGCATCAAATGAGTTTCTACTGTACGCCGATTCGTTACGCACGGACCGTCTGCCAGCGACGATCCGTGTTCGTAAAAGATTGGAGATTACGTGAGTTGCTTGCAGGCACGCTTTCGTGCTTGGCGGGCGAACGCCGGCAATAAGGGTCACCCCTGGGTTTTCCCGCGGTTTTTCATGATTTCAGTAAAAGAGTGGCTATTTCTCTATTTTTACCCTGGATCTTATCGATCGGGTTTTAAGTTTGATTATGTATTAGTAAAAGAAATTAAAAAAAAAAAATTTTAATCTATTGGGTCGACCCAGGACGTTACAATATAAATTTTCAACTCGGAGTATTAGATATTAGAAATTAGAATATAAAAGCTGCAAGTTAACACTTGCAAATTGCTTCCTTCAAATTTCGCACAATGCTCAACGAGAGCATTTCGTTCCTCTACGAGAAACTATTAGCTTTGTCAATTTTGGCTTCCTCGTAGAGGAAACTTTGGGTATTGTGCGAAATTTGGAAGAAGCGATTGGCAAGTTTCAATATGCAGCTTTTTCCCTCCTTCATATAATATTTAGGTTCATGTTTTAAGATTCAAATTAACAATACGTTTATAGATGTTCAATATTTCACAAGATAAACGCATTTTCATGCACGTAATAATAGCCCGCATTCTCAATATTTGGGAAATCAGGACTGTCAGATATGTTTTTTAAAATTTCAAAAGTTCATAAAATCTAAACCCCTTTTTTTTTTTTTTATATTAATTTATGTCCTCGCGCCTTCTTTCCCTTTCGGGGTTTTCAAGACGGCGCTCCTTCCCTCACTTCCCTTTTCATCCTTCCCTCTCATCCATTTCAACCCTGGGTATCTGGCCCGGGTCAGTAACCAGGGCCCGTGCGGCCGCAGCCGACCATAAAATCTAAACCCTTGCACTGATTTTTGCCAAATTTGATACCGACCTTTCGTCGATGATACTTCATATGCATGGGGAAAAAGTTGCCCAAAATCTCAAAATTTAAGGAAATTGGAGCTGTCAGGGATTTTTTTGTAAGATTCAAAATTTCATAAAACATAAACCCACAAACCGAATCTCGCTAAATTCAATACCAGCTATTATTTAATTATAACTTATTTATGTAAAAAATTGTGGCACGATGCCTATAAATTTACGATAGCTAGAGCGATCACAGATTTTTTAAAAAAATTTTAAAGTCTCTTAAAATGTCGACTCCCTGAGCAGTTTTAATAAAAATCATAGCAAGCATAGACGGTTGAAAGCTTGAAGTGTGTGCGAGGATTCAGCGGGATCGATCAAGCCGTTCTCAAGATATAACGTTTTCAATTTTCCAAGGCCAGCGCGCGCGCACACGCGCGCACACACACACACGCACGCACGCACGCACGCACGCACGCACGCACGCGCACACGCACACGCGCACGCACACACACACGCACACACACACGCGCACACACACGCACACGCACACGCGCACGCACACGCACACGCACACGCACACACACGCACGCACGCACACACACGCACACACACACACACACACACACACACACACACACACACACACACACACACACACACACACACACACACACACAAACACACACACACACACACACACACACACACACACACACACACACACACACACACACGCACACACACACACACACACACACACACACACTACAGCAGCAGGCAGCAGCAGCACTCAACAACTATTTTGTAATTTCAAATTTAGAATTTTCACTTGCACAACCCATTCAGGGGGTTGATTTAAACTGCGACGCGATTGTGCATACGGCATCTTAGAACTTTGTTCAAAGTATAGTACTCAAATGACACCAAAATAATGAAACGATTCCATTGTGGAAATAATTTTTTGGCAATCTGGATAAAAATTGTTTAATTCTGACCTGAATGTATTAGTGATTATTTAAAGCTTTCGGTAATAATTTGGAAGGTATATTGATATTATATGAATATTTTGTGAAAATAAGCCGAATCCCCCAAAGTAAAAACACCATAAACGGTGTACAAAAACTTAAGACAAGTACTTTAACCTAAGTTATTCAACCTACAGGTCACCATGTGCATCTAGCATTGATATTTCTTTATTTAACTCGGTGAGAATTTATGTTACATACATATGTAGGAGCCATTGCTTGTGACCGGAAAATTTGCTCGAAGAATTTTCAGCGAGGAAAAAAATTTATACTCACATGAAAAATCTAATGACTTTATGAATGAAAAAAAAAGTTCGCAGTACCGAAGCGAGATAATATTTTATCATTTTATTTGTGTCCCTGAAGTGTTTTTCTACGATGACACCTGTTATATATTCTTAAACCACCTGCCTTATCTCGCTTCGGTACTGCGTATTTTTTTCATTCATAGTCATTAGATTTTTCACATCGATATAAATTTTTTCCCTCGCTTAAAATTCTTCAAGCAAATTCTCCGGTCATAATCAATGGCCCTACATGTATGTAACATAAATTCGCACCGAGTTAACCCTTTTTTTGTTTTTTGTTTTTTCATACGTTTTCGTTTGTTTTTTATTTTTTATACTTTTTCGTTTGTTTTTCGTTTGTTTTTTTATATACTTTGTTTTTTTTTGCTTTAACCAAAATAACAAGTTCCGCCCCGGCTTGTCAAAGTTTGTTCATTTCATACACATCCGCCATATTTCACAGTGGAAAGCAATTTTTGATGGCCCAGTTCATCCGGGTAAAAATTTTTTGATTCTGGCCTAAGTGTAGCTGTCACCATTTCAAGCTTTCGCACAGAAGTTACATGGTGAAAACGCTATAAATGGTGTAAAGAAACTTGAGACAAGTGCATTTACCTGAAGCGTTTTGTCCATCCTGATAAAAAATTGTTAAAAATTTTTTTTAAATTCACCACACAGATCGACATGATATCCAACACAGTTATTGTTTATCAAGGTTTGTGGGAATTTATGATGCATACATATAGGAGCCATTGCTGACGATCTGAAAATTTATGGCTTGAAGAATCGATCGGGGAAAATACTCGCATTGAAAAGAAAATAATTTTTTTTTTCATAAATACGGACGAATACGCAGTACCGAAGCAAGATAAAGCACGTGGCTTACGAAAATATGACAGGTCTCATCGTAGGAAACAGTGTTAGTTATGCAAATAAAATGATAAAATATTTTTATTCAGAATGTAGAAAAAATCGAATGAATCAAACTGTTCAATATCTTTTTTCAATTTCATACAATTTCTTACAAAATTTACATCGGTCAATTAACCAATACTGCACTTTAATTATTTAAATATGAGACCCTACTCCGATGTATCATGTAATATAAATTTCTAATGCATAGCACTGAAATGCGTATTAGAGTATAAAATATACGACATACTCTTCATTCATACTTCAATAAAAAATTTTATAACATTTCAATGATATTTTGACCAACTTACTGTATAGTCAACGGTGGCGGGGGTATTAAAACTTTTGGATAATATTTAATCACCTGGTGTCAAGATGCTGCCGCGTCTATTCACTCAAGGTGGTTGCCCCGCAGGAATGTCCTTGGGATGTAATAAAATTCATGTGCATTTCATGTGCATAAATTCATGTAATAAAATTCATGTGTATCATTCATATTAGTGGCGCGTTCATTTACTTTACTGTAAATGTATTATAACCAATGATACGCCTATATTGGCATTATCGATACGGAGTGGCAATACTCAATAGAATTGTGACAACGCGACAATTGCCCCACTCGTACATCATTATGGATTGGTGTATATCCCCACCTCATAGATACTTTCCTACGCTTGTTTTAGATATAAATACCTAGGAAATAGCCGCACATAACATAGTTTCTTCAAGATTTTACGACGAACCACTTCGAGATCGACGAAATTTTCGAGACGAGTCGACTTCGAGGTGAGTGCTGGCTGCTGGCCTATACTTAATCAGTGTCTCCATAACTGCAAATTTCGTCAATTTTTTTTTTATGACAATTTGATGACAATAAAATAGTTTTATTTAACCGTTCTTTCGCCCAAAATATCAATAAAATTAGTCACTCGCCGTATATATACTCTGTTTCTAGTTATTGTAGAGAAAGGTAACCAGTAGCACGTTAACGAAATAGAATATGACTGAATCTGGTGTCAAAAACCCCAACCAACATCTATGGTACTCTCGTTACGCTGAAGAGGTTGCAAAAAGAATATTGAAAAAAAAAATTAACAATATAAGAAATTTTCGAGAACAAGCCAACGGTGCTCGATACAAAAATCTAGCAATGTTCTTGGGTGAAAAAATTAAATCTTGAAGGAGAAATTACAAGAGTAATTAAAACGGAAACCGAAGATAATTAACCTAATGGACCCGAAAACCTGCTGTCACTATCAAATCAGCACTCAGCCAATGACTGTCTAGAGTGGCCCAGATACAAGATAATCTCGCCATAAAATACGCCAATGATTGACAGTAACTCGACCAAAAATTTGGACGATAGACGAAACATTACTCACTTTTCGATAATTAGGAGAAAAGTTCTACTTTCGGGCTTGATACTGGTTCATGTCAGTACTTTATTATAAACAATTTGTAAAAATAATACCCCTTTAGTTTTCTTTTCCAAATAATAACCGAAAAAAGTACTAAAGAAACAACATCAATGTCAATAGTTTAAATATTCCGTTAAAAGAAATTATAAATATTTGAGAAGGTTGACCAGGCAAACAATATATTGTACAGTGACCCTGATTAGAAAAATTTGCGGCATCCTGGACAACGAAACGTAGACGTATATAGCCGCAATGCTAGGGTGGGTGGATTTATCTAGTTCCAGCTTCGACAAAGCGAAATTTAAAGTTTTTAGAGAATTGCGCAGGAACAGCATTCAGGGGTAGTTACCCCGGCCAATATGTTTTTTCGGGAAGATCCAAAAACGCGTAAATTTTATTTTGTGTTCATACGTAATATATATTTTTTCAGATTTTTTTACTTGAATTTGCCCATTTTTTGCATTAATGTAATAATATTTAGGGGTGGCTCACCCCCTTGTTTTTTTTTTTTAATCGAGAAAATTACATTTTTAGTTTCTCATTATGAGAAAACTTTTGCACTTGGATTGGTTAAAAAATCAGAGCTGGGCAAAGTCCGGAAAGTACTTCAAGTACAAAGTACAAAGTACTCTAAGTATTTGAAGTACTCGTGTATTACAAGTACCAAGTACCGTAAATACTTGAAGTACCAAGTACTTCAAGTACTTAAAGTACCAAGTACTTGAAGTACCGTGTACTTGAAGTAAAAGTATATACTTGAAGTACTTAAGGCGCCAGGTACTTGAAGTATTGAGTACTTGAAGTACCATGTACTTGAAGTAAAAGTACTTGAAGTACTTAATACGACATTACTTGAAGTACTGAGTAGTTGAAGTACCGAGTACTTGAAGTATGTCAAAAATCAAGTATCAAATACTTTTCAAGATTTCCTGCACATCTCGTTAGTTCTAGTACTTATTTTTGATTTGTTACGTACTCTTTAAACTCATTTGATTTTGATTCGAGTACTTTTTGTATCAACACATATTTTCACACTGCGCGATTCACTCAGGCTAGGCAGACTTGAACCGAAATATTTAAACGAAGAATTATAAATCAAAGTCAATGCTCAATCTCTCATGGCACTATTTCTTGAATTCTCTCTCTATGTCAAATGGAATATAAGTACATATAAACATGTAACATAAATATAAAATATATTTTACATATCTTTTATAATTACCTTTCCTCTTAAAAATAGAGTTGGTTTCATTCGATTTCCACATAATTTGGCGTTGCTGCACCAATTTTGGCGGTAAAAGTCAATATTTCGACTTTTTTTTAATTCCCAGACTTCGATTCCCGGAATAAATAGACTTTTTCGAAAATCGAGTAAAACTAAGCTACCTGTCTCAAAACTTTATATTTTCACTTCATAATGCCGTTGGTTTTGTTCAATTTCGATAAAAATCAACGGAGATATTGCAAATTCAATTAAAAAAAGTCATTTTTACGATTTTTTCATGTTTTTTACCCTTTCACCTCATTTTTGACTAACTTTTCCGACTTCAAGCAAAATTTCCGTAAGCTCACGTGATTCTGCATTAAAAAAACGCAAAGAATGAGCCCAAATTGAACCCTTTTTGTGAAATTTTACCGGAGATATGAATTTTCCAAAATTGGGGTGTTCGGTCACCCCAGGTTACCATAATAGGTAAAAAAAATAAGGTTACCATTCTAGGATTAACTCGATTTGTCTCACGGCATCACTACGCGGAACGTTCCTTAATTATATATTAAAAGGCATATTATACATGCGACCATTAGCAAAACGTATTCAAAAGTACTTGATACTTGGTACTTGAAAAAGTACTTGAAGTACAGAAAAGTACTTGAAATTTTAAGTACAACTATTTGAAGTACTAGTACTTAAAGTACAAGTACTTTAAGTACAAGTACTTTAAGTACATGACATGTACTTGAAATTTTAAGTACAAGACTTGAAGTACAGGTCAAGTACTTGAAAATTTAAGTACAATACTTGAAATACTTTTGAAGTACTTTGTACTTCAAGTACTGTACTTCCAGTACATCGCAAGTACTGGGTACTTGAAGTACTGCCCAGCTCTGTAAAAAATAGTATGTCCTTGTAGGTGAAACTACCAAATGGCCCCTTGACATGCCTTACTTTGGAGGGTGGTTTCACCCCCTTAAAGTGTTTAATGGCAGATAAAAAAAATACGTGTCGCTTAGTTTTCGATGTACTACAACATATATGAGTTAGATCAAAATCGGAGAGATCGACCTGGGATACCTTCCTTGTTAGAATATCTCAGAGAGACTGAAGGCTAGTCACAAATACCCTAATGAATATCGTCACCTAATCATAAAGAACTTTCTGTTCTTTATATTCTTCCTATGAAATAACTATTTATGTTCACATTGCCTCTCCGGCACTTTCCACCTCGATTCGTTTTTGTACCCATGGTCTCGAGAGGAATTAATTGTTAGTGCTAGAGACTCGAAAATCCAATAAACTCCATCATCATTATCATCATCATCATCATCACTCGCACCGCATAGAGGAAATCACTCTTTAAAGTAGTGATTGTTCTCTCGAAAAATACTTTTTGGCTGTCGAAAAAATTTTTTACTTCGAACTTTCTCGATGTTGTTTCTACTGTAAGAAATTTCTAGATTTTGATCGTTGAAAAGATTGTAAATAAAATTTTCGTATCTTTTGAATTAAAAGAATATATTTTTGGAGATGCACATTATCTGAAAGTGAATATGAAGAGAATTTTTGGAAGGAGATATATTTGAAAGGGGACATTAGACCAACATCATGATTTGTTCAAACCTTTTTTATTTGAACATACAAATATTAAAGTATCTTATGCAGAACAATTTTTTTTTATTATTGTTTCATTCGAATATTTTTTTAAATTCGTAACGCGAAGAAAAATTATAAAATATCACATTATGTGAATGTCAACGATAAACGATATGGAACGGCAATAATATAATGAAAAACATGATGGAAAATGATGAAAACCTTCACCACCTTATGTTTACGAGCCGCGGGCAACAAAATATAGACGCGTAGCTGAGATAGAGACAAAATAATTCATTGTGATTGATAAATAATTAATGAAATTAGTTAATTGAATTTCATTAATGAGAACACTATTTTGCCATTGTATTTTAGTTTTTTTTTTTCATTCTACCGAATCGCTGGGTAAACCGTAATAGAGGTACTTACAAAATAATATTCGCATCTATTGGGCTTATAGCATCATGTATTATATGATTGACGTTTCTAAGCGTCTAGTCTTCTGCTGGGTGCATGATTTGACAAGAGTCTATCGTGGTATAACCATCACGCCGCATTCGAATTCTCGTCTGTCTTTATCTATATAGTCACGTAATTTTAATAATCATAGATGGAACAAAAAAAATCATGGATTCCCACTTGGCTTCTGGTCATTGGATTCCTGGGAAGTCTTTATGGCCTCGTACATGCGGTTCCCGACTCATCGAGCAGCTTGGGAACACGAGCCAACTCGATGATGGACAATGAATTGGACGATGAAACGGTGCGTTGCTCTTATATTCATTGCAAGTTACCTTAAATTAAATGCAAAAGTAATCATAGAAGATAATTTTTCTTTTTCTCCAACTCCCGACGGAAAAATTAGAAAGTGTAATTTAAAAAAGAATTAAACAAAATATCGTCAAAAGTATGAAAATAAAGTTTATAAAAATTCTGACCTCAAAAATATTCACAACATATTCATATAAATCTTTGCCTTGAAAAAACGACTGAAATAATTCAAAATACTTTCAGTGGAATAAGAATTATTATTGATAATTAAAATGAAAAATCGTTGCTTTCGCTGGATTCGAGACGCATATCTCTAGAAATTCATACAACCTATGATCCTGACGGCAAAACTGTCAAATTATGAAGTTATCAGTAGGGATGCCATATATTTATCTTGCTCAGCGTCTGCCCTCTTTGATTTTAACTACTCGCCATCCGAAAAATGTGAATTGGAATCAGAATAGCTCTTTGATTTTTTAAATCGCAGTGAGGACAGACTCATGTGTCGATGCTAATAGAATGAGAAATACTTTTAGGAGTTATTAGCCGATGTGATTTTTCTTAAAAGTTGAACATCGTATACTCGATATTCAACGTATTCAATAAAGTGTTAGCTCGACTAATCTACATTCATTAGTGTGAAAGAATTTTGAGGCATTTTCTTTTTTAATTTTACAATTCTATAACGTCCAGCCTCCGACAGCTCGAAAATCAACACGATTTTAGGCATCAAGAGAAATTTCTCAAAAAATTAATGTGAATCGCGTTTCGTGAAAATTGTTTGAGGACGAGAAAAAAAAAATTATAAACGACAAACATTTATGAATTATTTGCAGCCGATGATAATGACTGCCCAAATGTACGTGCGACGTGAAAGGCATCTCCCCGGGTTACTGAATAATGCGAAAATATCGCTCCAGAAAAGATCCACGAATCCGAAGAAAGATGAGGTGAAAAACGCGCTGAAGAAATATTTGGAGGACAAAAAAGCGAAGGAGAAAAAAGCGGAGGACAAAAAAGCGGAAGAAAAAAAAAAGGAAACGAGTAAGCAGGCGGAGGATTGGAAAAAACTCCAAGCGAAGCTCAACACGCCGCTGGATTACTCGAAGAAAAAGAAAAACTAGTTTTTCGCCCATTATGTGAAATTTCATGAGATAATGAATACGCTGAAGGATGTGCAACGAACACTCATTTCAAATTTGTGTATTAATCGCTTTAGCGTTAAATATTACACACATTTTTCATATCGATTTAATGAATCAAGTATATTACACATAATTGTATAATATTATCTACCGGCAATAAAGATGAAGTCTTACTGAAGATTTTGCGGTTCATTAACATTTGAAGCAGAAACATATGTAGAGAATTTTTTAGATATCCTTTTTTTTAGTCAAGTGTTATTTAACATTACGAGTATTTTCGCACAACTAATGTTTGTCAGGGAAAAATTTTATTCCTATAATTTCATCCGAAAAATAACGAGACAAAACGCCAAAACCATGAAAACATGATTGATAACGCTTAAGTGTATCGCTCGAACGTTCCCCGACTCCTAACTCGACAATAGCGGAAGTGTGCAGATGAAGGGTTAAATCTGTTTTAAACTAATCTCGATATTAATATAGACAGATTTATTTTCTGCTTTACGAAAGAAACAGATTGATTTTGTGCGTTACGAAAAAAAATATATATATATACAGAATTTGTCTCTGAAATTTTGGTACATTGGTCATTTTTGTTCATAAGGGCGGGGTAAAGTCAATTCGGTAAAAAAAAAAGCATATTTTCGAGAATTTTTTTAGACGATACAGGTAATGCTGGCTTATTTAATTAATTTCCATATATAATAATACAACATCTGAACTATATTTTCCTAAATTTTCATTGCAAAATATTGATAAATAAGCCGTTGTCAAGAAATATCCGCAGGCGCCTCAAAAAAAAGTTGTTTTGCGGTATACGCTATATCACTCGTCACTGGATCATCCGAAACAAAAAAATCAAAATGCTTTCATTGAGTGAGATGTTTCTTGAAGTAACGCTGCCGAGTTTTTTTTTTACGATTATTTCATTTTCGGTAGCACTTGGAAGTCAAAAACGCGATGTTCGCTAAAAAAATCGGTAAATTTGTTATTGTAAAATAAGAAATAATTATTTAAAAAAAACTTAAAGGGAGAGAGGAGAGAAGGAATATCTCGGTGGAGGGAGAAAGAAAGGAAGAATTTGCTAAAAGGGGAAAGACCCCGGGCACTGGCACGGAATATTAAAAAAAAAATATTAAAAAAAAAACTTGACGGCGTTACCTGGTGATTTATGTGTAGAAATAGTGTACAAAATTTCAAAAGAATCGGTGCATTAGATTTTGAGTTACAGCGTACACCGACTTCAAAAATGACAAGTTTCAGAAAAACCCGTTAAAGTTTTGCACACTAAAAGCGCTTCAGGTAATCCCGCCTCGGCAGCTGCCGGGCAGGTATAGAAAATCGCTCATAACTCCGTTAATTTTGCTCCGATCGACTTGAAGCTTCGACACAATAGTCTTGAGATGTTATACATTAGTTGAAGAAAATTTTAAAAAAATGCAAAAAAAAGTTTAAAAACCTTACCCTGCCCTTGAATCCCGACTGAAAAAGGAGGCGTTTTACAGAGGTCATATACACTAAAACTCCTTCAACTGCCCGCTTTAGGGTGGATAGGAGAGAGAAATCGGGCAGTTAACCGTCTCCTACACGTCTGTCCGTGTGGCGGCGAAAGAGCTAGAGGGGGTGCAGTTAAACGGCGGGCAGTCGAGCCATTTCCAGTGGATTGGTGTCGCAATAGGGTTTTATCGATCCATGCACCGGAAGGTCATTTAGTTATGGGATGTCTGTTAGACTTGATTTTCCATACAGTCATTTGGAGGTGAAATATTCGCGAGAAATGAAAAAAATATTGCAACACAGATGATAGATGATAAAATAAAATCCAGTTTTTAAAGTGGGGAATATACAGACGAAAAAATCGTCTCCTTCGTCGAGTCTAATACGGAAGAAATTGCAGCTAGCAAAAGGCAAGATCTGCGCTATCACACCTATTAGGGGGACATATAATCAACAAAAATTGAGTATATAATAGAAAAGTAAATAGTTCATTTGCGAAATCGATCGAAATATAAATGAACTTATATTGTCCGTTCCTTATATACCGTAACTTTGAAAAAGAAAAAAAGATTACTTCGTGACTGCCGGGGTGTGACTTTTGCCAAAGAAAAAAAAAAAAAATTAGTATCCACTCGTTCAATCGTTGATGAAAAGAAAAGTACCGATGTATCAAGTATTATCCTCCACCAACGATTGAAATATGAAAAAAAAGAAGACTTACGATTACTGCAAATACGAAGATTTTGCTCCGCACTATGAATTATAGTTAGATATTGTCTCTTCGATATTATTAATTCCATCCATTTATTATACTCACATTTACTGTCTGTATTTCGCTTGTCTGAGGCTACTTGCATAGAATGCATAATACGGTTCCAGTGGAGAGCCCTCACCCCCCGCCGCCTCGCCCTTTCTCATTAAGTCGGGGCACCATTAGCATTAGGATTAATCATGTATGGCAGCTTTTAGCTACGATGTTAGTGTCGTCAAGGTGTATGCGTCTCACCCTGGCGTTTCGACATCTCATATCGGTTGTCCTCTATGATGTCAACCGTGTCCAACCTCGATGTGTTTATACGAGTTTACGAATCCGCCCATACAAAACGTTGCTTCTAAATTATATACGATGGTCTCATTGCAAACCCCCGTTCAATGCGTGAATACCTCTGGTTCTGTCATTGTCATCCGCAAATTTCGAATGGCACACGCCGAGAAGATATTTTGGGTTACGGTATGTCTGTGGATTTATCCGATCATTGACGCTGCACTCGAACTTAGACGGATGATATTCTTGGATCTTGAGGTGCACCATATAATAGTCCAGTGAAGTCAAATGAGTGCAATTAATTATTTTTGAATAGTCGCTAATATACACGGTTAGAAAAAAAAATGTTAAATTCAACATTATTTGCATGTCCCAGAAGGTCCACTATAAAATTCATGTTAATTCAACATACACTAGGACCTCGATTTAACGGCCAGTGGCGGGACCGGCTCCGCATCGCACCTTGTTAAATCGAGGTAGCGTATGCCCGCCCATGCTGTATCTGCGCATCGGCACTCCGTGCTACGGGCCTGATCGGGGAGACTTTAAGCGTCCCCCACCATCTCCCACCACGCGAAAAACCGATCGATAAATGCGACATGGTGGGGACTGTCTATTAAATCGAGGGCCATTAAATCGAGGTCCTAGTGTACATCATTAATGTTGAGTGTTGACTATGTTAATATGTTGAAAAAATTAACATTAAAACAACATTTCGTTTTCATCAGATAAACACATGTTATGATTATTTCAACATCATAATAACGTCTTAAAAACAATCAGATACGTTAAGAGGAGTGCAATCTAATGTCGATTCAACTAGTCGATTCCGTTGAAGCTACCGATTCGTTATATCAAGATCTACATTATTTGAGAGTTGTTTCAACAGTGAAATTCTGTATCAAAGAATATACGTAGCAGTTGAAGAGAATAAAATAAATGTCAATTGAACGATCAATGCCGTTAAATCTACAAACTCTTACTGTCAAGTTTCACTAAAATAAAATGTAATAATATCCCGAGTAGAAATTTCGTCCGGCTAAAATCCGGTCCATGTCAGGCTATTATTTATTAATTAGCAATAAGGAGTGATCTATGAACGAATTTAAAACTGTTATTCCATTATTATTTAAAACCCTGTAAATTTTGCAAAAAAAACATTTTGAATTTAGAGATTTTTTTTTACGAGTGTTTCCGGCTTCGTAGTCCGGACGTTTTTCCGTCGAAATTAATTTTGAGCCTACCTGAGATTTTAATTGAGACCTACCTAACGACCTACCTAACGACTGGCACGCTACCACTACGCTACTGATTCTTTATTAATTTTCTGTATTTAAATGACATACAAGTTCCAATGAAAAAGTGCTGTCTCAACGGGCTGGATATAATAGCGTGATATTCAGTAACAAGGTGATATACAGCAAAAAAATGTATTCCGTTGTTAATTAACAAATGGATTTGTTTAATAATAATTGATATTATGCTGTTTATTAATAATTATTATTATGTAATATGGCTGGATAGAATAGCGTGATATTCAGTATAAAGGTGGTATACAGTGAAAAAATGTATTCAATTGTTAATTAACAAATGGATTTGCTTAATAATAATTGTTATTATGTAATAATGATAATAATAATTGTTAATTAACAAATGGATAACACAAGAACTAGAAGCATTGAAATTATAATATTCATGTAATTAATTTACTTAGTGGACCTTAGCTAACAATTACGCCCTCCTTAAAATAACGCATCACAAACGTTCCTTGAAACTTAATTTGATAGTTGTATTACAACTAAAATTCCGTCTTACGTACTCACTCGTACATTGTGTCGAATCAATTAAATAACGGTAATAACATTTATCTTGTGTATTCTTGTGTAGATATCTGAATAAAACACAGTTTTTCGTGTTAAATTGACTAAAGAGGCATCGTCAGAGTATATTTAACGCGATCATGATATCAGAACAACACATTAAAAACGTTCCTTACAACTAAATTTATTAGTTGTTTTGCAACTACAATTTTGTGTTGTGTACTAACTCATGCATTGTGTCGTATCGATTGAATAACACAAAATTAACTATTTCGTTGTGTTGAAAATTTTTGACTGTACTTTTGTGTAGAAAATACGAACATTTATGTTGATTACAGCATTGACATTTTTTAACGAGTTGACATAAACATGAAATGTTGAAACCACTTTAAAAAAGTGTTAGTTTTGACACAAATAATTTAACATGTGAAAATTTTAACATTTACACGAATTATTTCCAACAGTGTACGAACGTTCATGTATTAATTGACACTTATATGTAAAAGATTGATGACTACAGCTACTTGTGTGAGTACGGAAAAAAAATAGTTCCAAGTAAAATACTTTTCATTCGTTTAAACAATCTCTGTCTTGATAAATAAATGGAATATTTCAATTTAAAAAAAAGCGAAAGGGATTCGTACGTGCTACGCGAAATAACCGAAAAAGCGGCTGAAAAATCAGAAACCTTGAATAATTTATAGAATCTCATTTGTTTAAACATTCATCCCAAGTATTGTTTCAACAAAGAAAACAAATTTATTCTCAATTGAAATGAAAGGCATGGAAAATATAAGAAAAAAAAAACCAAGGAATACAACTGAAAAATTTCACATAAAAAATGCAATTTAATTTGTTTGGACAATCGACGCAACGAAAAATTTATTGTAAATTACAATGACACCCGGCGTTCATTTGTACAATTTGAAAAGAACGAGATTCATTCTGATAAAACCGATTAGAAACGCGAAATTTGGTTCCGATGAGCGCGACTTTCAAATGCTCCTGCTGCCATTTTCTTGATTTTTTTAAAAATGCGGCAGTGGTTTTGCTTACACAGAAATTCATGATCTTTCAGATAACGTTTGGATTTTTACAAAGTTCGATGATACTAAAAAATCGGATTCGAGAAATCATCTCCCTGCTGCCATTATTGATAAGCATCATCACGGGGCCTGGCAGCACTGCCTTTTTTATAGCCCTATACCCCTACCCTGTTTCAAGCTCAAGGAACAATCAGAATCATCAAGTTTTATGATACCAGATATTTAAAAAAATAATAAAAATTAAAAAATTTTTTTTTTTAAAGAGAGTGAAAGACACGTGGCAGCAGTGTCATTTTGTATTCCCCTCATCAATGAGGTAACGAATTATATGTATAACCTTGAAAAGTTTTATCACACTAGACCTAGTGTCACCGCTGCTCAAGGCCGTGCCACGCTCAAACGCAAACTCGTGCGCAAGCGCAATCGCAGAAAAGTATCCACACTTGTACCAGCGCATCTAGGCCATAGTTTTGTTTTGATCGAGATTCATTTGTCAAGTTGCATAAATAAATCTTACGAATTTGATCAAGTTGAAGTTCTCATTGGATTAATTATTATTAATTGATGCATATATGTCATACAATAAACAATCTCATGTTATATTTTCATAATTCTTAACGATAAACATACTCTCAATACATATTCTTTATAAAATATCAAGATCAAAAAACTGATAGTATTTTTGTACTCGAGCTTGTTCTAAAATATTCGGACAAGTGCGCGAATAAACGAAATCAGATTGTACTTTTATAACTCCGTCTCATCGTGTCTTGAAATGAGTTGCATTATTTTCCCCTTTATCAATGCTCTCTATACCGTGGTGAAAATCGCTATAGTTCCATTACAAAAGATTCAGCAAATAATTGGTCTGCTTGCTGAGGTTCAAAACGTTTCGTTTTCTTCATTTCTGACAATGATAACAGGGCGCTAATCAACCCTGCACTGACATTCTCATTACGCGCAGTCTTTGATTTTTCGGCTCAGTACTTTTGGCTTTGACGCGCCGGGTCAATATCATTATTTACAGTCACTTGCATTGCATTTGAAAGATGTCTGTATATTTTTTTGTTGTAATGAAATGAACTCGTTTTATTTTATCGTTTATTCGGAAATGAGAGTTATAAATAAAATTTAAAAATCACGTTGAAATGTACATGCATCGAATTCAACAAATATACAAAAAGTATAACCATTATAAATTTTACGAAGGCTTGAACAATGATGGCGATATTTTCAGGTAACATGGTCGAATTTCACGTACACGAGGTCAAATTTATATGCGTACGTACGCTCGTTACTATATATTTATAGCTATATCGCAGCTAAATGTAAGAAAAGAAATACGAAGAGACAAATAACGTAAAACAAAGAGAAATGGCAATATCGGTGATAATCACGAAGTAATTCGGCTCGACTCATTAATTCAATAATTTACCCAATAATAGTAGACGGGATATACGCGACAGATAAACTTCCTTTTTAATGTTAAATACCTTATCTCTTGACATGGAGATCGATGAAATCCAACGCTCAGGTGGATATTGGAAGTTGTGGTCATGATGATGATAAGCCCATAGCGGAGCGTGTCCCGAATAGGGAAAAAGTCGTGCTGATAAGATGTCGATAAGTGAGCCAAGCCGAGAGAAAGAGACGAGACGCGTCCGTCTCGTTCGCCGTGCCAATTTCTTCTAATTTTCATACAGGAGAGAATATGGCTAGTCGCGACCAAATTCCGACGCTCGACAAATTTCGTTAATACTCGGATTTCCGAAATTACCATCTCTCTTCTATATACATGTACATGGCGGGATTAACCGTTGTCAGTCAAATTACTCATTACACATTATTTAGGTAAAGTTCTTCCTCAAGAGACGGACCGACTGAACTCGGTGGGCTGAAGGATTCTTTTCTATTACCGCTCAAGATGGTACGGAATCATAAACGTGTGATCCAGTTGCATCTACTGACTCCGTGGGTGATGGAGACGGATCAGCAGCAGGAGTAAGCAAAGGTGGAGCAACGCGCATTGATGGTCTTACTGTTAGAATAATATCTATACATTTCATCTATATATATCATTCATATTTAACAATTAATAATTATGGTCTTAAATTATTAAGTATGATATGTTAATCGTAGTCACCACTTCTCTCAGACTCTCAGACATTATCTTAGGCTTTTTTCAAACATCATATACATAGTGGATACAGGGTTTAATCTGCATTTATTGCTACAAAAATAAGATCCATTCTTTAATTTTTATCCTATTCAAATAATTCCCGCCACATGTTCAGTGTTACGCTTCACTCGCGTCGGTAACGCAGAGTTCGCGGTTTGCGCTAATCAAATTTGTCCGCTGAAATGTTTCGTTTTTATTCGCACAGAGGAGTGAGTTCTTTTTGGGATTTAAAGAATTAGAATTCACCTTGTGAATAAGTATCGTCGTGTAAAGAAATGAACAACAAGTTTATGTTGCACCAATTATTACAAAAGCATTCAATACTTCATGAGTTAGAAAAAATACTTTATGATTTTTTAAGAGAGACGTTGGTCGTTCGAGCTCGGTAAAATCTCTGCCTTTTTCTCGTTTGAGGGAAGTCAGTGGCACCAAAGATTCCGCGGAGGTCCAGCGCACGCTCTCTTCGATCTTTTTCTATCGACCAATCCCGATCTTGATCGCAAGGCTGCAAGTCCCCCACCCCTTTCAATCGACGAGAACAAGGAACACGCGTTGCTCTCACTGATCTCTACTATAGTATAGTAGAGATAAGTGGTTGCTCTCAGTCGAGACAGTCGAGATCATACATCTTCTGAGCAATAAAGTCGACGAATTTATGAGTTCTCTGTTCCCCCGAATCGACCAATGTAAATACTTGCAACCCAAAACCGTTTACAAAATCTCGATGAAGTCGATATTTGTGGAAAGCTTATCGTTATGAATGTTATTTTAGCTAGAGCGACTAAGAACAATGGGGTTCTATTCATCAAGCTCGAATGTTGCAGCTGCACGTGCGACTTAAAGTATTTACGTTCAAAAGATTTATTTCTTAACGTAAAGTAAGTACCAAAATATCCTTGGTATGTATCGTTCTTATGTATATATTCTCAATTTATTTGTCACTAGGTATACGTAAATCATCTCAATTCTCTAAGTTTTCTTAAAATACTATGTTAATTTTATCATGCAATGAATTTGTAATTAATTTTATCATTAACGTTTGAAATTGCCACGCTTTTGCGAATTCCCGAATCCTGCCCTCTATAGGCGATTTCAGGTGGATCCGTTACAACAGTGTGACAGTCGTGCTCTCTTCAGGTGGTTTTCGGCATTCGTTATACGAAGGAAAGAAAATACAAGCGCTTCAGATCGATCTCCCTACTAATCTTTGGTCGGTATAAGTTGACTTCGGATCGTTACAAGTTTGCATTGTTTGCAACATACCGCGCCACCTATCGTGGTTCAAGTATCAACACACGTTGTCTGGGGCCCGGTTCCATAATCGTGGTTCAATTTTTTTTACTTTTACCTAGTTTTAGCACAGGGGTTATAGCACTTGCGAAGGATCATTCCCGACATCAAAAAAACAAAAATTGTGAATTTTGACGTGTCCCTTGATGGGATCGGTAATTGACATTCGATCTGGTTGATTTTTTTTTTTCAACAAAAAAAAAAATGTTACTATCGCGGGGTGCTCGTTTGTTCAAGAACATCGCTACCAGGGTAGTTGCCAAAAAAACCATACATCAAGTCGTACCGTCGCGTTCGTCACACGGGTAAGTACAATTTTTATCTTTTCAGGTTATGCAACGACTTTTGTAGTTTTTTAAATTCTTTTTCTTTGATTTTTCTTCTTTTCTCAGGTTAGAATGTTCGTTTTTTTTTTTTAATTTTTTTTTCATATACGCACATCGATCCTTTATCGTATCTCTCAGTATGTCTTTTCGCGTATTCTAATCGATCCGTGAAAATTCCGTGAGAATATCGTCGGTTTCTCGGTTTGATAATTTTTCAGATTCGCCTATCGTGATGTTCCCACACCACCCAAGAGCGAAATAATTTTCGCCGAGCTGCTCGGCGGATTTATGTGGTGGTGGATTCTCTGGCACATGTATCACGATTTCGGTCATGTTGTCGTAAGTAACGCCCACGAATAAAATTTTCATTACGCGCGACAAAGCTGGGCGAAATTCGTATTTTGTAATTTCTGACCGAAGGGCGAGTTCGATTATCCGGATCCGTTAAAGTGGACCGACGAAGAGCTGGGCATTCCACCCGAAGATTGATTTAATCTTAGTTGTTGATCGATGATTGTAAAAAAAAAAAAAAAAAAAAAAAAAAAAAAAAAAAAAAAAAAAAAAAAAAGAGAAAGATCGTAGATAATGTTTTCCCATAATCAGGATCATCGATGCGCCCAATCTATTGTAAATTACCTCTGACCGCATTAAACTGATTCTGCTCTACTCCTTATTTGAATAATGGATTAAAAAAAAAAAAAAAGAAATTTTCATCCGACATGAAAATTCAAGTCCAAATTTGAGTATACGCTTGATTTGACTCTGACGGAGTTTTCGGAGATCGTTGAACTTGGATTTTGAGACAAACTTAGGATATAAACCAAAGCGTTGACTGGATTTTGGGTTTGAATTATCGTACTTCGGCGCAGACCCGAAACCGAGACTTTGGATTATACAGGAGCGGAAATTTCTGAAAGTTGATCGGCAACGATTCTCGCTATCCTGACGGCGGCGCCGTGTTCAATAATCGCAGATTACTATCGCACGATCGAGGTTTGGGTTCGTCCTTTGTTTTAGCATTCAGAGTAGAAAAATCTGTACTCTTCTTACCGCTGCCGCTATTGGGAATTTATTTTAAAGAAACAACATGTCCGGTATTCCGTCTTTGCTTACTTTGCTTCCGCGGTAGACATTATTTATGTGTTTACGTCGTACTACGTATTAGGGTGTTTCACATTTGAAAAAATTTTCGATTTTTTTACGGGCAGACGCAAAAAATGCTTGCTCCTGGTATAAAAAGAAGCCTCCAAAGGAGCGAGCACTGTAGCACTGGTTTTAGGGTCTCCGAAAACGATTTTTCGAAAAAAAAAAAAAAGTGAAAAATCGATTTTAGCACCCCTTTAATATGTACTGTTTCTTTTATGTTTTACAAACAATGAATTATGACCAAAAAGGAACATCCAAAGTGCATTATAGAGAAATGCTGACATGGAATTTCCAAAACCAGTGTTGGTGTAAGGTGTTAGGCGCACGGTTGGTCCAATTCAACCTTTCGAAGTCTCGCCCTGTTCGTGCAGCGCTTCCGCATCTTTTGAACGTGGGGATTTGAAAAAAAAAAAAAATTATGTGAAAAGTTACAGTCAATTATACGGAATTTTCCAAATTTGAGGCACTGTTTTGGAAAAAACTTGGTAAAAAAAAATAAAAAAATTCCCTCCATCGCATAATGAGGATTTTGATTCCATACAAAATGAATTGTACTGTCGGTGCTCCCAAAACCTTACGACACAGCGCCAAAAATTTAGTTTTAAGAAAAACTAATTTGATATTTTTTACCAAACAGTTGAAATTTTTTATTGGAAAACCTTAAATATCTGTTTAACTGTTGGGTAAAAAATATCAAATTAGTTTTTCTTGACACTATATTTTTGGCGCTGTGTCGTAAGATTTTGGGAGCACCGATAGTACAATTCATTTTGTTTGGAATCAAAATCATCATTATGTGATGAAGGGAATTTTTTCCTTTTTTTTTACCAAGTTATTTCCAAAATAGTGCCTCAAATTTCGAAAATTTCGTATAATTGAGTGTAACTTTTCACATAATTATTTTTTTTTCAAATCCCCAGGTTCAAAAGATGTGGAAGCGCTGCCCGAACAGGGCGAGACTTCGAAAGGTTGAATTGGACCAACCGTGCGCCTAACACCTTACGACACTGGTTTTGGAAATTCCATGTCAGCATTTCTCTATAATGCGCTTTAGATGTTCCTCTTTGGTCATATCTTTTTTTGTCATAATTCATTGTTTGTAAAACATAAAAGAAACAGTACATATTGAAGGGGTGCTAATATCGATTTTTCAATTATTTTTTTTAGAAAAATCGTTTTCGGATACCCTAAAACTAGTGCTACAGTGCTCACTCTTTTGTAGGCTTCTTTTTAGACCAGAAGCAAGCATTTTTTTGCGTCTGCCCGTAAAAAAATTGAAAATTTTTAAAATGTGAAACACCCTAATACGTATACATAGAAAGTCGGCAACTATCGGAGCATGTAAATTTTTCGTATGAAAAGTTTGTCTATTTGGATTTTTATCTAAATCCATGAAAGAATTGCGAAAAACTATATTTTAATTCTAGTATTTTCTCATAGCTTGCTTATTTGGATAATATGGGGATGCGAATAATACCGGTATTGAGCGTATAGAATGATACGAAAATGTACAAAAGTTATCGAATTCCAATATTTTTATGTAGATTTCCGTAGGTCATTACTTTAATTGATGCTGAAGTTTTTAATTTCTGAGAATTTTTCCAAATCGTTCCTCATAGTGTTCGCTTAATGCGCGAAATCAAGTGGCGCCGATTGCGGCAAATTCTGGCGAACTTTGCATGTAAACAAGCATCAGATTTTTATATAATAAATATCATTGAGATACTGCTGAACTTCAAAATAGTTTTAAATGGAAAGAATTTTTTTTTCTAAAGTGATATGACCAAATAGATCAACCGTGTGTCAATCGTTTATTTTAATTTCATTTTTTTTTGGAGAAAAAAAAATTGAATTGTTTCTGCTAGGGCTTTGAGTTTGTTGTGGATCAAAATGGTCGATGGTTCTTGAGATAGAGATTCAGTTATTTGAGACATATGAGTCAGAATTTAACGGTTGTTTCTTTAATTTTGAAAATACATCGAGAATGATTATGAATGAAAAGAAACAAAAAGTCGTTTCAGTCACTGACAAATGCAAGTAATTGCATTTGTCAGATTTTGAGATGAGTCCACTTTAGAGACTTTTTATCGCCATCGCTACGAATAAACTTTTTCTTGAGGGAAAAGCTTGCGTGCATTAACTTCCCGATTTCAATATAAATATATAAATATTTTACAGAAATAGATTATACAGTACTCGAAATTTCCAAAAAACCAATTTTTCCTCCATTCATTTCTTTTTTTAATGTAACAAGCTATTACCATATATGTATAACCCTATTAGCAGAGTTCGCGAGATTTTGCCACTGTGTAGCGCTGACTGTCAATCTCGGCTCGGAAGCAAACTGACGCACGCAGGTAATATTTTTATTTCTCCCCTACTTATTTCGTAGGCATTTTTCCGGTGACCTTTCGATTGGACGTAAACTGAGACTTAAAAGTTTGAATTATACCGAAGCTCGAAATTCCATGTGAACATAAATTATTGCGATACGGAAGTTCGAATTTGAATCTAAATTATAGTTCTTATACACTGACGAGTGTTATTTTGGGGTCTTAAACAGCGAGAGTTTAACAATTTTAGTGCAAATATAATCACATATATACAATTTAAAAACATATTTATGCATTCATGTATTGCTCGACTGATAAATGCCTGTTTCGTAACCATAAGTGTGAAAATCAATCGACCGCGATCATAAGCGCGGGAAACAAAGAGAAAAAAAGTCAACGATATGGCGGGTATTATCATTATAAAAGTGAATTGTAACTATTTCACTGTGACATAAGGATGTTACGACCCAGGGGCTTGCTGCCACCAAGGTTTGCTCGTTGGTCGGTCTTTTCGAGACCGAGAGTTGTAGGGGATCGTTGCTGTGGAAAGCTATTGAAATAGCTCTTTGGCGCGGGAATGTTCAAATGAATCAAATAAAAGTTAGAGACACACAAACTATTTTAATAGAATAAAGGAATTTGAAATTGATATTACAAGAAGTTAGACTTATTATTAGATTAATAATAGGAATATACGCGAACAAAAAGGCAAAGTGCAAAGATGGATCTCGAATTCCGCGGACGGTTTTGTGGAACCATGCGAACCCGTTGGAAGTCAAGATTATTCTCTCTCTGCCGATGACTACTGAGTAAAACTTATTTTCTAAAAATCGTAGGACTTGGACTCGATGAGCCCGACGGTGGGAGTATATATTTTCTCCCTTGCACTCGCGCTTTCTCTCTCTGCTCACGCACACGGCACATGCACTCACATACATACAGCCCCCTCCCTCGCAGGGGATGAAGCGGGCCACGCACTCGATGAGACCACCAAGACTCTCTCTCTCTCTCTCTCTCTCTCTCTCTCTCTCTCTCTCTCTCTCTCTCTCTCTCTCTCTCTCTCTCTCTCTCTCTCTCTTCTACGCTTACACTCTTTCACTCTAGGCCTAGCTGCCCTCGCTCTCCTCTCTCCCTCTCTCTCTCCTTTTTATTAGAAGCTATGTGCAACGCTTATATACTTTGCCCTGTTCAAGGATTTGGTGACGAAAGACAGAAGGCCCTTCTCCACGGCTATTCGCAAAGCGGGCTCGACAAAAAAAAGGGTCCAAGAATGCTTGGACCTCTAACTCGTAAAACCCGATATTTGAGTGTTTATTAGGTGGGTGAAAAACTAAACTGGAGTCCGAGAAATTGAAGAAAAGTCACGTAGGCCTTACATGATGTTGAGAACAAAGCCCGTCTTTTTACAATCGCACATGTGGCCAGCAGTCGTTTGCCGTAAAACTCAAGTTAAGGGTAGTGCCTTGTTACTTCAAATGTTTGACAAAAAAAAAGGGATCTCGAGAGAAAGTTTTTAAAGTGGTAGAGGAAAGAAGAGAAAAGAAAAAGGAAGCGAGCAGCAGACCCTTACAATTTATATATTTATATGTATATTCTTAAAACATTTCTTATGCTATTCTTATATTAAAGTATTAAACGAATCGAATATCTATCTTATATCCTATGGAGCAGATGCATTTTGAGAACGATCGAATTTAAGTTTGAATTTACCCCGCGAATCCGTGGTATAAGAGCAGTGTTTAAAAGCGCGGTCGCGCGCGAATGGTAGACACGCGATACGAGGTATTCTATATTCACGGCGCGTTGTCGTAATATGCGTCCGATCGTCACACCTCCTCCCTTATAAAAAAAAGACGTTTATAACCTAAAAGAAACGGCTTTTTCGAAGCTTATCATGGTCAATTTCGTTATATCTGTGAATCTATTCGTTATCAGTTTCTTCCGATGTATTTCGGTTGACTGGAAGAGTAAAGAGTTTCAACTTGTTCAGGTGCACGATTTTTGTTCTATCTGATGGTTGGCCTGCCTTAATTTTCCTGCTTGAATGTAACCCGCCTTTTCCAACTCTTTATTACTCGATGTTGTCAACAAACAATCTGCGGAGATGAAATTAATTTTATGGCCCGTGCCCAAAGTTAGAGTGTCTTTTACTGTTATTATACATGAGTCTTCGATAATGTAGACGCTACCAATTGATGAAGGATTGCCAATTTCAACTACTTTTTCGCTATCGAACTTTTCATTTATTACGTTTGCGATCTGACATCCCAGTCCGAGTTTTCCATTTAAGTTTAAGGTATCCTCCGACTGACCATTGCCGGTCCCGTCTTTCAAGGTACCCTCGCCGGCACTTTCCCCCCTCTCCCCACTCAGGGTATGCGATGGGTTTAAAGCCATGGCACGCTGTTCTTGGGGTCCCTGATTTTGTAGCTCACGGTCACTGGGTGCGCCTGGTGACCCGATATTCCTATCGTCACCAGGTTTACACGCTTCGAGGATTCCCCCTCCACGCGGGCTTCTGGCCTTACCTCTCTGTGCCACCGTCGCTTTCATTTCCCTATTTACTCCGGGGTTTCGGTGCCTCATCCCCTCGGCCGATACTGCGAGCTTTCTCTCGAGCAAGGGCGATAACGGGGTCCCTAATGTACTCCTCCGGCAGCTAAGCGTCTTGTGTAATACTCGAGGCCGCTGATAACCAGCAGGAGTTTCGTTATTGCCTTCTGACTCCGAGGCCGTTTCCCATGCCTCATCTTCCGAGTCTTTCCCGAGGCTTTCATTTTCATTTTGCAACTCCAAGGATGTCAGAAATACGTTTGCAATCATTTCTTCTATGATATCATTCCGATCTATTTCATTGTTCTCGCTCTCATCCTCCTCCTCCTCTAGAGTGTCTTTAGTAAAGTCTCTGTTCAAGTCTGATGCCGGTTGAGCCGATTGTAGGGCATGCATGCCCAGAATCTGCTCAGTCTGCATCATTTCTGTCGTCTGTTCGTCATTTAGATTCGGAGGATTTCGAGACAAAGCATCCGCATTGGAATTGGCAGTCCCCCTTTTATATATTATCTCGTAATCATATTCACTCAGTTTTATTCTCCAGCGAGCGAGGCGAGATACGGGATCCTTTAAGCTATTCAACCAGATCAAGGGTCTATGGTCAGTAACGAACGTGAATTTATGACCGTACAGGTAGGGTCGAAAGTGTTTGACCGCGAACACAATGGCTAATAATTCCTTTTCTGTAGTCGAGTAGTTTGTTTCGGCTTTATTTAAACGAATTCCCGTTCTTTATCGTGTTTTCTCTTTAAATAGCATTCCCGTTCTGAATGATTCTTGCGACTACAATATTTACAATGCATTGCTCCGTCCCCTTTCAAAATTGATTTCCCCTTACGGAATTCAGGGCAGTCGCGTTTTATGTGGCCATAGCCGTTACAGTTATAACATTGCTTAGCGGTATAGGACCTCTCACGTGATGCGCCTGGCATCACCGAGTCGCTTCTCAGGTGAGCCACCTGTCCCGTTCCAATTATCTTAATTTTGTTCGCAGACGAGGACCCAGAAGAAGCGGAATTCGCATGGCCTGTTAAGTGAACATTTTGCCAACATTTTGATTCAACGTCAGCCCGAGATGCTAAATCAATTGCGTGGTCAAGGTCTCGTGGTTCTTTACCCGCAAGAAAAGATAATGTCTGCATATCAAGCCCCCTTATGAAATGTTTTACTGCAGTTTGTTTCATACCCGCGACCATGCTTTTCCCTACCTCTCCAGGGTGCTCGCGCTGCAAACAGATTTCTATATCGGACAAAATATCACAAATTCGCGAACCGTAATCTGGGATTTTTTCATCCTTTTTGCGTTTGATATTCGTTAAATTTTGGAGTAATTGGCTCGAATCATTTGTTTGAGTTGATCTCTGTAATTGATTTAATAATGCATCAAGTGTCTCGAAACTTTTTCCCCATACATATTTACGGGCGTTCTTTGTTACTTTTGTCCGAATAAGAAGGATTAGATATTTTATCTCGTGCGTTTCTACGGACTCCGCAGCGGCCTTACAATGCTCAATAAACATTGAGACCGGCATATTCTGGCCGTCATACTCGGGTATAATTGAGGACGCTAATTTAAAACCCGGGCTCGTTCCATTGCTGAGGACGGAGGGCTCGCTGCCAGTTATTGAACGCGTCCCGGTGTGGTCGTTTCGATTTGTGAGATCGCTACTTACACCACTGCTAGTGTTACTATTTCCCGAGACGGAAGAGTTTATGACGGTGTTATTTAAATCTGGCTGAAGGCCCGCGTCGGCATGAGGCACCCTCAGTCCCCGGGGAGAACGACCCCGTCGTCCGACAGTAGCCGTAGCCCTCCCGCGTGGCATTATGTATTATATTCTTATTTTATATTTAGCAATGAATATAGGTATTTTCGAGAAAAGACGATAAGATGAGAAATTTACTCGCGCGTTGAGGAAGGATTTTTTTTTTATCTTGGACCTCTCTCAACCCTAGAACTGTCCCGGCATTTACCCAAGGCCCACAGGAAAAACCAAGACTCGAAAAACTGTGGAGGGACAGTGTACAATCTAAATTATGCAGCGTATATATATATATATATATTCGTACTCACGACCTTTTGTGGCTACTGTCGGTGCTTCCTGAAAATGAAGATATTAACGGCGTTCTTTTATACGCACGCCTTGTTTAACAAGTCACTAAAAGTCACAAAACTTGAACTACTAGTTTCCAAGATGATCCAAGGATCCGTCGTTACCCTCCCAAGGGTGACGTTGGCCGCTCTCTTGTCCCTTCAGCTCTTGCGTTCCCTCGTCGTCAACACCGTGATGTCCTCGGATCCCACGTCGTCAACACCGTATGATGTCCTCGGATCCCACGTCGTCAACACCGTATGATGTCCTCGGATCCCACGTCGTCAACACCGTATGATGTCCTCGGATCCCACGTCGTCAACACCGTATGATGTCCTCGGATCCCGCGTCGTCAACACCGTATGATGTCTTTGGACCTCTCGATCGATGATGGTAGCAATCGTTCACGATACCTCAGTTTTCCGATCGAGAAAAACAACCACCCCGCGCGGTTCAACTGAGCTACGTTATCCACCCAGCTGAGCTCCGGCGGAAGAAGAATCACCACTCAAGGGAGTGAATTCGGCCCCTTGTTGACATTTGTTTGACAGTGGCTTGACAGTGTCCTTGGTCTCCGCGTTCTGTCACACAGTACACCTTTCTCGGTGTATAATAAGTGCTGTCGAAGCACTCGATGTTCGTAGTAGTTCCAGTTACACTCAAGTCACTTTGCACGGTCGCACAGTTTATTATATAATCACTATATCAGTTTATTATTGTTTTTATTATTATTACCATTATTATTATTATTATTATTATTATTATTGTTTTTGCACCAGTCCGAAAGGTTAAATAGCAACGAATTTAACAAAGGAAAAAAAAAGGAAAAATTTTAAATGTCTTCTCGGCGCCAAAGCACAACGCATCCCACCGCTGTCACCAGTTTTGTTACGACCCAGGGGCTTGCTGCCACCAAGGTTTGCTCGTTGGTCGGTCTTTTCGAGACCGAGAGTTGTAGGGGATCGTTGCTGTGGAAAGCTATTGAAATAGCTCTTTGGCGCGGGAATGTTCAAATGAATCAAATAAAAGTTAGAGACACACAAACTATTTTAATAGAATAAAGGAATTTGAAATTGATATTACAAGAAGTTAGACTTATTATTAGATTAATAATAGGAATATACGCGAACAAAAAGGCAAAGTGCAAAGATGGATCTCGAATTCCGCGGACGGTTTTGTGGAACCATGCGAACCCGTTGGAAGTCAAGATTATTCTCTCTCTGCCGATGACTACTGAGTAAAACTTATTTTCTAAAAATCGTAGGACTTGGACTCGATGAGCCCGACGGTGGGAGTATATATTTTCTCCCTTGCACTCGCGCTTTCTCTCTCTGCTCACGCACACGGCACATGCACTCACATACATACAGCCCCCTCCCTCGCAGGGGATGAAGCGGGCCACGCACTCGATGAGACCACCAAGACTCTCTCTCTCTCTCTCTCTCTCTCTCTCTCTCTCTCTCTCTCTCTCTCTCTCTCTCTTCTACGCTTACACTCTTTCACTCTAGGCCTAGCTGCCCTCGCTCTCCTCTCTCCCTCTCTCTCTCCTTTTTATTAGAAGCTATGTGCAACGCTTATATACTTTGCCCTGTTCAAGGATTTGGTGACGAAAGACAGAAGGCCCTTCTCCACGGCTATTCGCAAAGCGGGCTCGACAAAAAAAAGGGTCCAAGAATGCTTGGACCTCTAACTCGTAAAACCCGATATTTGAGTGTTTATTAGGTGGGTGAAAAACTAAACTGGAGTCCGAGAAATTGAAGAAAAGTCACGTAGGCCTTACATGATGTTGAGAACAAAGCCCGTCTTTTTACAATCGCACATGTGGCCAGCAGTCGTTTGCCGTAAAACTCAAGTTAAGGGTAGTGCCTTGTTACTTCAAATGTTTGACAAAAAAAAAGGGATCTCGAGAGAAAGTTTTTAAAGTGGTAGAGGAAAGAAGAGAAAAGAAAAAGGAAGCGAGCAGCAGACCCTTACAATTTATATATTTATATGTATATTCTTAAAACATTTCTTATGCTATTCTTATATTAAAGTATTAAACGAATCGAATATCTATCTTATATCCTATGGAGCAGATGCATTTTGAGAACGATCGAATTTAAGTTTGAATTTACCCCGCGAATCCGTGGTATAAGAGCAGTGTTTAAAAGCGCGGTCGCGCGCGAATGGTAGACACGCGATACGAGGTATTCTATATTCACGGCGCGTTGTCGTAATATGCGTCCGATCGTCACAAGGATAGGGAGCTGGCGCCACACAGGGGCCGGCGTAGAGGGAGACAAGACGAGCAAGAGCGGACGAAACGTCGTGTATTTTACAGGCAAGAATATACAGTAAAACCTCACATAGATCGCACAATGCGCAGATAATATATTCAACATGAAGTAGCAATCGCGAAAGACTCATTCTCACAGAGATGAGCCTGGAGTATCAATGAAAAAAAATAATTTTACAATTTCCTATGCACAAAAAGAATCAGCCTCCGCCCCTCTCTAATACAAATACATCGATGTGTTCATCCCTGTGGTACTATGAACGTCCCTATACAATCTATTCCTTCGCCTAGATTCGTGCACGCAAGCGAAAATTAGGGATATTACAATGTTAGCGATCACGGTGGTGAATTTTTGGTACTATATGCTGCCTGTTCGTGAAAGTGTAATTAAAAATATACTGTCTTTAACTATAACAGACTTTCAAGTATTCTATAAAATCATCGAATTGTTTCTATAGCCTCACAGTTTCTTAATCACATTTCTCTAAAATAAAATTTGTATTCACCGAAACAAGTTGTCATTTGCAGAATCTTTAAAAAATTTACAATATCTCGCCCATCCATGGAATTGCGTATACTAAGAGCGTGTTCGGAAATTGGCTGACAGTACTGTCAGTACTAGAAAATCTATAGTGCAAGTCACGTATACTGTACATTTTCTAGTACTGACAGTACTGTCAGCCAATTTCCGAACCTGGCCTAAAACGCCATGTGACATTAGTACAAATTCTGGCCACAAGCGACGCCACTTGACGACGCGCGCTCCAATATATCTAGGAATGTGAAAATAAAGCTAGGTGACGGTTCACTGTATACAGGTACAGTCTGATCAGTGAATAATTTCTCCCCTTTTATCAGTTCGCTGTTCGCTTATGCGCGCGCGCACACACACGCTCGCTCGGGAGTTTCTCACTGTGGATATCGTATATATATATATATATATATATATATCCCAGAGTCGAGTTCTATATTCTATAGTTATCGCAGCGCGACGGCACCAAGCGAGCGCACCGTCACCGTAGAGCAGCGGAGCAGCGTTCAGCTTTCAGTGTTAGATGGAGTTCCCTCTCGTCCGGTGTGGGACTCGATCGCACGCGCACACACATGCTCCTGGATAACATGATCCGTAAAACGGTTCAAAGTTGTCCGGAAACATTTTTGTGTTCAAAGAAAAATACAACAACAAAAATTGAATAAATCGTCATAAAATGTGAGCGGAATCTAATAATGGGCATTACATGCACTCATCACGACGAATTATGAAAAAAATTGCAGCCCGGCGTACGGAAAAAAAAAAGCAAAGCCGGTCGGGTCAGAGTCACTTGGAATTTGCATACACACACACACATATATATATATACACACGAAAATATACGCGAATGAATGATCGAAAATAAATAATACAAAGAATAAAATCAGTGAGCACCGTATATGAAAGTGACTTGTATAGACATATACAGAGTTATAAAAGTTGTGTGAAATGATGAAAAGTGATGCGGCCAGTTCGAATACGACAAAATGAGTTTGCGATGCTTACTGAACGAAAAATAACACGTTAACGGTGATCTGCTCTCTCTCTCTCTCTCTCTCTCTGTCTGCTGAGAACGCGAAAACATTCGAGTTTGCTTTTGTACATCGTGACGTAGAGAAATGTGAGACGGGAACGGAGAAAAGATCGCGCTCGCGCGTGTTGCGTGTACATATAAATATACATATATATATATAGGTGTGTGTGTGTGTTATATACATGTATGGTTGTGATATGTACGACTACGTAACTCGAACGGGAATAAGACGACGGAAAAATGATTTTAACACGAGTCGTCTTTCGATGTGTTGTTGCGATAATGATAAATGGGTCGTCCTGAAGTTTGTGTGTGTACTGTGACGCGTATAAACATACATGTATATATATATGAATATACAACACACCGGGCGAGTTTCCTTCATCATAAGGTATAACAATTTCGTCTATTCGTTTCTGCATGTGTGTCAGTAGGTAAGAATTTGTGTGAATTTTTTCGAGGATAGTTCTTTCGCGCAAGAAGTGGGTGGGGGAAGTAAAGGAGTGTGTTTACGTATTATTTTACGATATTTGGCCGTTACGCGGCGCGCGATGTGCGAGAGAAAACGGCAACGGCTGGCTGCTGCCGGTGCTGCCGGTGCCCGGTGTACCTGAGTTCGTTTTTCAGTTCTTTATTGTTTTATCTCCATGTATATAATAATAATTATTATTATTATTGTTTTTATTATTATCATTCGTCCTTATATAGTAAGAATAATAAGAAACTAAAATGTACGTATATGGGGCCTCCGTGAGGCCGAATCGAAAAGTCCTTAACCACTTCTACAATTTTAAGAACTCTTTTTTTTGTTTTTGTTTTTTTTTTTTTTTTTTCAAAAATTGGTTCGATCGTTATCGACTGAAGCGTTGAATTAGAGATGTACGTGAGGTTTTGGCGTTACATAACTTTCCAGTTGCGAATATCGTATTTAAAGGCTAACTAAAATGTTTTCAGTGTCCATCGAGGCTATTAAGAAATCTTCTTATATGCAGCAGAGTAAAAAATATCGCATGGAGATTACATTTTTTTAAAAAAATTTATAGATATTTTAGATCAAAATTTTTGTAATCTTCTTTCGATTTTTAGATTTGAGATCTAATTCACATTTAGATAGTTTTTCTAAGATCAAAGGCCATAGCCGGGTAAGTAGGGGTGATAGGCCCCCGCACCAATTTGTTCCAAACTTTGGCGAAAAGTTGGGTCTGATGGGTTACAAACTCATCCTAAATTTCAACCTTGTAACTGCACTAGGAGCAGTGATAAAAATACAACTAGTATTTTTCGAAAAGATTTTTTTTCTCAGGATCTACTCGATCGATTTTCGTGAAAAAAATATATGTTGCGAACATATTTCAGGTCATTTTTAGGAAAAATCAAAAAGTCTATCCCACCATCGGAAATATCAGAAAAAAATTATTTTATTTTTCGTGATTTTTTTTTCGGTCATTCTTTCACGAGATACAATTACCATATTTTTTTCATAACTCAATTAGACCCCCTTCTACAGCATATATTTTTTCAATACGATTGAAGAGGTGGAGCATAGTTAAAAAAAAATAAAATCACCTTTTTCGCATGTTTCATACAAATTTTATTAAATCTTCTTACAATGTAATTATACTTTCGATAAATTTTTGGTGCTGTGTCATTTACATCACTTACCGATGAAGGTTTTCTCTGCGTTTCTTAATCATCGTCGCTATCATCATTGATGCTGGTAGTTGTATTCTTAGTAGTTTTCGATAGAACTGACAAGTAACATCGACTGCACTCGGTAATAATTACACGGAGAAAATTTTGCGGTAGTTATGACATCCAAAACAAAACAAAACGTGCAAAAAAAGTGGGTTTCATTTTTTTAACTATGCTCCACCTCTTCGATCGTATTGAAAAAAATATATGTTGTAGAAAGGGGTCTAATTGAGTTATAAAAAAAATATGGTAGTTGTATCTCGTGAGAGAATGACCGAAAAAAAATCACGAAAAATAAAATAATTTTTTTCTGGTATTTCCGATGGTGGGATAGAATTCTTGATTTTTCCTAGAAATTACCTGAAATATGTTCGCAACATATATTTTTTTCACAAAAATCGGTCGAGTAGATCCTGAGAAAAAAAAATCTTTTCGAAAAATACTAGTTGTTTTTTTTATCACTGTTCCTAGTGCAGTTACAAGGTTTAAATTTAGGGTGAGTTTGTAACCCATCAGACTCAACTTTTCGCCAAAGTTTTGAACAATTCGGTGCGTGGGCCGATCACCCCTTCTTACCCGGCTATGGCCTTTGGTCTGTGCAGATTGAAATTTTGGAAAATTGCAGATTTATCTAGATCATCTTCCGTGTATAACGATTGACTTCCGTATGTTCGAGTCGACCTAATATTATTTTCAAACGCTTTTGCTTATTAGGCCTCCGTTTATTTACTTAAATCTCAGCAGATTTACTTAGATCCGGATAGATGTACAATTGAGATCTAGTTAAATCAACGATTTTCCAAAAATTTATATCTATGCAGATCTAAAAGAAAAAAAAGAAATAACTACGTAGATGTAAATTCGTTTTACATAGAACTGAACTTCTTTTTCCCAGGATGACTCTCAAACTTTTCGTAACGAGAATCGTTGAAAAAAAAAAACATTTTGATCTTATTACGTAAAAAATAATATATTTAGGATACGATTGGAAATAGTAACGGTCAATATTGAAGTGTATATCTATCACATGGGTTTCGAAACTCATTTGACTCGTGACACCTCTCAAAATATGTGGGCACTTGTCGATTTTTTTAATTTCTCACCTAGAGTATTACCATTGCAAAAGATTGGTTTTTTTTGTTCTTACAAGTACTCTAAGAATACACTTTTTTCCCTGTGTGAGTGGCATTTCCGGCTTAACTCGTCGCTCTATGTCACCTATCTCGAATGACTCAACTTTGCGGTCGTTATCTCAGCCTCCATGTGGATAAATGTTTTTTTGATTACCAAAAAAAAAAAAAAAAAAAACATTGCTTCATCTATCTGCGAATCCTTTTACGATTATTTGACGTAGTCGATGCTTGTAATATTGTTATATTCGATAAATACTTAATTAAATTTTTTTTTTCAATGACTTCCGAGATAAGGTTTTGTTTTGAAAAATTAAATGCCACACTGAGAAAAAAAAATCATTGAAACAACTAAATCTCTTTAGTTGATACATCAGTCGATTGATTTAACTAAAATTTGCTTACACTAGATGAGGATCAGTTCGTTCATGGCAATCATCGATATTTTTGTAATTTGAATCAACTAAATCAGTCAAATCAAATTTTTTATTCAAATGACTGGAAATATTTGTTTGTTTCTACTTGATTCAAATATATTTTCATTATATATTTGATTGAATACTAGGTACCAAAGTATCTAAACAATTTTGTTGAAAATAACAAATATTCGTTGTATCGAATCGGACTGATATATTAAAAAAAACTAAATTTGTGTTGAAATCAATGTATATACTTCAGTCAAAATTGTTTTTCAAAGTAACAAATAATTTGGATAGTTGGATTTTTTTTATGTGGCTTAACTAAACTTCATCGATCGTGTACTAGTTCAATTGGTGATGCTAATGCCTAAGAAAATCATTTAACAATTTGATTTAGTCCGTACAAATATTATGAATTTGTTATCCATAAGGCAAAAATCGGTTGCTTTTCACACTACATTTAGTTGGAGCTTTTATAGTGACCAACTTGCATGGTTTCTTTGTTTAAACTAAATAATTTGTTTATTGAACATAATTTATTTATTCTAATAGACTTTATGAATAGTTACTTTACAGAACACAATCTGAATAACTAATTTTCGTAAGTTGACAAAATAATTTGTCTCATTTTGAACATATTTTTTAAAATCATTATAAACATCTTTTTGCGTACTTTTATCTATGGAAATCAGAATTTCTCAACGGAAGCCTTTTTTTTAAGCAAAACTGCTTCAAGTAGTTGGCTCGTCGCTTAATTTAATTCGTTATAATTAACGAATCAAATTGTTGAACTATTTTGTTAAACCAAAAGCACAAATTTATTACCAAAACCGAAATTTAGTTGGATTGGTTTTGGAAGTGTTGTCTGAAACAGATTTTGGCCGACTAAATATATTTAGTTGTTTGAAATAAGTTTTTTGTCAGTGTACATAAATCGTTGAACACAACTTTTGTTATGACAAATTCAAACGCATAACTGAAAATCGCCTCTTTGTCCTGATTTGTTGAAAAGACGTATATTTATTTCAACTAAACGTACTGCCAGTTTAATCGTTCGAATTTTGTTGAATTTTAATCGGCACGCAAGCGCAAAGACGTGAAAGTGATATCGCCTCTTTGTTTTGATTTATTGAAAAGACGTATTTATTTCAACTAAACGTAGTACCAGTTTAATCGTTCGAATTTTGTTGAATTTTGATCGGCACGCAAGCGCAAGCGATCACGGGATATTCGTTTGAATTAACTGTTGCCAGTTTGAATTGTAAATGATATTTGTTTTATTTTGTAGTTGTGACCCACCATGCAGCTTATATATGAAATTTAATGTAATGATATTCACTAGAAGTCACACTGAAAAAAAAGTTTCCCGATTCGAGCCATAATTATTATTGCTTCAGCCATATTATATGGGAAAATACGCTACTGCCATACCATCTAGGTAATAAAGCCATACAAATATGACTGACACAATATCGTTGGCGTAAGCATACCACTATGTCATGACAGACATATACCCAATAGCTCCGCGAATCTGACAAGTATCTCTATTTCAGCAATACCATAGTATGGTTGAGTTCACCATCACGAGTTATGCGTATGCCAACCATACTAGTATAGCTGTCTTATAAACGCTAGCATACGAGGTAGACGAACACCAGCCATACTAGTATAGCCGAAGCAAGCATATACAATGTTGTTTCGTGGATAGCAGTTTTGTCAGTGTAGGCAGAATTATTTGTATACCAACAATACTAGTAGAGCTGTTTTATAAACGCTAGCATACGAGGTAGACGTACCAGCCATACTACCAAAAGAATATGGCTGAATTATAAATTCATTTTATATAGATAAATTACAGGATATTGTACCTACCTATACTCGTATAGGTAGGTATATATAGTAGGGGATATTCGGGTCACAGTAAAAATTCAGCCAATATGTTTCATGATCATGAATATTTATTTTAATCATCTGTTATCGATAATGATATTCATACATAAATATTTTGCAAAAGAGACTTGATTTTTAGAGCTAATGAAACACACCTGGAAGTTTGAGAGAATCCATGGCCCGGAGACATATGATACTCTCCTTGCAGGAAAATGACAGTTGACCTAACCTACAAAAATTCGTTTGTTATACGATTGGCGTTTATATAACAGGAAAAATAGTCCTTTTTTACATATTCCGTAGATAAGTGAGAACAGACTTACCTTCAAATGTTGGTATAAGCTCATCAAGATTCCGTTCGTTCAGTTTCTTCTTCACAAACTCGTTCATTATCAAATTTTGCGTAGCGAGGTCTCGTTTTCGCGCGAGGCAGAGGCATAGACACCACGCGTTAACAGATTACTGTAGGTGTTCCAAAAACGTAGTATAGTTGCGCGAGCCATATTAGTATAGCTATGTGTCACAACGTTATTCTCGCAGCCATACTATATGGTTGAAATAGCTAGGCATGTAAAAATCAGCTACTACAGCTGTTTGAACAATACAGTGTAGTTTCGCGAGCTATGTTAGTATGGCTGATTTACAAAAACGATAAATTTCCAACCTATTTATAATGACTAAGCTAGCCAGACGATTGAGTGTCGTCCACAAAGGCGCAGTATAGGCGCTGTAGACAAAACTGCTTTGCCTTCACCAGCGATATTATTGTTGAATTAGAAATACTTCACTAGTCATATTTGTATGAACTTTACGGCAATCGGGATTTTCTAAAAGGGCTACTGCATTTTCTGTGTGGGCAATATTTTTTCACCAGTATATCTATAACTGGCCAACAATAACAGTATTATTGTAAATCCCGAACCATTTTTTTCAGTGCAATAGCGCAATAAGTAGCGTCCCGGGTTAGTAAGGCAGGCATTAGGTAGGAAACTTGTAGGTAGGCAGTTCAAATCCCAGCCCTGGCAGAAAATATGTAACGTGCGTAAATATCGACGTGGCGCTTTTTTTTTTTTTAATTAAAATTCTGTTACACTATTTATGTCATAATGAATATATTATGATTTTATTGATTATAAATACCATTAGTTAATTAGATTAGATTCAACTGAATTTTTTTTTCAGTGTAGTTGAAACAACAAATTTTTCCCGTCGAATAAATATATTTTAGTTGATTATACTAAAATGTGTGTTGCAACCACAAAACTCTTGAGCGTGGTGGTGACCTCAATTGTCTTTTGAATTGTATGAATAGTTCGATAAGCCGTACGTACAATTTGGTTGACATAAATTTTTTTTGTATGTTAACAGCGACGTACTCGATAGAACTGAATTTTTAATCATTGTTATATAGGGACCGTGCACGAAATATAGAGGCAGCACTACTGCCGAAGCTCGCGCTCTCTGTTGTCAACTTTATAAAAAAAATTTCGTATAATTGCAATGAATAACTCAATAAACAATGGAAAAAGTAATTAAATATAGTTTTCGGCCAGTGATTAACAACCGTGTTCAAGGCCAAAATATTATAAAAGGTGAAAAGTTATTTAAAAATCAGGTCATGTTTTCAATGTTGCCGAGATAGAAGATTTAAATGGACAAGTCACCGTAACCTGTCAAGTGGTGTACCACAAACAAGCGTTTATCATTTCTCCATGCACAGAGCACCAAGCGTGCAGTCAGGAAAACCGTAAAATTTCACTGATGAATCGAATCCACGCTTCCGACGTGAGATTTTTGTACATCCTCGGATGCAACAAACTAATTTTGGGTCAGACATTAGTAAAATTATTTTACTTTATTTAATAAATAATTATTAAACCGCAAATGACGTGTAAAAGCTTAATAAATGCCGAAGATTAGTAAATGTTTTTATCACCAGGTGGCGAAAAAGTCTACACGCACGGTCCCTATACTGGTTCTTGTTTATTTTCACAATTTTTTGTTCGAATAGTATATTATTTTGTGAATTTGATTTTAGGTATTCTGCGATCACAAATTACATGTACATTGAAGATATAATTATTTTTATACTAACAAAATATTACGTTCAAAGTCTTCCAATATTTTAATGCAACACTCAATTTTGTTGATTTAAATCACGATTTATTTAATTAATTGTCGAAATATTTTGATAAATTCTACAAATATTTTGTCGTGCGTATGGGACTAAATAATTTAGTTGCATCAAACGTATTTCAAGCTTTTCAACCAAATTTTTTTTTCAGTGCATTTGAGGCGTGAAAACACGAAATGTCACGACTGAAAAATAATTGACGATGTGAATAGTGCATATTGTATACGAATGAATGCATCATTAAAAATAATTTTCTCGCATAATAATTTTTCAAAATATCGATAAGAAAATAATAATAAAAAAAAAAATCGCTGACCAATGAAACCTTGCATTATAAAAATAAATCATTGTCAATAAGATTTTTTATGGCTCTCTACTTGAAATTTTCCATTCATTCACGTCCTCAATTCTCTTATCATCGTGAAAATCGTTTTGAACATGAAATGACGGAAACATCGAAAAAAATGAGATAAAAAATTTACGCCCCGGTAGCATCGATTCTCAGTGAGTAGTAAATATATCGTTTTCCACCAAGAATATATTGCAGACAGGGAAAAACAATCCATAATATCCAATAGTGAAAAGTCAATACTCTGTTTGATAACAATCAAACCAATTTTCGGAAATAATAAACATTTAAAAAGTGTTGCCCAGTGTTTTTTATTCGTGCCCTGTAATATATGCTGAACACGGGGGGGGGGGGGGGGGGGGGGGGCTATTCTGGAATTTCTCACACGTAATAATCCAGCCTGGAATGACCCATATATATAATAAAGAATAACAGCTCCTATATACACATCTTTAGCTAACAGGGTGATTCAGAATAGGGTGATATTAGACGGTATACTTGGAAAAAATACTAGGCTACTTTTTTCTTCTAATAAACAATAGTTTCTCTAAATTTCTTTATTTTTAATGAGAAGCGTTAAAAAATGTTTATGTTTCGACCAATAGTGTGGCATATATCGAAGATGAACGATGAAGGCTGCCGTACCCCGCGCAAATATAAAAAAATAAAAAAACTAAGCGCGGCTTCGGCGATCACCCAAGTTGAGCAATATCGGTCTCGCTCATTACTGGGATGGGCGACCGTTCAGCCGCCGTCCACTCTGCCTTGCACGTCAAGAGACCGGGAGGCAGTTTGTCCGAGTTTCTGATGACAATACAACTGAAATTCAGTAAAATTTAGCGGTCTGTATTCGTCAAGCTTTCCGCAGTTTCCCCGTGCCCACGTGCAAATACGATACAGTTAGTGCGAGCAACGCTCTGGCGAAGTTTCAAGGGGAATAACAGGGTCGATGCGCGGTTTTGGTGATCTCCAAAGTTAAACGGTATCGGTATTGGTCAATTACAGTGATGGGTGACCGCATAGCCGTGCATTAGCTTGCACGTGGGCTACTAAGGCAATTTTTTTCGAGTTTCTGATGATAATGAAACTGAAACTCAGTAAAATGTAGCAGTCTGTATTCGGAACAATTCTGTATAGGAACAATGGGATCGTCTATGCTTGATCGTTTTTTTTCTTCTTTTACATTCCTCTTATAGATCGTTAAAAAACTGAATAATTTTGCTCGGGGCATCGCCGGAAACCTATCATCATTGGATTTACAACCTATCCTGAAGCGCCCTGTACATGATGTATAGTCTTGAAACCGAGTCGTGCGTATAGACTCGTCGCGACGTCACTAATACCACTCTTTACTACTACACAACCAACTCTACTTGTACCTTATCTGTTTCTCTCTCTCCCCCCCCCCCCCTTCTCTCTTTCTCTTTCTCCTTATCGCTATTCTCTTTATCTCACTCGCACCAAGGTGATTCGTCGATTGTCGCCGTTTGCTGGCGGTCGTCGTCGTCGTCGTCGTCGTCGTTTGTGCTGTTGCTCTGTTGCTCAGTTGTTCCTTCAGTGAGCCGGCCAAACGCGCTTCGCCGAGTCTTTTCGCTCTTCGCTCGAAACATCCTGGAATTACGTGCTTCCGGATAGCTTCAACCTCCCCACTACTTTTCACGCTATCCATATACATACGTACACATCTCTCTATCTCCGTTGGTCACGAACTGTCTTTCTGTACGCTCAGAGTCCCCGCCGCTGGCACTTTTTTTGCCATCATAGTCGATTCTTCAACGTTCCGCGTCGTTATATATGCTCGATACTTCTCGTATCGTCAGTTTGCCACGAAAAATCGTCTCGCGATGACGTTCTCGTCGTAGCGACAGATTGTTTTTTTTTTTTCTTTCTTTTTTTCTTTGCAATTATATAATTGTCGATACAATCTGCACGTTTATGATTCAATAACGCGAAGTTTTTAGTAAAACGAAGCATTGTTCTTATCGGTTTCGTTTCGATAGAATTAAAGAGTTTTTTGGTGTGTTTGTATTTTTGTTTTGTTTCGGATCTCTTTGCTCGTGGTTTTCTTTGTTTTATTCAAGGATGTATACTGACCTCTGTACAATCTTTGTTCAGAAATTAGTGAATTTTATATATATATATATATATATATATATATGTGTGTGTGTGTGTACACCATGAATGGGCCACATGATATATTCTTTGTTCGGTCCAAAAAGCATGTACGATGAACGCAAAGAAAGAAATAATTATAAATTCAGTTTCAGACTGTGTAGTTCGTTCTTTGTCATTGGACGAATGACGGAATGTCAATAATTCTTTGAATTACGAAATAATGCATTATAAACGAATGACTGTGATTTTAAAACATTGCAAATTGTTCCGTGTCCTCTTCGGTGAATCCATAAATAATTTTTTCACGAATAGATGGAGCTGTGATGTTGAAATTTGCATAATTGGAATGCAACGAGAATTGGTTAAAAAAAAACAAATCATTTCCCGTATGGCTGAAGCTTTTCTGGCATATCTGGACCCTAGGTCCTTAAAAAAACGGAAAAAAAAAAGTTTGAATGATTCTCGACTTCGAGAATCTACCCTTATGAGGGGGTGAAATTTGAAAAAAAATAATGGTGTTCCATGCTCCATAAGTGTTCTCATCTTGTTTATTGGTGTTACAAATTAAGCGACCCTAGAAAATGCTATACAAAAATTAAAAGAAAGTTAAGCTGACTGGAAATCCTTCTGAGGGGGACAAATTTCCAAAAAAAATCGTGTTCCGTGCTGCATAGACATTCTCATATTTTTTATTGGCATTATAAATTGAGGGTCCCTAGAAAATAATGTAAATAAAATGAGCAAAATTAAAGCCGACTGGAACCCACCCTTATGGGAGGGGGGGGGGGGGGGTGAAATTTTCAAAAAATCGTCGTTCCGTGCTGCATAAATATTCTCATCTTTTTAATTGGCGTTTACAAGTTGAGGGACCCTAGAAGATGATATGATTTTTTTTTTTATTTAAGCTATAGGAACCCCTTATGAGGGGGTGAAATGTTTAAAAAAATACGTCTTCCCTGCTGCATAGACATTCCCATCTTTTTTATTGGTGTTATAAATTGAAAGACCCTAGACGATGATAGAAAACTTTTTTTAAGTTCAACCCTTAACTGGCACTATGGGCCCAGTAGACTCGAGCGTTTTTTCGAGCTCGAATTAATTGTACTAAATTTTTTTTTTCACAATTTTTTTTTAACTAATTTCAAATAAATTAATTCCTGTAAAACCAATAACATTTTAAAAAACACATCATAAGCTACCGCAGATAAAATTTTTGAGCAAAAATATTCAATACCGGCTGTACAATATACACGTTTGAATACGTCGGGTCCAGCCGATCCGTTGTGCAATTTACGTTCGAACGCGGAATTGTGCCAGTTAAGGGTTAAGCCGACTGGAACCCACCCTTATGAGGAGGTGAAATTTTCAAAAAATCGTGTTCCGTGCTGCATACACGGAAATAATTTTTTATTAATTTTTACTGTGAAATCACAGTAACGAGCGGACAAAACCATAATTTTCCAAAATTTAGGAAATAAAAGGTAAATTTTCATGGAAATAAGTCAGAATTTACTGTCGGGTGACGTAAATTTGAAATGTTTTCAAGAATTTTTACTGAAAAAATCAGTAAATTTTACCTAAATATAAACATTTTATACTTTTTGGTACACTTGTTCCCACGTTAAAATTTTAAATGTAATTTTTACCGTGATTTCACAGTAAAAATTAATAAAAAGTTCTTTCCGTGTAGACATTCTCATCTTTTCATTGGTGTTATATTATATTTTATTGGTGTTATATTATATTTTATTGGTGTTATATTCTCATATTTTTATTGGTGCTGTGAATTGAAGGACCCTGGAAGATGATATAAATTTTTCTATTTATTTTAAATCGACTGGAACCCACCCTTATGAGGGGGTGAAATTTAAAAAAAATCAAGTTTCTTGCTGCATTCTGAATTATAATCTGACCACTGTTACGAAATTTTTAATGACGAAAATCTGAATCAAAATGTATGCGATTGATAATTTAAGCTAGAAAATTTACATGCAAGTTGTTAGTTATTTGCCTTTTTTCTACGATCACTGCATACTTATCCGACGGAACAAGTGATGCATCTTGTGTATACAGTCGTAAAATCATTCTTTCAAACATTCGATACTTCGAGGCAGCCGGAGAGACGAATTGCTCGCTAGTACATGCAACGGTCGAGAATCGTTTCTGCATGAAAAAAAAACACACACACACACACAAAAAAAACAAAACAAATATTAGAGTTTGCACGAGCTGCTGCTTGGCTCTGTGTGTTGTGCGCTTGTTTGGTATAAGCTTGTACATGCGTCGCATAATCGTGAAGCTCTCTCGGTATGCTTGGATTCGCTCTAGTCCCGCAGTCATTATACTTCAGGCTGAGTATTTCGGTGGTGATGATTTTTTTTTTTTTTTTTTTTTTTTTTTTTTTTTTTTTTTTTGAAGAGTCAACCCTACGCATATATTTTATTTTTCTGGCACTACCACACGTGCACACGTACAAGTGAATTCCGCGGGAAGAATTCTCAAAGACGAGAGAATATTTTAGGAATGTTTTGTGATGAAATGTTTCCTTATCAAAAATTGTTGTGGGTGAAATAGCAGCGATGGATCACAGTTTAATCGAAAGTAATGAAAAAAATTGTTATAAAATATATACCGCGTTGACAGTTGATATTTCACCCACAAGAGTTTTGGACAAGGAATCATTTAATCACAAAACATTACTAAATTATTCTCTCGTCTTCGAGAATTCATCCCGCAAAATTCACTTGTTACGTGTGCACTCAAGTGGTATAGTGCTAGAGAAATAACAGACGCGCTCAAGGTTGGCACTTAAGTTTCGAAATTATATTGAAATCGCGTGAAATGGGGTTTCTGTAACATGGAAAACCAATGGTTTCTTCTAGCCACTAAGGTATTCCCCAGATCATGGGCACACAAAGTCTGCACGAATCACCGAAACATTAAGGGGTAACACCACTGTAAAAACAGAAGAAAAGCGCTGTTTTGACCATTTTTTTTTTTAGATGGAAGAAAAGGTAATAGGATAATATAATATTTAAGGAAGTTATTAGGCATATATTTAAGTATAATACAAAAGTTTATTACCCACAAATATTTAAAAATGGCGACACTGGAGTTATTCTCGTGAAAATGAATGAATTCTGCGGCACGCAGTGCTGCAGAATTTAACATGTAAATTTAAATCTTGAAAAAATCTACATGTCTATAGCTAGAGATATACGTAGGGGATTTTGAAAATATTGATTTTTGTGTAATTAGCGAGTATTTGAATGAAAATTTTCAATTTTCGACCAAAGAGAAGGCACTTATTTGTTAATAAATAATGTTTAAATTAACTTCTCGAAAATCCCCTACGTATTTCGGTAGCTATTAATATATAGGTTAAGTGTTTTTTTTTCTCAAATTCAAATTTGTGAGGCACTGCGTGCCGCGTGTCTCGGGAGAATGGCTTCAGTCGTGTCGCCATTTTTGAAAATGTGTTGATAATAATTCTTTGTATTATACTTAAATATATGCCTAACAACTTCCTCAAATATTATTATCTTATTGCCTTTTCATCGATCCGAAAAAAAAATTGTGCATTTTTAGATTTTTACAGTGGTGTTACCCCTTAAGCACATCGAATAGACACGAAAAGAGGTATCCCCTGTCTGAAAATAATTCCAGGCTATGTCGTCGTACATTCCAAAGAGAATTATAGTTTTGAAAATCGATCTTTTGCTCAAAGGTTTTTGTGCAGAAAGAAGATGCATTTTATGCATTAAAATTTCATAATTTACACCGTTAAAAATTTCTGTTGGAAATTTAAAACAAATGTACAGGAAGCAATATATTCGGATAAATTAACCACACATTTTGTTAGCATTTTTTAAAATCTTGTTTCACACATTTACAATATTACTGTCCTAAAATCATCAAACACGAATGAAGTAATTCAATGAAACGGATTGATATTATTAAATTCATGGATTTCAATTATAATGTTTGAATTTATGAGAATTTTCATTGCACACTATTATAAATGTTTGTTGTAAATTTACTATACTAGTTGAGTACTCTATAGCAAATGTGTACGTTAACTAGAAGAAAAGCAGGTAAAAAAAAAGATTTTTAAGTAATTTTCGGGATTATCGGTGAGCGCCAACAACGTTTTAAGGTAGTTCTATCGCATAGCGATTTACCGTTTAGATTTCGATAATAAGTGGTGTACGGGTCGATTGTGATCGAAACATGACTCAGCTACATTTTTATGAATTTATATATAGGTGGAAAAGAAAAAAAAACGTTATTAGAGTTTTTATTTTTATACATTTATATAACATGCTGTCATTACGGAAATCCACACTTTCGACAGATACAATTACAAAGTAAAGGTAGTCCTCGTGCAAATGCGTTTATATAATGAGAATTTGTTGAAATTTATAGTGGACGAAGAGAATGTTAGTAAGCCCTAATTTCTAAAACCTTTAGGATTACTTATCATACGTACGTGCAATAAAAAAAATATATATTTTTTTTCAAATTAATAAGTACCGACTTTAAGGATGTATTGGACGTACCTTCCCAACCAAAAGTGACTTTCGTCGACAATATTGCATACTTTATGATAAGATAAAAATCGGAAAAAATTCAACCACAATAAAGACGATGAGAAGATTAATTTTGAATAATAATAGAGCCAAAAAGTTATCAATAAATTGTTTAAACGAAACATTGTTTACCAAATTTTTAGGGAAAGTTTTTTTTTGACACGTGAAATGAATTCGTTGATTTTTCTGACTACACATGAATTTTTTTAAAATTTTCTTATCATTTTAAATTTTCGGTTTTCAAAAATTTTTTAATTTTGAAAAATTGAGGAAAAATCGTGAATTTTAGATATTTTTTTCGTAAAAACGTTGTATATTACAATAAAGAAGTTTCCAGGGCATTGAACGAATAGTTTCGTAAATACAACCTTTACAAATTGCCAAAAACCGAAATTTAAAAATGATAAGAAAATTTTAAAAAAATTCATGTGTAGTCAGAAAAATCAACGAATTCATTTCACGTGTCAAAAAAAAACTTTCCCTAAAAATTTGGTAAACAATGTTTCGTTTAAACAATTTATTGATAACTTTTTGGCTCTATTATTATTCAAAATTAATCTTCTCATCGTCTTTATTGTGGTTGAATTTTTTCCGATTTTTATCTTATCATAAAGTATGCAATATTGTCGACGAAAGTCACTTTTGGTTGGGAAGGTACGTCCGATACATCCTTAAGGATGTATGAGCACAAGGCGGCGGGGAATAAGCGAAAACGCGGGCGCGGGTGAGCGCGGTGAGCGAGGGGCACGCTCGAAACAAGAGAAAGTCGGACCGCTCATTATCCGACCCACGCGAAAAATTTCCTTAAAATCGATAATTGTATGTCAAAAGGTTCGTCAACCCCCATTTTTTATGGAACGTATGTAATCGTGATAGTTTTCTGAACATTTAACAGTTTTAATATTGATCGTATCTGATCGTGAAAGATACGAATTTCTGTTTCAAAGTTGCGTTAGCCCAGAATTCGTATATGGCGTGGGATAAATATCTTGATTTCACGAATTAATTACTTGCGTAAAGAGTCGTTGACCCACTTTGAAATTTTGCAGGTTTTATCCTATAAACTTCTGCTACACCATATAAAAAATTCAGATTTTTATATGATCGTGAAGCTAGTGCTCATACATCCTTAAGCGCGTTTGTCTCAATATTACTTTCTTTACGACTTTTTTCAAAGTGACGGGAAAGACATATTCTGGGATTTTCAGTCACATATCCTGATATAAACTATCCCGAATGAATTGAAAACATGAAGAAAACAAATTGGTTTAAATTTAAAAAATTAGTCATAATCGTTACTTTTTCCAGTCTGAATTTTTTTTTTTGAAATTTTATGTTTTTCTTGTTTTCGCCATAGTTCATCGACTATTGAATTCGAGAAAAATTGAAAATAAATTTGTTTGCCTTGTTTCAAGTAAGAATCCAGGGGCTCAACGGTAAAAAATTAACGGAATTAAATAATAAAAAAAAATTTTTTAAAACGACAAGTGAAAATTTCGTCAATATAGTGGTGGAATAACCTCTTATGCATATGAAGCAATCCACACCAAGTGGGCCACTAAAAAATCGTGTGATCTCGAAATATTATGAAACATTTTTTGAAAGGTTATTCGAGTGTCAAAAGTAAGCTGAATTTTTTTCAAATTTTTAAATCTGATTTTACACCCCCAAATTTGGACATCAATTTTTTTTTTTTTTTTTTTTTTTTTTTAAATCCATTTTACATATAAAACGATCCATTGTATTATACAAAAAAAACACCTTACCATAAAATTTAGGTTTTCGAATATACTTTATAATCTAATCTATTTTGAAGCTGTCCAGAATTCTCTTCGTGTATTTTCCAGCAAGACAAGGCAATAATATTTTTTTTCGTCGAGTTCGTCCTTTTTTATTTTCCTATAACTTTGAGAGAACTTTCGTTGATTTCATAACAAACCACAGAAAAATTGGCATGGTGGAGAATCCATATCTTCCAAGTGTTTTCTAAGGTTAACTGATGAAAACACTTGCTACTTACGACAAATATTCGATGTTATCCAACGCCCCCATTAAATTTATTGGAAAAACATTGAATATACATTATTTACCGGGTATCACCGTGGGGGTCAAAGTCAAAAGTTGGGACCTTACAAAATACCTTGGTATTTCCGAACAGTAAACGATTTACACATACATTTACACAGATAATGATATTAACATTTTAGATAAATCTATCTAAAATTTATCATTTTACACATACATTTACACATACGATTTACACATACATTTACACAGATAATGATATTAACATTTTAGATAAATTTATCTAAAATGTTAATATCATTATCTGTGTAAATGTATGTGTAAATCGTTTACTGTTCGGAAATACCAAGGTATTTTGTGAGGTCCCAACTTTTGACTTTGACCCCCACGGTGTTACACGGTAAATAATGTACACTGTAAAAAATTTTTGTGCGAAAATTAGTATACCGGTATACAAAGCTCGGATGCATATACCGTATATTAATTTTTATATGCATACATATTGTATATTTACAGTGCTGGTGTACTACTATTAAGGAAAAAATTTGTTGACATTAATAGAAGACCGTATTTGATTTTTAATGTACCGTTTTACGAAAAAGTAAGACGGTAATGCACGATCACAATAACCGTGTACTTGAAATCTACCAAACAGTCACTTAAATCTTATGGCGAAGGTACATGTAATTTCAAGCGCATGTACGTTGGAATTTTAATGTGCCGGTATATGAAAAATCATGACGGTAACGTAGGATTACAATAATTAGGTACTTGAAATTTACTATACAATCGCTGAAATTTTATAAAGAAGGTACATGAAATTTCAAGAAAAAAAGTGCTCTAAAAGTAATATACCCATTTGTGTGCATAAATCGTTTTTTAAATTTCAAGCTAAAAAATTAGTAATAAACTATAATGCACCTATTATGATATCAGAAATAATATAACAAGAAAAAAAAAGTTCTGCGTCGATATTCACTCACTACACAATTTCGGTCTGAAGCGGGATTCGAACCGCCTACCCACAAGTTTCCTACCTAATGCCTGCTTACTAACCCGGGACGCTACCTATTACGCTATTGACTACTACTTAATTTCGTTGCATCAAATTCGAGATATAAGTTGCATGCTGACTCACACTTATAGAAAATTGAATATTATCATTTGACGAAAAGATTTTGAAGCATATAAACGAAATAGAGCTTCTTTATACGGGAAAAATTTTATTAATTTCGAATCGACAGTCAGGTTTTCAGAATTCAGAATTGCGGATCCATTAAAATTAACCCTTTGAGGCATACATTTTTCAGACGAACGGTTTTTTACGAAAACTATCGAACTTGTGGTTTTCGGGGTCGCTGATTACGAATTTGAAGTCCGTTTTTGAAAATAAAAAATGGCGGATTCAATATGGCGGACGAATTTTCGAAAGTTCATCGGATTCACTTGAAACTAGTTACTCGGGGGTTTTCGGGGTCGCTGATTACGAATTTGAAGTCTGTTTTTGAAAAAAAAATGGCGGATCTAATATGGCGGACGAATTTTCGAAAGTTTATCGGATTCACTTGAAACTAGTTACTCGGGGGTTTTAGGGGTCGCTGATTACGAATTCGAAGTCCGTTTTTGAAAATAAAAAATGGCGGATTCAATATGGCGGACGAATTTTCGAAAGTTCATCGGATTCACTTGAAACTAGTTACCCGGGGGTTTTCGGGGTCACTGATTACGAATTTGGAAACAGTTTATAAAAATTAAAAACAGCGGAACGTTTGGGACGTATTGGTTCTGCTGTTTTCAATTTTTATAAACTGTTTCCAAATTCGTAATCAGCGACCCCGAAAACCCCCGGGTAACTAGTTTCAAGTGAATCCGATGAACTTTCGAAAATTCGTCCGCCATATTGAATCCGCCATTTTTAATTTAAAAAATGGACCTCAGATTCGTAATCAGCGACCCCCAAAACCCCAGAGTACCAAATTTGGTTGCAATTTACCCAAAAGTTCGTTCGGAAATTATTTTTTCTCTAAAAAATGAACGATTTTTGACATTTATTTATTTATAATTGTTTGTAATTTTGCGTAACTGCATGTATCATCATTTTTGTCACATTCCACGATGCTTCTACTATTATAGTACAAAGATTCGTGGATGTTACTTCGAAAGCATTAAATCTACCGAGGAAAGTTGTGAATCAAAAAAGTGGGACTCTGGTATGTCCCACTATGCCGCAAAGGGTTATATAGAATTCACTTGAACATTGTTCTCGAGGATTTTTAAGGAAACTCATACACGTGTACAGTAAATTTCTATCACGTGTTGAAAGCAGAAAATACCAGTGTGCTAAATAAATTATCTCTGCTATCATTTTTTTCCAGAACGATACCTTAAATTCCAATCCAGTATTTTATAATTCTCAGTCAATCTATGGATTTTAATACACCAGTGTCGGGAGAATTAACAAGACACCGTTGCTTCATGTTTTAAGTGCCTTAACTTAATTTTCAACAACTTTGACCGCTACTTTCAATATAAAGAAAGATCTTAAAAACCTAATTCGGTCTTTGTATTTACAAAACTGTATAATGATTTTCATACGCAAATCCATTAATGACGAAACTCATACACGGGTATAGTAAATCTCTATCACGTGTTGTAAACAGAAAATACCAGTGTGCTAAATAAATTATCTCTGCTATCATTTTTCCAGAACGATACCTTAAATTCCAATCCAGTATTTTATAATTCTCAATCGATCTATGGATTTTAATGCACCAGTGTGGGGAGAATTGACAAGACACTGTTGCCTGATTTTTCAAGTGCCTTAACTTAATTTTCAACAACTTTGACCACTATTTTCAATATCAAGAAAGATCTTACAAACCTTATTCGGTCTTTGTATTTACAAAACTGTGTATTGATTTTCATACACCAGTATATCGACGAAGAAATTAATACACCAGTATGATATTTTTCAAACCTGACTAAATAAATTTCATATAAGTTTATGAAATTTACAATGCCGTTTATATTAATTTTACTTTCATACACCCGGTTCTAAATTTTAATATTAAGTTGTGCTATGAATTTACGAACATTTTTTACAGTGTATATTCAATGTTTTTCCAATAAATTTAATGGGGGCGTTGGATAACATCGAATATTTGTCGTAAGTAGCAAGTGTTTTCATCAGTTAACCTTAGAAAACACTTGGAAGATATGGATTCTCCACCATGCCAATTTTTCTGTGGTTTGTTATGAAATCAACGAAAGTTCTCTCAAAAGTTATAGGAAAATAAAAAAGGACGAACTCGACGAAAAAAAATATTATTGCCTTGTCTTGCTGGAAAATACACGAAGAGAATTCTGGACAGCTTCAAAATAGATTAGATTATAAAGTATATTCGAAAACCTAAATTTTATGTTAAGATGTTTTTTTTTTGTGCAATGGATCGTTTTATATGTAAAATGGATTTAAAAAAAAAAAAATTGATATCCAAATTTGGGGGTGTAAAATCAGATTTAAAAATTTGAAAAAAATTCAGCTTGCTTTTGACACTCGAATAACCTTTCAAAAAATGTTTCATAATATTTCGAGATCACACGATTTTTTAGTGGCCCACTTGGTGTGGATTGCTTCATATATAGACACATGTGACAAGTGACGGTTTTTTTTTTCTTTCTTTAAACCTCCAGTAATCGTCGTAGCTATAGACAACAACAGTTGGTGAATTATAAACGCGCGTTGGTATTCGCTAAGTGCTGCCGTTTAGTTCGGGGAATTGTGCTGGGGGGATAATCCGCATTAGCTGATACACGAAGTTCGTGCTCTTAAGAACGAAGCACACACGCGCGGACAAAGATTCGGTATAATCGCGAAGGGACCCGAACGAAAAAAAGACCCGAGTGTGTATATATACCTTGCATACCTTTTTGTTTTGAATTTTTTTTTGCTTAAACTATCCTATAAATACTAAAATCATAGATACCATCACAGTGCCAAAGGAGAAGCGCAAGAGGTGCTGCTGGACGTTTTCACATCCGGCGGGACATCGATCGTCCAAGCATCGAAGCAGTCCTCCGAGGCAATCGGATGCGATCGACGGCGCGTCGGAATTGCGGGAAGCAGCTGCGGCTGCAGTGCTTCAAGTTTCTGCCGCGACAAGTGAGTTTTTTTAAATTTTTTTATTTTTATACTTCGTTTACTCATAGAAGCATGAACAATAAGGCAAAGCATGAGCAGCTTTACGGGGGGAAATTATTGGAAATATTTATTGAAGGTAACGTTCGAGTATCCCCGAAACTTTTTTACTGACTACTAAAAAAAAAAACTATTGGCAAGAAATATTGAATTTGAAAGAGTCTCATTGACGACACTCCGTTTAAAAGTATGTAATCCTCAATAGTTTCCTTTCATTACTCTCCTACTTTGATGGTAATAGTTTTGAAAAAAAAAAACTGCCAATAGTTACCATTGCTGTCGGAAAATTTGTCCTATTGACATCCGGTATAGTGACTATTCGGAATAAGAACTGTGCCAAAAGTTTTTGTTTCTCTGGGAGCAAGCTTGTACTATTGGCGTCCAATACTAATTATTTGGAAACGAATCTGTGCCAATAGTTATTATTAATTCAAGAAAATGTGCTCTATTGACATCCAATCGTGATTATTCGGAGTCAATTCAATATTTCAATATTAGTGGTTCATATTAGTGGTTATTTGAAAACGAAAGTGTGCCGATATAGTTGCTATAACTCTCAGAAAATTCGTTCTCTTGCAATCCAATCGTAATTATATGGAAATAAAAATGTATGCCAAAATAGTTTACCATATTTTTCTGAAAAAAAAAAACGTCCCATCGAAGCTCTGGTTGGCAATAGTTATTATGGCTCACAGAAACTTTGACTAACCGACGTTCAATAGTGACAATTCGGAATAAAAATTGTACGAAAAGTCATTCATTGCTCTCAAAGCAAAAGCTTGTACTATTTTGACGTTCAATAGCAGAGCTGGGCAGTACTTCAAGTACCCGATACTTGCGATGTACTGGAAGCATGCACAGTAATTGAAGTACAAAGTACTTTAAAAGTATTTTCAAGTATTGTACTTAAGTTTCCAAGTAATCGACCTGTACTTTAGGTATTTGTACTTAAATTGTCAAGTAATTTCCTGTACTTCGCGTACTTTTTTATGTACCTAGTATAAAGTACTTTTGAATACGTCTTGCCAATGGTTGCATGTATAACGCCTTTGAGTATACAATTAACCCCTGACAGGCAAACATCCAAACCGTATTCCTCTCCAGGCAATGAGTGTAAAAAATACCCAGTCGAAATTAATCTCAAATATCTCGGCTCTTAATAAAGCTAGCAAGTGTTTTTTAATTTTTTTTATTAAAGTTCAAACGATTTTGCATAAAATAGCGATATTATAAAAATGATTGATTTGAACTATAGAGTTAAAAATGAATGTTGAAACTCAAAAAAGTGAGTGAGTGCGCCGAGAAAAATAAATTGGGGGGGGGGGGGGGGGGGAATTTACACTCATTGCCTGTCAGGGGTTGAGGAGCGTTCTGGGCAATCTTTGGTTAAGGGGAGACTTCGGTGAAATTTCGGTCAAAAATGACCAAAAAGAATTTCAGATGATGTTTTTTTTTTTTTAATCTTAGAAAGGTCGAATTGAAAATCGCCTCCTACAAAAGTTAGTCTGTACTAGTATCCGTGCTGAAAATAAATTTCAGCTTGCTGCGATAGAAGTTGCAACGCAAGAAGCATTCCGAAGAATAGTATTTCAAAATCAGAGAAAATGCTATAACTTGGAAAGTATTCAACCGTCAGAGCCCAACTTTTGCTCAATATCTTGTTTGAAGCTTCCCTATGCATTGTCAAAACATAAGTGATATTTGTTCACAGACAAAAAAAGTTTTTGTTTTCACCGAAGATTGCAAGGAATGATCGTTCAAAGGCTCAAGCTACGGTAGTTACGATGTCATTGTCAATGCATGCGGCTCCGTTTTTAACAATCCGTGTATTATATTCTTTATTTTTTTCTTCCTCAAACCTGAAGCTAAATAAATCTTAATTACAATCGTCAATGCTATTTTTTAAATTATTTATAATTCTTCGTTTAAATATTTCCGTTCCGATCTGCCTAACCTGAGTGGATTGCACAATGTGAAAATATATGCTTTGATACAAAACGTACTCGAATCAAAATCAATTGAGTTCAAAGAGTACGCAAGAAATCAAATATAAGTACACTAGGACCTTGATTTAATGGCCCTCGATTTAATAGACAGTCCCCGCCATGTCGCATTTATCGATCGGTTTTTCGAGTGGTGGGAGATGGTGGGGGACGCTTAAAGTCTCCCCGATCAGGCCCGTAGCACGGAGTGCCGATGCGCAGATACAACATGCGCAGGGCATACGCAACCTCGATTTAACAAGGTGCGATGCGGAGCCGGTCCCGCCACTGGCCGTTAAATCGAGGTCCTAGTGTACTATAGAACTCACGAGATGTATACCTGAATACTTGACAAGTATTTGATACTTGATAATTGACGTACTTTGAGTACCTTGATACCTCAAGTACTTGATATACGCAGTGCTTCGAGTACTCAGTACTTCAAGTATTTACGGTACTTGTTACTTTAAGTATTTATCGTACTTGGTACTTGAAATGCACGAGTTCTTGAAGTACTTACTGTACTTTGTACTTGAAGTACTTACTGCACTTTGTACGTTGTACTTGAAGTACTTACTGTACTTTGTTCAAGTACAGTAAGTAGTTCAACTTCGTACTTGAAATACTTACTTTACTTTGTATATTGTACTTGAAGTACTTACTGTATTTTGTACTTGAAGTACTTACTGTACTTTGTACTTGAAGTACTTACTGTACTTTGTACTCGGAGTACTTACTGTACTTTGTACTTTGTACTTAAAGTACTTACTGTACTTTGAGGTACTTTGCCCAGCTCTGTCCAATAGTCATTATTCGAAATAAAAACTATACTAATAAGTTACTGTTGCTCTTATAAATTTCGTTCTATTGATGTCCAATAGTAATTATTTGGAAAAAAAATGCAATTAGTTGCTATTGCTCTCAGAAAATTCCTCCTATTGGCGTCCATCAACAATTATTCGGAATAAAAATAGGTACTATTTTTATTAGAAAGGCAAATAGGTATTATTGCTCTTTACTAGCAATAACTAATGAAATTGAATGATGTGACTGTCAGTCTGCCAACAGTTTTCTTTTTGTAACGGTGTGTCACATACTTATAGCAGTGGATATTCAATATTTCAACATGAGTTTCCCTCAAAATTGTTGCAGTTATTTCAATTTTTGCACTTTTTAAAATTAATTAATTTTTTTAAATTCTCTCCAATCGCTCTTACTTGACCAAATTTTGAGATATGGAACTTAAACTTTCGAAAAAAACTTGCGCAGAGAACGAGAATATTTGGAATTGAATTTGGCGAGAACGAGTAAAGGGCTTAAGATATCACGAGATTTTGAATTGAAAAAAAAAAAATAAAAAAATTTTCGTTAACGATTTATTACTACTAGCTCACGTGCGCGCTACGCGCGCTTTTTCTTTTTAGTTGACTTGTGTAAAAAAAACTTTACCACGAAGCGAAAAAAAAATTCGAGTTGATTGTTTTAAAAGTCTCTCAACAGAGTCAATGAACATATTTTCATTTCCATCAGTAATTAACGCGTAAACACTTTAGTCACGCGTAAACGTTTAATTAACGCGTAAATGATTTGGCTTGACCAGATTGTATCATACAAATCAATCTTCTTTGTTAATCTCATATAATCTTATGTATTCTCATTTAGTTTCTTTCGAAAAACCAGATTTTTTTTTTACCCAGTACCCAGATAGAAAGTCATGATTATCATGTTGTGCATACAATCGATGAAGGAAATTTCACAGCATATTGACGACATGTTGTGATGCAAAGCCATGGACTCATTTAGTATCGTGAATTTACAAAACATTTTGATCTCAATATGTCGTTTACAAATGCATCATACGCTTAGGAGCACGTCGAACTCATATCGCTGTGCTCAAGTGTCCGCAAATAATATTCGCAGATTTTACGTCATATTGAAGTCATGTGTAGACATTTTGGCGTGTATTCACTATGGTAGCATCAATTGTACTCATGAATTGTACTCAACATGAACGCAATTTCGTGTACGTTTATGAAGACATTTCATGAGCTCATATAGTATTACGAATTTGAGATACATCGTGACTTAAATTTGTCGTTTCAAAATGCATCATCCGCTGACTACAAGATGAACTCATGAGATAGCAAATTTGAATTCGACAATGAATATTTGCAGATTGACGTCATATAGAAGTCATGCAATGATTTTTATTGGTGTATTCACTGGGTTAGCACTGGTAGTACACATGCTATGCAAGCAATATGACGGCGATATGCACGTTTCTCAGTGATACATTTGATGAGCACAATATGACGGCGATATGCACGTTTCTCAGTGATACATTTGATGAGCACAATATGACGGCGATATGCATGTTTCTCAGTGATACATCCTATGACGACAATATGCATGTTTCTCAGTGATACATTCGATGAGCGCCATATGACGGCGATATGAGTTCTTTTGCAGTAGCCTTTTTCACCGTCTTACGTGTCGCCACGAGTCCACACGGTCCATTGTCCATAATGGATGGAATGGGTGGGAATGGACAGTGTCCATTCCCACCCATTATTGTCTTGCATCATCGCGTCCACGCATCGTCGCGGTAAACGCGATGAAATATATATATTTCCAAAAAAACAATTATTTGGCGAAAAAAAAGTGGACAAAGTACGCTGGTCAACACATTATTCCATTAACATAATAATAATGGTAATAATAATAATCGTCGTCATCATCATCATATAGTAGCAACAATAACAAAATAAACACCAATAATAACAGTAATAACATTAACAATAATAACATCAATAATAATAGTAATAACAATAATAACAGTAATAATAATATTGTGACTTATTTTTGCTATTGTTATTGTTATTATCATTATAAATTTTGTGGTTCTTAGTATTGTAATTATTATTGCTATTATTATTATGACGAGAACCTACACCACCTGAAAGATAAATTTTCTAGACACGATTTTCATTATAATTCACTATCTTTTATTTTCTGGTGGTAGCTCCTCAACATACAACTGATCAAGTGTTCTCTGGCGTGTCAAATACATCATATGAATTTCCAAAGTTCACAAACAGTCGATAGCCGAGTGGGTAGCGTGTTAGGTAGATAGGTAGGATAGGTAGGAAGGTCGGTAGGTCGCAGGTTCGAGCCCACGTCGAGGAGAAAAAAATTCTCTCGAAAAAACCTTGAAATTTTTTTTTTTTTCAGTATAACTCTTCTATGATCTATAACAACGATAAAATATGGATATATTTCGTTTTTGTTTATATTTTGCATTAAAAACTGGCCAGAAAAATGGAAAACGGGCCAGGTTCTGGCCAACGCCTATTTTAGCGTCACGCCGTGACGCCAATATGAGCCCCATATGAGCACTACAATTTCCTCACGCCGTGACGTCCATATGAGCTCCATATGAGCACAACATATTACGTCACGCCGTGACGCTCATATGAGTCTAATATGCACTCACTTATTGTTGGATATTGGTGAGCCGATTTTGCTAGTGCTCATGAATTCACTGCATGCATACTCGAATGAGAACAACTTTGCTTCATTTGGATGTGTTATTGTGAATCATCATGTGATGCAAATATTACTTGAAGGTGAGCACTCATAAGCGACGCATAGCTGTGAGCCTTCCTGTGCCTCATAGATGATCTACATATGATGCCAATATGAGCTAAATGTTTCTATCTGGGATAGGTAGATCCGTCTACGACCTGAAAAATAAAAAAAAATTCATAGAAATTCATACAACGAATTAGGATTTACGGCATTTTCAAGTTTTTTAAATTAAAATATTCAATATTAGATATTAAATATTTAATATTAAAATTAAATATTTACAAGTATTTTTTTTTTAAATATAATTAATAAAATTTCTCTAGCTCTCGAACAAATTTTTCTTGTACAATTTTTGGCGAGGTAACAAAAACGTATATACTAAATTTGGCAACACTCTATAGAGATTTTTAAATTTTTAAATATTTTGAATTTTTCGAAAATTGTGCGCACTCCTTTACGACTTGAGCAATCCTCGAGATATCGAAACTGAATTTTTACAATTTAGTCGCAGAAATCATATAAATTCGCCGTATATAACCATATGGAAAAGAAGTATATTACAAGATATATAAGAGATATATAAGAGATATCGAACTTATTGCCGCAAAGTATATTTTTATAACTCCGCAATATATCTATTATATATCTGTTATATATCCTCTCGGATATATCGGGCAGATATATCCAAGATATATAAGATATAGAGAACTTATTATTAGAGATATATTTTTTATATACAGTCGAATCTGGTTATAAGAAATCCTTCGGGGCTGTAGGGGGAAAAACACGCCGAAGAGTCGGAAAATCTGGCTCCCCCACTACAGCGCATCGATGTAGGGTTCTTAATGTGTGTGAGTGCGTCGGTAAATTGCGCAATGCTGCTGGTTATAAGCAATTGGCTTGTGGTGGGGGATCGCGCTGAGCGGACTCGAAAAAAATCGGAGGGGAAATTGCTTATAACCAGATTCGACTGTATCTTGAGTATACTTTTTTTCATGGGGGTAAAAACGCTCTGACCCCTCTCTTCCTCGTATACTGTACACGTTCCCCGCTCATCGTGTCATAATAATTTTTATTTTACCTTTCAATGCGGCCTCGACGAGACACACTCTCGAACGAAATTTTTGCCGATCATTTTCTGTTTTTCTCGTCTCTGTTGCGCGAAGTAAATCTTATGGACGGTGGCGGGACTCCTAGTGCGCCACGACCCTTTTGTGTACAAACTCCAAATTTTAGAATTTCAGGCCGTAAAATTTAAAACCATTAAGTAGCTTCAACGAAAATTGCACCAAACAAAGGGGTTTTAATCAGATCGTCTGTAAACTTTTCAGCGAAAATCGTTCGCTTTTTTTTCAAAAAAAAAAGAAAAGTTTCCTCTGTGAAGAAACAAATAATGAATGAATACTTATTATCTTTTGGCTTATATAATTATTAAATATCTGTCTAAAGGTAAAAAAATTATGCCTTACCTTTTGGTCTTGTTGATGAGTCTTCGAGCCGATATTTTATGAGCAACAAAGTCGTTGCCTTCCGGGAACATGAATTCTGATTTCATAGATGCAGTTTATCGATAGCAGCAAATTGAATATTATTCCACCTTCTAAAGTTTCTTATCCTCAGTTTTTTTTTTTTTCTTTTTTTTTTCATGTCACATACAGATTACATGCAACGGACATGACAGATGATTTGCGTTGAAATTAACACAGAGCTAAATTATTTTATTCGCAGCCACTCACGTATTTATCAAACTGCATTATTGATATGATACCCTCATAAGATCTGTCATACAGACAGAAGCAGACCTACACGAGACTGCAAACTGAAGTCGCTCATCGAGCGAGAACAATTTCAGGCTTCTGCCGCAGCCAATTAGAAAACGAATAAAACGACAACGATGCTTCATCGAAATTTCGATTCAATTTCGAGGTGGATCTCTTATGAGAGGAAGGATCCGTCCTTTCGTCTATTCGTTTTTTTTTTCCATGTTTTTTTTCCTGTCTCGACGTTCATTATCGATCGATTAACGTCACCGGCAATCCCGAGTATTACGATTCATCATCAGTCGTCATTATCGTTTGAAATTATCCGGCAATTGAGTTCTCGGCTACCGCTGTGTCGTAGCTATAATTTTTTTTTTTTTTTATCAATCTTTAAATATTTATCAACGCTTCGATGTGCATCAAAGTTATTTATGAAAATACATGCAGGTTGGCTTAATCGTGTAAACGATTATTTGGATGAAAAATATTGATAATTGATTCATTTTATTAAAGAGGTATGAAAAGAATGTCAAGTATGATCTGGATATTCTCAAATTTAAGAATATTTTACTCTTTCCCTGGCCTGTCATACGAATTGGTCAAGAATTCGAATATTGGAACGAAGAGGCCTCTGTGCCCATTTTGCTTGCACACTCCGATTTTTTTATTATTCCAACGTCCATTAAATTCGATATCGCGTGAACATTGATATTTCGAATCTTGTTAAAAAAAAAAACCCCCCTCGTAGCCATCCGTAACGTCCGAAAAAGGACAAAAGTAGTCATTAGGAATCAGAACCGGTCACTCAACTCCAGGATAGTAATGTATTCATCGATGCAGTCAGGAATGGAGTCACTCTCAGAAATTCTGACGCCTACCTTTGCCTCTTTTTTCAGTGGTAAAAAAAAAAAAAAATGACACTCCGCGCCGGGGGTTCGCACCGTCGAATCATATGAATTCCAATCGCAAAAAAAAATAATAATAAAATCAGTTATTCCCATTGTCGCCCTTTCACGCTCGTTATCAATTAATACTCGACAACGAGCATAATTGGACAACAATGCACGATAATCGTTTGTAATTCAGCTCATGATCGAATTAAAATTCATTCGAATAAGATTTATGATTCATAATTTTATATCTCTGGACTTTGGTGTAAAGTTCGTCATGAATTAGCAACGAGTTGTCGATGAAAATTTCTAAAGAAGGTTCTCAGATTTGTTAGCACTCTCGTTTTTTTTTTTTTTTTTTTTTTTTTTTTTAATATCAGATTTATCAGCTAATCAAGTAAGAGCATTATTCAATATTATGGAATTTTCATAGCGAATCTTACACGAGTATGCAGGGCTGAACGTCTTTCAAATGAAAAGACGTTTGAACTGCTTTCACACTGAAAATCTCATATTGGTGTAGAAGCGATACAGAATTATCAATAATTTCAAATGCTCCGTGAACAATACTTATAGTTATCGCAACAAAACTGAATATAGGAGTTACATCGAAAACGTTCAGTTTGACCTCTTAGCAATTTCGTTTCATTCTAATAAGCATAAATGTATTGGCACGTGATATGTATAAAAGGTGGATCGTTCCGCCACCTAAGCGTATAGCTGTGGCAGCTATTGGGAACTCACAAATGTCACCCTGACCTCTAGCGACCAAATTTCAAAGTAATTCTCTCCAGTTGCTGCCTGATGATTACCATTGATTACCATGCGAATTTGTCACTTTTTAACTATAATTTAAAATCTGCTGCTTTATTGCAAGAAATAAATCATAAATAAAGATCGAGAAGACATATGTAGTCGATATTTGATGCGAGGGCATGAGATTTTCATCACACGCAGAATATAAATAATCGTTTTATTTATGTCGTGTAAACACAAGCGACGTGACTTTCAATTTCATAACTTGTGAAATATGGACAATAATTTATAAATAAAATATTTTTCATGCGATAGTTTGATATTTTAACTAATAATTTATTGTTCGAGCGCATTTATTTAGTCGAAAAGTGACGGGAATTTTTTAAAATATTTTGAGATTAAACGTGAGGTGTCATGTAGGTTCATTGTAATCTTTATGGCGATAATCACTTGATCCGTATCCAAATTGCGCAGTGGATTCTATCCACGCATAATTCTCAACGGTAATAAACCCCATTGTCAAATCTTACTACAAAAATCGTATTTTGCCGAAAAATATGCGGTAATCCAGTGTTTACAACTGTTCCCTATGCTGCCCCATGCTAACTAGAGCTGGCTACTGGCAACGAACTGGAGAGAAGAGACCATATTGGATAGGCCCCGCCTCCGTGTTGATTCCCAATACTATTTTGTTTTTAAAGTACATCTACTAATAAAATATCGTTCACGTGACGTTTTCGTCACTAGGTGAAATGGAGATACACTATATCGTGATCGTAACCAAATTATATTTCTCTAGTAGCGATATCGCGCTGCTAATGACTGTATTGCTGCTGCACCTATACCGCTATAGCTGCGACAGCCATACGTTTTTGTGTTGTGTACATAGCAATACCACAAGGTTCTGTGGACTCAAATATGGCTACCATAGCGATATATTGTGATTAATTATCGTGAAGCAAGAATGAAATGAGTTCGTTTTATAATGATAATGAATATTAATATTGCCAGAGTAATTGAGCGTTATTAAGGATTTCCTATTGTTTTCTATTCTAATGGTCCTCGGATCAACACTGGGTAAATTTGCCATGTTCATATTTTGCTGTCCCAGGACGTTTCTGACAGGCGTCAAACATTCCGACGGTAAAATAATTTTGCTAAACTGTGGGCCCATTATTCCAAGAGAGAGAGAGACAGAGAGAGAGAGAGAGAGAGATTAAGAGCTTCGAAGAATCTTCTTCGTCTTTACTGTACAGTAAAGCATCGATTTTTTCCAGTCCATTGACCATGTACCACTAATCTACATATATCGTGGGCGATGGTCATCGCTGCAATAAAATTCCTCCGTTTCCACGTGGCTTGAAAAAATAATATAAAATGATATTATAAATACGATTTATTCCAAGTGTTTTGTCATTCGTACCGAGTGAATGGAAATTTCACTCTTTCCGAGCCTTTCAATGAACCAGTACATGCACGCTATATGTTAAATTCACAACACGGAATTTCAATGAAGAGCATTACGAGGGCGACACACGCACACAATACGGAATAATAAGACACACGACATGCTGGCTCGTTCCCAAGGACACATTCTGAATTTAAAAACTCGAGAGGACTCTTATACCATTATATTCCTTTCGAAGAATTCATTACCAAAATTTTGTCAAAATAATCCACTTGAGGAATTGTATACTTGAGGTTCGATAAATTCGTCGACAAATAATGTTAATCCACTTTGAGGCAATATTTTGAAGTAACTTGCCTTGTACGCTTTTGAAAAATTTCCTACCAGAAAAGCCTTGACTCATTCATACATGGATGGTGCGGGATTTTTCGTTATTTTGATAGATTCTTGGTCGTAAAAAAAATTTGACACTTTTGGAACTTGTATCGCGCATTAGTTGTAAAGCCTATAGAAGACCTCTTTCCCATTGTTCCTTACCCAGGTTAAAGCGCTTAAACGCATTAATATATTGTTCCTGCGTCCAATTCTGGCTTCCCGCAGGTGGTATCGTTGCTGCGTGGATGGAGCTAAACCATACCACTGATATTAGGTAGGAACATTGGAGAACCGGGGGTTGCATGCTTAACTTGCATCCCTCTTCGTTCGTATTCGAGTGCTCAATACATTCTCGTTTGTCGGGTATATATAAGTGCTAACAGAGACTTATTACTGTATAGCCACGGAATGTGTCCCTCGGGTAGAATTCCCCACATGAATTACGTTTGCCCAAACAATTGCGTTAAACGCCACTACGGAAAACTTACTGCACGATGAGTTCTTATATTGAGCCCGTATAAAGCTAGTCGCAGAAACAGCGTCAATCACTTTTGCGAATAGAGGGGCAATTCATCCAGTGATTATTCCGCCCCGAAAATGTATCGCACCTTCCAGTAAGATTGATGAGAAAGCGATTTACGAGTTTCCCCCTCAACGAAGTCGAGTCGTATTTCGAGGTTCTCCATGACGTATGCATCTTCTAATTCAGATCGAAATATCGCTGCTGGGGATGGTAAACGTTTTTTCAAGCTGCATTTAAAAAAAATTTCAATTACTTGGCAACAAGATGCTGCCGCGTCTCTTGATATTCCAAGTCCGCATATCCAAAGAATAGGGAAAAACTATTATCATGACCTGCGTACGATCGTCAACCGCCTATACTGTGCGTCAACCTCCAACCATCATCGCTATCCGACGCCCCCCCGACTATAAATCTGAATCTAGGACTGATCAGGGCGTCATCGGGTTTGCCTTACCGCCTGGTCAAACCCACACCAGGCTGCTAAAGGTCCTGATCAGTTGTGCAACGTCACGTCCTATAAGGGCCAAATCCCGTTGTCTCCAGATTCCCGGATTAGGGCCTGACCAGCTTGCTATCTGATTCTGATCCGTCCCTGATGTAACCCTGGATCAGTGTACATTGCACGGTTGAAAGGCTTGTGTCTTTTAAACGTAACACCCTCATTAGTTCTTAGTTGGCCATTTACGAGTGTGCGCACTGAGAGAAAAAAAAATATGATCATAGGAATAATAAATTTACGGTTCAAAAATATCTCAAATAATAGGAATGGTATCGATAGGTTATCACTGACAGTCAATAATCACAAGGATAATCGATGCAGTTTTTTTGTCAGGGTTGCCTCATCAGGTTAATACCAGTAATACCTTAAAAGAATCCTCATAGTGTCACAACCTGATTCGATGATTATCAGACCAGCCCTAAAGAAAGAAGCCTAACATAACCCTGATCAGAGCCACGTCAGGGGTACCCCGGTAAGCCTTTGTTACACATATGATCCCTGCCAGATAAGTCATCAGGCAGCCCTTATCAAATTTCTAGTTATGACAGTATACCTTTGCGAGCATACATTGCAGCTTTACGTAAGCTGCGGTAGCAAGACCCACGAAACAGTGCTCATGAGTAATCGACAAAAGCAGAATGGCACTTCTGCATTAGAGTCCTTTTGACCTGGGATACCTACCGGCAGAGACTGGGGATCAATTGCTTGCTCTAATCACCCCCAACCTCCCCCCCCCCCCCCCCCCCCCGAGGATCATGAACGCCGGACGCCTTATCGGCTTGATAACCCTTGAGGGAGCCGAAGTCCCAGTCTGGGATTTCAGTCCAGGTGAACCATGACGGCCGAACCAACAAGCCTCATCACACGAACAACCGACAATGAGTTCGGAGACAATCCAACCAAAACCCAACCTCATCACCGTATGGTGTGAACATCGCTCAAACTTTTGCACATCCTAAAGAACGGTCTGGAATGTCCGTGTACGTATCCGCTACCGTCTTAGTAGAAGGTTGGAGCATAGGAAAACCTGTACTATGGTTTACAATAGGGGTTGTGAACTATAGTACAAGTTTTCCTATCCTCCAACTTTCCACTGAAGCGGTTACGAAAGCATACACGGACATTGTCGACCGTTCTTGACTCCCGACCGAGCAGATCGAGCCTAGTGAGACGAACGATGCTGTTTGGCTTTGTAAGAGACAGCGTAGGTTAGCGACTGGGATCAACGAGAAAATACGATAATCCTTGAGAAGCTGGGACGTGAGGTCAGAACACAGAAGTATGTCGTACGGATCGGTGCAACCATTCATTTCCGCTCCAACCGTCAGAATACTCATTTGCAACGAATGATGCAAACTGCAGCATCGAATCGGGCTTCACCAAAGCGAGTACAAAAAAAAAAAAAGAAAGGAAACGATAATGACAACTGGAAAACTGAGAAAAAGTTTAGCTCAATGCCGAGTGCCCCTGGAATTATTTTGAGGGCATTCCTGCGCCACGATCAGCGCGTTTACCGAACCAAGAAGACCTCTTTAAGAATCCAGATCGATACTTTGGTACAGGGGCATTGCTATCGTGCAGAAATTAAAAAAAAAAACAATTGATTATTCGTAATCTTTAGATTGGCAGATGGCTTCTTTAAACGAATTATCGTGTATACCATACTATCTGCAACCTTCTTATCTTGCAGTATAGTCATACACGTACTGCGATCTCTCCATGATCGAAATGCTTATCTTATAAACACAAGAGAATCCTGACAATCGATAACGACCAACTCAGACATTGAAACACACGAAAAGTTCGATCTCGCTTGTATGAATGTGTTTAAAACACACAGCACACACGTCGCCCAAGGCAAACTCCGCCAGGTTAAACCTTTATCGATTTTGTATTATCTATTTTTCCTGCTCTACGGGTTTTCAATCATTCCGATGGTAAAAATATTTTTTCTTTTCCGTTGAAAAATAGCAAAAACTGATTTTCGGTAACTTTGGCGCCCTCTCTTTCGTGCAATTGTGGTCGCAGCGCAGCGACTTCACGAGATAATTTGTACATAATACTGTCACGTACATTTTTTATTTAAAATGTTTTTCTCTGCGACCTATCATTCTCATGAAAAATCAAATCCAAAAACTTTTTGAGTTTTACTAAAACGCAAAGGGGTGGTCCGAATTTTTGGTTTTAGGCTATTCAAGTGCCCCGGCGGTAACGATTTATGAAATGAAATAGCTGCGGATATATTTTTTTTTTTTTACTAAAAAAGGACAGATTCGCTGTACTCTTCAAAATAAATGTAATTTGACATTATAAGTTCAAGACGCCGTATCTCAAAAAAGGTGCGTCGCATGAAAAAAAAACCTTTCGATAGTTTTTGAAGGTTTTTTCCTGCTCTAGAATTTTGCAATTCTGTCGACGGTGAAGATATTTTTTTTTTTCGGGGTGAAAAAGGGAAAAACTGATTTTTGGCAACTTTGGCGCCCTCTATTTCGTGCATTTTTGGTCGCAGCGCAGCGACTACATGAGATGATTTGTAGATTATAGAGTCTTCTACAATTCTTGTTTACAAAATTTTTCTCTACGACCTACCGTTCTCGCGGAAAATCGAATCCAAAAACTTTTTGAGTTTTTCAAAAATTCCCCCAAGGGGTTCAAGCTACTCATACCCCCCCACTAACGATTCATGAAATAAAATAGAGTCGGTCATTTTTTCCCTGTTCTTTTTTAATTTACTGTACTGATATGTTGAAAAAAAAAAACAAAAAAAAACAAAAAATGCTCCTGCGCTGGTTCGGATGATGTTTTCGAGTCCGTTGATACCGAGTATATATGGCAAGAGCCCACGAACGCCCTGGATCGTGGCGTTGGATTTTGTTTGCTTTTTTTTCCCCTCATGTTATCCGTTTCCCACCAACTGTCGTCGTTTCTCTCGTCATTCAATTTCTCTTCGTTCTCACTCACTCAGGACATATATCTTTCCCTCGTGTACGCGCTATATCGCATGTACATTGTACATTGGTCTCCATCTCGGCTCCTGTCAGAATGTGAATGGAGAAAAAAGAGAACTAGCGATGACTATGCCCGCGTTCAAAAGCAGATTCTTAAGAGTCATCGAGCACACGTGACCAACTCAGAATCGAGGGTAGCGCCTCTCGCGGAAAATCTTGAAAAAATGCATGTCGAAGTTAGCGCCGCTTGCGGCAGATATGTCAACCAATGCATTCAGCAAAAAGTTACGGATGTCGATAGGGTAGGATGTAAATGTTACAGTGGTGGCGCATGTTTTATGAAAGGCCACGATCGCCCCCATTGACCCTCAAAGCTTATTTTATCTCAGGGCTCACTTTACGCTTACGCCATCACTGCTGCTTTTGCGCTCTTACCGACAACCGTGACTAGCGAACCTAGCGTTAGTAGCGGGAACTGTGAAATACATAGCATGTACTGTCATATTATAGCCGTGAGCACGGACTTGGCGTCTCCGATACTATATTCGAAATGATTACTTCGTTTTTCAACGAAATAGGGTGGAAATATTTTTAAAAAGTGCAGTGAAGTGGCGAGCAGTACGCTCTGGTCCGATAAAGAGCGGCAGATGTGCGTGAAATTAATAATAAAATGAACTTGTCAGTTGGTGAGAAAAGCGTCGTGGCAAACGACAACCGCCTCGAGTTTTCGATAATTTATTGTGCCTCGAAAAAAAAAATTCCACGGAGCAGAGGACCAGACCGTGAACTTTAAAAGTCGAACAAATTTATCTGTTATGTTTAATTGTGGAATACTATTGTAATTTCGGCTACATTTCGAATATAAACATCTAGGAAATTCTTAGTTGGCTTATTGGCCACTTGGCGCTTCGTATGCCCTCGCTCGATGACTCTTGAAAGGTCCCGCGAAGCCCGTTTGGGTCAGTTTGGGTTTTGTTTTTGATAGCATCAGGACGTGTGTATACGTTAGCTATCGTTGTTGTCGTTATACGCAACTATGAATGTCTCTTATAATTGAATATTCGACTCGAAGGTTAACTGCAGTAACTAAAGTAATCCAGGGGAACTGTGAAAAAGACTTGTGATGACATTTTTTTTAACCCTTGGTGGTAACACCTCTGTAGAATAACTTAGTGGTCACACATGGGTAAAATTTACCCAGCCAAATTTCAAATGATTGCTATGTGAAAACTATCGGTCCGATCGGGATCGAAAAAATACTAAAAAAATACTTTGAACATCCTAAAACATGTGTCAAAAGTTGGTATGTCAAAATTCAAATCACAACACGCTGAAAAGAAAAAATCGTAAATACGTCAATTTGTCAAAGAATAATACACCATTCCTGCCAAAAGGTCTGGGTGAAATTTACCCAGTGTGACCACGAAGGGTTAACCTCATATTGTGAAATTTAGAAAACAAAAATAATGGAGCACGAAATGGACGATTACTTTTTTCATTGCAAATTAATTTCATTTTCATGGAATTTTTAATAAACTTTTTATTGGAAGCAAACAATAAAATTATTGTAAAATAAATTTTGGTACACTGCCATCGAGCCTCATACGTTGATCTTTTTCATTTCTCGCAAAAAAAAACAAAAAGAGAAAGGGCTTGCGCAGTGAACGAGGCAACTATAGTAAACGAATTTCGCAATAAAAGCAACGAGATCTTGAAGTAGACTTGTTTTTTCTATAGCAGGGATACGTACATGATCCCTTAAGACATTCATGAATGATGTACATGAATGACGTATAATACATGAATGCCGGAAACACCAAATTTGATTTTTATTCGAACCAAATTGATATTAGGTTCAAGTATTGTATTTTTTTATAGCCTTCACGTGGAGACAATTTTCGACGCACAGTCACTTTGGGACGGCTTAAAGTCACGTGGAATTTGTCATTAATTTTGAAGGGCCTCTTCTTCGGGGCTCCTTAATATTTCTCAAAACAGGGTTAACCCATCGCTGAATGGTAGAGGTCCATCAGTGAATTAACTTCACTTTTGAAAACGCAAAAAGAACCGGAAATTCCTGATCAATGGTTTAGTCACCAAAAAATTACGATTTAATCCGAAGTTTCAGAATTTAGGTGAAATATTTAAGCTTATCCGATGCGTCTGATCACGGAACACCACCGGTGTGAAGTTTCGTCAGGTTATCCGGATATTTTTCTCGGTATTTCAAAATCGATTGCAGTACTCGTAATAATATCGGATCAGGCAACGCAGTCTAAAAAAAAAGTGTTTTTCTTTCTTTACTTTACTACATGTATAGGTAAAAGTCCACTATATCGTATTTTCGTGATATTCGGCAGGTAAGACAGCAAACGGAAAAGGGACATTGAACTTAACTCTCTCTCTCTCTCTCTCTCTCTCTCTCTCTCTCTCTCTCTTACTCTTTCTCTTACTATTTTGCCGTAGCTCTCATAGAACCCGACAAATTAATTTTTGGTTGCACGTATTGATCGATCAATTTTTGAAACTGCGGAACAAAAAAAAATGTCGGGTGAATCTGGATAAGGTTTAACGAACATTTCTAGTAATAATCAAGTATAGTTTAGTTGGAGAATATCTGGTAGTACTTTAATGCCTCGGGATGTAATTGGTATAATTGCCCAACGATTGAATCGTCACATTTTATTCAACAATCTTAATGTTTCGCGAGCTGGGAAATTTTTTTTTTCTTTTACAATAAAATTCATAAAGAATAAGTGAAAAAAACAGCTATGTTTAACTGCCTCAGAAATGAAGTTTGAAAAAGGGTCGAATTTTTCGTCATCAAGGGTAGGACACCCTTTGAATAATAAATAATGAAAAAAAAAAAAAAATGAAATAGTATTTTTCAACAATAACGTTTTTTCATCGTTATGCATTGAGCGAGCGTCTTACATATTCGATTTGACCACCGCATGTGTATACGGGGCATTTCATCCCAAGTGTATGAACCCGTGACCCTGACCATCTCGGATTTGTTGCATTATTTTTTTTTATGATTACATTGAGTCGAAAGGGTACCTTCAAAATTTTAAAAAATTTTCCAAATAGCCGTTTTTGAAAAAAAAAATTTTTTGCTGAAAAACACCTTTTTTAAAAATATGAAAAAATTCCTAAAAATCCGTGATTATATATAGAACATTTTAAGAAATCACCCAGAGTGGGGAGATTTTTTTTCTCTGTGTTTTACACGCTTTTAACGTCGAAAAAATGCCGAAAATACAAAAAAAAAGACAAACACCTTTTTTTAAAAATATGAAAAAATTCCCAAAAATCTGTGATAATATGTAGAACATTGTAAGCAATCAGCCAGAGTGGGGAGATTTTTTTTTTTGAATTTTCGGATTTTTTTCGACGTTAAAAGCGTGTAAAGCAAAGAGAAAAAAAATCTCCCCACTCTGGGTGATTGCATGAAATGTTCTACACATAATCACGGATTTTTGAAAATTTTTTCATATTTTTAAAAAAAGGTGTTTTTTTTTGCAATAAATTTTTTTTTTCATAAACGGCTATTTCGAAAAATCTAAAAAAAATTGAAGATACCCTTTAGACTCAATCTCAATGTAATCATAGAAAAAATAACGAAACAAATCCGAGAGGGTCAGGGTCACGGGTTCATACACTTGGGATGGAATGCCCCATACATACATTCATTTCCTCTTTTCTCTCTCTCTCTCTCTCTCTCTCTCTCTCTCTCTCTCTTATTCTCTCTCGTTTGCTTTAAAATTCGTTGCGTCGAATTTTCAACGACTGTAAATATTTCGACGATGACGTTTAAGACCGACACGTACGCTGTACATTCAATGGTCCGTTCATGTGGAAACGAAAAGGAACGTGGGAAGGCTATTTGAACGTTTCGTTGCGTGTAACATGTATGAATCGTTGACCCAAAATGAGCCACTGCTATAGCGTACGATAACTCTCGCTATATTATGCTCACGATAGATCCAGAAATATGGCGGAATTGCCTTTTCAAACATTTTGAAACAAAAAAAATTCGCCAACGCATCGATCGAGATGGTATTATCAGGACATGTACGAAGTTTCAAAATGATTGACTTGCTCAAACTCGAGATAATTGCAATTAAAGGCATGTATAACCTGTACCGTACGCAGCGCGATTCGATGTTTTTGTCTCGTAGTGCCAAAACCACATTTGATATCGCAATGAAAAATCACAAAACGATAGAGACCGACTGTCCGGACATTATCAAAAAATTGTAGAATTATTTACCGTCCAGTTTCTAAATTATGATACGTGGAAAATACGAAAATTCATGCGGAAGCAGGACCGATTGTTTAACGTCTATTCCAGCCTCGTGAGATTGTTCTTTTTTTCATCAAAACAAAATTAAATCAATATATCTTTCTATAATATAAAGATACATCGCCTCTGCCGCCGCCGCGCCGCCGCCGCTGTTTCAGGAATTGAGCTTATACCGGGTATCCAATTTGAAAAGAATGACCAACCCAAACCCAAACCTAAGTGAGGGCGCGTAGTATATATATATATATTTTTTTTAATTGCTTCGAAAATTTATAATCCCAGTTTGTCGCATAAAAGGCAAAACTTCAAGGGGAGCATGAAATTCGCAGTGCACGTAAAACTCGAAAGTTTTAGATAAATTGGGGAGAAAAAGCACACAATTTCTTCCGTTATCTTCACTCTACGACCATATGTTACTGTTTGACAGGAAAATTTGAAAAAATTTGAATGTATCATTATCGCGTGTTACACTGTGCGTACGAATATAGATAACTCGCGATTAGCAACATGGCTCTTGCGTCACACTGATAAGCGTTCTTTGGCGAATTACGTATTATACGTTCGAACCGCGCGAACTAACTGTCTATGAATGTTTATTTAAAAAAAATTTGATTAGAAAATTTTAACTGCATATCGACGTGTCAATCTCAAAATGAGATCGCCAATTGATCAACAACAACAACAAAAAACATTCATTGGAAAGATGAGTTTTTATTTTCAATTGTTTGTATTTTTGAAATTTCGTTTGCCACATGTACAGTGGAAACTCAGACAACTCATCGCATAATGTGGTAGACACCTTGATGCGTGAAGTACCCAATCAATTATAATATTTGAGTTCCCCGCACCGTCTCTCGTGCTCGAGCGAATCAGAATTTTCTAACTACCTCTTCATTGTCTGCTCAAGCAGGCTGAGGTTTCACTGTGCAGTCATCCCGTGTGAAGGCTCTTTTTTTTCGCTTTTTTTAGGATTTTTTTTTTTTGTGAACTAAATAAACATGCAACTGCGAACTTTTCACCACATATTTATTCATATTCCGAGCACACTTGACAAATTTCTCAGCCCGAGATCGTCGCTCATTGCTGAAGTACACGGCAAAACTTGGCCACTCATCTTCGAAAAAAGTTTTTTACGCTGACCACGGTTGCGAGCGTTCTGCTTATCTGAAACAAAAAAAAAATATCAAACAGCATTTTAATCTGTGAAGTATAAACTAGTTTTTGAACTAGGATCATTAAAAAATATTGAAAGGTAAATTTTTGGCATCTTGTTGAACATTTTTTCATAAATTTTGGTGTTTTTACGTGAAAAAAAGGCTTTTTGAATCAGAATTATCCTAGTTTGCAAAGTGTCTACGCATGAGTACTGAATAAGTCAATCGAATTTCAAAGGAATACGTTCGAGAGATTTCGAGATATCGTGGCCACCAGTTTGAAAAATACAGTTTTAAGAAAAACGCGTCTGAAGGTTCAAATACGATTATCACCAATAAAATTTTGACTCGCCCTTAATCTGCTATGCCTGGTCCATAAAGTCCTTCCACAAATCACATTACCCCGAAGCTGGGAAGTACTTCAAGTACCCGGTACTTTCAATGTGTACTGGAAGTACAGTACTTGAAGTACAAAGTACTTCAAATGTATTTCAAGTATTTTACTTAAATTTCCAAGTACTTAAGTATTTGTACTCAAATTTTCAAGTACTTTCCTGTACTTCAAGTACTTTTTCAAGTACCAAGTATGAAGTACTTTTGAATACGTCTTGCTAATGGTTGCATATGTATAACGCCTCTGAATATATATATATATAATTCAGGAACGCTTTGCGCCATCTTTGCTTAACCCGTAAAAACCACACCTCTATTGAGCATACATACATGCCGCACTAGTGCGATTTGGGATTTTGCATTTTCAATGTACTATAACTCTCGTATAAATAATCTAAAACTATTCGATAACCAGTGGTTTTTGGGGTAATAGTTTCTCAGGAAACTGAAGGTCATAATTTCAAATGCGATAAATATTATTCATTCAGTAAAAATACGACAAAATCAGAACAAAAATGTTCAAAAATTCACAAAAAATGAATTTTAGGTGGTGCAAATTTGCACTAGTGTGGCGTTTACGGGTTAAGATTGCAAGGAATAACCGTTCAAAGGCTCAAGCTACGGTAGTTACGGTGTCATTGTCAATGCACAGCTCCGTTTTTAACAATCCGCGTATCACATTCTGTATTTTTTCTTTTTCAAACCTGAAGCTAAATGAATCTTAATTACAATCGTCAATGCTATTTTTTTTTTTCAATTATTTATAATTCTTCGTTTAAATATTTCTGTTGCAATCTGCCTAACCCGAGTGAATTGCACAATGTGAAAATATGCTTTGATAAAAAAAAAAGTACTCGAATCAAAATCAAATGAGAGTTTAAAGAATACGTAAGAAATCAAATATAAGTACTACAACTTACGAGACGTGTATACCTGAAAACTTGAAAAGTATTTGATACTTGGTACTTGATACCTCAAGTACTTCAAATGTATAGTACTTCAAGTACTCAGTACTTCAAGCACCAAGTACTCAAAGTACTCAGTACTTTAAGTAATTGGTACTTCAAGTATTTACGGTATTTGGTACTTGAAATATACGAGTACTTTGCCCAGCTCTGTTTTATCCACATATTCTACACTATATTTGGATACAATTGATGTAAAAAAAAAATTGATTTTTTTTAACCAGTCACACGGGATGACTGCCTTAAGGATGTTCCTCTGTTTTATTGATATTGTGTCATCGATTTTCAATTATTATAGCCTATCGTCAGTGCTTATCCCCAAATCGTGTGTGCAAAGATTCAATGAGATTAGGAGTCTCGTTTTAGAGATATTAAATGTTTAGATAAACATGATTTAACGTGCGTTCTTATGGTCACACATGAAAAACAGTTTCCAATCGTTCTGTAATTCACGAACTTGAAATGCCAGCACCTTCAAAAAATTGTGTGACCCAGTTCTGTACATAATAATATCTTGTGCGAAAGTTCACCTTAATTAGGAGAATTTTCATTGAGTAATTAAATGTAACGAATTACGCTTCTTGTTCAGAATATAATCTTGCAGTTTTTTTTAGCGTCTTTTCATAGTAAATGGCATGAATACTAACTTATAAAATGTGCATTATTATCCCTCTCTATACATGTTGGCAAGGGAAAAATAGAAACTTCTTTTTTTGCACTTTTTGTGCTTCAACTCAAAATGCTGCTGAAACTATACGTAATAGAGTAAAATTGCTCATAAATCATTTTCTAGGCAACTAAATTGTCTACAAAAAAGTCCTCGGCGGCATACATCTAAAGTTAATATCATTTAGTCGTGGGAGGCGTCCAAAGTAGTAAAAATAATCTTGAAAAACCCATTTCAAGTAGGTGGCTTTATTTGAATTTAATTATAATTAAAGTTCTTTAGGCGATAATGGTTTTCTCGCTGTGTCCAGTTGACGTATGAATTTTTATGCATTTTTAATTAAACGCCAACGCGGTGATGTGTAATTTAACAACTAATAGGTCTACTATTCTGCGATTTCACAAAAATCACACTCCCTCATCACGCCACTTCGGACACCTCCCGCTCATCCGCTATTGTCTTTTCATATATGCTGTTGCAGACTGTTTTATAGAAAATTTTATTCACTACTTCACTTGAAGCTCGGAAAATGTGAATTTTGAATTTTTTTTTTGCAACACAAACGTTAATATTTCAAAAACTTACAGGAGTATATTGCTATAATTTTGAGACGTTGTTATCAATGCCATTTACCGTCGAATAGCGTTAAAAACGAAACCTCACAGATAATTCCGATTTTGAGAACATAAATTGACTGGCCGAGATAAGCGAGAATTTGACGTTGTCATGCATCACTGAGCCCTGCCGCCTGTGTATCCAGAACTATGATTGCGTTCATTTATAAAGAATCACGTAGGAGCATCTCGTTATGATTTCATTGAGAATTGGTCAAACCTACCAAGTCTCCTCTGTTTATACGAGAACGAGGTCTATATGGCAAACCCAGTTTTCGAAAGACGTACTCTTTCCCAAAAATTAACTTCATCGCGATGAGTTCATCGAATTAGCCGATAATCTGATGACTGTCGGCAATCTAGACACTTCTCACTCAACTCGTTCGGAAATCTTCTCAAGAGCCCGGGACACTTGAATATGATACAAAGTTCAACAACTCTATCACGATTCTGGGTTAACTCGAACAGCTAATTTCAATTTTATTTCTCAAATTCCGCGAATAAGGGTTCTCACCGTCGTATCATGACCTCGTACTTCTCATATGTTCATCATACATGACACTTATTTTTTATTTCTGCCTCTCGTGTTAAATCCAATTTAAATGCATGAAAGTTCGTGCAGGGGCAACTTATAACGAAAAAAAAAAATAATATTCTCAACCCCTGTATGCTCGTCTATATCGTAAACCGAGGCATTTCCATGCACTTTGCATCCAGCTTCTCCAACGGAATCTTCGCCGAATCTCATGAGTCTTGCGTAAGACTAACTAGAATGTGCTGGGTGCTGATCTTAAATGTACACAGTATAATATATATATATACATATTACTGTGTACATATAAGATCAGCGCCCAGCACATTGTAGCAAATATATACCTATATATATAGGTATTATATATTTGCTTATATATATATATATGTAATATGGATAAATAAAGTCGAGAATCTCGTGTGCGTGAGTGCGTATTAGTGGTAGCCCCATCAGGCATGTATAATGTACAATTATATATATATATCTCGCTTAACGCGCAGAGAGGCTTTATCACTTGTCCGCCTACTTGGAGCGCCGCAGCGAGATCGAGAGATCGTTATCTCGCCTACGTATTACGACTCTCTTCATCATTTTGTCTCGTTTTTTTTTTCCCCATCTCGATTCACGCCATTAGTCTCTCAACGAACAAAAGGGCATAACGCACATTGACTCTGCATGTAAAATCGTGGCTAGTTAGGTCAGTTTGTTCGCCATTGAGATCGACAGCATTCATTCATTTGCCGATTCCCGTAATGTCGAGACAATGATTCGCCATTAAACGTAATCGCGTTTGTACGTCCATATCGCGTCAATTAAAACACGATACACGCCGGCACATGCCTATATATATATATATATATATATATACCGATATATACAATTCGATACTCGCAATCAGTGTTTGCAATCACGGAAATTGCGATGAGAAATTTTAACGATACGTTCACGATGTTTTCCGCAGAGTGGAGACCGGTGTGCGATGTGTATATCTATCGGGCTCGATCGTAGCATATAATATTTATTACGATAGAATTGTGCTGGAAGAACCCCATATGGATTCGCAAGCGTGAATTGAATTAAAGAATTATAATTAGACGAGTTCGAGTTAGAATTATTCGAATTCAGAAGATAGCTTTCGTATATTCGATGCAAATTCGGTATTTTTTTTAAATTAATTTTTTCGTAAGATTTTGAGAACGAAATTTTGGGGAAAAAAATCCTCGAAAATGGTGGGAAAAGGAAGCCCGGAAGTACGGGGTTTGAGAGGCGAGGAGGTTAGGTTGGGGGATGATTTGCGATAATTTTCCGCTGTCCCGATTAAACGGAATTCCCAAAGAAACGGAAATTTGCCATGAATTACGGGTTATTTGCTTGAATAACTGATCGGGGTAATTTGCTCGAATAACTCCAATCACACCAAACTTTCGTGAGTCTCCATCGAGGAGAAAATCGCTCTCCATCTCCGGCATTACCATTTCAGCCAATATTTGAATTATCCGCTCGCGCCACTTGACACCCTTTCACCTCGCTCAATATTCTTTCCGGTTTCTTCGCTATTTTTCTCTCTTCAATCATATAATAACGCTTTTCGTAGATTTTTCGGATTACTGGAAAGCTCAGCCGAGACTTGCCAAAAGCTGTTGCAAAGAGTCTATCATATATATAATAGAAATTTTTTTTTGTTTTCTTCGACTATAAAACGCGTATATCGTCGCAAACGATTGGGCAATTCATCGATTTTTCGAAATAGTTGTGGTGCATTTATTGTTCAAAAAAATTTGTCCAAAACGATCGAAACTTTCAGCAAATCCCTTTTTTCATTTTAATATTGAAGAATAAATGCGACTAATCGAATATCAGATGACAGTGTGCGTTGATATGATTTTTCACAAAAATGTGACCCAGGCGTGCTTGTATATATCTTCACAGTCATCATTCACTGATAACCACTTTTACGCTTTATCAGATTTCACAAGATTTCTCGAATGTTGTTATATGCCGAAAATAGTTGTTACCACGACGCTGCTTCTTACATGACTAGTCTACCCCAAAAACAATCGTGATTTTTTTTTATTTTTTTTTTATGGCCTTTTCCAACAAAACTTGAACCCCCGCAAATAATCACATTGAATTTACGTCGAGAGCCCAAAATTCTGCATGAAAACCCAGGTACAAGAGCAAAAATTGCCAGATGTTAGGTTGCTTTCTGGAACGGGCCGGGTCCAGGGAGTCGCGTCAGGGTGAGTTTTCCGTTCGACTCGTATATCCTCATTGGCCAAGCGTCAACTTCACGAGAGTCAGCGAGGATGCGAGTCTCGACTCCTTTTGTAAAAGCAGCCTTTCCGACGTTTCAGATATCGTTAAACATTTCGTTGAATTTGTAACCGCGGTCAAAGTTTCCGATAACGCAAATGATCTTCGGTTATAGTCATCGTGAGACCGCGGCGACGGGAAATAAAGGGAAACCTAAGGTGCGATGAAACTGAACAAGCCATATAGAATGAGAGATGTTTGGGCCGCTTACGGATGAGCGGCCTGAGTCTTCAACTCACGGTATCCAAAAAACTGGATGGTACAATATTCTGGAATTTTTAAAAAATGTCCAGGTAGTGCCTCCTCGCCGTTTTGTCGTTTTTCGTTAAAATCTGAACAACCGTTTGAAAACCGCGAGGTAAAACGGAACATCCGCGTGTCTTCGGTAGAGCTTACACGTGTATATAAGGCTGATTTCAATGGCGGTTATCTCAAGTATGGAACAGTCAATCTCACTGAAATTTCACAGACATTCGGATCAGTTCATAATCGTTATGTGTACGAAGTTTCAGAAGAACATTGAGAATTTTCCGGCTCGCTATAACTAGTTCGACAGGGCTCAGTCAAGCCAAAGTTTTTAAGGCATAAGTTTTGGATCTTGATCGTCTAATTGGTCGTCCGCACCTCTATAATTAAGCGCTATGCGACTAATGACCTTTCGTAACCTAAAGTAATAACATTAGAGTGCAATTGAGGAAAACTTGCTCAACAATTATCATGGTCATATATTGATCGTGAAAATGGTTAAACAGCAACCAATCGTCGAATAACGAGGTTAAGATTTTGGCACGCCTTCGTTCCACGTCACAGCCGAGTTCGCTGTAATATTGATCGCGAAAAGACCGCAGAATCGGACTTTACTATGTTATGACATAATAAGAAACATGGCCGCAAACCGATGCATCTATCTTTAGTTCCTCCTCCCTCCCCCCTCCCCCCTCCCCCGTAGCACCGATCGATTCAACATGATGGATAAAAAAGATTCACTTGAATTTGAGAAGAACGAAGCTTTATTTCCATAGAGGGAATCAGGATATTTTTGTTAAGTACAATTCGGCCAAGTTCCAAAATTCCTAGCTTTCACCCTTGCGAAATTTAGGTTTTTTTTTTTTTTTAATTTAGTGAATCGACGTATTTCTAAAACTTATTACGGAAAAAAAACTAATGGCGTGTCGAGAAGTTTTTTACGCGTTGCGGAATTTCGTATCGGTTCATGCCACGGCAGATGAGAAGTGGAACACTCTCGGCACGATGACAGATGAATAACATCTGGCGCCAAGTCCGACGAATCCTCATGTAGCCTGTGAAGATTCCGTAAGCTTTTATACCGCGCAACGTGGACCGTTTTTTTTTTTTTAAATTTATTTTTTTATCGCGTGGGCCATGCACTGCGTGATAAGCTCTGGGGATTGTCCGGATGCTGAGCAGGTCGCATGCCTTGTCCAATCTCCTCGAGTAGACGCGGTGAAGTGTAATTGTCGGACTTGCGTGTCCCATACAGCCAACCGGTGCGGTCACGAGTGATATATTTATGCGCAGAATTATATATTTTACCGCAGAATTGTGTATCGCGACAATCGAAATCGTGTTCATGCCACGGTTTCTGGCTTCTCCATGTGCGCTTCTGTCCTCATTTCGGGACCACAACGATTTACATACTTTTGCAATAATCATTTTTTGATTATTCGTAGAATAAAAGAGAATCGTTTTTTTCTAACAACTTTGCGAAGTTCCCCCTTAAATAAATACGATACAAATTCAATAATTAATTTTCAATGGTTATTACGAACGCACATAAAAATTATGTAAAGCCGCTGATTATAAAGTCTGTACATTTAAATGTTCAGAATTTACAATGAGGAGGATTTACGGGGCTAGGTCAAGAGTTGTAAGTTGAATAGCGTCAAAATGATTTAATGATTTGGCTCGGAGCATCAAAGTAGCGTTTAGTCTTGAGTTTTCAGGAGCTACAGGTCCTGAAACAGTACAATTTAGGCATTCTAGGTTCAGTTTACTCCAAAGTTAGAATCATGTAAACCCCAGAAGGATCTGAAGTATATACTGGTTGAATTTCTACTCGGGTTTCTTCCTCTTTCCTCTATGGCCGTTGCCATTTTGCGACGCCACCCGTGCCACTTTGAAGGCCTTTGCTCTTCCGTTCTAGTCTGCATTAGTAACTCCCGCGGTGCTTCGCCTTTTACAGTTATCAATAGTAGTGAGTGGGCGATTCGTGAGCTTAATAGGGAGGAGAATTTACCGGGCTAGGTCAAGAGTTGCAAGTTGAATAGCGTCAAAATAATTGAACAATTTTCCCCGGAGTATGAAAGTATTGTTTAGTCCTAAGTTTTCAGGAGCTACAGGTCCTGAAACAGTACAATTTAGGGATTCTAGATTCAGTTTACTTCGAAGTACGATCATGTAAGCCCCAGAAGGGTCTGGAGTATAGTGGTTAAATTTCTACTCGAGTTTCTTTCTCTTTCCTCCATGGCCGTTGTCATTTTACGGTGCCACCCGTGCCACTTTGAAGGCCTTTGCTCTTCTGTTCTAGTCCGCATCAGTAACTCCCGGTGCTTCGCCTTTTACAGTTATCAATAGTGCTGGGCGATTCGTGAGCTTTTTAACAGTCGTTCATCTTTGCTGGTGCATGATGCATCCCCTATAACCGTTGTCGATGTAGTTGAACCGAAGTAACGATCTACAGAACCGATGCACCGAGTCTAGGCAAATTGAGCCGCTTCGAACAAGCATCCCAAAACATAGAGATTTATCTTGATCCGCACGTTGAAGCGCTGACGCCCACCTCTTTGCTTACACTGTAAAAAAAAAAAGTGGTAAATTCAACTCGAGAAATCGAGTTGAAAAAAATGAGTTAGAACAACTCAAATTGAGTTGGGTCAACCGAATATCGAGTTAAAGCATGAACATGGAATAGTTGCTTCAACTCTGAAATAGCGTTAACATATTCGGTCAAAACAGCCACCTAACGAGTTGACCGAACTCATTTCAGAGTTGAATCACTCACAACAGAATAGTTGGTCCAACTTTTTCTGCAGTTCGTTCGACTACGATAATTGAATGAAACAACTCAATTAACAGCTCTTTGAACCAAATATTAGGTTGATTCAACTACATTTGTGGTTTATTCGATTATCATGCGTCGTCATTTTGACTCTGAAAAAGAGTTGGAAGGACTCGATTAATAGTTCAATCGACTACATTATGTGGTTCTATTTATCACAATTTACGTTGAAACAACCCTTTTATGTGGCTCTTTGTACTACCATAAATGTTCGAAACAACTCTAGAAATAGCTCTTTTAACCAAATTTTAGGTTGATTCAACTACATTTGTAGTTTATCCGATTACTATGCGTCGTCATTTTAACTCTGAAAAAGAGTTGGAAGGACTCGATTAAAAGTTCAATCGACTACATTGTGTGGTTCTATTTATCACAATTGATGTTAAAACAACTCTTTTATATGGCTCGTTCTACTACCATAAATGTTTGAAACAACTCCATAAGCAGCTCTTTCAACCAAATATTAGATTGATTCAACTACATTTATGGTTTATCCGATTACTATGCGTCGTCATTTTAACTCTGAAAAAGAGTTGGAAGGACTCAATTAAAAGTTCAATCGACTACATTATGAGGTTCTATTTATCGCAATTGATGTTGAAACAACTCTTTTATGTGGCTCATCGTACTGCCACAGATGTTTGAAACAACTCTATAACCAGCTCTTTTAACCAAATATCATGTTGATTCAACTACATTTGTGGTTTATCCGATTACTATGCGTCGTCATTTCAACGAAAAAGAGGTGGAACGACTCGATTAAAAGTTCAATCGAAACTTAAAATATAAATAAAAAATATAAATGTAAAAATAGCAAAGTTGTGTGAAAATGAATTCCATTACTAATCAAAATCGTCAAATGGTAATGGTAATGACGCATTCAATTTTGTAAGTGTGAGCCAGCATGCAGCGTATATCGGAAAATTGATGAACGAAATTCAATAGTAGTCGATAGCGCAATAGGTAGCGTCCAGGGTTAGTAAGCAGGCATTAGGTAGGAAACTTGTAGGTAGGCGGTTCGAATCCCGGCTCAGACAGAAATTCTGTAATGAGTGAATATCAACGGAGAACTTTTTTTTTCGTGTGATATCATTTCTGTTATATTGTTATCGCGATAAATGCATTATCATTTTTTTAAAATTAATTTTGAAGCTCGAAATTTAAGAAACGCGAAATGTACATCCGGTTGAATGAGCTACATCGCGAGTTAAGACAAACATAAATCGAGTTCGTTCTACCGAATATTTAGTGGCCTCAACTATATTTCTGCGTACGTGGACTTTATTTTTTGGTTGAAGGAGCCACAAATCGAGTTAAATATACCATCGGATCGAGTTCAATCAACCAAAAATGTGGCTGTTTTAACCATGTTGATAAGTCACATCAAATAAATATCAGGTTGAATGAGCCACATCGCGAGTTGAGACAACCACAAATCGAGCTCGTTCTACCGAATATTTAGTGGCTTGAACTATATTTCTGGGTACATGGACTTTATTTTTGATTGAAAGAGCCACAAATGGAGTTGATTGTACCATCAGATTGAGTTCAGTCAACTAAAAATGTAGCTGTTCCAACCATACTAATGAGTCACATCAAATAGATATATTGTCGAACCAGTCACATCTCGTGTTGAGACAACCACAAATCGAGTTTATCGTGCTACATATTGTGGTTAAAACGGCGCTATATATGAGTTGAATCAACTCGAAAATGTGGTTCGCCATATGCTACTCTAGAAATGAGTTGATTCAATCGTTTTCGAGTTGAATTTGCCATTTTTTTTTACAGTGTAGCGGGACAGTTGAAAATGGCCTCAATCAAGATTGAGAAAATTGAATTCAGAGCGTTCTTTTCCTTTACTTGCATAAAGGCACACATCATTGTGATACGATGCGCAACAGCTCTATACCCACTGTCTGTCACTGATAAACGTTTCCATGTATCGAATAACGATAACCGTTCGATCAATCATTCATACACCTCTCCTTGATCGATCAGGTTCGCGGAACGCACTCAAGCTGGCTGCCTCTGCCGGTAACCCCGTCGTCGCTGCTGCTGCCGCCGCCGCCGCTGCCGCCTCCGCGCATCCTCCTGTGCTCTGGAGCTCTCGCAGAAAGCCGGGTAAGTGAAAATTTAAAAAAAAAAATCGTAACATAAAAATTTATGGTTCAGGAAAATCCTCATATTATTCCTCGCTCATGCAACATTTACGCCCTACCACTTCGGTACCATTATCATTTTAGCAATCTAAAAATCTAGCAATTTTAAAAAGCCCTTGTTATAATGAGAATCAAAACGTTATTCCGTAATGTTCAGTGACGACACCATTATGAATCCGAAAAAAAGAAAAAAAAAGTTGCTACATGTTCATTACAGTTATCATACGGATTATCACGAGACGTGAGATCCGATGAATCTTCATTAATTTTTGTCTCTCGCGTGTAAATGTATTATATTTTTTTCCCCCCTCTCTTGTAAATGTATGTGTATATGCACTTGCATCATTTGCGGTCATCATTTGCATCATTTGCATAGAGACGGTGAAAGATCCGAACACAAACGAGCGGGAGATCCAATTGGTAGCTATTATAATTGACGTAACTCGATGTTGAGCGCTGCGGCCTCGCCGACGTTTCCGTTTCCGACGACACGAAAGCCCATTATCTCCACGGGTTTTTATGTATAAATATATATATATATATATATGTATGTATGTGTGTGTGTGTACGTGTGTGTGTGTGTGTGTGTACCAACTATATATTGTCAGAACGGGCATTATGTATAATATATGGGAGTCTGTGGGAGATCAAGTGCGCGCGTGCCTGACGCACGCTAACTCTGCTAAACTCTATGTCCACTTGTCAGCGTAGCTTACTATAGGGGAGAATCGGAGCAGTGTCTGGGCTGTCTGAAGGAAGAATTCGTGTTACATATGTAGATTGAATATGACGATGAATAGAACTAGCGAGGGGAATTCCTTACAATGCACTTCATTCGTTCTGGAAAGCCCGAAGAATCTGATTTTAAATAGACTCCATTCACATTGGGAATTAACCGTACGAGGATTGAACCGCAAGCGGGTTTGGGTATATCATGAAGAAGATATAAGAAAACGGGATTTGCCATGTCCAGTTCCCCCTCGTGAGTGGCATACAGAGAAAAATGACAAGCGTAAACGATGATGAGGTTAGGTAGCGTTGTAGTGGATTTTGTGCCCTAAATGTCACACAAAACCGATAGAATTCTACAAATCCATGATAAAAACACATCTAAAAATATCTGTTCAATGTAGTCCTGTCATTGGTTTTAACGGATTCTATGAGGGTGTTCAATGCCTCCATTAAGTTAGCAGACAAAAGTCTCCAAAAATGGATTCATGCTGTACCAAAATAAAGTGCTTTTTAGGTACGAAAAAATTGGACGTCTCTTTACACAGAAAGGACGTACGATTTAGGTGCCTTACCTCTCGGAATCAAAAACTCAACCCCTTATCAAGAAAAAAAATGGATTCTTACGTATAAAATTTCTGTACACGAAAAAATTCAACTTCACTTTACCAAAAAAGATCGTACGATTTAAGTGCTTTCGAGATATGTATCGCACGATTTAGATGTTCCAGCCCTATATCGATTGTATGCTAGATTATGCCTTGACTCGTGATACTCAAATTAAAAAATGAAAAAATAACGGGTTCCATCCAGAAATTCTGGTTAAGCTTTGTACGTCTTGAAAGCACTTAAAAGCACTTAAATCTTATGCTATTAGATTTTCCAAAAGTACCACCATAGTGATGCTCTGCTAACTTGACATCAAGTTAGCAGAGAACTTTTAAAATTCGATTTCAAATTCATTTGGGTACCAAATTAGCATCTGATACTGATACTGATGGGGGCACCTGCCTTGCCCTGTCGGGCTTAAGGCTCCTTCATACACTGGGTGCATAGTTTTTCTGTTAATTTACGGAACTAATAGTTTCTGTTGATTTAGCAACCTCTTCAATACCGGCCCACTGTATTTGGGAGAACCTACAATTTTAGGTGGGTTTCGAACCACCGAGCTCGCAGAAAAAGCATTTGGAAAATTCCATTGGTGCCGGCTGCGGGATCGAACCCTGGCCGCCTGCGTGGCAGTCCAGAGTTGGACCAACTGGGCCACTGCTCGCTCTCCAAATTAGCACCTAAAAAGCACTTTATTTTGGTACAGCGTGAATCTATGTATTTTGGAGACTTTTCTCTGCCAACTTTATGGAGGTGTGTTCAATAGGATTTACCATGCTTTGGATTTGGATTTAACAAAGGCATATTTACAACTGTACCTATCCAACCTCACTGTCCAATGAGATCTCCAACAGAATTTAGGCTCCCTCGAAATGGTCTATCCAAATTACAATTCTAACACGAAACAATACTACCAGACAGGAACATTGGTTCCCAATAAAATTTCTACCAGAATTAATGTTTCGCGAACGACTCTGTCCAATTGAAATCCTACCAGATAAGAGCTTTGCGGTGTGGTTGGTGATAAGTGTGCTTTTGGAACTTTGGAGTTGTAGCTTGGTAGAGATGTCCGCAAAAGTTTCATTCCGAAAAAGGTGTTTCTGGATAGAGATGTTGGCCCCTGCTCGTGTCTGATGGCAGAGTTTTGTGATTCGGTGGGCTGGTTCAGGGGCGTCAGAATTTTGTTACGAGTTGCTACTGTGCAAGGGGATTATAGATGTGGTCATGTCCGGACAATGACAGGATGGAATACATCAGTAAATTTTCTAACATACGTTGTTAACCCTAGCTCAACCGATTGGGGTCGCCGGGATCTCAATGCAATCTCCAAAATCAAGATGCTTTTTTTTCGGGTTTTCGCATTTTCTTCTTTGAACCCTTGTATCTCGGAGACCCTTGACTCTGTATCGAGTTTTTTAAAGTACAGGTCCGGTCGTTGATCGATTCTCGATCCAACGAATAAAAAAGAAAACTGAAATATATGTCCATTTTGGGAGTAGCTACGATAAAAAATCACAAGTAGGCTTCCCCGGACCCAGGTTCATGAAGCACTTTTGCAAAAAGTAAGTTCGCTATGGTACAGAGGCGTCAGAATTTTGTTACGAGTTGCTACTGTGCAAGGGGATTACAGATGTGGTCATGTCCGGACAAGGACAGAATGGAATACATCAGTAAATTTGCTAACATACGTTGTTAACCCTAGCTCAGCAGACTGGGGTCCCCGGGATCTCAATGCAATCTCCAAAATCAAAATACTTTTTTTTTCGGGTTTTCGCATTTTCTTTTTTGAACCCTTGTATCTCGGAGATCCTTGACTCCGTATCGAGTTTTTTAAAGTACAGGTCCGGTCGTTGATCGATTCTCGATCCAACGAATAGAAAAAAAAAAACTGAAGTATGTCCATTTCGGGAGTAGCTACGATGAAAAATCACGAGTAGGCTTCCCCGGAGCCAGGTTTATGAAGCACTTTTGCAAAAAGTAAGTGTGCTAAGGTAAGATTGAGCAGTATTGGCAACCGCTTGGCGCTGTACCGGCTTGCGTGCCGACTATCGAGCGGGAGATAGTTCTTCAGACTTTCCGTTGATGATCAGACCTGTCGGTAAAGCGATGCCTCCAGTATCGGTCAGGTTTTTTGCAGTTTCATTGTGTGCCCCCATGCAAATGCGTCACCGTACAGTTCCCCAGGGAAGAGTGTCTGCGGAAACAACTGTCTGATGGGGGACATCTAAAGGGATTTAATGGAAATGGGAACAAAGGAAAAAGAACGTGAAAGCTTGAAAATCGTTATAGGAGGGAAAGAGTTATAAAATTAAATTAAAAAAAAATAGTAAAACCTACGACGATTGTTCCACATGGTAGAAGTCAGCCTGAAATGCCCCATGTAGTTTTGTGCACAGGTCTCCCTGATGTCCCGTTGTTACAGACGACAAAAACGTGGCCACAATTGACCGTTCCCTACGTTGGGGGTCAACTTGTTCGCGCTGTCGCATTTTAATTCCTTTCTCTCTCTCTCTCTCTCTCTTTCTTCATCTATATAATATCTCTCCAGCATTTCCTCCTGACTCTTTCTCTCGTTTCTCTTTGTTGATCGAGAGCCGCCCACAGTGCACACAACCGAGCACCCGTTATAAACATTGACCTCGGCGTTATTGACCTTCACGATGATGCGCACTCGTTCTCTCGCGAATGTTTCTTTCTCCTTTTTTTTTCTTCTTCTTTCTTTCCTTCCTCTCCTTCCTCGGTATACTTCAAGATCGAGGTGCGAGGCGTTCGCCATCAACGCAAAGAGAAAAATACAACGCTCACTCAAGTTGACAAGATAATTAAGTTTGCTCATGCTGAAGCGCGATTATACTTCCTAATACGCTGTCATTGGAAATTGAATGATATCCACGCAGAAAGTAGGTTTCTAATATGAGACATTCTACGCGAAATTCATCGACTCTTGGATCTTGTGATTTCGTCCCGAATTTCAATTTTCTCATTGTATTCCTCAGGATGAACTGAATGTTCATCGCAAAAAATAAAATATGTATATAGAATGGAAAATATGAAGTAAAAAAAAACGTGAAAATTAGAAATTTGTCACGTTGCGGTTTGTCTGCGAGTATGTGAATTTTTCAATTTGAGGTTCCTCATGGGAGGAGACTTTAGCGAATTTCTGCTAAAATTCTGCGTTGGCTAAGCAAAATTCGTAAGAATCGGCTAAAAGAGAATAGAATAGAATAGAATAAAACTTTTATTGTTATACCAGGGTGGAGACCCACGCGTATAAATCGAGAAAGAGAGAGAGAGAGAGAGAGAGAGGTCAGGACTTGAGTCATAGAGTGCCTCGTGTTTCACTTTTTATTCGTTCTTGTCCAAATTTAAGTTGAAGGAGGTTATTAACCCAGAGAAAAACGTTAAGAATGATTCTGAAATTTGAGGGGAGATTTGTGCTGGTACTAGAAATACACCGTAATTATTTCATATTTTTTGACCGCGTAGCTGAGGAGAAAAAAAAACATTAAATATACCGTTATACGTGCGGGCTCTTATGGGAAAAGTATTCAAAGCTATGATTGAAGATTTTTTAGGAGTGAAAAAACGGTAACATTTCCCCAAAGAATTGCTTAAACGACAGATTAGACCTTCATAGATAGTGACATATACTTGTAAACAGAATTGAGCGTGAGTAATGGCAAATTAATAAAATGAAAACGTATTTAGTGAAACAAGTGTCGAAACCTGCCCCGCACGTCGCCCGCGCCGCGCCATCACGTTCCCCTTGCCGCACCCAATTGATGTTAAGAACCTCCTTAATATTGCGCATAAGTAGCGATTAAAATTAGTAATAATGAAAGCGTGCAAATTGGAAACTTTCATATATTGCTTCCTAATTACAAAGTTACCACTATATGAGGAGATGGTTTTCGTAGTTTTTTGAATGTAGAGATGGCTTACGTAATTTTGGCTTCCTCGTATAGAAAGCTTTTTAATGAGGAAGCAATGTGCAAATTTACAATTTGCACGCATCTTTTTAAAAATCGATTCGTTCTTGCGGAATATAATATCCCATCTCCTGGCTTACACTTATGTATTTTTTTTTTTTTTTTTTCGATTGATAATCTCAAATTTGCGACAGTTCGGAGAGATCGCGTATACTTGTTCGAAAATTAAACATTTTTTTTATGAAATTCAAACCCCTCAAGCGATTCTTGCAAAAAATTCGAAATCGAACATCGCTTTGCCTCATAGTGTATTCGTGTAAAAGGTTTTGGCTGAATAACCTCGGATTTACAAACGTTGGAACGTTCATAAATATTTTTCCAAAATTTCAAAATTTTATCAAATTTGAACCCTTTGAGCGATTCATGAGCAAATTTAATACCAAACGTATCCTTATTCCCTAACTTTTTTTGTTTGTAGAAAAAATTTTGACTTTACATCCCCAAATTTACGAAAGTTAGAGCGCTAACAGACATTTTTTGCAAATTTCAAAATTAAAAAAATTTTATGTTCCTCTGTAATATCGATACAGTGTCACCGACTTGAAATTTTTACAGCCTATTAGTGTTTATCCCCAAAACTTGCGTGCAAAGATTCAATGAGTTTAGGAGCCTCGTTGTCGAGATATTAAATGTTAAAAAAACTTTATTTAACAAGTGTTCTTATGGCCACAAATGAAAAAAAGGTTTCAATCGTTCTGTAATTCACGAATTTGAAATTCCTGCTCCTTTGAAAAATTGTATGACCTAGTTCTATGTATAATAAAACCGTGTGCGAAAGCTCACCTTAATTAGAAAAATTTTCGTAGAGTAATTAAATGTAACATATTTAAAAAATCGGAAAAAAAGAGTCGTGCGCTGTCGATTTCAGACGCGACGGACAAACTTGTCCGAACTCAATTTGTCGAATCAGGCTTCTTTTTCAGAATAAAATTCTGGAGTTTTTTCAGCGTCTTTTCATAGTAAATGGCATAAATAATAACTTATAAAATGTGCATTATTATCCCTCTCTACATTTTGGCAAGGGAAAAATAGAAACAATGAAAATTTGGCACTTTTTGTCCTTCAACTCGAAACGCTGCTCAAACTATACGTAATAGAGTAAAATTGCTCATAAATCATTTTCTTGGCAAATAAATTCTCTACAAAAAAAGTCCTCGATGGCATACATCTAAAGTCAATGATTTAGGCGTGAGAGGCGTCCAAAGTTGTAAAAATAATTAAAAAAAAAAAACCATTTCAAGTAGGCGGCTTTATTTGAGTTTAGTTATAAATAAATTTTTTAGGCGCTAATAGCTTTCTCGTGGTGTCTAGTTCATGTATGAGTTTTTATGCATTTTTAATTCAACGCTAACGCGGTGATATGTAATTTAACAACTAATGGGTATACTATTCTGCGATTTCACAAAAAATCACACTTTCTTGTCACGCCACTTCGGACACCTCCCACTCATCCGCTATTGTCTTTTCATGTATGCTGTCAAGGACTTTTTTATAGGAAATTTGATTCTCTAGAAAATTATTCTTGTGCAATTTTCTCTATCTCGAATAGTTTGGACAGCGTTTGGAGTTGAAGCTCGGAAAACGTGAATTTTGAATTTTTTTTTTGCAATATAAGCGTTAATACTTCAAAAACTTACAGGAGTATATTTCTATAATTTTTAGACGTTGTTATCAATTCCATTTAACGAAACTTCACATTTTTAGTTCTGATTTTGAGAACATAAATTGACTGGCCGAGATGAGTGAGAATTTTCCGTTGGCCCGTGCATTACCCGAATGACTAGTCCCGCAAACAAACAGAGAAACATCCTTAAAGGAATCTTGCCAAATTCATAACCAAACATCCTTGTCCCCTAGCCTGTTTGTGAAAAAAAACTAGCTCGATATCTCAAACTTTGCGAAAGTTAGAGCGACCACGGACATTTTTTTTTTAATTTGAAAATTACGTTAAATTAGTAAATTTTGAGGATTTTTGACGAAAATTGCAGTTAAAGAAGGGGCTGTACCGTTAAACTTGCCTGAAAAAATTCAGCGGTTTAGATCTGCAAGACCAACACACTCACACACACACACACACACACACACACACACACACATACGCCTAAATATTTTTGATCAATGTGATTTTTAAATATTTATAAACATTGTAAGAACATTGGCATGAAAATCGCGATATTTTTTATGCAAAAAAGCTTCCCCTATACAAGAAAGCAATTATACTGAACATAAATTGGAATTACAATCATTATTTTTAATTAAGATCATTTTTTCACTCCAAAGTAACGGTCGTAAATTCTCGAGGAATATAGAGAGAGAAAAAATCGAGTCCTTTCGTTTGATGGCGTTTCGTTATAGGAAAAATTCCGGATGTCCGTGTGTGTACATTGTACATATACGTTATCGGATGTTTTTTTATATCATCGATAAATATTTGCACGTTTCTTTTTCGAGAGATATGGGGATTCGATGAAATAGAGGAAAAAAAGGATATTATGAATTTTCTTACGAGCAACGGGCATTTCCCTCTCGGTCTTATCCTATATGTATTCTATATAGCCACACGTGCAAACGTTATTAGCCCTAAGACATATTGCAATTGACCCTTTTTGACTTCCGTGGGTAAACTCGCTATATGTCAGCAGCACTCTAATTCGATCAAGAAGGGGACTTGGTCATGGGACGACCATTGTGTACTCTTTGGCTCATTGACCTATGTACACACATACTTTTATACTATATATATATACATATTTTTATGATTGACGAGCATTAAAATCCCCAAATCCGAAAGATTCACTTGGCGAATTTAATTGTCATCAGTTCGGCGAAAAAAAAACAACTCCTTTTTTTTTCTTATATGAAACTTCAGTATAATTTCGTGACTCATGGATTTCTCGAAAAATCCGGAAAAATCTTTATTAATTGCAGATTTTTATGAGACGTGAGTTTTTAAAATATTTTGATTCCAAGTTTTTTTTTAATAAATATAAATATCTATTTCCATGAATAAATTGATATACCATCAAATTATATAAATATTTATAAAAATTCTTGTAATATTTACGAATTTTACCATTATAAGTGATATATAAAATTAATTAAAATTTCGTAACTTTGAAGGGTCATCATTTTCGGGGTTTTGTATCGATTGCAATTTTTTATTGGTTGATCCTGTCATGGAGGGCAGGACATATTGAGAAAGCACAAGTATGTCACTATGACATAATGTCTCAAGTCTTTCTTTTTCTTCTTAATCACGATTTACGCCAATTTTCACATACTAAGAAAATTTTCTTGTAAAGTTTCATTTAGCATAAAAAAGTTGCTATATCTGAAGATCATGAACTTTTAACTGACCGGAATCAGACAGACATTGAAAATATTTACTTCCGTCGAAGGTTAAAAAATAAATAAAAAAGAAAAACAAGATAAACCGAGGACCTCGAGCATACGTGTCACTTATATCCGAAGAAAAACTTACACGTTAAACGTACACGCATTCAGTACATATGTATGTATATATATAATATAATATATGTTTTTTTTTCGCCTGCGTGCCACTTAACGTTTCCGGTTAGGATATCGTAAAACGGAAATCCGAGGTAAGCCGCGAGAAACAATAATATTCTACGCCCAGAAATAAAAAGAGGCGACCTCTCGGTGGTTGACGAACAACATCCGATGTAACATCAAATTTTGCGTGTTTGTCGGGAAGACATATCGCGAATCCCGGAAGTCGATGGTTAGCCACGAATTTGCCGGCCTCACGAATCTCCGGCATGTGTTTTTAGACACATTTTCGGGTACCCTCGTCATCCAGGGAAGGCAAGAAAAATATATATATTTTTTTCTTCGAGAGAAGGCAAAAAAATATGTTTTTTTTTTTTTTTTTATTTTCAGGATAAGGCAAGAATTGGAAATTTTTTTTTTTCCCTCTATGTTATTGTTACGCCTGACAAATAAATCGGGGCAATGTATAGCTGATATACAATTTTTCGTGCGTTCCCACAAAAAGGTAAACAAGGCCTTGCTATGTTTTGTTTATGTTAGTCGGAACAGGACGCTACAAGCGTCATTATTTGCCTCGTCGTTCATTGGGCATCTTTATATAAATGTATATGTATATATATATATAATATATATATGGGGCATTCCACCCCAATTCGATCCGCCTCCGACCCTCACCATTTTTGATTCGACTCGCATTTTTTTATGTTGTTCACCCACATGAGTAGAGACTACCATATTTTTTTTAGATTTTTTTTCCATCCCGTTCTGGAGTGAAAATTTTTTGAAAAAATCGATGAAACCCAATTCAATCAGCGATATATTCTAATTAAAAAACGCTATCGGAAAACTTTACCAGGTCAAAATTTTCATCTTGAAGTCTATTTTTTTATGATTTTATTGAAAAAATTTTCCAATTTTGTTTTTCTATCAAAAAATCAAAAAATCAATTTTTCGAACTGAGTGCCATTTTTAATTTTTTTTTTTTAATCACAAAAAAAGTACATGGTAAAACAAAATTTTTGAGCCGTATCTCATCGTGGGCAGATTTTTTTTTTGTAGTTTTTACAGCTATTTGAAGTTTATTAGAGTACTCTAATAAACTTTAAGTTTATTAATTTTATTATTTTTAATAAATATTTTTAATAAATATTTTAATATTTAATATTTATTAAACCTAAAGTTTATTAGAGTACTCTAATAAACTTCAAATAGCTGTAAAAATCGATGAAACCCAATTCAATCAACGATATCTTCTAATTAAAAATTTTTCAATTTTTTAAATAAATTCATAAAAAAGGAGATTTCAAGATGAAAAATTTGACCTGGTGAAGTTTTCCGATAGCGTTTTTTAATTAGAAGATATCGCTGATTGAATTGGGTTTCATCGATTTTTTCAAAATTTTTTTACTCCAGCACGGGATGGAAAAAAAATCTAAAAAAAAATATGGTAGTCTCTGCTCATGTGGGTGAACAACATAAAAAATTGCGAGTCGAATCAAAAATGGTAAGGGTCGGAGGCTGGTCGAATTGGGGTGGAATGCCCCATATATATGTTAGAGTGTTGAAAAAAAATTCGATCCCACGTTTGAAGTATGTAGTTTAGGTAGAAAAAAAATTTATATCCAAAGATGAGAATTTTAGGTTGAGTGGAAGATTCGCCGCGTTTGATTTTTCATTTTTTTTTGCCCTCACAGAATTACTTTGGGTCTTAAATAAGATGCTCTTGGAACTTTGTCATTCTAATTCATATTTAAATTGGGCCCGAAACAGATTTACACTTTATTATTTCACTATTTTTCAAAACTATTGTTCATAATAAGTGGAAAAAAAAAACATCGTTCGCGTTATGGGTATCACTTTAAAAGTTGAATAGAATCTTGAATAAAGTCCTTTTAAAAAATTAAGTTAGCAGCTGAAGTTCCTTTGCTTTGATTTGTTCCGAGTGCCCGTCCCATCATAGCAGTTGGCTGCCCTTCGGTCGTCGACTGTTGCAACAATGAAATTAAATTAAAAATGGTTCGTGCCATCAAAGAACGAGAGGGGGTGCACGGATGAGAAAAAAAATTTTTTACCCAGAGACATTTTATTTTTCTTTTTTTTTTTTTCTACAATAAACAATCATTGACATTTTTAATTTTTCAAAATTTGGAACATAATTTTTTTTCTTTAATTAAAAAAAAATATAAATTATTGTCGGCCCACTCTCTAACTGCTATAAAAATACTTTTTTTTATTCCTAGATTCTATGGAAAAATTTTCAGAATTTTAAATCTGGGCCTAATTTATTTTTTCTCAAAAGTTATGCGGAAAAAAGAATTATTTTATGGGGTAAAACGAGTGATGAAAATATGAAAAAATAAACTTTTTTTTTAACCAAAATATGCCCAAAAAAAATTCGTCAACTGAATGCGACAAGGTCAGTCCGATGACCACGTGAGTTGACGTGGAATGCCCCATATGTATGTGTATCGAACGTGGCTAATCTGAAACCAGCCAACTTTTAGCAGCGAAGATATCGCGCAAACGAATGAAACATATTTTGCTGGCGTCGTGAAAACGTCCCGCGGTTGCTCTTTTCCTCATTTTCATTTATTTTTTTTTTTCTTCACTGCGTCAGACGTTTCTACGTCTGAGCTCAAACTTTCCATATTCGCTATTCCGTTTCTCTCGCTCGATATATTATTTTTCAACGTTCGCCGCGGCGGTCTCGTTGACGAGCTCATGCATATATCGTAATTTTTGCGTGTGACGAGATTCTATGTGTGCGCGCGCGTGTGAGAAAAAGACGAAGATAAAACTAAAAGAAAAAGTTATCTGCTGCAAATTATGTCGGTGCGCGAGCTCAGCGGGATTATGCAGTAGGGGGCTCGCGAGCTATACAATATCGCTGATCTCGATGTTTATGCGCTTCGTCAGGGGTAAAAAAATATAGGAAAAAAAAAATAAATAAATAACATCACATCACATCACATCACATCGTCTCGAAAGAGCCAGACAAAGTGCGAGCATGGATTGCCATACATACACATGAGGAATACCTTAATCGGAGAGTTGAGATGCGATTAAAGAGCTCGGTTGATGTCATCAAACGATGATTAGAAGACAACGATCACGAGGAGGAATTATAATGGTAAAATCCGATCGATGATAATTTTCTTTTCAATTATCATTATTTTGATTTTTTGTTTTTATTTATCGATGAAATCTTTTCAAAATCGAAGAGAGTTTCATTGAGTTTTTGTTATTAAAAAAAAATTCAAATCAATCGAATGAGTTGTTTTTACGTGCAGTTTTTGTTTTAGTTTGAGCGGAAGGAAAAAAGTTCGATGGATCTTACTTCCGGTTTACATTTTTCTTTTTTTTTTCAATCCAAGATCCAAAAAAAAAAAATACCATAATTGGTGCAAAAAAAAACTTGTGACAAGTACATTTTGCATGCATCGTTTTGTCCATCCTTACAAAAAAAATTGTCAAATAAATTCATTTCTGTGAAAAAATTGTTAAATAAATTCAAATGGATTACGAATTGTACCTTACAGACATTTCACATGACTCGCCGAGTACTTTGAATTTTTTTTTTCAATAACTCATTCGAAATTTTACTCCCGCAAAATTGGCTCGATTAAAATAACCAAATGAATTTTTTTTTTCCTTTTCAACGACACTTCTTTTTGTTCCTACTTACTGCTGTTCAAGATGCCTGAAAAATGGGTACGAAAATAATTTTTATGGGGGAGGGAAAAAAAAACGCCTGTAATCTTCGGAAAAACCTTGAACGTAAAAAAAATGACAATTTTTTTGGGTTCTTAGTTCTTATGCATTCATCGTGTAGTGTCTTCCTTGCAGTTTTATGGGAATGGTCTTGGACCACCCGGGCATGCATACAGATGCATCTAAACATAATTACATCGTACTGGTACAGTCGTACTTTTTTTTTTTTTTATGGCAATCGATATAAATCTGAAGCTCTCCAGACGACATACACATTTATATGTATGTATATTCGGAATAGTGACGTCCTAATTCGCAGCGAGAGTTCGCGCCGGATGAAGAAAATCCACGCGTGAATTTACGAGTTAGAAATATGTTACATCGAACGTCGTCGTCATCGTCCTGTAACACGTCACTGATGGGCGTATAATGTAAACATTTCATATCGCGCACGTAATTCTTACTCAGCAATCCCATAGCTGTTATTTTTTTTCTTATCCACATAAACATACATATTTATATGCATTATTTAGAGATTCTCGTGTACACAACGCTTAATTATTCTAAACGGTGAAAGATCGACGGTCTGGCGCCAAAATAAACTGGCAAAAAAATATTCTAGAGCCAAAATTTTCCCGGGCCGTAATATTCTGGCGCCAAAACTTTCTGGCGCCAAAATATAGTACAGCGCCAAATTATAATGGCGGTAAAATATTATAGCGCCAAAATACAATGGCGCCAAATTATAATGGCGCTAAAATATTGTAACGTCAAAATATAATGGCGCTAAAATATTACAGCGCCAAAATATATTAGCGCCAAATTATAATAGCGGTAAAATATTATAGCGTCAAAGTATAATGGCGCTAAAATATTGTAGCGTCAAAATATATTAGCGCCAATTTATAATAGCGGTAAACTATTATAGCGCCAAAATATAATGGCGCCAAATTATAATGGTGCTAAAATATTATAGGGTCAAAATATAATGGCGCCATAATATTCTGGGGCTTGGCATGTTCTGGCGCCAAAGTATTCTGGCCTTCGGTCGCTTTCATGGCGCCCATTGTTACACTCAATTGCAACAATTTTCAGATTGGGACGTGAAAAAAATATAATTACTTTGAAACGCCTTGCCACATATCCGTGCACTACACTTGGCGCGTACAATGCATTGGGCCATTTTTCACCAGCTCAGCCGCGTCTTTACGAAGATCTTTTAGATACGTTTTTTGTCGACTTTGTCACGTTATACTATAACTTGAGGAAAAAAAACTCTCTTAATTATTTGAACTGTTCAAAGCCAAGTAAAAAAAAATCTTCGCAGTCTTAAGAAACGAAGCCTCTGGCATTATTTTCGAACATTTCGCATTCCAGAATACTCTGTGAAACTACTTTTTTTTTTTTTTTACGAAACAAAAATATTTGAGAATTTATAATTTCGAATTGAAAAAGTTTAAGAGATTATGAGAAGAAAAAAATAGGCCCGAATCGATAAAGAATGCTCGGTAAAGGACAGTGCTCGATTATTTTGAGCGGGAAAATCTTTTTAAAAAAGTTATATGACGAAACGAGGGACCGGACGAATCGTTCAGAAAACGCATTGTTATGACGTTGGTGCGTTACCAGCGCAAAGACACTCGTCTTCTTGCCCGTCACAAAACGAGATATGTTGCACTACATAATACTACGATAAGAGCCATGCTGAGAGACGTCCACGTGGCGATAATATAAACTCTTATGTCGTCTGTAAGGCAGTCTACTCGTAATCTGTAGCAAGCCGCCACACACACACACACACACACGCGCGCGCGCGCGCGCGTACCCAAGTGTCTCTTTACCGTACGGACACTATGTGAGGTGAGAGTGCAACGAGAGACGAGATTTGATACATTCTACTCTCGTCTTTATAGATACAACACAATGGACGCGCGAGAATTAATTTAGCGATTAAATTAAACGAGTTTGTGACTCTGTTCATACTTCCAACAACAACACGTATATGTATAATTTCGTCATGTGGTTTTTTTTTTAAATTCTGCCTCCTATTGACAAAAGACCGTTATGGGCCTTTTCATCAGCACAGGGAGCATCGAAAACTTTGGATTACGGACATCTTTCATGCAAAATGCTCGATCATAAAAATTTTCGAAACGGGAGAAAATAATTTTAATTTTGTGTGCATCACTGTAGACGAAATGACCGACGTGGAGATAAATACAAAATTTGGAATTCATATTGACACCGTCTGGGTGTCTAATTTGGTGTTAAGCGAATGTTTTGTCATTGCGCAAGCCAAAGAAGAAAAATGGCAGGATTTCCTTCAACTATCACTGGCGGTTCGCATACTGTCGTTACATACTTTATCTTTATCCTGAGCATTGTTAGGCAGTTAGTTAGTCAATAAGTCAATGCATAAAGTAACTAACTAATTGGATACTTAGTTACTACCTGACTGCATAGATATAGTTATTCAGGTGGTCAGGTAATTAGTTGGCAAGCTACCAAAACAACAATCTTATTAGTCAGTCATCCATTCAAATTACTAATCGATAAGTTAGCCATCTATTAACTAGCTGTTTAGTCAACGAACTGACTATTTGGTCAATAACTGTACTTGGTAAGTTAGTTAACGAACGAAATAGTTTCCAGGCTGCTAACTAACTACATAAATAGTTAACTGCCCTCTAATTAATGAGCTTGACTAGCTAGTCACTAATTAGATAGTCAGTCGGTTACCAACCAGTTAGTCAGTACTAACTAATTGAGTAGGTAGGTAGGTAGTTCGTACTATTCAGTGGCTGACTCGTTAATAAGTTATTCAATTAATTAGATATTCAATTAGTTAGTTACAACGACGCTTTTTACGAACTAACTAGGTAACAAGTTAGCTGCCCTTTAATTAACTGGTTTAACGAGCTATTCACTGACTAGGGTGTTGGTACCAAGTAGTTATTTGGCACTAATTAGTTAGATAGCGCTCAATAGTTGGTCACTAAATAGTTAACTATTAACTCGTTAACTAGTCAGTTAGTTGGTTAATTAGTTAGAACGCTGCACTCTACTAACTACCTGCCAGACTAATTGGTTATCTTTTAATCAACTAGCCTAACTAGAAAGTTAGTTATGAGTAGTTACTAGTTATCTAACTAGTTAGTTAAACACTACTAACGAGTCAATTGGCACTAACCAGTTGGTCACTAGCTAGTTAGCTACTAATTCGTTAATCAGTTAGTTAAAACGCCGGTCTCCATTAAGTAACCAGGTAACTTAGTGAGATAGCGTTCAATAGTTGGTAACTAAATGGTCACCTATTAAATCTTTAATTGGTCTGTTAGTTGGTTAATTAGTTATAACGCTGCACTTTACTGATTATCTAGCCTAACTAGCTACTCACTTACTAACAAGAAAGTTAGAATTAGTGGGTTACGGGTTAAACAACTAGTTGGTCACTAGCTGCTTAGCTACTTACTCGTTAATTAGTTGGTCAGAAAGCTGGTCTCTGCTAAGTAACTAAGTAACTAGTTAGCTATTTAACTAATTGAACAGTGGTTGGATATTTAGTCACTAACTAGTTCCCTATTGACTCGCTAATTAATCAGGTGGTTAGTCAGAACTCTGTACTCTACTAACTATCTACCTAACTAGTTGGCTAACTTTCAATTAGCCCAACTAGCTACTCACTCACTAACTAGAACGTTAGTATTAACCCGTTAGTTACTACTAAGTAGTTAGTTGATACCAACCAGTTGGTCACAAGCTAGTTAGTTACTAACTCGTTAATTTGTTAGAACGCCAGTCTCCACTAGCTAAAAGTAGCTGACTAGTTAACTACGTTTTCAGTAATTAGGTTAACTGGTTAACCAATTACTGACTAGCTACCTACCGACTAGTTGGTTCGTGATTTTGAACGCTGCTTTCGCTAAGTACAAGTCGTCTAAGAAATAATTTTCCCTTGTCAACTATAATTTCGTCGAAAACTTACCTGGAATGAAAATTTCTCCGTTTCACAGTTGAAAAATCGCTCTCAATCAAGCCCAATTCTATTAATCCCGTATTCAAGCTTTTTTGAAAAAATTTTTTATTTAATTTAAAAAAAAAACGGAAGCAAAATTTCCATCCAGACTAAAAAAAAGTTCCCAATTTCACGTTATGTTTGTATCATTAGTACCACGCGTCTCGCGGTCTCCGCAGCATCCGGGATGTGATCACGTACGCGATGAGTTAGCCGAGAGAGAATGCTCTCTCGCTGCTCTTATCCGACATATCCGACGAGACACGATCTTCTTTGCCGTACAGCAAAACGGTCTAGTAAGAGGAAAAGACAGAGATAAATGGGATATATACGCATCCATATATATATATATATATATATATGGACAAAGTTAACGGTGTAGTCTCCCGAGAGTTCGAGTCAATTTACGAATGCAACCAGCTTTAACGGGGCATGCCCCGAATGGACCGCGAGAGGTTACATAAGATATTCGGTACGATCGGATAGAAAACTCTCGCAGCAGCAAATTTCTCTCTTTCTCTCTCTCTCTCTCTCTCACTCTCTTTTTCCCTTTCCTTTTCTCTCATTCGTGTCCTACTCTTCCTCACCCTCGGGGCACCCAACACAAGTTTCCCCGGGAGTCTGGATTATGCTGACTTGCATATCGACTCCCTCGGCTAACTTATATTACGTACAGAGAGTGATTCAGAAACAAGAAATTCCAAGGAGCTGACATCATTCATTCTTTAACCTTTGGGATAGCTCGAAAAATGCACAAGAAAATTAAAAAAAAAAAATTGAAGCTCACTATAAAATGATTATCGTGATATCGTATCTATGTACTGGTTATTTATGCACTCGATTAAATATTACAGGAATAATTAATTAATTTTTTTTAAACTTCGTTTCATGGCATTTCAATCGTACGATCACGATTTTACACTATTTTTATTTTTCTTTCGAATAATTTACGCGGTATGAGGGTCGAGGAGGATAACGCTTTCAAATTACGAGATACAATTAGGGTTCAATTGGAATTTCGAAAAAAAAAGTACTCGAGGAGGTCATGTCCAAAAAGTAATGAGTTTTGGAAAAACTGTTCTTACATATTCCTATCGATTTGTAAAGAAATTACGAATGAAAAAATTTGTTATCATCATATGGGATTTCAATCTTGCAACAGCTCATGCGATTCGGTAAAAAAAAAAATTTGATGGATTCACTAAAGCTGATGTTAAATTATTTTTGTGTTGAAAAAAATATACTTTTGTTAACCCTTATATGCGACACTGGGGTCCAAAGGATCCTAGGCCTATTGTTTCTTATTTTTAATAAATTAATTGAATAAATATCATTGAAATAATTAATCAAATAAAATATTTTGATAAAACCACATAGTTTATTTTTTCACAAAATACCCTTCTTCATTTCTCAGAATCAATACCTTTTTTTGAGCAGTCACTTAACTACAATTTTTTTTCTTGTAGTGATACATCAGTAGAAGACTCAGCTGAAATTTTAGCCCTTAATATTAAAAAATAAAACAATAATGATTTTTTTTTTGTAAAAATGGTAATTTTTCCATTTTTTTTTACTTTTGCATTTTTTTTAGTATACTCAAATTCAATATTTGACTATATAACCTACATGATCCCTTAAAGTGAGTTTTTGGTAAGTTCTGAAAAAATTTTCAAGTAGAAATAATCAATAGTTTTTTTTTTTAACGATTTTTGTCACTGGGGTCCAAGTGGAGCCTAATTAATTTCTAATTAATTCTACAGAAGTGTTGCAAGTAAGGGTTAATTTTAATATTGTTTAAGTTAGCCGAGCTATGGCAGCTAATAATCTGAGAAACACGAAAAATTTTCTACATTTATCGTTATATCAGTAAAAAAAAATTAATTTTTCTATACAGACGTCGATTCAAAGTGTCGAGAAAATTGTTATATTTTATAAAAAAAAAAAAAATCAAGATATCTTCATGCGTTCTTGAGTTATCGTGGCAAAAGTAATGAAAAAAAAAAGTTATATTTGAGGAAAACGCGTTTATAGTTCGGGAATAGTATTGCTGTAGGACCGGGGACTGCCTTACATTTTTGGCTCTCCTGAGTTCAATTTTGTGAATTTTTCAGTTCTCTTTGCACCAAAATTTTCTTAAACGATTGTACTAATAGAATACGTCAATAACAAAAAATGCAATTTTCTGAGATTTTGCCTTCCTAGTCCACTTAAAGTTCGATCGTAGTATTACTGTAGGACCGCGGACTGCTCTACACTTTTGGCTCTCCTGAGCTCAATTTTGCGAATTTTTCAATTCTCTTTGCACCAAATTATTCTTAAACGATTGTACTAATAGAATACGTCAGTAACGAAAAATGATATTTATTTGAGATTTTGCCTTCCTGGCCCCTTCAATATCTTTTGTGGAAAAAAAATTTCCACAGTCAGCTGGAATGAGTTTCACGCCTTTGTAGGCCCAAATAACGTAACGATATTTTTTTTGTTTTCGTCGAGAGTAGCCATTTTGAGATAGCTCAAAGTTTACCAAAATTTTCGCTATTTCGTCTAAACACTAAAAAAAAAAAAAAATTGGCGAAATGTCTTCGAATTTTCCTGATCGACGATTATGACTTTCGACTATTTGTCGTGGCCCGTTCATGGATTTTTTTTTTTTTTTTTTTTTTTTTTTTTTTTTCAATTCTAGGGCTGTACTTGCGGAGCATCGAGGAGCCGAGGATGACGGCGGAAACGGCAGCTCCGTTCGTTCAGGGTGTACATAGCGTACAGAGCGGTGTCATGGTAGGCCAAGGTAATTCACTTAATCAGCATCAGCAGCACGCAAAATCGTACGTTGCCGATTTCACAACGACGAATAATCGCGGAGTTGGTAATACGAGCGGCGTTATTATGTCAGCCGTAAATTCGTCAAATTCGTCAAATTCAAATTCGACGGAATCAACGTCGAGCGTGTATGATCCGGAGTATGCGCGCATGGAGGCATGGCTCGATGAAAATCCGGACTTTGTCAACGATTATTTTCTCAGGTTAGCTTCGATCTTTTTTTTTTTTTTTTTTTTTTTTTTTTCATTTAAAAACAAAAAATCGTATACTTTTGTCTTTTTGAAGTTTATCGCATCGTCATTTCTTTTTTTAATCCAAAATTGCTTGATTCGATATGATTTTTTTTTTTTTTTCTAATTTTCAATTTTTTCTTAAATTTTTACGGCGTTTTATCGAGCAGTTTGCAAAATTGTTATGGGCCCAAAAACAGATCGATTTAAACATATATATATATATATTTTTTTACCAGACTATTTCTAGTATATTGCTCCTAATTATTAACTATCTCCTAACTCTCTAACTATTTCTAGTATATTACTCAATATTTATTTACAAAATATTCGCAAATATATTGAGAAATAAACTCGCATTATATAACATTTCTATTTCAAATTTTGCGTAAAATTTTTTTTTCCAATTTTCTTTTTTTTGCTGAGCCTTTAAATTGAATTTCTCCATTTTGAAAGAGACGTATTCCTTTTGAAAAAAGTTCGAGGAATTGAAAAAAAAAAAAATATTTCAAATTTTTTAAAACTGTCATAATCGTCCAAAAATCGGTTTTTATTTTTTATACAGGTTTTTTTCCATGAAAAATGTAAAATCTTGCCTTTAAAATTTTTTTTTTCGTTATCCTTGCAACAAACACAACAAAATTGATTCTTAGCAATTTTTCGCTCCGACACACTAATTCCATGTAATAAAATCAGGGAGAAAAAACAAGCAAAAATCGCATTTTCCTGTAATCTCACCCCTATCAATGCCACCATGAATTTAATACATATCAATATCATTGTTTCAAAGAGTACTATAGCATATGTCGATTGCAGAAAAATTCAAGATATTGAGGTTTTGAAGTGGTCATATGTTGATGTGGAATGCCTCATATTGCGCTTGCGATCTCTATCCTTAGTTAATAATTAATTAAATTCCGCGCACAAAGCTACTTTTCGTTCAGCAATATCGTTTACAACTTTAAAATCATATTGAAGGTTCGTTTTATTCGAAATAAAATTCCCATGGTCTCAAATTTTTCCTTCCAAAAAGTTCGTCATAGACGTTAATTGGCTGTTATATTTATAAAAGTCCAATGAGCGGTGGCTTCCACTTAAGCTACAGAGCTCCCTCTTCGCGAAGATTTTTTTTTAAGGAATGGAAGCATGAAAAATCAAAAGAATCTTTTTTTTTTTAAACATCTTAATATATATATTTTTTTTGCGCTTCTTCGAGCATCGTACAATGATAAATATATTATATCGAATTCGAACGATAATTGCACGCAGAAAAGTAACGAGACAGACGGTGGATGCATGGCTGGTAACGCACGCGACGCCAACTTCCTCCGCCGTCGGTTGTATGTTGGACATTGCGAGTGTCATGAGTGGCGCTGGTGGTAGCGCGACAACCGGAATCGCATCGACGTCGTCGCCCGTTGGACGCGGCGGCGCTAACAACGCCGGAAGTAATTCGAGCGTTAGTAGCGCCGGTGCGAGCGCCGGTGGCGGTAACAACGCCGGTGGCTCCGGTGCAACGACACCGGTGCGAAAAATATCGGCTCACGAGTTCGAGAGAGGTGGCCTGCTCAAGCCAATTGTCAATACGATCGACGGGACACCCACGTTTCTCAGTGTTTCCCCCGAGGACTCGGGACACGCGGTAGTCGGTCAGCAGGTCGGTTCGAGCGGTGCAACGAGACCCCAGAGACGATCGAGGCACGAGCTCAGGCATCTCGATGAGAAGGATCTCATTTTCGAACTGGTAAATTCATTTTTTTAAATTTAATTTCATTTTTAGAATGAATAAAAATCGTGAATTTTATTTATGTTTTTTCAACCGAAAGCCCAAACATCTCTATGGATTTTCTCTTTGTGCTGAATTTGAAAAAAAAAAAAAAAAGAAAAAAAAATTTAATTATTTTGTTCACAAAATTTCATCGAAATCCTTGAATAAAATTACCAGTTCAATTATTAAAAATGGCAGGAAGAAAATGGCATGTCGATGAGAAAGATCTCATTTTCGAACTGATAAATTGACTATTTTGTTTGTTTTTTTGAGCATAATGAAGAAAAATCGTGAAATTTGTTTGTTTTTTGTATTTTTTTTTTTTTTTTGTATTTTTTTTTTTTTTTTTCAACCGAAAGTCCAAACATCTCTTTATGGATTGTTCTCGTTCTGCCGAATCTTACAAACAAAAATAATTTAACGATTTTTTCATCTCCTTGTCACAAATTTTCATCAAAATTGTGTCGTTTTCACGTATGAAATAGAAAAAGCAAAGAAAAATATTGCACTTGAAAATCTTCGTGATCTCCCAAAAACGGGGAAACCCCAAAAATTTGTTGAGCTGTTTGGAAAAAAAAAAATCCCGTCCCGTTATTATCCTGATTTGTGGAGTTTTCATCCAAGACGATTTTCAAAAAATAAAAATGAAAAAAAAAAAAAAAAACAAAAATTATCGACTCGTTATGATTATTCGTTAGGAAGGCTTACATTTTTTTTAAGTAATATTTTTAATGGATTCAAACATTGATAAGAACTTTTCTGATTTTTTTCGGTTCATTCGCATTATCCGAAAAATCTCAAACTGCTGTTTTTTTAAATCCTCGTATAATTATCTTGAATAAAAAATAACATTTCAATCATTAAAAATGGCAGGAAGCAATCGAGATTTTTTTTTCTAAATAAAATGTTTGAAAAAAAAATACACGTTCATTTAAAAATTTTTATAGTTCGCTTTAAACATTTTTTTTTTTTTTTTTTTTTTTCAACGAATAAAGAAAATAAAATCCTTTTTTTCCCGTCTCAAAGACGAACAAACAGAAGATTCACATATTTACAAAGTTTTTTTTTTTTTTTTTTCTTCAAAATGCACCATACTAAAAAATTTTCTCGTACGATTTTCGGAATTTCGGATTTCCAAAATTACTCGTTAACACAATGACGATAATTAATTGTGTCCTACAATCATAACACCGGCACACAAAAAAAAAGTGGTCTGTACTTTTGACCAGACCCATCTAGGGTTACGTATTTCGATGCGCTGAATCCGAATTTGAGGTCGGTTTAACCCGTACATCCTCAAAATTTTGAGTAAATTGCAAAAAAGCGCTAAAAATCGCTAAAAATAGCAAAAAAAAATGCCGATATGCAAGCGAGAAATTTTTTTACGAACTATATCAATGTTTATTGTGTATTTCGATGCGCTGAATCCGAATTTGAGGTCAGTTTAACCCGTACACCCTCAAAATTTCGAGTAAATTGCAAAAAAAAACCGCTAAAAATCGTAAAAATTGAAGTTATGGAAACGAAAAAAATTTTCTCGAACCAGATCAAGTAATTTTTTTTGTGTATTTCGATAGGCTGAGATCAAATCACAAGTTGATTTAGCTGGTAGACCCTCCAATGTTAGAGTAAATTGCGAATAACCGCTGAAAATTGCTAAAAAATCGTGAAAAATTGCAATTATGCAAACGAAAAAAAAAATTGTTAAACTAAATCAAGTACTTTTCTTCTGTATTTTGATGCGCTGAATTCAAATCCGAAGTCCGTTTGGCTTGTACACCCTCCAACTTTAAATACCAAACTGACTTCGAATTTGAATTCAGCGCATCAAAATACAAAAGAAAAATACTTGATTTAGTTTAACAATTTTTTTTTCGTTTGCACAATTGCAATTTTTCACGATTTTTTTTAGCAATTTTCAGCGGTTATTCGCAATTTACTCTAACATTAGAGGATTTACCAGCTAAATCAACTTGTGATTTGAATTCAGCGCATCGAAATACACAAAAAACATACTTGATCTAGTTCGAGAAAATTTTTTTCGTTTGCATAACTTCAATTTTTACGATTTTTAGCGATTTTCAGCGGTTTTTTGCAATTTACTCAAAATTTGGAGGGTTGACGAGCTAAATCAACTTCAGATTCGGATTCAGCGCATCCGAAATACACAATAAACATTGATCTAGTTCGTAAAAAAATTTCTCGCTTGCATTACTGCTTTTTTTTGCTATTTTTAGCGATTTTTAGCGGTTTTTTTGCAATTTACTCAAAATTTTGAGGGTGTACGGGTTAAACCGACCTCAAATTCGGATTCAGCGCATCGAAATACATAACCCTAGATGGGTCTGATCAAAAGTACGGACCACTTTTTTTTTGTGTGCCGGTGTAATTAATAACAATTGTCCGATCAGCGTTGATTTTGATTGTCAAATTATTTGATTAAATTCGAATTATACCAATTGCAATGAATTATCGTAATTTAAACTGGCAATGAAAATAAATTCAATTTAATCGGAAGAAAATTCGTCAATTTTTTTTTTTGTATCGACAATTTCACGCCAAACGTCGTATATATGCGTTGATTATTATTTTTTTTTTGTTTTTTTTTTTAATCCCTCCAGGTCAAGGATATTTGTAACGAGCTCGATGTGAGATCGCTCTGTCACAAAATTCTTCAAAACGTGAGCACACTTCTTCACGCCGATCGTGGATCATTGTTTCTCGTTCAAGGCGAGAGAATGTGCGCCGGAAACCGAAATATCATGATCAATAATAACGAGCAGGCTAATGCGAGAATTGATAATTCACGTTTCGCGTCAGGTCAGAGTGAAAATTCGACGAGTACGAGGATTAATCAGCAGCAGCAGCAGCAGCAGCAGCAGCAGCAGCGGAAGTCCGCATCGAGGAACCGGTGTCTCGTGTCGAAGCTCTTTGACGTATGTTCGAGATCGACCCTCGTCGAGATGGAGAAGAAAGACGAGATAAAGATACCATGGGGCACGGGAATCGTCGGTTATGTTGCCGAGAGCGGTGAACCCGTCAACATACCGGACGCTTACAAAGTAATTATCCTTTTCATTTTATTATTTTCTTTTCCTTCTCGCTTCCTTCTTCTTTTTTCTCAATTTTTTTTTTTTTTTCATTTTTTCTTTCGTTCACACAAAACTCACGAAATTGTTGCACAAGAACTGTGAAAAACAAAAAACAAAAAAAAAAACAAAAAAACGTTTAGACTGACGCGTGGAAAACAATGATTGCATGTATATTTTTATAACTGAGCGAAATTGTGAATAAATTTCGTATAATTTCTTCCCAAACCTCGAATATCATTGAAAATGAAGAAAAAACAAACAACTTGTTCAGGATTTCTGGTAATTATTTTTTTTAAAAACTGATGCACAGCTCAAAATTCATATAAAGTTCGAATGCCAACCGGAAACGACCTTTGCCACTCGATAAAAAAAATAGTTTGTAATAAAATTCAGCGATAAGCTCCAATTAAGCACGTGATAAATAAATAATAGACGAATCTACAATGTAAAAACACTTCAACGCATATTTTTCTTCCGTTTCTTCTCTTTCGTTTGCCGAAATTTTTGCCAATGATACTCGACGTTTTATCAAGAGTCGTGGCAGCGACTCGGGACAAGTATAAATTTCCTACTGTACCGACACGTCTGGAGGAGTCTCAAAAGACCCTCTGATACGTCGCACAACTTGCTTATCGGGAACTCACAAATGTCACCCTGACCTCTGGCGGCCAAATACCTAACTGCTCTCTGCCTGTCGCTGCCCGTTGATTACCATGCGAATTTGTCACTTTTTTTGCAATAATTCCAAATCTGCTGCTTTATTGCAAGAAATAAATCATAAATAAAGATCGAGAAGACACAGTCGATATTTTGTGCGAGGGCATGAGATTTTTAGCACACGCAGAATATGAATAATCGTTTTATTTATGTCGTGCAAGCACAAGCGACGTGACTTTCAATTTCATAACTTCTGAAATACGGACAATAATTTATAAATTAAACATTTTTCATGCGTTAGCTTGATATTTTAAGTAATAATTTATTGTTCGAACGCATTTATTTAGCCGAAAAGTGACGGGAATTTTTTTAAAGATTTTGAGGTTAAACATGAAATGTCAATACATTACAATAATTTATAAATAAAACATTTTTCATGCGATAGCTTGATATTTTAAGTAATAATTTATTGTTCGAACGCATTTATTTTGCCGAAGAGTGACGGGAATTTTTTAAAATGATTTTGAGGTTAAACATGGAATGTCATGTAGGTTCATTGTAATCCTTGTGGCGATAATCACTTGATCCGTATCCAATTTGCGCAGTGGATTCTAATCCACGCATAGTCCTCAAGGGTAATAAACCCCATTGTCAAATTTCACCACAAAAAATCGCATTGTGCCGAAAAATATGCAATAATCCAATGTTTACAACTGTTCCCTATGCTGCCACATACTAACTAGAACTGGCTACTGGCAACGAACTGGATACGAGAGACCATATTGGATAGGCCCCGCTTCCGTGTTGATTCCCAATACACGGGAGTATATCTCTATGGGCCATTCCACCAATTATCGACCAATTTTTGGGCCCTAAATATTCGCTATGCCTCAAATTTTTTTCGTCACATTTTGTCGGCCAAAACTGGCAAATAGACCAAGTTTTATGTGAAAAATTCTCAGATTTTCGATTAAATGTTTTATTTTTCATCAGCTCCTCGATTATCTGCCTGAAAGACACTTTTTTTTTTTTTTTTTTTACAAAAACAGCGATTTTTCATGCGCCTCAATTTTTTTTTTATCTGAAAGCTGAGATTTTTTTTAGCAAGCAATCAAAATTTTTGAAGTGGGACAGCTGCGCGGTCTCGCGTTAGTAGCCGTTCAAATTTTTGAGACTCAACGATACATAGTTATGATATCCACCCCTCAAAAAGTACCTCTGAGGAAAAAACCTTCCACCAAGCACATCGGTGTGATCATCACTCATGAAAATACGTTAGCCAGCCAGAAAAATGTCAACAAAAATATGTACATTCGGAAATTCGTCTTTGATCTATCAAGTAATTGAAATCCAGATACTACGAATTGTGCATACCGGAGAATAATGCAAACTAAAAATCAGCGAAAAAAAAAAGATTGGAATAGAAACGGATAGTGGCACTTGCGGGCCCGTATGAGCGAGAAAACAAATTTTTTTCACGATTTTTTTCTCATATCGTTACGATGACACGCACTTCGTACATTTTCGTCTCAATATATTTATTTTTTTCTCTTACAAAAGTAGTACTTTTATGTCCCAAGTCCTACAAGCCTTAAAAAAAAGACTTGAAAGTCTTTTTTTTTAAGGCTTGTAGACGAGGAGTAAAAAGTAGTACTATTAAGGATGTATGAGCACTAGCTTCACGATCATATAAAAATCTGAATTTTTTATATGGTGTAGCAGAAGTGTATATGATAAAACCTGCAAAATTTCAAAGTGAGTCAACGACTCTTTACGCGAGTAATTAATTTGTGAAATCAAGATATTTATCCCACGCCATATACGAATTCTGGGCTGACGCAACTTTGAAACAGAAATTCGTATCTTTCACGATCAGACACGATCAATATTAAAACTGTTAAATGTTCAGAAAACTATCACGATTACATACGTTCCATGAAAAATGGGGGTTAACGAACCTTTTGACATACAATTATCGATTTTAAGGAAATTTTTCGCGTGTGTCGCATAATGAGCGGTCCGACTCTCTCTTGTTTCATGCGTGCCCCTCGCTCACCGCGCTCACCCGCGCCCACGTTTCCGCTCATTTCCCGCCACCTTGTGCTCATACATCCTTAAGGATGTATCGAACGTACCTACCCAACCAAAAGTGACTTTCGTCGACAATATTGCATACTTTATGATAAGATAAAAATTGGAAAAAATTCAACCACAATAAAGACGGTAAGAAGATTAATTTTGAATAATAATAATGTCAACAAGTTATCAATAAATTGTTAAACCGAAACATTGTTTAACAAATTTTTAGGGAAAGTTTTTTTTTTTTGACACGTGAAATGAATTCGTTGATTTTTCTGACGACACGTGAATTTTTTCAAAATTTTCATATTATTTTGAAATTTCGGTTTTCGAAAATTTTTTAATTTTGAAAAATGAAGGAAAAATCGTTAATTTTGAATATGTTTTCGTGAAGAAACGTTGTATATTACAATTAAGAAGTTTCCAGGGCATTGAACGAATAGTTTCGTAAATACAACCTTTACAAATTTCCGGAAAACCGAAATTTCAAAATGATAAGAAAATAAAAAAAAATTCATGAGTAGTCAGAAAAATCAACGAATTAATTTCACATGACAAAAAAAAAACATTTCCTAAAAATTTGTTAAGCAATGTTATGTTTAAACGATTTATTGATAACTTTTTGGGAATTATTATTATCAAAAAGTAATCTTCTTATCGTCTTTATTGTGGTTGAATTTTTTCCGATTTTTATCTTATCATGAAGTATGCAATATTGTCGACGAAAGTCACTTTTGGTTGGGAAGGTACATCCGACACATCCTTAAGTCCTAGAACTTAAAAGTACTCTTTTAAGGTAATTCTAACACGACCGGCGGTGGGGGTTAGCGGAAACGTAGACGCGCGCGGTGAACGGGGTATGCATGAAACAAGATAGAGAGAGAGAGAGTCGGTACCCGTGGCTCGAAACAATATTTTTTTAAGAGTCTATATTTTTTTACTGTATATATGGTTGAAAATTTGCAGTAAAATATATGTTATTCTTCATGCACTAAACTACTCTTGTGCCAAATTTCAAGAATTTCTCATTACTTCTTCATACATTTTGGTGACTGAATATCCGGAAAGTGCTCATTTCGTAGTGTATAAGCCATTGCTCGTATGCAAAATTCGCATTTTTTGATAAACGATATCTTGAAAACGGTATGGTGAAACAGTGTCAAATTTCGCAGAAGTATTCTTCAATACTTTTTTTTTTTAGTTTTTCACAAAAATTCATTAAATTGGCATTACTTTCGATCTGTGTTAGAACTACCTTAAGTCCTAGGACTTTTAAAACACTACCATGTTTTCCTTGTTTTTAGGGTCTGTAGACGAGAAGTAAAGTATTTTTTTAAAAGCTTTTAAGGCTCGTAGACGAGGAGTAAAAAGTAGTTACTTTGAAAGACTTGCAACACCATCATGTTTTCCTCGCTTCTAGGGCCTGTAGAGGAGGAGCAAAGTAGTATTTTAAGTAATATTAAGTTCTAGGACTTTTAAAATACTACCATTTTTTCCTTGTTTTTAGGGCTTGTGGCACACGCGATTAAAAAATTTTTGTCGATGAAAGAGAAATTTTGTTGTCTCATCGTTACGTTACCAAAATGTTGAACGCTTCTCACGCAAAACCACGCAACCGTCACACTCTAAAAATTTGAGTTTTTCACTGAGAAAATCTCAGTTTTCGGATAATAAATTGAAAGGTATGATAAAATGTTGAGCCAAAAAAAAAACGTATTTTTGGATCTCAAGGAGCTAATGAAAAATAAAAAATTGATTCGAAAAGCTGAGTGAGTTTTTCACATGAGAAATGTATTTTTTCCACATTTTTATTGTGACGCTAAAGATACGATGAAAATTCGCATTTAAATTTTGTCCTTAAAATTGGGAAATCGCATTCCTCGTGAGCCCCCACGGCCTATTGGACTTACCAATCTTGGTGGACAAAATGCGAGGAAAAATTTTGAGGCAAAATTTTTAGGGTCCAAACATTGATTGATAAATTGATGGAATGGTCCCTGTACAAAGAAACTTATTTTCCTAATTATTGATTAATTATACGGACTTTGGCAATGACATTAGGACGAATATTTTTTTTTTTAATCTTTTTTTTTCTCTTTCGATTGATACCCAAAAATGAATGCAGCAGCTGACGACATACGGGAAGGATATCGCACTTTATTTATTATTTTCGACGTGCACAATAATTTCGCATATTATTTTCGTATGCAGGACTCGAGATTTAATCGTGAAATCGATGCTCTCACCGGCTACAGGACACGCGCGTTATTGTGCATGCCGATAAAGGATTGCAGCGGCGACGTTGTCGGTGTTGCCCAAGTGATAAATAAACTCGGCGGCGAGGCTCAATTCACGGCGCAGGATGAAAAGATATTCGCGAGTTATCTGCAATTCTGCGGTATCGGCCTGAGAAACGCACAGCTCTATGAGAAAAGTCAATTGGAAGTGAAGAGGAATCAGGTAATTTTGTTTTTTTTTTCCCCGTTTATCCTCAATACATTATTCGATTATACAAGTTATTCGACATTATTCACGATTATAAAACTGAGTTGAGGTACTGCAAGGAAGATTGAAGTTTTTGAGAATCGATGAAAAGTTTTGGAAAATTTTCATGGGATATTTGATAATTTGTCGTTTTTTCTTTTCAAAATTTTGTGAAAAAACCCAGGAGGAAGGGCAACCTCATTTAAACCTGCCGATAAAATCATTGATCTTTAGCCGTTTTTTCTTTTGTTTTTTTTTCATGAATTTTTTCCAACAAATCATGAAAATACAGCAGTTTGGAATTTTCAAAATATATTCATCAACATTTATGCAGTCGAAGGGAATTTTTTGAAGCCAAAATATAGATTCGTAACGACTTTACAGCGTTCGAAAGACACCAGGCATGTAAAAAATAAGTAGGCTGACGGCTGAAATTATTCCGACTGTTCTGTTCATCCGAAATAAAAAAAAATTCAATGGCATTTCAATCTGTATATCTGTGACGATGAACGGAACTAGGATTGAGTGAAAATAATGGAAATAAAGCTTTTCCCGCGGTTTTGAAAATTTAATTTTGATTTTTGACATTTTTTCTTTTCGACTCTTCAAGGTTTGCTGAGAAACAAAAAAAAAAAAAAAACTATGACAGATAAATCAAAATTATCAAAAATATAAGTGTACCGAACGTACCATGAAAATTTCAGCAAAATTGATTCAAGTAGTTTTTTTTTAAGAAATCGCGTCGGCCAATTTAAAAAAATGCATGTTTGAAAATATAAATGAAATATAAATGAAAAATATAAATGAAATGAGATATGCCGTCCTCTTTCTCGTAAAAATTCTGCAAATCTGCTTTTGTGCTCCTGGCTTTTTGGACCTGTCACAGATTCCTGTCAGTCCTTAAAGACTGAACGTCATCCTGAGACCCTCGAAACGCCATAAAATTTGTCGTACATGGAAAAAAAAGACATTTCAAAAAATAATAACTGAAATTTAAAAAATACAACGATGAAGAGAAAAAAAAATGCAGTTTAACAGAGTAAACTAATCTCTTTACAGTTTTTTTATCAAAAAGTAATGTGCCGACTATACTTCTATACTATCTGTATAACCATATTTGCTGGTTTAAACTGTAAAAAAACAATTATTTCCACTTCAAAATTCAAAAGAATTTCCGAAGTTTTCCTCCCGAGAGGCAACATTTTTTTCCGTATACAACACATTACCATGTTTTTCACGCTTTTGGGGCCAGTAAACGAGGAGTAAAGTAGTACTTTTGACTCCTCGTCTTCAAGTCCTGAAAGCTCGAAAAATATTGTAGTGTTGTATAAAATATCGTGCGCACCACGATATGGTAGGCCTTATAAGGCCTCGCACGATGCTTTCAGTACTCATGAAGTATGCTTCGATGCCTTAAAAGTGCCACTTTATCGAAACGAAACTATGAAATTAAGTTGACTTTTTAAATATTAATTAAACATAATAAATATTTTATGGGAATGTAATAAGTAAAAAGCATGTAATTAATGTCAAGGGGGATACTTATCTCCACAAAACAACTTTTTTTCCTATCCGTGCTAAAAATCTGAAAAAATTCACGCCATATATACTGTGCTTTACACTAGAAAACTGATCCGCGTCGGGTTGATGAAAAACCAAGAACCATTTCAGAGATAAAAATTCGCGTGTCTAATGACAAAAGGTCGTAAACGCAATTATACGACCTCTTGCCATTAAAAATTACAAAATGTCGTATAATTTTTTTTGTTTTTTTCGTATTTGGAATAAGAACGCGGAATTAGGTCGAGAAACGTTGAAATTAAAAAGACGGTCAACAAACGACAAAAGGTCGTATGTACTGGCAGATACGACTTTTTATTACAAACGTGAAGAGAAAAAATTGCCTAGACTAATTGCAGATTAGTAAAATATAAAATATATATATATATATATATATATAAATATTATTTTTGGGGGATGCGATCAAGTTTTGTCAAATATCGAGACTTTAGTTGCGAATTACGTAAAGTTTCGCGATTTTATCGCATCGGCGTTGAAAATTTCTAATCGAAAAATAAATTCCACTCATCCGCGGCACATACGACTTTTCGGTTGGACGTCCGAAAGTTCAAAATTTCAACAGATCTTAGCGTTTCAGGTATTTCCGGAGCGATTCGAGAAAAAAAAAAAAAAATTATACGACCTTTTGTCATTTCGCTCGGGAAGGTAATGACAAAAGGTCCTATCTTTTTTTTTTTTTTTTATTTCTACGAGATCCGGACAAAGTTTGGTCAAATATCAAGACTTTATGTTTCGAATTACGTAAAATTTCTAATCGAAAAATAAATTCCACTCATCCGCGGCACATACGACTTTTCGGTTGGACGTCCGAAAGTTCAAAATTTCAACAGATCTTCGCGTCGTTTCAGGTATTTCTGGAGCGATTCGAGAAAAGAAAAAAAATTATACGACCTTTTGTCATTTCGCTCGGGAAGGTAATGACAAAAGGTCGTATCTTTTTTTTTTTCATTTATTTTTGGTGTATACGACCTTTTGCGCTTACGTTTTTTTTCTTGCTAATTTTAATGGATCCAGGCGGTTGCTATGTTTTCAAAGTAAATGCAATGAAAAAAAATTTTTCTATACGACCTATTGCCACCAAAATCGTATTTTTGGCGCTTACGACCTTCTGTCATTGGACACGCGAAATATTTTTATCTCCGGAATGGTTCTTGGCTCATCATCGACCCGATGCGGATCAGTTTTCCAATGTTAAAACAGTACACGCGTGAATTTTTTTCAGATTTTTAGCGCGGATAGGGAAAATTTTTTTTTTTTTTCAGAGGTAAGTATCCCCCTTAAACGTTGAATCTCGACAGGTTCTGCTCGATCTCGCAAGAATGATTTTCGAAGAGCAAAGCACGATAGAACACATGGTATTCAGAATTCTCACGCACACGCAATCTCTGATACAGTGTCAGCGTGTACAGGTACGTCGTGATTTAACTTTTTTTAAATTAAAAAAAAATTTTTTTTTTTTTGCCAAACCAGACGTTTTTCGCACGTAATGTTTTGTCGTTGATTCGTCAGGTACTCTTGGTTCACAAAGCGTCGAAGGGCAGTTTCTCCCGAGTCTTCGACTTTGAGGCAAACGACCTGGCAGTCGAGGACACGGATTCGCGAACCAGGTGATAGTCGAAAGCTTTTCTTATCATTTTTTTTTTTTTTTCTTTTCTCGCGCACAATCTCACCTCTCTGCTGATTCTTCGTCAAAATTGTTTCACGCGGAGAGCATTCACGCGCGAAAAAGAAAAAAAAAGAGTACGGTGAAAAAAAAAAAGAAGAAGAAAGTAAAAAAAAACTAGAGAAAAAAGAAAAAAAAAACAAGAATTCAAAGCCAGAGAGCGCAACGCGACAAAAGGCATTGACCGAGCTCATCTCTTCTCTCGTTCGACGAACAGAGCGAGACGCTATTCCGGATCTAACGATCGCTGCCGCTTGGTCTCTTTCCGTTGCAGCCCTTTCGAGAGCAGATTCCCCATAAACATAGGCATCACCGGATATGCCGCGACAACGGGCGAGGTGAGTTATCATTGTGCATCTCTGAGGCTTCAACAGAACCTTTTTTTTTTCCTTTACTTCTGTTTGTTTCCTTTTTTTTCTGTTTTTTTTTTTTTAATGCAAGCCCGAATAAAATTGATCCCGAAACGTCGAAATATACCGCAGCCCGTAGTCTCAATCGACGAGAGTGAAACCGATCAATGAATGAATACTCGAGCGTTGCCATGATTGAGAAACAAAAAAAAACAAAAAATTGACGCAACTGCCTTCTTCGATTTGGCCTCCGATAGCCCCCCGGATCTTAAGCTTCAAAATGAGCGGTCGTTCGATCCTCTGACCCAGTTCAGTCCCGAGATAATTCACACCGTGAATTGACGCCAGCGCTCGTGGTGGCGAAATCCTGAAGCTTTGGCCTACTTCGAGTCCCAGGCCCATTATGGCTTTTCGCATTGAAAAACCCACGCACGCACACAATTTTCTTTCTTATGATCGAACATTTCGAGTGTCCGACCTTTCGGTTCTTGTTTCTCTGTCATTTGAGCTATTATTATTGCCTTTTTGGTAATTTAAAAAAAAAAAATCATTCGCCTTCTCTTATCGTTTCTCATCGCGTCCTATTCTTTCTTCCAAGACTCCGTTTATTCATTGGTCGGTTGATCGATTTTAAAATGATTAAAAAAAAAAAAAGAAACGATAGATAAACCAGAATAATTAACGAAATTATATCGCCGAAATAATATTGCTGTCCTCGTGAAACGAAAGAATTTTTGCGCTTACAGACGGTGAACATTCCAAATGCCTACGAGGATTCGAGATTCGACGCGTCGGTGGACGACGGCACGGGTTTTCGTCATCGAACAATTCTCTGTATGCCAATAAAAAATTCATCGGGCCAGATAATCGGTGTGATACAGCTCGTTAACAAATTCGACGATCTTCTGTTCACGAAGAACGACGAGAACTTTGTCGAGGCATTTGCCATTTTTTGCGGCATGGGCATTCACAATACCCACATGTGAGTATACGCGAGTTATTAGAATTGAGACGAAATTAATGATGAAAGACGACGGAATTATTCTTGTCGATGAAATTACGAAGAGCTTGAAATTGAAATCTTAATATTGGTTTTTTTTTTTTTTTTTTTTTTTTTAAATCTTGTTTCAACAGGTACGAGAGAGCTGTTATAGCTATGGCCAAACAGAGCGTTACCCTTGAAGTTCTGAGCTATCACGCATCGGCATCCCTCGAGGATGCCCAAAGACTGCGGGTTAGTTTCTTCATGTCGTTTCTGCTTTTTTTTTTTCTTTGTTTTCTTCATTTTTACAAGTTTTTTACGCGTTTTTCTTCTTGAAAAAATAAAAAATTTACGCATTGCTTTCTCACTGTCCTATCTTAAGGTATATAGCACGCGGGAGCAATTCTTTTAAACTTTTTATGAAAACCGTACTAGAATTCGTGTTATTTACAATTGAAGTTTGATTTCCCCCCTCCCCATCTACAGAAACGGTAATGGTCATGTGAAATGGTTTTTTGATTATCACTCAAAAGTGGCGTTTAAACTTTTTTTTTTGTAAATATTCCCGGTCACATATGAAGGTTCGAGTAATGTAAAAAAAGAAAAAAAATGCTCTAGCTTTTACCGTATAGTTTAGGAGAAAAAAAAAGTTTTAACCGGTACGGGTCACCCGTGTCTAATGACAGAAGGTCGTAAGCGCCAAAAATACGGTTTTTGGTGGCAAAAAGTCGTATAGAAATTTTTTTTTTTTATTGCATTTACTTTGAAAACATAGCAACCGCCTAGATCCATTGAAATTAGCAAGAAAAAAACGTAAGCGCAAAAGGTCGTATCCACCAAAAATCAGTGAAAAAAAAAAAAGATACGACGTTTTGTCGTTACCTTTCGCGCACGGTTTTATTATATATCGAGGGCTTAGGACCAAAAGGGCGTAACCCACTGTTTTTCGACTTTTCATTACCTTACTGCCATAAGGGCGTATCCCCAACTTTAACACGGAAGTTCCATAAGAACAAAATTAATCAGCCTACAGCCAGAAGGGCGTAAGCCCACTACAATACTGCCAGAAAGGCGTAACCCGCAGAGAAAAAAAAAAGTGGCTTACGCCCGTCTGGCAGATCATTGATCATTTTTTTCCGGATTTAAATCGCCTGATTACAGCCAGACAGGCGAAACCCTCTTTTTTTTATTTTTCGTGGCTTACGCCTTTCCGGTGGATAACCGGTCAGTTTTTTCCGAATTTCGATCGTCTATTTACTGCCAGAAGGGCGTTAGCCCAAAAAAATTGAAAACGTGATGTGTGTAAGATGCTGGCCAGTTTTCCATCTTTCTGGCCAGTTGATGGCCAGTAAACTGTCGAGTTCCAGACTAGGTGTGTAACGCAAATCTGTTCAGTGCCAGTCTTGGCAGACAGACGAGTTGCTGGTCAGAAAAACTCGGCAGTTGCTGGTCAGGAAACTATTTGCTATTTGATAATATTTTTTAATGCGAAATATAAACAAAAACGAAATATATCATTTGCAAAATGGTTGCATGCGCATATTTAGTCGTTGTCGCATAATAGTCGAAATTTTCAAATTTTTCAAAATAAAATTTTTTTTTTTTAATTTCAAATTTTTCAAATTTTTCAATATTTTCAAATTTTTTAAATTTTTCAAAATTTTCAAATTTTTTAAATTTTCCAAAATTTTCAAATTTTTCAAAAATTTTCAAACTTATCCAACATTTTCAAAATTTTACACACACACACACATCACGTTTTCAATTTTTTTGGGGTAACGCCCTTCTGGCAGTAAGTAGACGATCGAAATTCGGAAAAAACTGACCGGTTATCCGCCAGAAAGGCGTAAGCCACGAAAAATAAAAAAAAGAGGGTTACGCCCGTCTGGCTGTAATCAGGCGATTTAAATCCGGTAAAAAATGATGAATGATCTGCCAGACGGGCGTAAGCCACTTTTTTTTATTTTTCGTGGCTTACGCCTTTCTGGCAGTATTGTAGTGTGGGCTTACGCCCTTCTGGCTGTAGGCTGATTAATTTTGCTCTTATGGAACTTCCGTGTTAAAGTTGGGGATACGCCTTTATGGCAGTATAGTCCGTTTTTTGTGGGTTACGCCTTTCTGGTCCTAAGCCCTCGATATATAGAACTAGGTCGTACAATTTTTTTAAGTTGCCGGCATTTCAAGTTCATGAATTACAGAACTGTTGGAACCTTTTTTTTCCACGTGTGGCGATAAGAGCGCGTGTTGAATAATGTTTTTTTTTAAACATTTCATATCTCAACAACGAGACTCCCGATTTCATTGAATCTTTGCTCACACGTTTTGGGGACAAACACCGATAGGCTGTAAACAATTTCAAGTCGATGACACTACATCTCGATATAACAGAGGAACATCCTTAATGAGGAAGCAATGTGTAAATTTCTAATTTTCACGATTTTTGTTTTTTTTTTCTTAATTCGATCTCAATCACAATACCGATAGCGAACGCAAATTTTTTTTTTTTCAACAACACGTCAAACGACGAGGATAATTTTTTTTAAAATCGTCAAATTTTCTACAATCCGAATCTCTCGATGGATTCTCGAAAAATTCAATACCAATCGGTGATGCCGAGACCTCTGAAAGTTTATTCGTGTGAAAAAAAGAAACAAAAAAAAAAAAAAACTTTTGGCGGGATAGCCAAAAATTTACGAAATTTTGAGCTATCGGAGATTTTTTTTTAAAATTAAATCTTTTTTATTCATTTTTTTCAGTCTTGGTATCGTCTCATTTTTCGAATGACCGTCATACGCAGTGAATTTTTTGTTTCCCCACCCCTCAAATTTCACCGTGTGCAGAGATCGCTAATGCACGTATTTTTTTTTTGTTTTTCTTTTTTTTTTTTTGTTGTTTTTTTTTTTTTGTTTTACCTGGGAACCCAGCAGGGCTTGAGGGTACCGTCGTCGGCATATTTTCGTCTTCACGACTTCAAGTTCGACGACATAAGAATGGAGGACGACGAGACGCTCACCGCTTGTCTGAGAATGTTTCTCGATCTCGATTTTGTGGAAAGATTTCACATCGACTACGACGTTCTTTGCCGCTGGTTGCTCAGCGTAAAGAAGAATTATCGTAACGTCACTTATCACAATTGGCGTCATGCTTTCAACGTTGCCCAAATGATGTTCGCCATACTGACGGTGAGACCAGAAAAGAGAGAGAGAGAGAGAGAGGGTAAAGAGAAAAGATGGACGAGCTTGAAATTTGACCGATACGAGTCAAAAATGACATTCGATTTTTTTTTCTCTCGATTTTTATAAAAAATTTAAATTTCAGGCTACACAGTGGTGGAAGATTTTCGGTGAAATCGAGTGTCTCGCTCTTATAATAGCCTGCCTCTGTCACGATCTCGATCATCGGGGAACCAACAATTCCTTTCAGATCAAGTTAGTTCCATCGACGAATAATCGATAATCCCAAATCCACGGGCAAAGATAATTTTCATAAATCCAAAAGAACGAGAACAAATATCACTGATAACCTTTATTTATTTATTTTTTTTTTCTCATCACCGAGAAAAAAACGATGAGTGGCCTTGAAAAAAAGAAATCATTCTCATATATTTATTTTCACTGTAAATTTATTTTCATATTTTTAGGTCAGTAATTTTTGTTTGCTACTTTCAAGACATATTCTTACCGACTGACGAACGTTCTCCGTTCGGACGAATTTTCGACCAATTATCAACCAATGGCCCTAGAAATTTGATTTGCCTCAAATTTTTCTCGCGTTTTGTGCATCGAGATTCGTAAATTCATCAAGTTTCAGCCCAATAGGACGGTGCTGCTCACGAGGAATGCGATTATTCAATTTTAAGGACAAAATTTAAATGCAAATTTTTATCGTATCTTTAGCGTCACGATAAAAAATATGAAAAAAAAATATATATTTCTCGCGTGAAAAACTATCGGCTTTTCGAAGCAATTTTTCCATTAGCACTTGAGATCCATCTTAAAAACATATTTTTTTTTTACGAAAAACAGCGTTTTTTTTTTCATGCGCCTTAATATTGTATCATCCCTTTCAATTTTTTTTTTTAATCCGAAAGCTGAGATTTTTTTCAGTAAGAAACCCAAATTTTGCGATCTGCGCGGTCTCGCGTGAGCAGACGTTCAATCTTTCGAGTTTATATAACACTAGCATGTTTTTTTTTCTCGCTTTTAGGGCCTGTGGACGAGGATTAAAGCAGTACTTTTAAGTTTTAGGACTTAAAAGTACTGTTTCAAGTCCTAGGACTTGTAGGCAAGGAGTAAAAAGTAGTACTATTAAGAGTCATCGAGCGAGAGGGCATACGAAGCGCCAAGTGGCCAATAAGCCAACTAAGAATTTCCTAGATGTTTATATTCGAAATGTAGCCGAAAATACAATAGTATTCCACAATTAAACATAACAGATAAATTTGTTCGACTTGTAAAATATACGGTCTGGTCCTCTGCTCCGTGGAATTTTTTTTTTTTTTTTCGAGGCACAATAAATTATCGAAAACTCGAGGCGGTTGTCGTTTGCCCCAACTCTTTTCTCGCCAACTGATGACAAATTCGTTTTATTATTAATTTCACACACATCTGTCACTCTTTATCGGACCAGAGCGTACCGACCGCCACTTCATTGCACTTTTAAAAAAAATTCCACCCTATTTCGTTGAAAAACGAAGTAATCATTTAAAATATAGTATCGGAGACGGCAAGTCCGTGCTCACGGTTATATGACAGTACATGCATATATGACATTATATATATATATATACACTGCCGTCCATAAGTATGGAAACACTCGCCCCAGATCCGAGCCACGCAAGAAGTTGTATCGCTTTTTGAAAAATGAAGATATTTCAATTTCCCAAGCGGCGTTCTAAAAAGGACATATTCAGCTTCATTTACCTTTTTTGGAAAAATTTTTGCGATTTTTTTTGAGCCTGGTACGCACTTTGAAAGATGGTCATTTTTTGGCTTTTTTTGGAGGGTGGAAATTTTCCCGCATATCTCGTAAAAAAAATTTTTCAACTTTTTTTCCGTGAAAAACTTGAAGCGGGGAGTACAACCTTCAATCTTATTTTTTGGAAAATTTTTTACGATTTTTTTTCGCAAAGATATTCAACTTTTTGCAAAAAACGACCATATTTATAAGGGTTAGTCTCACTCTGAAACTACTGGGTTTTCGTAAAATTACTAAGAGGGTAAAAAGTTGCATACAATCATTTCGGATGTATCACATTATTTTCAGAATTAAAAAAACAAATTTGCAAAAAAAAAGTTTTTTGAAAATTTTTTCTTAAATCAACGAAATATTTTTTTTATCGTCAAAAATCGGGTCTCTTACCTCATCTACGCGGTTTTTTCATGGAAAAAGCCACCTTGGGCCAGTTTGGAGCAGGGTCAAATGGACAAATTGATCGAGCGGATGTCACGTCTCGTCAAAGCTGTAATCGCAGCGAAAGGTGGCTTTTTCGATGAAAAAGCCGGGTAGATGAGGTGAGAGACCCGATTTTTCACGATCAAAAAAATATTTCGTTGATTTAAGAAAGAATTTAAAAAAAAAATTTATTTTTGAAAAAAAATTTTTTTTCGAATCTATTTTTTTAATTCTGAAAAAATGTGATACATCCAAAATGATTGTATGCAACTTTTTACCATCTTAGTAATTTTACGAAAACCCAGTAGTTTCAGAGTGAGACTACTCCTTATAAATATGGTCATTTTTTGCAAAAAGTTGAATATCTTTGCGAAAAAAAATCGTAAAAAATTTTACAAAAAATGAGATTGAAGGTCCCCGCTTCAAGTTTTTCACGGAAAAAAAGTTGAAAAATTGTTTTTACCAGATACGCGGGAAAATTTCCACCCTCCAAAAAAAGCCAAAAAATGACCATCTATCAATGTGCGTACCGGGCTCAAAAAAAATCGCAAAAATTTTTCCAAAAAAGTTAAATGAAGCTAAATATGTCCTTTTTAGAACGCCGCTATGGAAATTGAGATATCTTAATTTTTCAAAGAGCGATACAACTTCTTGTGTGGCTCCGATCTGGGGCGAGTGTTTCCATACTTATGGACGCTAGTGTATATGACAGTATTTCACAGTTCCGGCTACTAACGCTCGGTTCGCTAGTCACGGTTGGCGGTAAGAGCGGAGAAGCAGCAGTGATGGCGTAAGCGTAAAGTGAGCCCTGAGATAAAATAAGCTTTGAGGGTCAATGGGGGCGATCGTGGCCTTTCATAAAACATGCGCCACCACTGTAACATTTACATCCTACCCTATCGACATCCGTAACTTTTTGCTGAATCCATGGTTGACATATCTGCCGCAAGCAGCGCTAACTTCGACATGTATTTTTTTTCAAATTTTTCCGCGAGAGGCGCTACCCTCGATTCTGAGTTGGTCACTCGTGCTCGATGACTCTTAAGTACTAAGACTTGAAAGTTTTTTTATTTGAGACTTACAACACTACAATGTATTCCTCGCTTTTATGGCCTGTAGACGAGGATTAAAGTAGTACTTTTAAGTCTTAGGACTTGGGTTTGGGTTTTGTAAGTCTTAGGACTTAAGGCCTTATATATGTGAAAAATTTATTTAAAAAAAAAAATTTTTTTTTTCACTGTTCTATTAGCCCGATTTCTTAAGAATATTTTGAACTTTTCAGAACTGAAAATTTCCAAAAATTGTTGAAATTACAGCAGTTATAGCGTCCGAAGGTGTATTTTCTTTAAATGCGTACCGCAAACTTTGAACCCATTTTCCCACGATTCAATTTTTTTGAGTTGGTGAATGCTGTAACTCATGAACGGGCCATGTAATCGCTTTCAAATTTTTACAGCATGTTCTATGTATCAATGTCTTCAGCGTGAACCACAAAAATGAAAAATTGAATTACGCAAAAAAACATAAAAAAATGATTTAAAAAAATTACCGGTACAGAATTAAGCCACAAAATTAAAATCCCCGATAGAAAAAAAAAAAAAAGAAAAAATTAATACCTTCATTGGTTCAGGTCGAAGATACATCTATTATGCTATTATAAATATGTCAATTTTTTTTTTCACACTCTCAGATCGATGCCGAATACATTCACCATCAACGCATGCGTGAAGCAGAAGCATTTTTTTTTGCCACCACATAACTCCAACGTTTTTTTATGTTTCCATGATTTTTTGGTGTTGTTACGTAGTTAAACAACTAAATAAATGACGTATAAAAAATTTTTTGGCAATATGTGCTTCACTTTTTTTGTACCGTTCATGTAAATTTACGTCCGAAAATCGACGAAATCGCGTATATAAGGCCTTAAAAGTAATGTTTCAAGTCCTAGCACTTGAAAGTCTTTTTCTTAATCTTTTAGGGCTTGTAGGCAAGGAGTAAAAAGTAGTACCTTAAGTCCTAGAACTTGAATTTTTTTTAAAGGCTTACAACACTACCATGTTTTCCTCGCTTTTAGGGCCTGTAGACGTGAAGTAAAGTAGTACTTTTAAGTCTTAAACTCTTTTAGGACTCAAAAGTCTTTATTGAAGCTTTTAAGGATTGTAGACGAGGAGTTAAAAGTATTACTCTTAAGGAGGTTCTTAACATCAATTTGGTGCGGCAAGGGGAACGCGATGCCATTACTCAGCCATTACTCACGCTTAATTCTGTTTACAAGTATATTTCACAATTGGAACAGTGAAAAACTTTCTTTATGGGCAAATTATATCTATGAAGGTCTAATCTGTCGTTTAAGCGGTTCTTCGGGGAAATGTTACCGTTTTTTCACTCCTAAAATAATCTCCAATCATAACTTCGAATATTTTTCCCTTAAGAGCCCATGTATAAGCGGCATATTTAATGTTTTTTTTTATCTCCTCAACTACGCGATCAAAAAATTTGAAATAATTACGATGTATTCCTAGTACCAGCACAAACCTCCCCTCAAATTTTAGAATAATTCTTACCGTTTTTATTTGGGTTAAGAACCTCCTTAAGTCCCAGGACTTGAATGTCTTTTTTTTTAAAGGCTTACAACACTACCATGTTTTTTTCGCTTTTAGGGCCTGTAGACGAGGAGTAAAATAATACTTTTAAGTCTTAAACTCGTTTAAGACTCAAAAGTCTTTATTGAAACTTTTAGGGCTTGTAGACGAGGATTAATTTTAAGTCTTAGGACTTAAAAGTACTGTTTCAAGTCCTAGCACTTGAAAGTCTTTTTCTTAATCTTTTAGGGCTTGTAGACAAGGAGTAAAAAGTAGTACTTTAAGTCCTAGGACTTGATTGTCTTTTTTTTTCTAAAGGCTTACAACACTACCACGTTTTCCTCGATTTTAGGGCCTATATACGAGGAGTAAAGTATACTTAAAAGTCTTTAAGTATTTTATTATTTATATTTTAAGTCTTAAAAGTCTTAAACTCTTTTAGGACTTCAAAATTCTTTTTTTACTTAGTATTACTTTTATTAGAGCCCAAGTAGTACTTTATTAGTGTTTTTTGTAGTACTTAGTACTTTAGGAGTCGTAGAAGAGCGTGCTCCGCGCGTCTTGTCTACGACTCTTCGAAATTCGTCTTTTATGTACCAATTGGAAACAGATACTGCGAATTGTGCATACTGCAAAACAATGCCAACTAGAAATCAGCGGAAAAAAGATTGGAATGGAAGTGTATAGCGGTACTTTTTTTTTATGCCTCATTGTTATGTACCAAAAAGTTGAACGGCTGCTCACGCGAAACCGCGCAGAGTCGTCCCAATCGAAAAATTTGGTTTTCCTACTGAAAAAAAAAAACTGAGCTTTCGGCTTAAAAAAATTGAAAGGAATGATGAAATATCGTGGCGCATGAAAGATCGCTGTTTTTCGTCAAAAAAATATTTGTTTCAAGGTGGATCTCGAGGATCCAATGAAAAATGAAAAAAATTGATTCGAAAAGCTGACAGTTTTTTTCATATCAAAAATATTTTTATCGTGACACCAAAGATACGATAAAAATTCGCGCTTAAATTTTGTCTTTAAAAATGTATATCGTATTCCACGTGAGCGACGCGTCCTATTGAGCTATAAAAAAAAATTCGCGAATTTATCAATCTTGGTGCGAAAAATGTGAGGAAAAAAATTTGAGGCAAATCCAATTTTTATGATCCAAAAATTGATTGACAATTGGATACAAATGGACCATATATTATTTTCATTTTCGAAATTCACGAGATGCAAAATAACGTTTTTTTTTTTCGTTGACAGAGCATCGTCGCCACTTGCACAGCTGTATTCAACCTCGACGATGGAGCATCATCATTTCGATCAGTGTCTCATGATTCTCAGCAGTCAGGGAAATCAGATATTGTCGAATCTATCGCCCGAGGAGTACTCGAGGGTCGTTAAAGTTCTCGAGGAGGCCATTTTATCCACCGATCTTGCCGTTTATTTTCGCAAACGCGGGGCTTTTCTCAGTATTGCACGCGGACGAAGCTACAACTGGGCATACGGCGATCATCGCGATCTTTTGCGCGGTATGCTAATGACGGTTTGCGATTTAGCCGCGATAACGAAACCCTGGGAAATTGAGAAACGCGTCGCCGAGCTCGTCAGCAGCGAGTTCTTCGAGCAGGGTGACATAGAGAGACGAACCCTCAATATCACACCGATCGTTAGTAACGGCCGTTCTTTAATTAATTTATTTTTTTTTTTATTTTTTATTTTCTTTCTAAATAAATTTTCTGTAAAATCAAAAAAAAAAAAAAAGTCAATGAAAATCGCAATTTTTGTGTTTTGCTTCGCTTCACTTGCGAGCTTCGTTCGTGGCTAATCGTCGTTTGAATTTTACAGGACATTATGAATCGCGAGAAAGAGGACCAATTACCAATGATGCAAGTCGGTTTCATCGATTCCATCTGTCTACCTATTTATGAGGTGAGACTAAGTTTTTATTTTCAATTTTTTTTTTTTTTTTTTTTTTTTTTCTTTCGTTTTTCTTTCGTCTTTCTCTCTGGCATCGTCAATATTGCTCGATGCACGTTGTCGGTTCAAATGAAAATCGGTAATTTTTTGTGAATTTACATGACCAAAGTTATTCCGTTCAATTCATACGTCGTATATTTTGTGGGGTATATTCATTGAAAGAAAAAAAAAATTCTCCACAATGCATATGCGAATTTTTCGCTTTAAAATAATTCGTGATTCTAGAAATCCTGTACGAATGAGTTACGGAGGGGGGTGGGGGGGCAATGAAAAAAAAATCACTCAACGACGAGTCGTTCGTCGAGTATAATTTTTTTTTTTTTTGTAAAAACGTTGAAAAATCAGGGTAAATAATTACATTAAAAATGCATGTTTCATGTCCGAGTTGCTGACAATCAGCCGACTTGCTGGCCCATATAGTATGACACGACAGAGTCCCGGTTAACGGACGGTCGGTGAATCAATACGAAAAAAATAGTTCCATTCACATTTATATTATGACGAATGGATGAAAAAAATTCAATAAATTGAGCAGAATTTCTAAAGGGGATCGGAGAAAAACTGAAAACTGTTTAGTTTATGAAACACCAATCAATTCGGACACGTCCCAAATTCGTTGCCCCATAGTTAAAAAGGAGGTTCACCGGGTAGAGCAAAATGCACGGAAAAATCTGAATTTTTTTTATCGAATATTCATGGCTACTGTAGAAATGTGCCTGAATTATTTGGGAATTTTTACATACACCATTCATACGAAAATTTAAATGTCCGAAGAGGCTCTTTCAAGGCAGGCTGCAATTTTTTGAGAGTTTTCAACTAATTTTTTTGTTTTTTCACAAAAAAAAATAGGTAGAAACAAAATCGGTTTAAGGCATTTATTATTATATCGTTCAAGTTGAAAAAAATTTTTTTTAAGTTGAAAAACTTAAAAACTCTTGTAAGTGGCGCCAAAATGTGAGGCTTTTGAGGAGCACTCTCGGTCCGCGTGTCAAAAATCTCCTTGTAGGTGGTTCATGGAACAGAAATAAAAATTTCTTCTCATTAAGAGCAATATATTTTGTGTCTGTACGTAGGGCTTTTTCGAAATTTCGATTTTTTTTTAAATGGCGGTCATAAAAAAAAAGTGAATTTTTCAGGGTAAAAAAAGTTGCTTAAACTGTGCACCAAAAATAAAATAACAACTCTACCGAAAAAATCCTACGTACATCCTTAGATTATACTATGGAGAAGAATTATGCAAATTTTCAAGTCAATCCGATGAAAATTGGATGAGTAATTTGACACGCAGATTTGAAAAGCATCGTTTCGAGAAAATCGCGTTTAAAGTTTTACATTATGCGAAGCTAGTAGATATTTTCAACTAATCGTCAATCTGCAATGCCTGCGTCATACAGTATTCCTTCAGCATCGATTTCCTCTTCGTTGGTGCCTTGCATTTTTCGTATTTTCAAATTTCGTTTTTTTTTTTTCAAATTTTCAAAGTGGTATCCTGCCTTAACGAGCGTTCTTTATGGCGTAAGCAGAAATTGCAATTTTGCACCGTTATAACTCGGGAGAAAATGTAGAGAAAATTTTTTGAAAAAATATTATTTCAATACGGTATTTGCTCTGTACGCAACTTACCATGGCGCCGCCTCGTGGCCGTTTTACAAATGAAATTGTCATTGTCAACGGCCTATATCCATGCCCTATACAAACGTACAGAATATTTAGAAAAAATGTGATATTTCAATCATCGATACAATAATTATTTTCAAAAATAAATCAATGTATCGTCACAAATTGGGCCATATAGTTAAGGGTGAAGCTCTCGCGAAGTTTCATGTGAGATGGGTAGAGGAGTTGAAATTGCCCAATGTTATGGGGATTAGTTAGGTGCAGTGTCATCAGGCAGACCAGTTGGTTACATTGCCAACGTATAAAGTACAAGTTGAAAGTATCATGAAGAATATAATATATGAGCCGTTCGCTCAAAGAATGACCTAAGTCAATTTAGGTCGTTTTTTTTTTCGAATTTAGTTACCAGTGCGTAGGTATTAGTCCTAAAAGTATGTTAAGGAAGTACCCTCGGTACGACGTAAGTCAGAGAACTTTAACCTTCGACTTGAGTAACGTAGTATATAATTTGGCAACATCGCATCCCTTGCTTTAGCGTACGTGCTCACGTACAAGTATAATACTTATGTATTGGACACTGAAGCAGCCAGCGAGCGGTTTCTGTGTGTATTATTAATTTGAAAAATGAGCAAAAACAGGTATTATTGGAGAAGAAAAAAAATTTTCCAAAAAAATTTATGATAATCAAGTGCGACAAAGTGAAGTGGGAAAATCGATTCTCAGTGTTTACGGGAAAAGAAATATTTCTAACCCAAACGACGACTTTAAAAATGATGCAATTGACGGCTGTCGTGTTGCCACGTTTGTGAATTGCTCGAAAATCTTGTCTTTTTTTTAGTTATTTCTCCTAACACAAGCAAGCTTTACATGTTTTGGAAAAAGAAAAATGTTCATGGAATATTTTTTTACATCTCCTTCAAATTTTATCAAAATCTGTTTGTTAATTCCAACTTGATAAATGATAATGTGCGTCAAAATCATTGATTCCCATAAGACCCCATGTTAAGAGCTTCGAAACGAAATTATTAATATCTTCTTTCAAAGTCAACCAAAGATTACAAAAATTTAACTGAGTCATTTTTGGAAAGATTTTGACATCTCCGCAAATTTTCGTAATTTTCTGTTTGTTAATTGATTTACCGAGGGTACTCCCTTAAGTTTTGTTATATTTCAGCCATTATTGACCTTTTTGTGATTGGTTGAAACTTGCGCGCCTACATTGCTTGCAATACAATGCCGAATCTTTAAATCGCAATTTTCTCAAAACGACCAAACTTGACTCGGGTCATTTTTTTTATGCGAACGGCTCATTGTTCTCGGTTACCTCTAACCGAATTAAAAAAATAGCGATAAATAATTGGTTCTTGCTCTGCGCTACCTTATAAATATAACCTCAAAGTGAGGCGTCAGGTCAAAGTAATCTCAAAAAAATTCTGACCTATTTTTCTCGTAGGAGGTTTGATGAAATGAAAATGGAATAGTGGGATCCTCTGCGTAATTGATAGACGCGAAGGGTCCCTCTTTTTTTTTCGACTTCAGTAGGTAACTTATGTGTCAACGCCAATATCTTATAGATTGATCAAAGACTTTCTTTGATCAATCAATCTTTGAAAGATCTTAGAATTTCCAGCGGAAATTTGTAAAAATCACTATTTTAATTCGTAATTTTGGTTTTCGAAAATTACTTAATTTTTAAAAATGAATGAAAAATCATGAATTTTGGATATGTTTTGGTAAAAAAGTTATATATTACAATTAAAAAGTTTCCAGGGCATTGATCGAATAGTTTCGTAAATACAACCTTTATAAATTTCCGAAACCCGAAATTTCAAAATGATTAGAAAATTTTTTCAAAATTCATGTGTTGTCAGAAAAATCAACGAATTCATTTTGCATGACAAAAAAGAACATTCCCTAAAAATTTGTTAAACAATGTTTTGTTTGAACAATTTATTGATAACTTTTGGGCATTATTATTGATAAAAAGTAATCTTCGTATCGTCTTTATTGTGGTTGAATTTTTGCCGATTTTTATCTTATCACGAAGTACGCAATATCGTCGACGAAAGTCACTTTTGGTTGGGAAGGTACGTCCGATACATCCTTAAATAGTATGCCATCGTAGAAATATTAATGATGCAGAGAGAGGGAGAGTCTTATAAGCCTTAATTTGCGATCGAATACCGAACCCAACGATCCGATAAAATATAATGTAAACTGTCATTAAATATGTACCGGATCGTTGCAAAAATTGGGACGCGTTCGTTCATCCGGATTGGTTTACCTTACAAATTTTTTGCAGGCTTTCGCATTGCTTTCGGAAAAACTGGAGCCACTGGTCGTTGGTGTGCGCGACAACAAGAAGCGTTGGTTGGAGATAGCCGAGGACACGTGCGTTACGGAAAATTGTACGAATCACGACAGGACGGTTGGAACGTCAACGACGGTGGAACACTCGGATAGCGAGGCGGACGACGGCGACGATGACGACGAGTCGAAGAGCGACGCGAGGCCTCTCGCTTAGACGAATCATAAGCCGGGCTCGTTGTACGAAAATTTTCTCGTTCGAATTGCCCGAAGGCATTGAGCATTGCTCCGATTGATGATTGCTGCGATATTGCTCGAATCATCGAGAAGCGCGCTGGACGCGCGCCGATCTTGAGCATTTGTGAAACGTGAAACGGAAGAAAGAAAAGAAATGAAAAGAAAATATCCGATGAGACGTATATCGGAGGACCAAGATAAGACGAATCATACATGTCCGATTTTTATCACGAGCGAGCGTTGATGTATTATATACACTATGGGTATTCCAATCTTTTAATTTTTCCATTTTCACCCTCGGATTTTGGGCTCGAAGGAAAAATCACAGGAAGCCAGGTAGATTGCCTGGTAATTGAGCAAAGTGGGGTAATCCCTTGAATTTGCGGTTCACGCTTGTTATCGTGGCTGCATGAAAAAGCTAATCTTGCGACACAATCTTCTGGACGAAATATATCCCTGTAACGATACATCCTGCGCAAAAAAAAAAAACGTAACTTTGAAAATAAATCACAAAAATACAAACGAAGTCACCGTACGAAGAGATTTGGGGGGGGGGGGGGGGGGAATAGAGAAAGGAAAAATCTGACAAATTAATGGCTAACCGTTGCGGTACAGGAAAACTGCGGTAATTTTACAGTGACGGTGAAGAAACGGTAAATTGAGAGTGCAATCGTAATACAATGATGGAACAGTACAGTTACGGTACAGTAAAACGGTAACAGGACAGTAATAGTATTTCCCATGTGATACAGCACCATCTCGAGCTTTTTTTTTTCCGTATCGCTTGTGCCTGTGCCTGATTTCTTGTATATTTGGAAACCAAACATGCAATTTGGGCCGTCGACTCCGCGGCTGCTGGTGTCATTTTTGTCCGATCATTTTTGTATCTACGTCCTCTCCTTCGACTGATTTCGACAATGTGACTTGTTTGTTCTCCTCGGCTTAACGATAACTTCTCGCGAATGTCACCTATTCGTCTTGGAACGTGTAAAAATGTTCTAGCATCTGGGAAATCGATTCCATATATATCGAAAATTGAATCGAGTACAATATTCGCATAATCTGGGAAGGACGCTGTCGTTATCCCTTGTCCTGGCGAATCTTCGTATTTCAATTCTTCTAGGACCCATTGGTCCGCAGTATTCGCATAAATTTTCGGTAAAAACCGTGTTTTGTGGCCTCCCTGCCCCGAAATTTTGTGTCGGCACGTCGTCTGGACCGACAGTCGCCGTTACCATCTCGTCCGGCGATCCCTGGCGAAGGTATCCTGCCAAACGAGTCACGAGTATCTCGAGTTGTATCGGTTGCGTTATAGCTTCCCAAAGCCTTGCACTACCGTGACTGGTAGGATAGGTGTCCCAAGCTCAGTTTCCTTAAGCCATCTTGTCCGTTATGCTGCCAATTTGACTATTCGAAATTATAGTACATAAATGGTACAGTGACTTTATACAGCAAAACTAACAGTATATTGACAGTAAAGTAACGGTATATTGACAGAATACTCACAGTAATATTGACAGTACAGTAACATTGACAGTTCAATTACAGTAACAATAATCGTAGAGTGACCATTAGGGTGGTTCAAAATAACCCGACCCCCGAATATTTTTCGGGAAACCCTCTTAAAAGCTTCAGGATGATGGAAAAAGATATTTCCCACTGGCTGGGCGAAAATGAATAAGATTTGGAGGTCGCGCAAACGCGTTTTCTGCCTAAATGGGTCATTTCTTTCGTTTTTGCGTTTTTATTTAGAAAAAAAAGGTTTCAATTGGAAACAGTTCGAATCAAGGGCTGCCGATTTTTTTCACAATCAAATACACTATAGAGACATGGGAAAAAATTCCAAAACCGTTACCGAAACCATCGATGATGAGATAAAAAATCTTTCGCGTCATTTTTTTGTTAAAATCACTTTTTTTTTTTCGAAAAATTCCAGCCGGCATGATTTTCACGAGATTCAACTTGTGCCAGTCTAGATTTTTTCATCAAGTGCTATAGTTTCATACAAAAAATCAGGAAACAATAGGATACTTGATTCGCGAGATCATACGACCTCAAACTCATCCACCTTTTTATTTCCGAAAATCATAAAAATCCGCATTTAAAGTTAATTTTTCTTGGTCATTCATTTAATAACATTCTTTACAGTCACCACAGCTTGATTCAGTCGCGAATCATTTTTACGTGACGTCACGAGGCGATATTATTATTTTCAATGATTTATCTCAAATATCATTGGTAGCGATCTCACTTCCTGAATTGTCTTGCGAGCTCATAATTTTATACTTGCCGAGGGTGGAAATCGAAGATATAGGATAAATGGTAAAAAAAAAAGAAGAAAAACTCCTATATACGCTAGGTTGGTTCGAAAGAACCCTTTTTTTTCTTCGGATTTGACTTTTCATCGCAAATTTTTCTATCTTTTAACGAAACAAAAAAAAAAAAGCAGCTTCATGGGCGCGCAAAAGTTTTTTTACTAATGTCCCATGAATGTCGAAATCTCAAAAAAAAATTATGTCGCGAACTCTGCCATTTTCGGACTAAAGGACTTCATCCATGGCTGAACGCGGTAAAAAAAAAAAAATCCCTACACCGGATTCAAGTTGGATTTGACAAAAACTTTTCTTTTCGCATCAAAGGATTTTCCTTCCTCGAACGGTTTTGCCAGAGATGAATTTTCCAGAACTTCTGCACCGAAAAGCTTTCTCGAAAAATGGCAATTTTCTTCGTTCATTCGTACAGTTCTTTTTTCTAAATTTAATTCAATAAAAGTGAAAAAAAAAAAGATAATTTCCGCCTCCAACTATTTGGCGAGATATCCTCATTCGGGGAAGCGGGGTATTCCAATGAAAAGTCAAAATCCGTGGCGAAAGCTTGTTTTTTTTTTCTTTGTTTTTCAATCGCTCGGCTAACATCGACACGTGCCGAAAGCCGAGATATGTCGCGAAAAGTGCCAAAGAAGGATAAACGATTTCGGGTATGGTAAAACTTTCGTCGTTTCTCGCGATTTCCACGGTGTCGATGATGAAGTAATTTTTTTTCATCGACAATTTTATGCCAAAGCATTAAATAGAGATTCGACGGCGTCTCGACAACCGAATTCTTGAAATTTATCAAAAAAAAAAAAAAAAAAAAAAAAAAAAAAAACAACTTCATGTACACCAAATCCATAAGAATCGCGAGATCGCGAAAGTGGAGGAGTAAAAGTGAGAGAGAGGGAGCTCTCTCTCTCTTTCTCTCTCTAGTGGGAGACAAAAAAATATCTCAAGATGGAAAAAATAAGATTTATCTTCATTTTTATACGTGACATTAATCCTGGAGCAAAGATAAAATGTTATATCGGGTGTGAGAGCATTAATTTTCATGACCGTGCGAACTCTTTAGCCCTGTGCACGAGTGTGACTCGATGAATTGATGAGTCATTGAGCGAGCGAGTGATTTAGTTTCCGTGTGCATGTGTGTTTGTTTATAAAAAAGAGGCGCCAGTTAATCAGCACGTGTATATCGATGTATGCAAAGACCGATTGCGATAAAACGCCCGGGCCTGACTCTCGGCGTATCGATCTCCGTCGCAGATATCCAATCAGAGCTGTCGATTTCATTTCAATACTTTTTTTTTTTTTTTAATTCTTCCCTCTCAATCAGTTCAGTCGCTATGTCCAAAAAAAAAAAAACAAGCTAAAATTGCATCAAATTTTAGCAGCAATTTTCTCCTCGTAATCATCGGAAGAGTCATTGATAGTCTAAATCTAGATTTTCAGGAAATTTCTGCTCTATGCGTTAGCCGCCATCTTGAATTTTAGAGGAATTTGTTTTTGTTAAATAACTCGCACGTTTCCAACTTTTGAGTAAAAATGATCATAACCAAACTTGCAGGAAATTTAATTCTCTACAACTTTGGTCAGTACCATTTTTCGTCTACGACTCATATTTTTCGACTTGTACTTGAAAAAAAAAAAGGGGGGGTGACAAAAAAAACTATTGCATTATCGCGTTCATTTTGAACTTTAGCGCAAGAATAATGGATAAAAAAAATTTGCAGGGAATAAAATTCTCCGCAACTTTGATCTCTACCATTTTTCTTCCAGGTTTGATATTTTAGGATTCGCTTTATTATTATTTTTCCGCTACAGTTGAAAATGAGCGAGATAATGCAATAGTTTTGTTTTGCCATCTTTTATTTTTAGGTACAAGTCGAAAAATATGAGTCGTAGACGAAAAATGGTAATGACCAAAGTTGTGGAAAATTAAATTTTCTACAAATTTGTTTGTGACCATTTTTACTGAAAAGTTGAAAATGGGCGAGTTATTTGAGAAAAAACAAATTCCTTAAAAATTCAAGGTGCGGCTTACGCACCGGCATAAAATTTTCCAAAAATCTGGATTTGGACTATCAATGACCCTCCCGACGATTACGAAAAGAAAATTTCTGCTACGATGTAATGCAATTTAAAAAGTACACAGCGACTGGACTGAATAGCGATAAAAACTCGTGTGACGACGAATGAGACGTTGTACTTGGCTCTTTTTGTTCCTGCCTCGAGGCAAAAGTGAAAGAGAGCGAGAGAGAGAGAGAGAGAGAGAGGAAAAAAGGGATAAGAGGAAGAAAATATAGCGATTTTTTTTATTCTCGAATCAGCCGGAATCTGAAAACGTGGATAACAATAGCTTTTTACGACTCCAACGAGCTCTGCGATTGCGCGTATGCGATTTCATGCATCCTACTCTTTCAGAGCTGCATGCGCATTGAGGATGTATCGGACGAACCATCCCAACCAAAAGTGACTTTCGTCGACAATATTGCATACTTCATGATAAGATAAAAATTGGAAAAAATTCAAGCCCAATAAAGACGATAAGAAGATTACTTTTTAATAATAATAATGCCCAAAAGTTATCAATAAATTGTTTAAACAAAACATTGTTTAACAAATTTTTAGGGAATGTTTGTTTTTTTCGTCATGTGAAATGAATTCGTTGATTTTTCTGATGACTACACATGAATTTTTTTTTAATTTTCTTATCATTTTGAAATTTCGGTTTTCGGAAATTGTTTGATTTTGAAAAATGAATGAAAAATCGTGAATTTTGGATATGTTTTCGTAAAAACGTTGTATATTACAATTAAGAAGTTTCCAGGGCATTGAACGAATAGTTTCGTAAATACAACCTTTACAAATTTCCGAAAACCGAAATTTCAAAATGATTAGAAAATTTTTTAAAAATTCACGTGTAGTCAGAAAAATCAACGAATTAATTTCACATGACAAAAAAAAACATTCCCTGAAAAAATTGGAAAAAATTCAACCACAATAAAGACGATAAGAAGATTACTTTTTAATAATAATAATGCCCGAAAGTTATCAATAAATTGTTTAAACAAAACATTGCTTAACAAATTTTTAGGCAATGTTTTTTTTTGTCATGTGAAATGAATTCGTTGATTTTTCTGACTACGCATGAATTTTTTTTTTTTTTTTAATTTTCTTATCATTTTGAAATTTCGGTTTTCCGGAAATTTGTCAAGGTTGTATTTGCAAAACTATTCGTTCAATGCCCTGGAAACTTCTTAATTGCAATATACAACGTTTTTTACGAAAACATATCGAAAATTAACGATTTTTCCTTCATTTTTCGAAATTAAAAAATTTTCGAAAACCGAAATTTCAAAATGATAAGAAAATTTTTTAAAAATTCATGTGTATTCAGAAAAGTCAACGAATTCATTTCACGTGTCAAAAAAAAACTTTCGCTTAAAATTTTTTAAACAATGTTTTGTTTAAATAATTTATTGATAACTTTTTGGCATTATTATTATTCAAAATTCGCCCTTATCGTCTTTCTTGTGGTTGAATTTTTTCCAATTTTTATCTTATCACAAAGTATGCAATATTTTCGACGAAAGTCACTTTTGGTTGGGAAGGCACGTCCGATACATCCTTAATGCAGATTGTACGTGCGGGATTCATGGAGCTATCCGGACAAATTTGATTATTCTAATTTTTTCGTTGTCTCGGAAAAAACAAAGTTTCGTGAATTTTTTTTTTTTGAAGTTGCTCGAGAGTTATCTGGAAATTCTTTCAAATTTCTCTTCATCCCTTGCTCGATCCGTAGCTCACTGGGTTTTCCATTTTTTCATTTGAATTTAATTCACAAAACAAAGCATCTTACAGCCCAAAAATGCCCGTAGCCGCTGGTCGATGAAAATTTCTGAATTTGAAAAGTACATTCGGAAAACCGAAATTTTGTCTAAAAGGACTTATTAAATTTTTTTTTATTTTGTCCAATCGCCATTAATTTTCAATGTACCGGAAGAGAACGGGAAAAAAATTAAAAAAAAAAGTTAGCTCAATTCCGGGTCGATTCATGAATGGGATTTCGAGATTTGAAACAACGCAAAGACCGCGAGCAAAAGGAAAAAAAAATTATAATAATATTACTGAGAAATCGCAAAAATGGGGTGGTCCGGTGTCGTCATGAAATTTACTACAACATACGATAAAAAAAATTTTTTAAATGAAAAAGCTCTCTGCCCGACAGCCACCGTGTGCTGGGCATTCGCAATTATCGCTCACGATTTATTCGTGCATATATATATACATATTTGTATACGGGGCCATTTCACGCCCCATCAAACATTCGAAAATAGTTGTATCCCAAAAAAAAAAAAATTTACAAATCAATTTATACGAGCACGAAAATTCTGTCACACTTTCAACTCATCCTGCTGTGAATTATGGATTTTCCATTTGTGTGAGGAATTTCGGACCAACTTGAACATTTTAGTTCCATCTCTTAAAGGCATTCACTTTATTTTTTTTCTTTTTTTTTTTTTTTTGTACATTTTCCACGCCAACTTTCTCGGTCCAAATCTACATATGAACGGGACTAAAAAAAAAAAAAATATGAGAAGATTCCCGAAAATATTCCAGACATGGCCCAGAGCGAGTTTGCATTTTTCTTTTCTTCTTTTTTTTCCGGAAGTAAATTCGAAACGAAAGATCGCTCTTGGGGCATGGGTTTTTAAAATTTTGACAACTACCATGAGGTTTTTTTTTTTTTTTTCGAGAATCGTTCCAAGATTTCTTTTAAATCCTGAAAGTCATTGGGGAAAAATTATGTTTTTCCTCCCAAAAGTGGAAGAAAAAAAAACGGCATTTGTCAAAAAATTCGAAAATAAATTCTCCGTCGGATAAACAAAAAAAAGAAATCCAATGCTCCCACGGTACTGAATTACAAATTACGATTAATTTTTCTAATATTAGAGAAAGGAGGAAAAAAACAAAATTAACACCATGCACGGCATTTATGGAGTTTTTTTTTTTCAATAAAAAAAAATCGATCGAACTTTTCGTTTTATGAAAAATATTTTATTTGTAAATATCATCGATGGAAAAGTTGGTGAAAAGGAGAAAAAAAAAACAAATGGAATCCGACAGAGGGAGGACGAAATACGTGTCGTGAGAGTTGGTTCGAAATAATTTCATACAATGTTGCATACATTTATATTACACATATATATATATATATATATATATATATATATATATATATGCGCAAAATATGTATATCTCGAGTCTAAAATGTTCCTTTACCCTAAGTTTGCCTTATCTCGTAATGAAGATCTCGGACGAGGAAGTTTTCGAGTTTCCAGGATCGATGAGATCGCGCGGAGAAGCAATTTTGCTTTTTATTTATTTTTATTTTTTTTTTAATCGTCCGAGCGTTGATACATAAATCTCGTCGTTTCCGATCGCACAAAACCATGAGAGACGGACCAATGTTCCTGATGTACTCTCTCATTCATCCTATATATACCATAAAAGCGCGATTAAAAAAGAAGAAGAAAAAAAAGAAACAAAAGTAATCGTGAAAATTTTACATTGCGCAAATTTATATAATTATAATTATTATTTATGTATGGCGTGAAGAATATCGTTATTATTATTATTATTATTATTATTATTATTATTATTACTATTATTGATGAATAGCACAAGAGTTATATGTATATTGTATATGAATGAATATCTAATATATTGAAGCAAGGAGATATATATGTATTTTTTTTATATATATATATTAGATAAATATTTGAAAAATAATAATGCGATTTTCCAACGCGTCTCACCAAACCCCAAAATAATTTCCTTGACCTGCTGTTATTTGCAGCTTGGAGACCCGACGCAGCGATGAGTTATTTGAAACGAAGTTATTGGGAAAAGAAAAAGTAGATTCAAGATACGTCACGATCCTGCGAAATGAAGCTTGAAGAATTTGTGGCACCGCAAAGTAATAAAATCCAATACGCCGAGTCGTGAAAAAGTGCCAAAATAAGCTGATGGATGCCCGAAAACCCATCCGGAAGAGAAAAAGACAGTTTCGATCTGCGTAGATCGAATTTGATCGAAAGAATATAACTGTGTAGATCTAAATTTATAACTACACTGGAACTCCTTTAACTGCCCACTTTAGGGTGGATAGGAGAGTGAAATCGGGCAGTTAACCGTCTCTTACACGACGTCCGTGTGGCAGAGAAAGAGCTGGAGGGGGTGCACTTAACCGGTGGGCAGTTAAGCGATTTCCAGTGCACGCAGCTTTTTTTCATCTAATTTTTTTGAATTTTTTTTTAAATCGTGGATTTACGTACAGCTCAATTAGACCTACCTAGATCAACGTTGGATCTATACAGATCTGAGTAAATCTACTATGATCTAAGTAGATAAATGGGAGATCTAATAAGCAAAAGGATTCAAAAATAATATTAGGTTGACTCGAATAAATGTACGTAAATCTATCGTTATAACACGTCGATCTAGGTGGATCTACGATATTCAAAAAAGTAGATCTACGTAGATCAAATTTTAAGTAAAAAATAACTGCATAGATCTGAATTTAGATCTACGTAGTTTTTTTTTAGATCTACGTAGATCAAATTGGAAGTAGAAAATAACTGCATAGATCTAAATTAAGATCTACGTAGTTTTATTTAGAACTACGCGGAACTAAATTTTCTGAAATTAAGCCTACCTCGATCAACGTTAGATCTATACAGATCTGAATAGATCTACTATGATCTAAGTAGATAAATGGGAGATCTAATAAGCAAAAGTGTTCAAAAATAATATTAGGTCAACTCGAATGTACGTAAATCTTTCATTATAACACGTCGATCTAGGTGGATCTACGATATTCAAAAAAGTAGATCTACGTAGATCAAATTTTAAGTAAAAAAATAACTGCATAGATCTGAATTTAGATCTACGTAGTTTTTTTAGATCTACGCAGAACTAAATTTTCTAAAATCGTAGATTTACGTACAACTTAATTAGACCTACCTAGATGAACGTTGGATCTATACAGATCTGAGTAAATCTACTATGATCTAAGTACATAAATGGGAGATCTAATAAGCAAAAGTATTCAAAAATAATATTAGGTTGACTCGAATGTATCTATCGTTATAACACGTCGATCTAGGTGGATCTACGACATTCCAAAATATAGATCTACGTAGATCAAATTGGAAGTAGAAAATAACTGCATAGATCTAAATTAAGATCTACGTAGTTTTTTTTTTAGAACTACGCGGAACTAAATTTTCTGAAATTAGGCCTACCTAGATCAACGTTAGATCTATACAGATCTGAATAGATCTACTATGATCTAAGTAGATAAATGGGAGATCTAATAAGCAAAAGTATTCAAAAATAATATCGCGTGTCTAATGTCAAAAGGTCGTATAATTTTTTTTTTCGTATTTGGAATAAGAACGCGGAATTATGTACAGAAACGTTGAAATTAAAAAGCCGGTCAACTAATGACAGAAGGTCGTATGTACTGGCAGATACGACTTTTTATTACAAACGTGAAGAGAAAAAATTGCGTAGTTCTGTCAAATATCAAGACTTTAGTTGCGAATTACGTGAAGTTTCGCGATTTTATCGCATCGGCGTTGAAAATTTCTAATCGAAAAATAAATTCCATACTCATCCGCGGCACATACACGACTTTTCGATTGGACGTCCGGAAGTTCAAAATTTCAACAGATCTTCGCGTTTCAGATGTTTTCGGAGCGATTCGAGAAAAAAAAAATTATACGACTTTTTGTCATTTCGCTCGGGAAAGTAATGACAAAACGTCGTATCTTTTTTTTCATTGATTTTTGGTGGATACCACCTTTTGCGCTTACGTTTTTTTGTTGCTAATTTTAATGGATCTAGGCGGTTGCTATGTTTTTAAAGCGAACGCAATAAAAAAAAAAAATTTATACGACCTTTTGCCACCAAAATCGTATTTTTAGCGCTTACAACCTTCTGTCATTAGACGCGCGATACATTCGAGTTCGACTCGAATGTACGTAAATCTATCGCTATAACACGTCTCGATCTTGAGGGATCTACGATATTCCAAAATGTAGATCTACGTTGTTTTTTTTAGAACTACGCAGAACTAAATTTTCTGAAATCGTAGATTTACGTACAACTCAATTGGCTCTGTCTAGATCAACGTTTGATCTACAGAGGTCTAGGTAAATCTACTGAGGTCTGGGTAAATTAATGGGAGCTTTAATGAGTAAAAGTATTCGAAAATTATATTAGGTCATCTCGAATGTATACGTAAATCTATCGTTATTACACGTAGATCTTGATATGGATCTACGATATTCCAAAATGTATAGATCTGCGTAGATCAAATTGGATGTAAAAAATAACTGCATAGATCTAAATTTAGATCCACGTAGTTTTTTTTTAGATCTACGCAGAACTAAATTTTCTGAAATCGTAGATATACGTACAACTCAATTGGCTCTATCTAGATCAACGTTTGATCTACAGAGGTCTAGGTAAATCTACTGAGGTCTGGATAAATAAATGGTAGATTTAATGAGTAAAAGTATTCGAAAATAATATTAGGTTGACTCAAATGCACGTAAATCTACCATTATCTATAGAGATCTGGATGGATCTACGATATTCCAATATCAAGATCTACGTAGATCAAATTTGACAAATTCTGCGTGGAACGCAATTTTGTAAAATCATAGACTTTCGTACAACTCAATTAGATGCACTTATCGTTAGATTTCCGTTAAACCAACCTTTATGTACCGAGATCTAGGTGCATCTACGATATGCAAAAATTGAGATCTGCATAGATCAAATTTGATCTAACAAGTAACTGCCTGGATCTAAATTTAGATCTGCGTAGAACTAAATTTTTTTAGATCGTAGATTTGCGTACAACTCAATGAGATCTACCTGGATTAGCGTTAGATCTGTACGATCTAAGTAAATCTACTGAGATCTAAGTAGATAAATGGGAGATCCGATAAACAAAAATGTTTAAAAATAATATTGGGTCGACTCGAATGTACGTAAATCTATCGTTACGTACACGTAGATCCAGGTGGATCTACGATGTTCCAAAATGTAGATCCACGTAGATCAATTTGGATGTAAAAAATAACTGCACGAATCTAAATTTAGATGGACGTAGTTTTTTTTTAGATCTAGTAGAACTAAATTTTCTAAAATCGTAGATTTTCATAGAACTTAATTAGATCTACTTAGATCAACGTTAGATTTACACAGATCTAAGTAAATCTACTGAGATTTAAATAGATAAATGGGAGATCTAATAAGAAAAAGTGTCCGAAAATAATATTAGGTCGACTCGAACGCACGTAAATCTACCGTTATACACGTAGATTTAGGCGGATCTACGATATTCCAATAGTTGGATCTACGTTCATCAAATTTGATTAAGAATGTATCGGACGTACCTTCCCAACCAAAAGTGACTTTCGTCGACAATATTGCATACTTTATGATAACATAAAAATCGGAAAAAATTCACCCACAATAAGAAGATTAATTTTTAATAATGTTAATGCGAAAAAGATCAATAAATTATTTAAACAAAACACTGCTTAAAAAATGTTTAGGGAATGTTTTTTTTAGATGCGTGAAATAAATTCGGTGATTTTTCTGACTAGACATGAATTTTTTTTTAAATTTCTTACCATTTTGAAATTTTTGTTTTCGAAAATTTTTTAATTTTGAAAAATGAAGGGAAAATCGTAAATTTTGGATATGTTTTCGTAAAAACGTTATATATTACAATTAAGAAGTTTCCGGGGCATTGAACGAATAGTTTCGTAAATGCAACCTTTACAAATTTTCGAAAACCGAAATTTCAAAATGGTAAGAAAATTTTCAAAAAATTCATGTGTAGTCAGAAAAATCAACGAATTCATTTCACATGACAAAAAAAATATTCCCTAAAAATTTGTTAAGCAATGTTTTTTTTAAACAATTTATTGATATCTTTTGGGCATTATTATTATTCAAAATTAATTTTCTTATCGTCTTTATTGTGTTTAAATTTTTGCCGATTTTGATGTTATCATGAAGTATGCAATATTGTCGACGAAAGTCACTTTTGGTTGGGAAGGTACGTCCAATACTTCCTTAACCCGTAAACGCCACACTAGTGCAAATTTGCACCACCTAAAATTTCTTTTTTGTGAATTTTTGAACATTTTTGTTCTGATTTTGTCGTATTTTCACTGAACGAATGATATTTATCGCATTTGAAATTATGACCTTCGGATTCCTGAGAAACTATTACCCCAAAAAACACTGGTTATCGAATAGTTTTAGATTATTTATACGAGAGTTATAATACATTGAAAATGCAAAATCCCAAATCGCACTAGTGTGGCATGTATGTATGCTCAATAGAGGTGTGGTTTTTACGGGTTAAATCTACGTAGAACTCAATTAGATGAATAGATTTGGATCTACGCAGATCTAAGTAAATTTACTAACGAGTGTCCAAAAATAATATTAGTTCTACTCGAATGTACATAAATCTACCGTTGTCAGATCCACGTGCATGGAACTACGATTTTCCAAAATTTACATCTACCATATAAGATATAAGTAAATGAACTTAGGATCAATGGGAGATCTAATGAGCAAAAAAGTGTTTTAAAATAATATTAGGTCGAAGGTATACGTAAATCTACCCCGTCATATAAGTATAGATCCAAGTGGATCTATGATATTCCAATACTTCGATCTACGTAGATTAAATTCGATCAAAAACACAACTACGTAGTTTCGAATTATATCAACGCAGATCCATACCCCCCCCCCCCCCCCCCCCGTGCAGATAGCGCAAAATCAACGCCATTGACCCTCCCCACAATCTATACACAACCCCAAGAAACTTATGAGTCTTTTTGAGACCTCGAAAACCCTTAGAGAATGATACATCGATCGCTCGATCTCACGGTGTCGCGAGCAAGCAAATTGCAGCATAGAGCAGAGAATGGGGTGTGTTTTCTCATGGTGCGCAAAAGGGACGCACGCCCCATATAAAATACAGAGGGCTCGAGCGTCGGCGCGTGTGTTCTATATAAAGCGCAATTTGCGGGTGAAATCTCCCTAGAGGGGTGGTTCAAGGAACAACCACTACTCTGGCTTTCCTCGCTCAAACAGTCACGAACGTGCTTTCGTTTGGGATGGTCGTATGAGAAAATAAAAAATAAAAAATAAAAAAACGAACGCAAGCAACGTCTATCAACGAAAATCTCGTACGTCCTTTGTATATACAATTTTCTATTGTTTACACGCACACACAAATATATGTCGTTGAAAATTTGTTTTTAAAAACGCCCATGAAAACGTAAAATCTCGCTGGTGTTTATCTCGTTTTTTTGTTTATTTTATTTCACGAGTGAACGAATCAAGTGAGCCGATAACGAGCGAAAAGTAATCTCTTCCTCTCTCTAAATAATAAAACTCGTGGTTTTCCCGACTCTGTATCATTATCCTTGAATGTTTAACCACCGAACTTCCGGCCACAGCAACAGTCTTCGCTTTACTCTCTCGATCATATGTATAGCGACACTTTTTTTTGTGCACGAATTTACATAAAATTCGTATTGTTTTGATGATAACGCGGCAAGTATAGTGATCACGCTTTGCAAAATTAAATTCTCCTTAACCAAATAATGGATTTGAAGAAGAAAATAATATCCAGTGCTCGTGTGTTTTTGTATAATTCATTTTAAATTGTTTTCTGGTGAATTTACCCTTCACGAAAAATAAAAACAAACACAAAACACACGAATAAAGTATTTATAAAAATATCATATTTCTTATATTGTTTTATACACTTATAGTGTATCGACACTTGTAGTGTGGATTTTTTTTTTTTTTTTACATCGTGAGAATATTAAACGATTGGTGGACGATTGAAGTTTTTGAGTAGACGATTTGGAAAGAAAAAAATATCAGTGGATAGTGCAACTGGAGATAATGTATATGAATTAAAATTTGTTTTTATGGAGTTTTTTCCCAGGATTGCCTTGCTATTGCGGGCTTGTCGGCATAAAAAAAAAAGTGTAAATACGTTTTTTTTTTTCATATGGTGAGAAAATAATTGTGAATAGGAGATTTTTTTTTCTGGCAATAGCTTTGTGTTGTATAGTGGATAAAGTTCAGGAGGAAATTCCGAGTGACGGGTCGATCTTTCGCTCGATTGGCTCGAGGTTTTATCATACGCGAAGAAAATAAATAAAAAAATAAAAAAATAATATGGGAGAGAAAATACGTATGATAGGAGAGGTGACTCTGGATGGATGATGATGTGATGATGGAACGAAAGAGAGAGAGAGAGAGGACGAGAGGAGGGTGAGCTTTTTATCGATGGGTCATAGTTTGATATAGACGAGCAGGCTTCTGGAGCAGGTACAGCACACCGCTGCAGATGATGCTCGTGTAGGAAAGTGTAGTCCTCCTCTCTCTCTCTCACTCCTTAAAGCTCGCAGGTTGCTCGTTGCTGCATCGATCGTCCTACGAAAGCGGGACCTTTCTCTCTCTCTCTATCTCTCTCTTTTAATCTCGTTCACACTCTTTCTCTCTTTCTCTCTCTCTCTCTCTCTCTCTTTCTCTCCTGGAGACATTATTTGGCTAGGATCATAACGTTTTTCCGCGTTTTTGAACCTCGAAAAATGTGTCCCTTCGATGCAGGGGACACTTTGTTTGCTTTCACGAACAGAGAAACAAAGGCTCCCAAGCGTTTAACTATATCGAGATAAATCGACCCCTCTCGGCATACCGCAGGTCCTTGTTGACGAAACATATAGATTGTATATATATGAGACATTTCATAAAAAGTGGCATACGTTTTGGGCCTCAAAATTTCGATTTCAAATTTTTGTTTATATTTTGTTAAACTCATCAAAATGAATAAACTGTGAAAAATCCAGACCTTTTGCTACTTAAGTAACAGAGAAACACCTATTTTTGCGTTTTACTCATTTTTTTTGTTTTTACATTTTTCATCTGACTGAAAAAATATATATATATATATATCTATATCGTTAATACTATTTTCCATCGAAAATTTTATGGATTAAAAAAAAAATATTTTCAAAATTTTAAATTCGAATTTTCACGATGAACCATGAGCTTAAAAGTTGAAAACTTAAGAATCACAGCGTTTCCCAAAATTGTCTTAATTTTTTTTCTTTTTTTTTAAAGCTGAGACGTTTTTACCTAACACACCCTCAAGTTTAGCAAATTTTGTGATATCAAGTTGAAGTTTGATACGTATCAGGGTAGATGTGGATCGGCTATCTCAAAAGGCTTCCTCGGTATTATAAACAAAGCATCAATGTGACTTTAAGAATCGGGATCGATGAAATTTCAAAGATTTTAACTAGCAGGCAATACTCATCGTTTGAGATGATACTGTATTCGTTAAATATTTTCATTCAACAGAATTCTGTTCATTATTTATTTGCTCATTGAATATGTATTATATCTTGGATGCAAATGATTCAGTAATCCTGCTGATTTTTTAATAGCCTACGATATCTTGCTCTGAAATATATTACCGATATAATTGGATTCAAAGTATTCATTAGAATACGGAGTTACTGGGAGTGGGGACTTTAGCGAAGAGCTAAAAAACACGGAATAAGCGAGACATTGCTACGTACTATCACTATCACTGCATTCTTACTGTATCATATTACTTTAACGTCACTGTGTTGTTTCGCACTCTTACTTTATCATTACTGTACCATTTCTTTAATGTTACTGTGTTGCTAATATACTGGACTCTACTGTTACTTCACCGTTACTGTACCGTCATTGCACTGGCACTGTACTGTTACGATTCTGATATTGATATATTACTGTACCGTCACTGTACTATTATTGTACCCTCCGCAGTACCATTACTGTGCCCTTATACATTACCGTTACTGTAATGCTACTGTATTGTTACTGTACTGTACTGTTACTGTACCATAACTGTACTGTTATTTTGACGTTACTATGTCGTTAATGTACTTTACCGTTACTGTACTGTCATTCAACTGTCACTGTTCTGTTACGATTCTGAAACTGATCTATTACTTTACTGTTAATGTATCATTATTGTACCCATTACTTTGATGTTACTATGTTGTTACTGTACTGCGAAGTACTATTACTGCACCGTTACTGTATACTGTCATTGCACTGCCACTATACTGTTACGACTCTGATACTGATCTATTACTGTACTATTATTGTACCCTTCAGTACCATTACTGTGCTTTTAAATTATCATTACTTTAACGTTACTGTGTTGGGTGTAACCTCACTGTACTATTACTGCACTGTTACTGACCTATTAGTATATATATATACAGTCACCATACTGTTACATTAGTAACGTTGCTATACCGTTACTGTACTGTCGCTGTACTACAAATTAAAGCTTGCACACGGTTCTACGTCATAATTCTTCGATACTCAGAAATCTTTTTTCACGAGGAAGTCAACATTGAGAAAGCGGCTTGCTCGCAGACGAAAAATTGCTCGATGGGAAAAAATTATGAGGAAGAAATGTACAAGATCGACTTTGTACTTTTTTCTTCTTTGACACCATCCCCGCTCGAGAGTATCAATTGTTATACATGTTATGCAAACATCTGCAAACAGGACTCCACGGGGATATTGAATTTGGTGGTAAAACAAAGTTGTGCGTATATACTATTGATTTAGGATTCGAACGAATATTGAATTATGGAACGGAGTAAACAATACACTAATGGAGAGAGAGAGAGAGAGAGAGAGAGAGAGAGAGAGAGAGAGAGAGAGAGAGAGCGAGAAAGAGAGAGTGGAGACTTTCGGCCGAGTTGGAGTGGTAACAAGGGGTGAAAGAGTCAGATACGCGGTAGTTATAGTTATATAGACAAACCACATCTTATCGATCCATTTTATTCATTGTTTACCGTCCAATTTCGTTTATCAACTTACGTTTGAGACACTTGTCGATTCGATATCGCGAGAATGGCAAAGAAAGAAGTCTCGAATGACGTGAAGACATAGTCACGTACAGTAAAATTAAGGGGTAATTGGGAGAGTGCAGACACAATGAGGCATTTCATGATCTCTATTTCAATATATGTTGAGTTCGTGATTTTCCATCCTCAAGAGGCGTCGCTCTCCTGCCAACGAAGCGATGTAAAAAGCAATCTACAAACCGAATAACATTATCCCTCATTGATCGAAACGATAAAAAAAAAAAAACGTAATGTTTCGAGCATGTTCAATTTTGCCAAATCGCCACGAAAAAAGGTAATTAAAAATACTAACGATTTTTCGAAACACTCCTCCGAGTACGCATCGCGATAAGTTTTCCATAAAAATATTGAAAATCATAAAAGAAGTTTTATCCTTTAATTTGCAATATCGTGAATGTGCTTCGTTCTATTGTTCCATTGATCGTTGAAAATTTAGCAATTTTCCACAGAGTGAGGGAAAAATAAATAACGCGATGAATCGCTCTAGCCTCGAGGCTCTAAGGAGGAGTATATTTATGAAACAAGATCCTATAAGAATGACCTATAGAAATTTTTTTCACGTGAAACATGGCGTCCGTGGCCGGCGAAAACACATAAAAAATTGATCACTATCTCAACCATCATCTCTTCCATGAATACATCCTCGAAGCCCAGAAAGAATTTTTTGTTTTTTTTTATCATCACGTCATTGGCTCTCACCAAAAGGTGTACACAGCTTAATAGGGGAGCGTTAATGAAGGATGAATAATAAATGTCCCGTGAGTCTTTGAAGGCCTTGCGAGACTCGCGAATTGCCACTTTTGGGTCATGAAAAACTCCTTGTATAACTCATCGTGAGCTCTCGAAACTTGTGCATCCGACAGCTCGTCAAGTTTATGGCGTTTCAGTACATACACGTGCGCACAGTTATTATATCGAGTACATTCGATATATATATCTGTTCGATCGAACGTGTATATATATATATATATAGGCGAATCTCGTTAATTCACTTTGACAAGTGAAACGTGAAATTCAACGAACCCTTTTGCGTGAGAAGCTTCTCCAAACAAAGATCCGGATACAAGCCCCTTCGAGCTCATACACGGTTAAAATGCACACACGTAAAGAAAATACGTTCGATCGTTGAGAAACAAAAGGACTCAAATAACAAGACTTTACGCGTTGAATTCGTCCGGATTAAACCTTTTTCCGTGTATAAAAGTCGATTATACATTTACGAGGGTAGTCTGAAACATTTAACTGGATATGAACTCGATTTCAAAGACACACACACACACACACACACACGCTATATCCAATATTACATCGTGTATAGCGAACTGCTATCCATTATATGTTCCATGTATCCTAAGCATACCCTTATTATACTCTTCCTCAATTGCTGTATATGTATAAACGATACAAATATATAGCATAAATTCGATATATACTCGGGAAAACAAAGCCTAAAACTTCGTAGATTAAATTTACATATATACGTAGATCCAATTTTTGGACAATCGTTGATTTACCAAGATCTCTATTATATCCACTAGTACCTAAGCAAATGTACTGATATTTAAGTAGATAAACGGTGATCTAGCAAGCAAAAGTGTTTGAACATAAAATTAGGTCGACTGGGACGTATACGTGAATCGGATAAAGTTCCGAACAGCAAAAAACCTCCGATCTTTCTGAAATTATGCACGGACCTTCTGTTCGACAAGATAAGACTACTACCCCTAAAGGAATTTTTGGCAACCCGCAGGCCCAGATATCAAATTTTAAAATGTGATTTTTTTTTAAAACGCTTTCACTATATCTATATCTGTGGCGCTGTGTTCTTATTATATCTGTATATGTAAATATAAAGTGTAAATATAAACATTAACATTAAACTTTTCCTGTATAGAAGTTGTGAAAAGAATAGTATACGTATAGGTACAATTTAATGCGACAGCGTCTAACGGGCCAGCGAAGATCCGCACAAAACAGAGAGCGCGATAACATATATAGATATAATAAGAACATACAGCGCGATAGATGTAGATCTAGTAAGAGCGGTGTAGTAAAAAAAATCACATTTTAAAATTCGATATCTCGAAAACGCCTGTGAGTCGTCAAAAATCCTTTTAGGGGTAGTATTATCTTGTCAAACAGAAGGTCCGTGTAAAATTTCAGACAGATCGGAGGTTTTTGCTTTTCAGATTTGCACCCCGTGAATCAACCATTAGATACGAAAATCTAGGTAGATCTACGATTTTCCGAAATTTACATATCTACATGAATCAAATTCAATCTAAAAACAACTACGTTGATCTAAATTTGATCTACGCAGATCAAACGTAGCTATTATTTCATATCTACATAGATCTATACGTACGTAGCTATTTTTTTTAGATCCACATGGATCTAAATTTTGGAAAATCGTAGATCTATCCAGATCTCTATCAGACATCTGTTAGTTATACTCACAGATCTGAGAAAATCTGCTGAAATTCAAGTATGGATAGTCCTAGTGAGAAAAAGTGCTCGAACATAATAATCAGACAGATCTACAATTTTCCAAGATTTAGATCTACGTAGGTCAAATTTGATCTAAAAAAAACTACGTAGATCTACACAGATCTAAATTTTGAAAAAACATAGATGCATCTAGATCACTGTTAGTTCTACTCAGATCTAAGTAAAGCAAATCTACTTAGACTCAAAAGCAGATACACGGAAATCCAGCGAGCATAAGTGTTTCAACGTAATATTAGATCGACTCGAATATACGTAAATCTACCATTATAAACGAAGATCTAGGTAGATCTACGATTTTCCAAAATTTACATCAACGTAGATCAAATTTGATCTAAAAGAAATAACGATTTTTTTTTGTCCTGGGTATACGCGTCTACATATATTGCATTGCCTGTAAAGCTTTCCAACCCCTGAGTGGACATTATATGTAACGTAACTCCGGGCTCTCGTCAATGAAATTACGAGCTATATCGACAAATTGTATTTCACGAAGAAAAATAAGGGAAAACTATGGGTGATAAAAGAGAAATATTGAAGAATATTGTCCTAAGAGAAATATTACTTTCAACGTCTCCATTTGTCACACCCTTTAATTTTACCTTTATTCCCCGCCTCTGCACTTTTACAACCCTGCTCTCTCGTGTTTTCACGATATTTTACTTTCTTCATTGTCGTAATTTTTTTGTTCGTTCTCTCTCTCTCTCTCTTTCCCTATCTCTATTTCTCGCAGCTATTGGACACGCGGGAATTGAAGGAAAGGGAGTTTGTCCTATAAATAATTAAGTCAACCGGACGTCGTAGAGGTAAAAAAGAAAGACGAAGAAAAAGAAGAAGAAGAAGTGAGTGAAAAGACGCGAAGACGATCGAGGGGGATGAGAAACGAGAGTGGGTTGGCTTCATCGTATAGTGTGCGGAAATTCAACGGTGGACAGCAATGAAGATGAGACCGCCCGGGGCCCGCTACAGCGGTATAAGCCCCCTTAATACCGCGCCGCCACATGCCCAGCGGGGATCAAATATTTGAACGACGAAACGCGGAAGACCGCAACGGTTGGTATTATATTTCTCGTTACTTCGTCATCGTCTTTGGCTTCAATCGCTGTGTACTGTGCATTGATGAAAACCGAAAAAAAAAAAATGTTACGAGATGATTTTTTTTTTATTTGAAATTGAATGAATATTTCAAATAGATTTTTTATTGCTTTTGGCAATTTAAAAAAATCAGAGCCGCCGTTTTGCGATTCTTGGTCGAACAAACGAACGAGACATCGTCGTGAAATTTTTATTCACGTTTTTTTATTCATTTGAAAAAAATTTTTTTTTACTGAATTAATATTGACAACCCTCTGCAGTAAAATCAATTAATTCGAATCGATTGTTATTTTATTTTTCATTTTTTCGTGCACCTTCGTAAAAATTAACAAATTATCTCTCAGTGAAATCCTCAGAGACGCCTCGAACGACAGTAAGCATCCATTAAATTTTATTGTCCGAATTGACTTTCGCCAAGTCTTCAAAATAATCTTCAAAATTAGAAACGCCACTGAAATTAGGAAAAGAAAAAAAAGTAAAAAAATATTATGCCAATAAAAATTTTTTGAAAAATCAAAAATTTCGTTTTTTCGCCTCTCATTCTAACAAAGTTGCTTCACCAGGAAAGTGACTGGTACAGCATTCGTAGTGTCTTCGTTTTTTTTTTTTTTTTTTTCGATCACTTAAACCGTAATTTATTATTATCATTGGTTCTCTTATATCTCGACCCCTCTTTTTTGATAACATTAGGAAGGGTGGCTATTGACAATCTTCTTGTCTGAGATATGACGGTAGATTGGAGTGCCTTGTAGATTTCATCGATGCCAGAGTTGGGCAGTACTTCAAGTACCCGGTACTTGCGATGTACTGGAAGTAAAGTACTTGAAGTACAAGGTACTTTAAAAGTATTTCAAGTATTGTACTTAAATTTACAAGTACTCGATCTGTACTCCAAGTATTTGTACTTAAATTTTCAAGTATACGTTATGTACTTAAAGTATTTGCAATTAAAATTTCAAGTACTTTCCCGTACTTCGAGTACTTTTCCAAGTACTACGTACGAAATACTTTTGAATATGTCTTGCGATTGGCTGCATGTATAACGCCTTTGAATTAATAATTGAGGAACGTTCTGCGCCATCTTTGGTTAAAATTGTAAGGAATGACAGCTCAAAGGCTGAAGCTCCGGAAGTTACAATGTCATTGTCAATGCATGCTACGTGTTTTTTTTTTAAGTAGGTACGATTTTTTAAATCTTTTATTACAGGTGTTTCACACAAAGTTGAAAAATAGAGAGAATGACGTGAATTTTGAATATTTTTTCACACAGAGTCTACGGATTAAACTAAATTTCAAAACAATTGACTGACTGCTTTCAGAGATATATCTTCTTGAAAATTTTGAGTATACTTCATTCACAGAATTTATCAATCACACCGGGTTGCTTAATGAAAATTGTAAAAAAAATTCCTAAAAATTCTTCAAAATTTAACGATCTCGTTGGAGCATGAAAAACATTCGAACGATATTTTTGCACGGAGAAATTTCATTTTTTTTTTTTCAATTATTAATACACAAACAATTTGAGGAAAGTTTGTGGGAAAAATTTGTGTGTAGTAAAAAAAAAGATCTGATATTACAAATCATGAAAAAGGATAATAATGTTTCGGGATATTTTATTGACATATTTTTTTTTATTTATTGTTAATAACTTTTCAACATCACTGTTGTTGAGACTCAATACCTATCCTTGGTTTCTTCGATGTCATTGATTTTTTTTTCAAATTTTGAACTCACCAAGATCAACTACGATTTACAATGACTTTTAATTTTTGATGGGAATGCAAGTGAAAAATATTCTTTAAAAAAAAAAATGAGACGATGGTTATTGCGTTTTTTTAAAGCTAAAATTTTTTCTTTATACGATATAGTTAAAAAGTTCGATAGGCAGATATTATTTCGTATCATGTGAAAAATCTCATATATTTTCTGAGTGGATCTCGTCAGAACCACACGAAATTACACCCTGTAAGGTATATCGTGCATATAATGCAAATACATGTTTATATATTTCACATATATAAGGTATTCCATGCCAAACCAGCCAGGGCTTGACCCTCCATCAGGAAAAAAAATTTTTCCGATTGTCCCATCTGAGAAAACGTGAAAACAACTTTAAAAAAATATATTACCCCCATGCTAATTAGCTATCAAGGTTGGAACAGCTCAAAGTTGAGAAAAAAAAATACTCCCAAATTTAAAAATCTGAAAATATTTTTAAAGTTCTATAATAGCCATTAATCCTCCATTACTTTCAGCTTCAGTCGAAAATTATGAGACAAAACGGGATGTATTCAAGATCGAAAAAAAAAATTTTCGACAGCAATTTTTTTTGTTTCAATTCTAATTCTTTATAAAAAAAATTATGAACAATTTTCACGCTGCGAATATTTTTTTTTCTACATAGTTTTTGGCGTGAAAAGTTACCAAGATTTCACGATTAACTTTTTTCGAAATACTTGTTTTTCAAAATACTTGTTTTATCGGGCCCAAAATATAAGGAACAATTATTTGCGATGAAGCTCATTTGCTCCTGTGGCTGACGTGGTTCAGCGGTAAAATTTAAAGCCAAGTTTTAGAATAATAAACAGAACTAAAAAATGACTTTTTATGTCTTTAAAAATTATTGTTAGTCATAACATACCACGTAAATTACTAATTATTATTTTTTGTACTCCGTTTTTCCGAGTCTGCCCTGATGGTAAAAGTGGTTAAACATGGTTAACATAACAATAATTGAGTCAGTCATTTTTAATACTAATTTTAATGTAAAATTAATTGACCTTTGTTTTCTAAAATTTTCACGGACATGATTTATCGAATTGATCTATCGATCAATCAGAGCTGGGCAATACTTCAAGTACCCGGTACTTGCGATGTACTTAAAGTACAAAGTACTTTAAAAGTATTTCAAATATTGTACTTTAATTTACAAGCAGCCGATCTGTACTTCAAGTATTTGTACTTAAATTGTTAAGTATATACCATGTACTTAAAGTATTTGCAATTAAAATTTCAAGTACTTTACAGTACTTCAAGTAATTTTTCAAGTTCTACGTAAAAAGTACTTTTTAATACGTCTTGCAAATGGTTGCATGTATAACGCCTTTGAATATACAATTAAGGAACGTTCTGCGCCATTTTTGATTAAGATTGTAAGGAATGACCGTTCAAAGGCTCAAGCTACGGTAGTTACGATGGCGTTATCAATGCATGGCTCCGTTTTTAACAATGCGTGTATTATATTCATTTTTTTTTTTTTTTCAAACCTGAAGCTAAATAAATCTTAATTACATTCGTCAATGCTATTTTTTAAAATTATTTCTAATCCTTCTTTTAAATATTTCTGCTCCATTCTGCCTAACCTGAGTGAATTGCACAATGTGAAAATATGTTTTGATGCAAAAAATTCTCGAATAAAAACGAAATGAGTTTAAAGAGTACGTAAGAAATCAACTATAAGTATTAGAACTTCCGAGACGTTTACCTGAAAAAATGAAAAATATTCGAAACTTGATACTTGACGTATTTCAAGTACTTGATACCTCAAGTACTTTAAATATTTAGTACTTTAAGTACTGAGTACTTGAAGTACTTGGTACTTCGAGTATTTTCGGTACTTGAAATACACGAGCACCTCAAGTACTTACAGTACTTTTTACTTGAAGTACTTTATGGTACTTTGCCCAGCTCCGATCGATATTGATAAAAAAAAATTTCCCAAAGTAAAAAATTGTTCACAATTTTGTATAAAAAATTAAAATTGATGAATAGAGAAAAAAATTTCTGTCGACGATTCTTTTCTTTCGAGCTTGAATACATCCCATTTTGTCTCATAATTTTTCACTAACGCTGAAAGTAATGGAAGATTAATGGCCATTATATAGGACTTTGAAAATATTTAAAACCATAAAAAACCATGGAAAATCAAAAGATACCACCATGAAATTTGTTTTCCATAAATCTGGCATAAAATATGAATTTTAAAAATTATTTTCAGATTTTTAAATTTGAGAGTATTTTTTTTCAATTTTGAGCTGTTCCAACCTTAATAGCCAATTAGCACGGGAGTAAAAAAAAATGTTTAAAAAATTTTTTTTGCGTTTTCTCAGGTCGGACAATCGAACAAAAAAAAAAACAATTTAATGGTGAGGGTCAACCCCTGACTGGTTTGACATGGAATACCCCAAATATACATTTTATGCATGTACATAAGCTCGTGTATCTCTGGCTCTTGGCTTTTTATCTATACAGCCTCGGGGCAGCAAGTTTTGCCGCTTTTTCACGATTATTATTCAAGCCGCCGGCTTGTTTCTCCGCGATGGCTTCCGTTCGCAATTCCACCGCTACGCGGAATTCTCGATTTGAAGATATCCGTGTATGAGATTTTCCCTCTTTCGCTGCGAATGCTCCTACGTGAACGTGATTTTTTTCCTTCATTCTTTTTATTCCCCCCCCCCCCCCCCCCCCATTGCTCCATGAGCCTGCACGTTTGCTGGATTATTGCGGTTGGAGGAAAAATCGATTATTCTGCTCTGATTTTACGTGACCGATGATAGGGACGATAGGAACTGAGGATAGACCGCAAGAGCCCCGCTGGAAAACTGGCTTTTAATCGAGCTTTCTTTTTTCAAGCAAGCGATAAAAAAAATTGTGCAGTCAGATGTCGCGATTGAGGGGGAAAAAAAAAAAATTGTTCATTCGAATCCTCATGAATGAGGCATATACGAATTCTTAATTTTCATGACTTGATCATAATATGTTACGATCAATCTCAGACTGACGCTGCGTATATTATACCCGAAACGATACAAATCGATGAAGGAAAAACAAAAAAAAAAAAACAAAACTCATTTGGAATTCATGAAAATCGCGAAATATTTATTTATTTTTCAAAATAAAACAAAAATCGTTTATGTGAAATGAGTTTTTTGTTTAATCATTTCGATGACGAATGGGCAGTTTGAGGGATGATAATTTTTTTTTCTTGTTTTTTTTTTTTTTGTCTCATTTGAAATAGGAATTTGATCGAGGAATGGAGAACGGTCGAAGCTGGTACGCTACGGCATTGCATCTGACAACGACGACGATAACGACGATAGCCGTAATGACGTATTTTCACGCGACTATCGGTGCTGCAAGCCCGTCGTCCTCGTCATCGTCGTCCTCGTCATCGTCGTCGTCATCGAGAACATCCTCGTCTCTGCCACCTACATCATCGACGGGAAATATTCCTCGTCGAGGTGTCGATGTATTTGATGCTCGAAGGGTAATGTAATTTTTTTTTTTTAAGGCCGTCCTCTAGTTTCTCGGCTGTTTTTTTTATGGCTTTTTCAATAATTTTTTTACGGGCAAAGCATCGAAATAATCAATCTCATTATTTTTGCATAATCTTTATTAACATTTAAATAAGCTTTACAAATTTTTTGAAGTCAAAATATATAATAGAATAGCAGTTATAGTGGCCGACAGGAAGACATCAAGTAAAAGAGGTGCTTGACGGTGACCAAGATTGCGGCTGTTCTGCTTATCTGAAATCAAAAAACCAAACGGCATTTTAATCTTCATATTCAAGACTAGCGATTGAACTAGAGTGAATTCTAAATTACAAAAATTGACTTTTTTATACACTTTTGAAAATTACATTCTATTTTTTACTCATTTTTTCTTAAGTTTTTCGCTCGTACGAAAAAAACTATCGAAGCAATCATGATAATCCTAGTTCAATCGCTGGCTTATAACATATTAAAGATGCTGTATAAATTTGAACAAGATCGGTGCAATAGTTTCTGAAATATCGTGGTTACCGTTTCGAAAAATGGTGTTTCGAGAAAAACGCGTTTGAAAGTTCGCGCATGTGATTTATACTAAAAATTTCATCTCACCGTCAATCTGCTATGCCTGGACCATACAATAGGCCTTCCTCTTCTTCTTGGAAGTCACGCAGAGCTGCTCTGTCTTCTCTTTTCGCGATTCGGGCCTGTTTTACAACAACGACCCGAGAAACTAGAGGACGGCCTTAATTTATCATTATCAAGAATTTTTAGAGCTTACAGATAATATTTTATGTTATTATATGAATGTGACTCTGGAATGATAATTTTAGGGCTAATGAAAGTATAAAAATTGAGACAGTATCGAGGTCCGGATTTATCGCGAACAAAAATCACGATTTTGGGCAGTATTGAAATTTTCAAAAGCCCGGTGCAACCCCGAAGGATATTTTTTAAAAATAAATTTGTATTACCGATCCGATATTGATAAGTAAGGACTCATATTGTCTATAGAAAGATAGCCGATGAATTAACTACGAAAAATTTGCCATTAAGTTCATTATTTATGAATTACAATCATTTTTTTAAAATCTAAAATGCCAAAATTAACCAAAATTCTTTCATCAACTGAGCGAATACCCGATGCATTCATCGATCATTCAAGGAAAAGAATGATCATTCAGTCATAAAAATCAAAACAATTTTACGGATTTAGCATGGAAATAAAAAAAAAACCAAGTACAGGAAACGCATGCCTAGTGGACGATTTGCGAAAAATATGCTATAATTATTTTGTATCGATGATTGTGAATTTTTTTGTTGGCGTCAAGTATACATTTTTATTTAATAACATTTGGAAATAATTTTCAAAGTTTCGATACTCGTTTGTCCCTGACTCTGCTAACAGTCGAACGGTCTGTGAGGGCTGAAAATGGCGACCAAAGAGGCGCGTTACCGATAAAATGAAAATTTATGAATCAAAAGCATTGATCTTCCTTCTCAAGTAGTCCGAGTCAATATAGCGATCAGACGCGTTTCGCAAATCGATTATATCGAAGGAATAAAATTGACAGATCGACGTCGAGGAAGCTCTCGACGTTATAGAGGCAGCATCGACGGGTTCTATGGGCGAAGATTGCGTTACCATGGCCGGATACAAATCACTTCCGGTCGGTGCTGCACTCGATCCGCGTCGTTACGATGTGGCTCGTCAGAAGACCGATATGGCTGCAATGATGCTCCAAAATCTTGGTCCTACGAGACACACCTGTTAGTATTTTCGAATTTTACGAAAAGAAAAAAAATTACGATTTCCCAATTGTCCGATTCATTATATATATAATAAATTTTCAAAAAAAGGAAAGAAAAAAAAAATGGCGCACAAGCTGGATGAGTCTCTGCGATGAAGTTGAGTCCTCCATCGATTACGAAGTTTTGGCCACTTTTTCGGGAAGGTTTTTCGTTTAGTTATATCAATGTTTATTAAGTCTTTCGTTCCTTTCAATATTCATATATTATAGCAAAAACCCTGGATGCTCATTAACCAATATTTACTACTGCCTCATCGTCATTGAAATTTTTCAAATTCCACAATCGAATTTACAATCAATGCAGATACCGCTGGAGTGTTAATCGAGTCGTGATTTTTTTTTTTTTTTTTTTCTTATAAAAATCAATTCAGTGAAACCGTCGAAATTATACAACGGTATTTACCACTGTTGAATCCTGTTCTGAATTTCAATTTTTCATTCATTTCCTCGAGTAACGTTCGTTTAAAATGATTTTCGTGTTGACAAATTTAACATCGACGAGGCAGCGGAGTGAGTATCGTTTTATAATCTGCAGCTTTTTCAGACCTTGCTCTTATAACAAAAAAGCAGCGAGTGATTCGATGAACTTCAAGATAACGGAATCCAAACATATAAAAAAAATATTGACTTTTCAAAACTACGTCATCGATACGTCAGTACCAAAATTTTATCACGCAGTCTTCAGTTTGTACGATGTTTTATTTTTTAATTTTTTGTCGAAAGTCACAGTACGGTCAATCATGACCCAACCCAACCCGGCGGGCACATTGACCGCCGGAAGTAAAAAGCTCGTATCTCAGATGGTTTAAAACGTGTAGATCCAACATATATGGGACTCGGGCTTTTGACTTTTGACAATCAATATTTCGAATCCATTTTGAGAAATCGGTGAAAAAAAATAGTATTATTCTTTACCGAGCGAGAATACGGTCGTTTTCGCGCCGAGGATGAAGTTGAGCACCGCGAGGCGAAGCCGCGAAGTGTTCGCAACTTCATACGAGGCGCAAACGACCGTTTTCTCCGAGGTGAACATACCATTTTCTACAACAGCGGAGCGAAAACAGCGAGTTTTCATTCGCAAACGAGGACCAGCAATCGACTGGTTTCCATCCTCGTTTGCTAATGGAAACTCGCTCTGTTTTCGCTCCGCTGGCTGTTGTAGAAAAAAAAAAATGAATTAATTTAATCCAAATGACGATATCGCACCAGCGCTTTTGGACGCCGTAGCGAAATCTCTTATCTCATCCATCGGGAATGCCGTTGGCGCGAGAGTAATTGTTTTTAACGCGTCTACGGAGACCGTGATAACCTCCACTTGGCTGACTCGTACACCTGGGAGTATGGGAAATCCGATGAAGATCGAGAGCGACGCCCTTCGTCCTGACGCTCGTCCCGATCCCGGTTTACCCTGGTTCGAAAATTCCGATGGCACCGACAGTCAATCGAGGTTAGTGTCTTTTAGCTTCGTTGTGGTGCAATTTTTTTCGTAATTTTTTTTTTTTTTTTCTTTACTCCGCCAAAAATTAAAACCCCCGATAGTTCGAGAACAGTTCTGAGATGCTGATATTTGGCCCAAAAATTAGGAAATTATTATCGATCGTTCGTGACCATTTTGGGGGAAAATTCATGCGGCTGTATATAGACATTTTAAATTGTATATTAAAAAAAAAAAAAAATTCTCGTATGAGAAGTTATTCGAAATCGTGCAAGTTATTCGAATCCCCGGATAAATTATTGACAGTTGCTCGATATTTGTTTCTTCCACGGGACAACCGTCTGAATTTATTATTCAATCAATAGGTCACCAAAGTTCGTTCAATCGGCGCCCATAGAATCCCACATGGGCTGGTGGACTCTTCCCTATTTGTCCTGCAAGAACCTTCAGTGGCTCATTTCTTACAGCGTTTACGTTCGACCATCGGACGCGCGTCATGGGTCAGTATATAAACTTAAATCTCTCAACAACGTCATGATTAATCTGAAAAATTGGCACGGATTCGCATTTTCTCCAAAAAAAAAAAAAAAAAAAAAAGAAACATCAAACTTCCATCTTTAATTTAAGCAATGAAATTAATCCTCGGAATTACTCATATTTATTAACGAAAGTTAACTTGAAAAAGTATCTCTAAAAAAAAACAAAAATGCGTTTTGAGAAAAATTGTAAACAAGTAAAAAAAATATCTCTCGCGAAGAGACTCTCGTCGCGAGGGCTCTCCTTGAACTCGAGTCTTGATTGATCAATTCGCGATTCATCTCGAAGAAGTCAATCAATATTGCTTCCGCTATACGAAATGCGTTAATCTCGCAGATTGCGAGACTTTCTCAGCATTGACATGGACATCGGTGGCCTGGAAGTGAATCAGTGTGATCGAGTATCCACGAAGAACGACGATGGGACACGCGAGGAGAGTGAAAAAAATTTGGAAAATCAGATCGCGTCTTTCAGGGGTTCTCACAAGTGCCACGACGACACCACGCAAGTAAACGCTAATTTCGATAATCGCGAATAATCAAATTCGATAAATTTTTTTCCTTTTTTCGTTTTTTTTTTTCGTCGTAATCCTCGTGGCTCCTATATATTTTTTTTTTTTTTTTCGAGCAAAAAAATAAAGATACAATATTTTGATAAAAATGAAGGGTACTTAAGAGAATTCAATGATCGTATAGTGCGAGTACAGAGGGCCGAGTAAACGTAGAATCAACGACAATGGTCTTGGTGCTGTAGCACCTGGATGGGCAAAGGGGGCTTACGTTTGCCGATGTCGCGAGGGTTATTACAGCTTGAACAGCGTCTATACGGATTCGGGAGAGGACGAAACGTCGGTTTTCGATGGGATCCTCGTCGAAGGTAAAATACTGAATAAATTTAAACATCATGGATTATTCGGGTCCTCGAGTGGGACCTCATGTGGGGCATTCCCACGTCAGATCGACCTGACATGCAAAAAGCCTGACCCTCTCAAAATTAGTTTAAACTTTGTGGAAACTTTCCGTTACTTGTCGAGAATATTTACGATTTTTTTTTATTTAGATTTTTATTCGACAACGTTTAGACGTTAGAATTTGCAATGATATATGCGGAAATCGAGAATGTCCCAAGTTCAATTAAGTATATAACTCGAAAACTATTGATTATATTTTTTAAAAAAGTTACGTATAAAAAAGTTTGAGTTTTCAGTGAACTCAAACGGCAAAATATGCAAAAATTTATCGAGGCCGCTGAAGGTTCTTAAGAACTCAAAAAATATTAGTTTTTGAGATTTATCAAAAACGGTTCAAATTTTTTTCGCTAAAAATTTCAGAGGATATTCCTCTCTTAGCGTTCAAAAACTTGTATAAATTTCATCATGGGCCGGAATTCGGTTTCGAAGTTTTGGAATTATTTCATATACGATGTCGACTACAGGACGACATGACACGACAGTTTTTACGAAAACTGTGAAATAAAAAGCTCGTAACTTCGAAACCAAATCCCGGCCAGTGATAAAATTTACACAAATTTTTGAACACTAAGAGAGGAATATCCTCTAAAATTTTTAGCGAAAAAAATTAAACCGTTTTTCAATAATCTGAAAAATTAATATTTTTTGAGTTTTTAAGAACTTTCAGTGGCGTCGATAAATTTTTTCATATTTTGACGTTAAAGTTCACTCATAACTGAAACGTTTTTTTATATTCAACTTTTTTTTTACACAATCAACAGTTTTCGAGTTATACTTAATTGAACTTCGGAAATTCTCGATTTCCGCATATATTATATCGAATGCTAATCTAAAAAAAAAATTACAAATATTCTCGACAAGCAACGGAAAGTTTTGAGAAAGTTTAAACCAATTCTGAGAGGGACAGGCTTTTGGTGAGGTCGATTTGACGTGGAATGACCCACGTACGGGGTGTCCGATTAAAAAAAAATATGCTCAAATATATCGAAAACTAAGCATTAAATTGAAAAATTCTTCGGGCAAAAGTTGTTGTATATGAAGGGGGACATCAGATGAGCTTCCCAGTTTTTGGGTCCAGGTTCTCTGCTGGGCCCATCGAGGCTCAACTTTTGTTTTTAAAATCGAACTCCCTATACCTTATTGCATTTTCTTATTTCTCATGGAAAAGTGAGCAAGTTTTAGTCCTAGTAATTTTTTGGTTTTCGTCTTTGAACAGGCCCAAAACGTTATTCGAAGTTTTCTCATGAAAAGAGTGGGCGATGCGTCAATCTTTGCGAAGAATTAAAAAAATGAAAACGAGTTCTACGATGAACAGATTTGTTCGACATTGAAAAGTGTTCAGGCGCTTTTGTTTGCATTGTTTTTTAAGCAAAGCAAAAGTCGTTCGCAGAATTTGTGTTTTCATTCAGGTCAAAATAATAATCGATCAGCATACTACTGTACACCTGCGATGCCAATGTGAACAAACTTTCGTACACCACAATTCGAAACCCCTGCCCGCGCGGTGTACAACTGGTAACGCTGATGCTGGCGGTCCTTAAACGCTTAGCAATGCTTGAAAAAAAAACAATACAAATAAACGCCTAAACACTTTTCAGTATTGAACAATTCTGTTCATCTTATTCGCTGTGTGCAGAAAGCCAAGTGGCGCCGCGGCCGGCTGTACTCCGCAAATTTTGCTGGACTAGCTCTCATTTATTTACACAGACGAAACCTTGTTGGATTAATTTTAATAAACGAACGTTTATATTCGTGCTGCATAAAGTTTTTTGAGGTGAGCTTGACTATAACTGCGTTGAAAAAAAAAAAAAATCGACGTATTACGATGTAATGAAAATAGGTTTACGGCTACTTTTCCTTTTCAATTTGAGGCTAAGCATATGAACCTTGTCGGTCTTGTCATACGAACCGACAAGGCTCGTATCGAGAACAAGAAAGACGTAACTCGGACTTGATTGTAACGTAGATGAACGATTACCCACGAAGTGCTCACTGCATATTCCGGTAGCCAATCATGAGAGCTACTAAAAAGGAAAAAAAAATCAATTTATTTGTATTGTAATATCCTGACATTTGAATTTTTCATACCAGACAAAATATGCACGTTTAATCTCAAGAATTTCACTTTCTTTGTTTTTTGCACCCAACAAATCTTGTTTTTGCGCTGCTTAAGGTAGTTCGGTCGAATTGAGGTTCACGTTTAACACCCTGTTTTTTTGCATTTAATCAAAAGAGTTGACCTTGCTCTACATGTCTGCAAAATTTCAAATTAATTTACCGTGTAGTTTTTGCATAATTAATAAATAAGTTAACATTGCTCTTATAGGGCATATAAGGCTCAGATGGCGCGCCAACTATCGAAATTTCAGTATACACGAAAAATTAATCGTTTAAGGGCAAAAAAAAACATACCACAATAGTGGTTGATATCTGTAAGAGATATTTACCAAAGATTTAAGTCGATTTACCGTACGGTTTTTTTTTATTTCAATAATTAATGGGAGTCCGCGGTCTCTGTCCTTGTCATACACCGGATCTGCTCGCTAGCAGAAGACTAGGGGAAAAAACATGTGAAAATCGAAGCTAATCCGCGTCTCACTTCAGATTCGATGAACGCCAGCAAAAGTGGCTCTGAACAACTGTCACATTTGAGTTGTTCGGCAAGATATACAATATCAACTAGATGAGTTCCGAGTTCATTGCATACTGGCCGTTGATTCAACTGTACTTGCCTCGAGACGAGCCTTTTTCTCCCCTGTTCTTCATTATACTGTTTTAAAGCATACAACAAAACTCGCGAATGCAATCCAGTAACTTTATGCGTAAGGTTAGATTAGCTCGCTCCCTAACGTAGAGAATGAGTCAAGTTGAGTCTGTCATTATTCCGGGTATTAATTATTAACTTATTATTTACACCCTAAAAGAAGCTTGTAATATTTTTTTATGCAACAATTCAATTTATCATAGCTTTCATATGGTTAAATTGTACGTAAATAAATCTGAATTACGGATGAAATTTGACTTCGGCCAAACTCGACCGAACTACCTTAACTTTATAAATTGCTGTCGGAAACGCGTAAAACTTAATTTCCGAAGTTGTGTAGCGGAAAAAATTCTTATATGACTCCACACAACAGTTTAAATTTCCTTTCCGCGACTTCTCTATTATATTGCCCTCAATTGCACTACGCGACTCCAGCAAAACATGTGCATTCTCGCCACCATGGGCGCTCTAAGTCGTCCTCAGCCGCTATAGTATGGCACTGCACACAGCGAATAGAACTCGTTTTCATTTCTAAATTCTTCGCAACGATTGACGTATCGGCCACTCTTTTCATGAGAAAACTTCGAATAACGTTTTGGGCCTGTTAAAAGACGAAAACCAAAAAATGACTGGGACTAAAACTTACGCACTTTACTTAATGAGAAATAAGAAAATGCAATAAAAAAATAGTAGGTTCCATTTGAAAAACAAAAGTTGGGCCTCAATGGGCCCAGCTGAGTCCCCGGACCCAAAAACTGGGATACTCATTCGATGTGCCCATTAATATACAACAACTTTTGTCCGAAACATTTTTCAATTTAATGCTTACTTTTCGATATATACTTGAGCATTGCTTTTTAATGGAACACCCTGGTATATATCGATGGTTAAATTCCATAGGGGCATATGAGCTATGCTTATACATAACCGATACGCTCCTTTGGCATTAGTCCATCGATATGCTGATCGTGCCTTAACGAGCAAACAAGCAAAAATCTCGAATCGATTGATAAAAAACAATAAAATTGTTTCATCCTCTCGACGATTACGTCGCAGCTGCATGGAAGGAAATGCAAAACAACAAGAACCTTCGATACAACGAGATGTTTCGCTGCTTGAGATGCGCTCCTGGCTGTGCTCGTTGCAAAGGACCCGAGCCTTGCTTAGCCACGTACAACTGGCCATTCAGGTAGTACAATCGCTTCCGATCATTCGTTTACTTATTTTCGTGAAATTTTTCATTAACAAGCAGCGTTGAACTTTAATCAATTGTTTGCACACACTCTCGTACACGGATCGATGCGATGAAATATTTTTTTTTTAACACTTGATTCGCGGGTCCCCATGTTTTATCACCGATTAACTGCTCGACTATTCGTGTTGAATTGACTTGTTTGGTTTTTATGGCATTAATATTATTTGTTTCCGAGCTAGCCTAGTATTTGTACGAGGGCACGAGGAAACTGCGCGAAAAACCGAAAATTCCAGCTTTCTGAATTTAAAAAATGCAATAATTTGATTAATAGAAGTTGAATTATTTCTCCGCGATGATTGGTTTTTTTTTTTTTTTTTTTTTTTTTTCGAAATCCATTTAACACTTTGAACGAATGATTCAAGGGTCACGTTACTCTCGGTATCTGTGTTTTGCGCTTGCGGTGCGGTTCTTCTCGTTGCATACGTTTATCAGCATCGAAAGCTCAAAGTCTTCAAGGTAGCATCGCCGATATTTCTATCGATAACTCTGCTCGGCTGTGCTATAATGTATCTCGAGGTAAGGAAAACCGTGTTTTTTTTTTTTTTTTTTTTGTAACGAATTCCACTGGCCTTGTTCCATGAAAATCAGATCGAGCTTTGTGTTTCCCTGCAGATGGCAGCGATATTTCCGGTCCTCGATTTGTATTCTTGTATAGCAACCAAATGGACCAGACACTTTGGCTTTTGTATCTCCTACACGGCACTCCTCATGAAGACATGGAGGTAATGTTCAGTTGACAAAAGGCGATAGCGCCTGCTCGTCTTTGATAAAACGCGGCACGTTCGGCAATAATATATTTTCAGGGTGTCATTGACATATCGCGTCAAGAGTGCTCACAAGGTTAAACTTACGGACAAGCAGTTGCTGCAGTGGATGGTACCGATATTACTGGTAATGCTAATTTATCTCGGTACTTGGACACTCAGTGCACCGCCGCACGCCAAAGTCATTGCCGATAGTCAGGGTCTCGAGTTTTATCAGTGCTCGTACAATTGGTGGGATCACAGTCTGGCGATTGGTAAGATTGTATTTTGTTTCTTTTGTTTTTCAAACAACTGACATAATTGGTTCGAGGGATACAGTGAACTTCCGGAAGAAAACTGTGCTCCTGGGGGAGGGGAAAAAAAAAATGTATAGAAGAGTCAAAATTATGTCTGAATTAGCGGGAGATGCCATTTCCCTTACGGAAAACACTCTCAAAAAAACACCCAAATAAACACTCAAAACGACACCCAAATGGACACTCAATTTGATGATCATTTCGTACTCCAAACTTGAGAGTTAACACTGAAATTGAGCGTAAACACTGAAATACAGGGTTAATCGTCAACTTGGGGGTCAACCCTCAACTCGAGGGTTAACCCTCAAGTTGAGAGTCAACTCCCATGTCTATAGGGTTAACTCTCATCCTGAGAGTTAAGTTGAGAATTAACTGTCAACGTAAAACAAACTTAAATCTCCTAAATTTCAGAAATGAAGTATTTATTGCACGCAATTAATATATTTTTTTATTTAACATAGTTTTGTAGTTTCTTGTTTAACATATTTTTACATATTTTTTGTTTCACACAGTTTTAAAGTATATATAATACACTGTGATTTGAAAAAATTATTTTAAAGACTCCTGGTTTTTTTATGCATAAAAATCAGCATGCAATGATCTGGGAGATGCGAGATCCTCCCGAGCGTAAGAATTAAAAGGTCGCATAAGTGGAACTATATTTCAAACCAGTTAAATTCAAACAAGAGTGTGAAAGTAAAATGAGTTACGTGACCGATGAATGAATTAAGCACAGAGAATAATGAGCGAGAAGTATATATAACTGACTATAATTTAAAATATTTCGGAAGGTTTATATGATCGCAGCACTCAAAGATTCAGGGTGCGCAATTGATAATAGAGTGAGATAACTTTCTATTATGTTGTAAATGAACACAGTGAATTAAAAGCCATTTTTTTGTAACATCCGGTGGATGAAACCTAAATTGAAGTTATATAAGAGTGATTATCGCTTCTCAACATTTTGTGTTGATTCCCAACTTTGAAAATTAACACTCAGTATCTGAGTGGTTTTAGGGTCTGACACTCTATATGAGAGTGTTGACTCTCAATGTTCAAATAAAAACTTGAAGTTGAGAGTCGATTCTCAACTTTTGGAGTTGATCCCTCGGTGTTGATCCTCAACATTGAGGTTTCACACTCAATAAGCAAGTTTTTACACTCAACGATTAAAGATTTACACTGAATGTTACGAGTTAACACTGAAAAAAATCCGAATCGATCGGAATCGACACCCAATTTTGAGGATACACACTCAAAAAACGAGTGTATACACTCAAAAATCAATATTTACACCAAAAATTTAGTGTAAACGCTCGATTTTAAGGATATACACTCAAAAATAGAGTGTATACACCTAAAAATCAATATTTACACCCAAAATTCAGTGTAAACGCTCAATTTTGAGGATATACACTCAAAAATCGAGTGTTTTTTCCCGTGAGGATTGTATTTTTGACTTGAGCTCGAAATTCGAACGATCGAAGTTTTTTGGTTGATCGGTCCGCGAATTTAAATCACAGTGCCCACTCCGATGTTGCACTCTATTTTTTTTAATTTAAATTCTTCGAATTCCAACGTTGAATTATTGAAAATACGATTACCCAGCTAGCTTCTCCAAGAACCAACGTAAATCCAAATCTTTCGATTACACATTATACCATTGCTGGGGCATCATTCAGTTGGAATGATGCCCAAGCAATGGCAAAATTGTGTTGGTGAGTGTTGGCCCAAGAGCGTTGCTTGAAATTTGATATTTTTCATCGCAGGTGAAATTCTCTTTCTCGCCTGGGGCATCAGAGTCTGTTACAATGTGAGAAACGCCGAGAGTCTTTTCAATGAGGCACGCCTCATAAGCTACGCCATATACAACATTGCCGCTGTCAATACTACAATGATCGCGATTCAGTGAGTTCTCGGAATACAAATTTTTCGATCAAAAATGTAAATTTTGTGAATCGGTATATGACGTTTGCAATGATCTACCGGACTCAAGGGGAGAAGTAGTTGGATTGCTTTGAATGGAAAGACAACAGATGGAATGAGAGTCGAGTGACAAAAACAAAAATGCACTCGCGACCGCGAGAATTTAACGATCAAAAAGCTCTTTTGGAAAAATAAAGCCTTCGAAAAATTAGTCATAGCCTCTTCTTGGCTCGAATAAGCTTTGGCTTCACAGCTAAAATCGTTCTTTCAGTTGGAAAAATCATTTGAAATTATGTTTTGGGGCGTCGGGGGTCTCCCCCAGGCCCACGCGGGGGTCTTGCACACGTGGAGCCCATGTAATGGCGATCACTTTCGTGGACTTGCGAGCATGAAAAAAATGATGACAGTCCCTAATCGCTGATTCAATCAATCCTACAAACTTTTTTCCGTCTCTGGGGCAGATTTTTTTTTTTTCTTTTTTGCAAGGTTCAATCTACTTCTCAGTTCAGACTATCGACTTTTGCAAAATGCTCTCTTTTCCTTGCAGTCTCTTCATATTCCCTCATGCCGGACCGGACATGAAGTACTCACTCGGCTTTTTACGCACCCAACTATCCACTTCCGTCACTGTACTTCTCGTCTTTGGTCCCAAGGTAACACGACGAATATGCTCGCCAATTGGAAACATGACTTACGAGTATAAGGGTTTTTCTTTTTTTTTTTTTTCTTCCAATTTTGCAGGTGCTACGAGTATTACGAGGACACGGCGATCAGTGGGACAGCCGAGCACGAGCTCGCGGTATAACTGCAAGTTTTTCGTTGAACGGTATTCGAGGCCTCGTGGCCGAGGAAACAACCGACCTCTTTCAGGAAAATGAGGAGCTTAAGGTACAGTCTTTTTCTTTCCCCTTTCATTTTTTCCCTCCTTTCTCTCTTGCCGCAAGTATTGAAATCTCTCGCAAATTTTTGATTGAATTGAGGTCGATTGTGTCATGATCACAATAAGTTTGATCGGATTGAGTTCGCTTTGATCATGATCACGATGAGTTTAATGGGGTTAAGGTCACTTTGATCATGATTGAGTTCTCATCCTTCAGTGTCTCTCTCTCTCTCTCTCTCTCTCTCTCTCTCTCTCTCTCTCTCTCTCTCTCTCTCTCTCTCTCTCTCTCTCTCTCTCTCTCTCTCTCTCTCTCTCTCTCTCTCTCTCTCTCTCTGAATTCCTGCAAATATTGACATCACTCTCGAATCTTTCTTTCTTTCATAGGAAGAAATTCAGAAGCTCGCAGCACAGATAGAATTCATGAAGATCGTTCACATGGAGATGCACAATAGGCACATTAAGCCAAAACTCGGGGGTTACTTCAGTACACCCGGTAGCAGTTGGTCAGCCCACAGTCCAAACGCCAAAACGTCCACGGCCAGTTTCATATTAAAAGTATCTTGCTACAAAATCAACTAATTCGTTATTACAAAAAAAAAAAAAAATTCATTGGCTTAGGGCCGATTTTATCATGATGAAATGGGTTTGGTTGGGTTAAGGTCAATTTGATCATGATATCGATGGGTTTAATTAGTTTAAGGTTCATTTTGTCACAATAAAGACGAGTTTGATTGGGTTAAGGTAGATGTGATCATGATAATGATGAATTTAATTGGGTTAAGTTCGATTTGAGCATGGTAATGTTGCATTTTATTGGATCAAGGTGGATTTTATCACAATATCGATGGGTTTGATTGGTTCAAGATTCATTTTATCATGAAAATGATGGGTTTGATTGGGTTAAGGTAGATTTGATCATGATAATGATGGATTTAATTGGGTTAAGATCGATTTGAGCATGATAATGTTGTATTTCATTGGATCAAGGTGGATTTTATCACAATATCGATGGGTTTGATTGGTTCGAGGTTCATTTTATCATGAAAATGATGTGTTTGATTGGCTTAAGGTATATTTGATCATCATAATGATGGATTTAATTGGGTTAAGATCGATTTGAGCATGATAATGTTGTATTTCATTGGATCAAGGTGAATTTTATCACAATATCGATGGGTTTGATTGATTCAAGTTTTATTTTATCATGAAAATGATGGGTTTGATTGGGTTAAGGTAGATTTTATCATGATAATGATGGATTTAATTGGGTTAAGATCGATTTGGGCATGATAATGTTGTATTTCATTGGATCAAGGTGGATTTTATCACAATATCGATGAGTTTGATTGGTTCAAGGTTCATTTTATCATGAAAATGATGGGTTCGATTGAGTTAAGGTACATTTGATCATGATAATGATGAATTTTATTGGCTTAAGGTACATCTGATCATGATAATGATCGGTTTGACTGAGTTGAGATGGATTTGATCATGATATTTATTGGTTTGGGTTGGGTCAAGCTCGATTTGATCATAAACGTGATGGATTTCATTGGATCAAGGTGGATTTTATCATGATTCGGTCAAGTCCAGATGTTACGAAAAAAAAAATCAATACCAATCAAACGATCCCAACGACCGCGCGTCTCTATCGTATTATCGTTGTCTCTCTTTTTTTTTCCCCACTGATCCGACAGAGCGCGGTCGAGCGTGGTGCGACGGCCGCCGCAGCAGCGGCTGTCGAGGACTCAACATTCCCCTCGGGGAGTCTTCATCGTGCACGACGAATGGAACTCTTGCGGGAGCGTAAAGCCGCGAGAGACAAAGAACGCGAGAAGGACAGGGCCGAGAATCAGGAACAAAATTCACCGAAAATCACGTGCAAACCAACGAACGACAATCCGATCGCTGAAAGTTCTGCCGAAAAAGTCTGACTAATTAACGAATTCGAAGACGTGACAAACGGCCGATAAAATTAATCATTATCCTCGGATGTTCTGTACTTCCCTTCGGTGAGTATCAACGATTAAAAAAAAAATTTTTTTTTTTTAACAGCAATCAGTGACTACGAGTGCCGGAGCACTCGATAAACGTTGACAGAAACGGCAAAGCCGCATGAACAGCAGCAAAAAAAAAATCACTCGTCCTCGTTATCTCCTTTCGAACGAGACAATTTTCTTGTACAAAGTTGAATTTTTCAACCTCATTATTTCTCGTGCTTCGATACGCGTTTTTGCGCGATTAAAGAAGAAAATAATTTATTGCAAATGCGTTACGTGTCGCCTCTGCGTGTCTGTATCCCACAAAAGTATCAATATATCGCCTCTGGTAAGTTCGATAAAGGAGGACAAAAGTGTGTGACGTAAGAAAAGTGCGTTAGAACGAGAGAGTGCGCGGAGTGAGAAAGATGAAACAACATTAATAATAAAATAATAATTTATATCAAAATAAGATAATCTTAATTTGTTTGAGGCGGATTTGGAGTGTTGTTATTTGACGTTCGCATGCAGCACAGAGAGTTATATATATATATATACATATATTACATATATATACATATATAATATATGTTGTATACAAAGTATATCTATATTGTTAAGTGAATAATGCCTTATCGGAAAGTGGTGAGAATTGCCAACCCGGAAAAAAAAACAGTTCAGATCTACGTAGATCTACAGTACGACCTCCGAATAAGAACGCCCGGAATAAGAACGGTTCCCCTATTTCTCGTTCGAGCGCTTCCCCCACTCCGACTCGAACTCCGAGCTCGAGTCACGCTCGAGTGAATCGAAAAGGAGAGAGAGAGAGAGAGAGAGAGACAGAGCGAGTCCGAGAGCGTGGAGCGCGCGCCTGGTGGGGGTACCAGAAATATAGACAAAACTCTTCCCCTTGGGGGCTTTACCGTTCTTATTCGGAGGTCGGACTGTAATTTGGATCTGTGTAGTTTTCATTTCGCATCAAATTTGATCTATGCAGATCGAAATATTGGAAAATTTTCAGATCTACCTATAGATCTCCGTATATAACGATAAATTTCCTATACATTCGAGTCAACCTAATATTATTTTCAAGCATGTTTGCTCATTAGTTCTCCGTTTATCTACTCGAATCTATATATAAGTGGATTTACTTACACCCGAGTAAACCTGACCGAGATCTAGGTAAATCTATGATGTTCCAAAATTTACATCTACCTTAGATCTAAAAAAATAATTATGCAGATCTACTTGGATCTAAAAAATGACTGCCTTGATCTAAATTCGATCTATATGTGGATCTAATTTAGATCTATATACGTAGTTATTTTTTACATCGAATTGGATATACGAAGATCTACCTAGATTTCCGTATACAATTTCCGATACACTGGAAATCGCTTAACTGTCCGCCGTTTAACTGTCCCCTTCAGCTCTTTCTCCGCCACACGGACTGTCACACTCGCTAATGTCGCCCCCCCCCCCCCCCTACTCTGTTGCGAACCTGTCCTGACACGAACTCGCGCCCCTCCCCTGAGCACAGCCTTCGAGCGCTCTGCGACAGCGTGAGGGAAGACGGTTAACTGTTCGATTTCCTCTCCTATCCGCCATAAAGCGGACAATTAAGCGATTTCCAGTGTACATTCGAGTCTATACCTAATATACATTATGCTCGAACACGTTTGCATATTACTTCTTCGTTTATCTACTTTAATCTCAGTGGATTGACATGGACCTGAGTAAATCTACGATGTTCCAGAATTTAGATCTACGTAGATCTAAAAGAAGAATCAGTTGGATCTACGTTAATCTAACTGAGATCCGGATAGATATAATTGAGATCTAGGTGAATCTACGATTTTCCAAAATTTGGATCTACCGTAGATCTAAAAAATAACTAAGTAGATCTAAATTTGATTTACGGGGATCGTAACTATTTTTTCCGGGCAAAAGGGCTTGTATAGTTATAAAGGAGATGTGGGAAATGGCGATCACTTAAGGGCAACACTTTATCATCGCCAATAAAATCCAAATATTCGAATGTCTTCTTCCAGAATATGACTGCTTGACGCATTTTCTTTATAAAATTTTCATTTCTGATGTTCAAATTAAAGAAGAAAAAAAATGCTCGAAAATAAAATATAACTCTCTCATCAACGACAAAGTGAATGGAGTTCATCTTGATGGAGAAATCTTGATCTCAGCGGTCGTAGATTTTAGATCGAAAAACATGAAAATGTGGCGAATTTTGTAAATCTATAAAAATAACTATTCGAAGGACAGGATTAGAAAAAGAAAATATTATTATTAGGGTTCAAGTGCGAAGACGAAAATTGGGTGATCGCCATTACTTCATGGTCCTCTACAGAAAATAATAATAATAATAATAATAATAATAATAATAATAATAATGAATTCGTACGAGACATTCCATCCGACCTCGACATACGTTTGGTCTGTAAGCGTCTCCGGTTTGATCTGTGATTTTTTAAATATTATTTATATAATACCAAATAATAATGAATTTTGTATTCATTAATTTCTTTTATTCTACGAAAAAATTTCACCTATTTCTATTTAATAATATTTTACAAAACATTTTCAATTAAACGGATAGTTGCCTCGAGATTGAAAGTAAAAATTAAAAAAAAAACGAACGAAAGATTTTTTTTTTTTAATTAAAAAAAAAAACGTTTTTCAAACAAAATTGCGAAAATTCTCATTAATCGTTCCTCGGATATCGTCATTCTTAAGACAAAAAGTCCAGAGTGATCCTGATCCTCTCTCACATTTTTCGAGCTTCTTCGTTTTGAATTTAAAAAATCTGGAAAAAGTACAAACAAAGATCGCGCCATTTTGCGTTATGGTAAAAATTAAAAAATCCATACCTTTGACATACAACATTGTTGAAAAATTTTGCAAATTTTTTTCATTCGGCCCCAACTCCTTGATTTATAAAAAAAAATAACGTTTCGACTGAAAAATCTTAAAAAAAACCGAATATATTTTTTTTTAACCAATATAAAACTGAGATAAAATGATATTCAATGATATAAAAAATCATGGATGAAATTCGAGAGGTTCATTTGACCTGGGTCGATTTAGAATGAAATGCCTCACGCATGCAACTCGGCTTTGAGGGTCTTCGGTTTGTATTCACGATATAAGGAAAGGAAAATAAAAAAATAAAAAAATTAATATCCGCTATATGGTATGTACTAAATGTATGAGGTATTCCCGATCGAATAGCCGAAAAACATTGAGCATTTTTTTTTTCCCACGATCCAAAATTTTTCAAAGGTATTTTTCCAATTTTCAAAATTCAGCACTTTGGCTCGAATAAAAAAAATCATTTAAAAAAACAAAAAAAAAAAAAAAACAACGATGTATCCGATAAGATCGCGCAGATACACGATAAAAAATTTTGACATTATCTAAAATCGAAAAAATTCAAGCCCTCATCTCGCATGGGCTTGAACATTTTGTAGACTTTTTGAAAAAAATTTCATATTCTTATAAAAAATTTACAAAAAATTGAGAATATTTTTTTTTTTTTAGAGGTGTACAATAATACGAAAAAAATCATGCATAAGCCCAAAAAGGGGTTGAGCGTTGTCCGATTTGGCCAGGAATACTTCGTATATTCATATATATTGATGAAAACGCCAATTATATGTAAGCTTTCAGGCTTCCAAATTTCGATTTTGCTGAAATTTTCATATGTTATTGCGTGTGCCAAGATATGTGAATCCCCAAAATTTTAGACCTCTAGACCTTCCCGTTAATGAGCTACAAATTAATGAATTTCTCCATTTGACGTACGCGATTATTTTTTCTTTATTTTTTAACACTTCTGGGCGTTGAAAAAAAAATAGAACCCGACATATTTTTTTTTTGTAAAAAAGTCTAATATTTTCGAATATAAAGTTCATTTTCAGGTAGAACTCCAGCAACAGTTAAAAAATCGCGTGTTTTTGAAAAAAAAACCTGTTTTTTTCAATGATCGTGCGCGATTTTAATTTTTTTTTTTTTAATTTAATCGAAAAGCTGAGAATTTTTTTAGTAAAGTTACCAAAAATTTCACAGTGGGATGACCATGGGTTCACATCTGAGCTGCATTTATGGAAAACTTTTACACGCCGTCGTTTGATCGCTCCATCCGCTGAACCAAACGACGTGTACAAGTTTTCCATAAATGCAGCTCAGATGCGAACCCAAGGTCATCCCATTCTGAAAATTTGGTAACTTTACTAAAAAATTCTCAGCTTTTCGATTAAATAAAAAAAAAAAATTAAAATCGCGCACTTTCATTGAAAAAAACAGGTTTTTTTCAAAAACACGTGATTTTTTAACTGTTGCTGAATTTTTACCTGAAAATGAATTTTTCCTCATTCTAACCTCGAAATCGCAACTTCGTTGCGCTTTCTCGGCTCTCATGAGGAAAAATAATGTTCGATACTCGTACGAAAAGGCTTTTTGACGAAACTCGTTACAGCACTCGCCTTCGGCTCGTGCCGTAATCCTCTCGTTTCGTCAAAAAAGCCTTTGCGTACTCGTGTCGAAATGTACTATTATATTCGAAAAGTTCAGGCTTAAAAGAGAAAAAAATGCCGGGTTCTATTTTTTTTTCAACGCCCGGAAGTGTTAAAAAATAAAGAAAAAACAATCGCGTACGTCAAATGGAGAAATTCATTTATTTGGGGGATTTACATATCTTGGCACACAAAATAACATATCAAAATTTCAGCAAAATTGAATCTTTGAAGCCTGAAAGCTTACGTATAATTGGCGTTTTCACCCATATATATATATATATAGACATATTCAGCAGCGATGTGGTTGTCAATTTTTTCACGAGTACCGTGTCTAAGCATAATTAAAAGTACAATTTACGAGCGAAAGTGAGATATTATTTTACGAAAAAAAAAAAAAAAAAAAAATAAGAAAGTTGCGCGAAATATCATCCACAAGCTTGTTCATGATCCGGCATTCGGAGGATATGTACGTAAAAGGAAAAATATATAATATATATAGTCAATAAGTATATATACATTAAAAGGTAAAAAAAAAACTGTTTTGTGTCTAAAGTGTGCTTATCCGTTAAAAAAAGTGTATTATACGTCTGTGGTAATAGATCGGTATCATAATTGTTATGAAATCTATACATGAGACATTCCACAAAAAGTGGCATGAGTTTTGGGCTCCAAAATTTCGATTTCAAATTTTCGTTTGCCTTTTGTTAAGCACATTAAAATGAATAAACTGTAAAAATTTTAGATCATTTTCCACGTAAGTAACAGAGTTTTACTCTGTTTTTGCGTTTTACTCATTTTTTTCGTTTTTTTTTCTTAATATATTGGTAACACTATTTTCCATCGAAAATTTTCTGAATTTTTCAAAAAAAAATATTTTCCGAATTTTAAATTCGAATTTTCACCATGAATCATGAGTTTAAAAGTTATAAAATGAAAAATGACAGCGTTGCCCAATATTTTTTTGACGTTTTTTTTTTAAGCTGAAACGATTTTACATAAAATCCATGCATAAAGAAAAAGCGGTCCCTGCGGGTTTAACGACAAAAAACAAAATCTAAAATTATCAGTTTATTAAAAGTTCACGTGACGCTTTTGCTCATGTCAAGTTTTTTTTAGTTATCTAGTCATGCGACTCACTTGGAGGCATATTCGTGACTTCGCATTCTTTTACGCATGGGCTTTATGTAAAATCGTCTCAGCTTTTCAAAAAGAAAAAAAAAAAATAAGAAAACTTTGGGGAACGCTGCCATTTTTCATTTTTTAACATTTAAGCTCATGGATTCACAGTGAAAACTCGAATATAAAATTTTGGAAATATTTTTTTTGAAAAATTCAGAAAATTTCCGATGGAAAATAGTACTACCGATGTATTAATTTTTTGTTTCAGTCAGATGAAAAATTTGAAAACGAAAAAAATGAGTAAAACGCAAAAATAGGCGTTTCTCTTTTTCTCAGGTAGCACAAGGTCTGAAATTTTCATAGTTTATACATTTTAATGTGTTTAACAAAATATAAACGAAAATTTGAAATCAAAATTTTCAGGCCCAGAACTCATGCCACTTATTGTGGAATGTCTCATATATATATTAGGGTGTAAAAAAAAAATATTTTTTTTTTATTTTTCATGCTTCCACCCCTCAAAACTTGAGTTTTGACAGAAAAAAAAACATCCTCGCGAAGAGGGAGCTCTGTAGCTTAAGCGGAAGCCACCGCTCATTGGACGTTTCTAATTATAACAGCCAATTAACGTCTATGACGAACTTTTTTGAAGGAAAAATTTGAGACCATGGGGATTGTATTTCAAATAAAAAGAACCTTCAATTATTCAAAAGTTGTAAACGATATTGCTGAACGAAAAGTAGCTTTGTGCGCGGAATTTAATAGCGAATTTAGTTAATTCGTTATTAACTAAGGATAGAGTTCAAGCGCTATATATACTTTTAGTTGCTGATTTCCACCGAAAGACGTATGCCACGTGTAAAAAGGCGTCGCTGGCATCAATCTTTACCGATAATAAATAAATAAATGACATTTTGCGTTTTTTTTTTCGCATAAAGTTATAGCGGAAAAATTGTTAAAGGTGAATAAATTTGCTTATATACCATCTTCCCTGAGACTAATGATTTCCCATTTCAAGCGAGAGAATAAGGAACCATGGAGTACGTACTGGAGTCAAGAAAAAAAATCATTGAAAAAAAAAAAAAAAAATTTCACCAGATACGAATCGTTTATGACAATTTATGAACAATCTTTAATCGCAAAACTATTGTTATGAATAAAATCGATCTAAATTTTTATTTAGAACACGATGGTGTCAGAAAAAGCCGTTCAACTAAAAATTGTTTAGAATTTTTTATAAAAAATTAGAAATTAGGAATAAAAAAAAATTTTATTTAATGAAATATTTTTTTCTCAATTCGAAATACAATCCTCACGGTCTCAAATTTTTTTTTCCAAAACGTTCGTCATGGACGTTGATCGGCTGTTATAATTAGAAACGTCCAATGAGCAGCGGCTTCCACTTAAGCTACAGAGCTCCCTCTTCGCGAGGATGTTTTTTTTTTTCTATAAAAACAAAAAAAAATATATGAGCGGTGGGAGCATGAAAAATTCTTTTTTTTTATTCACACATCCTAATATATATATATATATATATATATATATATATATTTGTGCATATATTCCTATGGAAAAATCAAAGCTTAAGTTCTTCACGATATGGTAACGTGAGAGGCGAGAGTATGCACCTCGTAAAAATAAAAACAAAATACACAAGAACAATTAAAATTCTCTTCGACCATCGAGGCGAATATAGGAGGAACGTGTTAGCCATAACTTTAGTTCTTAAGGCTCGTTGTGATAATCGGATATATATCTACTTGCACTTTAATGACAATAAAATCACGCTGAAAACAAAACAGGTGGTTTTGATTGAATACTTCCCGTGCAGAAATCGCAGATTTTCTGCCGTTCTTCCCAAACAAGTAGGCGTCGGCCCGATATTGGTTACCCGTGGCATGGCTCAACATCCGAATTCATATCGGTCTCGCTCTGGTCGAATATTGGCTACCAGTACAATGGCCAGCCATTGGCCTTTTGCGTTAGTCCAACGTTGGTTTCAGCCCAGCAACCGTTAGAAACAGCGAGCCATTGGCATACCATGTCGATCCAACGCTGGCTCTGATCTTGAAACCAATGCATCGGTTTGCCAACGGCTTGCCAATTCGATCCAACGTTGGTTCTGAGCGTGGATTCGATGCATCGGTATGCCGACGGTTTGATAAGTCGATCCAACGTTGGCTCTGAACTTGGAACCTATGCATCGGTTTGCCATCAGCGTGCGACGTCGATCCAACGTTGGCTCTGAGCCTGGCACCGATACATCGGTTTGCCATCAGCGTGCGAAGTCGATCCAACGTTGGCTCCGAGCTTGTAGCCGATGCATCGGTTAGTCAACGGATTGCCAAGTCGATCCAACGTTGGCTGTGAACTTGAAACCGATGCATCGGTTTGCCATCAGCGTGCGAAGTCGATCCAACGTTGGCTCCGAGCTTGTAGCCGATGCATCGGTTAGTCAACGGATTGCCAAGTCGATCCAACGTTGGCTGTGAACTTGAAACCGATGCATCGGTTTGGCAACGACTTGCTAAGTCGGTCCAACGTTGGCTCTGAGCCTGGTACCGATGCATCGGTCTGCCATCAGCGTGCGAAGTCGATCCAACGTTGGCTCCGAGCTTGTAGCCGATGCATCGGTCAGTCATCGTATTGCCAAGTCAATCCATCGTTGGCTCTGAATTTGGAACCGATGCATCGGCTTACCATCGACTTGCTAAGTCGGTCCAACGTCGGCTCTGAGGCTGGCACCGATGCATCGGCTTGCCATCGGCGTACGAAGTCGATCCAACGTTGGCTCCGAGCTTGTAGCCGATGCATCGGTCAGTCATCGTATTGCCAAGTCAATCCATCGTTGGCTCTGAATTTGGAACCGATGCATCGGCATAGCATCGAGTTGCTAAGTCGGTCCAACGTCGGCTCTGAGGCTGGCACCGATGCATCGGCTTGCCATCGGCGTACGAAGTCGATCCAACGTTGGCTCCAAGCTTGTGGCCGATGCATCGGTTAGTCATCGGATTGCCAAATCGATCCAACGTTGGCTCTGAATTTGGAATCGATGCCTCGGTTTGCCAACGGCGTGCCAAGTCGCTTATATAATTATTATTAAACTCAATGGTTAATTAACAGTTAAATTACATGTTCACTTGTAATTTAACTTGTTCGCAGTCTTACAAGCCTATATAACAATTTTCATGTTGAAGCTAGACCTGGTTCTTGAGATATATCATTGTTAATTGAGGTACGAAGGGTAAATTAATTATATGAATAATAATTTTGTTATCTATCATCCTGTTCTGTTGACACTCTTAAGACTGAAGCATTTTCGAACTTTAATTGTGTATAGTTATTTAAAATTCAATTGTTAATTAACAGTTGAATAACATTTTCACTTACTATCGTCTTGCACATAGTCTCACAAGCCCATATAACAATTTTCACTTTTGAACTATACATGGATCTTGAGAAATGTAATTGTTAACTAAGGTTCACTAAGTACATTGATTACATGAATATTATATTTTTCTGCATCATCCTGTTCTGTTCAAACTTTATACTACACATAAATTTTATAATTTGAATGCTGCTAGTTCTTATGCAACCCATTTGTTAATTAACAATTGAATACATTTTGTCAGTGTATGTCACCTTTTTACTGAATATCGCACTGTTCTATCCAGCCCGGTGAGACAATGCTTTCCATTAGAACTCGTATATCATTTAAATACAAGAAATTCATAAGGGATCAATAGCGTAGTGGTAGAGTGTCGGTCGCTAGGTAGGTCGTTAGGTAGGTTTCAGATAAAATATCAGGTAGGTACAAAATTAATTTCGACGGAAAAACGTCCGGACTACGAAGCCGGAAACACTCGTAAAAAAAAATAATCTCAAAATCTTTAATTTTTTTTTCTAATGAGTATTTAAGGATCGAAAGTCTGAATTCGTTGACTGCGGAGGATCGCGGGTTCAAATCCCGGTCGATGACTTTTTTTTTTTTTTTTGCAAAATTTACAGGGTTGTCAAAAATAATGGAATAACAGTTTTAAATTCGCTCATCCATCATTCCTAATGGCTAATTAATAGATTATGCCAATTTAACCCGCGCTTTTCATTCGGAATTTGGTTAGCCAGGGTAGTCCCAGTACTACTAGCCAGTTCAGGCACAGTACTGTTGACCAATGCTGGGTCGGTATTGTAAATCACGACCGGCCCAAGCTTGGCATCAACATCGGACCGTTCTTGTATTGAACATCGGCCCCCTATAGGTTTTCAGTGCTGGCCCATAACGCCCGGGCTTACATGCCAACATTGTTCCAGCAATCGCCTCCAAGTATGGGCCGTCTTAGTATGATCGGCGTCCAATGTTGGTCCGGCCTTTTGCCGATCTTCAATTTCTGCACGGGTTACACGAAGCTGGAAAGAGGATGAGCCTGTTGGAACATCGGGATTGGAACTAATAAAATATGGATAAACGATTCATCTAATATATCGAAGGTAATTAAATTAAATAATTAATAAAAATCAGTTTCCTCAAATTAAGAAACATTATAATTTAGATAACGTAACAATAATTAACGTAAATAAAAATTAAGGTCATCATTTTGATTACATTACGAGCAATTAAAATATAATTAATCTAAAAATAATTGAAATAAATAAATCTTAAAATCATCAATTACGACTCATCTAATATATCGAAGGTAATTAAATTAAATAATCAAAAAAAAAAAATCAGTTTCCCTAAATTAAGAAACATTATAATTTAGATAACGTAACAATAATTAACGTAAATAAAAATTAAGGTCATCATTTTGATTACATTACGAGCAATTAAAATATAATTAATCTAAAAATAATTGAAATAAATAAATCTTAAAATCATCAATTACGACTCATCTAATATATCGAAGGTAATTAAATTAAATAATCAAAAAAAAAAAATCAGTTTCCCTAAATTAAGAAACATTATAATTTAGATAACGTAAAAATAATTAACGCGAATAAAAATTAAGGTCATCATTTTGATTACATTACGAGCAATTAAAATATAATTAATCCAAAAATAAGGAGAAATAAATAAATCTTAAAATCATCAATTAAATTACATTCAGACTCATTAATGTGTAATTAACTTAAAATTAATTCAATTGAATGAAAATATAAGTCATCAGTTTAATTGCATTATGAATCATTAAGATCTCATTGATCTAAAAGTAATAAACTTAAATAAAAGCTTGAGTAATCAGTTTAAATAACATTGAGAATCATTAAGATCCAATTAGCCTAAAGGCAATTCAAGTAACGAGAAATTAAAGTCATCGAATTTAATTCTATCAAGACTCATTAAAGTTCAATTAAACTCAAAAGTATAATTTATTTTAATAAAACTCGTTGAGTTCAAATTAATTAAAATTCATCGAGTTAATTAAAAGTCGACTGGTGCAAAAGAGACATGGCTGGAATTTTTCGTCAATTCATTCTCCAAGGTCGTTGATATAACGGTGCAAAATCAAAGCACTAGGTCCTCAAGAATCAACCAAAGCAGTGCCTTCGTACAATTGAATTCAAATTCAATCTCAATAAAAAAAAGTTCTTTTTCTAATTTTTCCAATCATATCGTAACCATCCGCCTTGACATTTCCAATTTACAATTTTATTCCTCGAGAACACCACTATCAATTCAGAGTACTGTCCACAACAATTGGCTTCCAATGCCCTGTACGTTGTCGCGCATTTGCACGAGGGCACGGGGAAACTGCGAAAAATCTAGCTGATGCAGTGCTGATGATGTTGCACCGTTGTGGAGTTTCATTTGTATCATCATTGGTTATTCCGAAAAATTGTGGCTTCCGCTCATGGAAGTATAAGCGATCACCCATCCCGTTATCGACCGCATACGCGAGCCCTCGCGTTAAATTTCAATTGAAACTTTGATCTATTATAGCGTTGAATCATGATCGAAAGAACGAATCGAAGGACCGACTGATGATAAACTGTTGTAACACTGTACGATCGATTGTTGAGTCTTGATAGCCTCGAGACTTGGTGAAGCGATAATTTTGTCAACGAGAGTCGCATGCTCGAGAAGAATTGGCAGAGCATCCGCGTAATTTCCCTCGAACATCTTTGCCACGGCCATCAACCGTTTCTTCACGGATTTAGCTAATTGGACTTGCAATTTTTTCAATTCTATTGTCCTCTTGCAGGCAACGCATCTGGTCGAATCTTCGTTTATCGTATTGGCGCAGTAAGAACATTTATAAGCTATGCGAGAGTCGTCGGGCAATTGAAAGTCGTTTGAGCAAGCCTCGCAGGTGCACGTAAAGTGATACTTGTCTTGCAAATAACGTCGTCTGTAGGAGACAGAATCACTGACAAAGTGAGGCCCGTAACAGTCCAGTATTTCCATACCTTTTGCTATGAAACGCAATGTTCGAACCACCACTTTACCTGCGACAGTTTAACGGAAAAATGGAATTCTTTATTGGCTCCTCAAAGAGAATGATTTATTTTCGTGAAAAATTGTTTTTTTTTTTTCGAGATTTTTATCCCAGAGTACTCAAAATGTTCCGAATTGTACGAAAATTATGTTTAGAAAAATGCGTGGGTATTTTGGAAAATCCAAAAACCTCTACAACTCGAGAACGGTTTGGGATACACCGTTGCCTTTCCGCAGACCAAGCAAAGCTGTACAGTTTATTCTTTGACTTTGATTTTCGTAAAAATTTCTCAAAAATTACAATTTTTATGATGTTTTTAAAATAGAAAAAAAAAATCTCCATAGTAGCTTTGACTTTCGTAATTTGCGAGATTTTTTTTTTTACACAAATAGGCCAGGGGACAAGAATCTTTGATATTGAATTTGATGAGAATTGCTGAAGGATTTCGTAATTTCTTTTTGTTTTTGTTTTAAATTTTTGAAAAATGCCTGTCAACTTTCCCAAATTTGAGGCTAACGAGCCATCATTTTTTACACAGATAGGTCTGAAGATGAAGACCTAAAATTACTTTGCACAATGCAGAATTACTTTTCGCATTGCTTTCTTGTTCATTCGGATTGTTTTTTTTTTTCATAAATTGAGAAAAATTATAATTTTAATTAATTTTTATAAATTGGTTATCATTGTTGCGGACTTGCACAGTTCCCTCTGCGAGGAAGCCAAAAATTAGGAAAGTCAAATCCTCATCGAGGAAGCCCTGTAAGTCCGCAGCAGTGGTAACGAAGCAATTATGCGAGATTCAATTTCATATTCTTCCCAGCTCCTTTAGATCTATAATCTGAAATTGGCTCGATTGAAAAGAAAAAAGAATCCGAAAGATGAGGAAGAATAAGGGGGAAAAAAATCTCACGTGGGTTAACCCTGCATCCGGGGACAAATTTTAACCCCGCGGGGTCAAGTCAGATGAAATATTTGACAGTTTAATTCCGGGGTTAAAATTTATCCCTGGATCCAGGGTTAACCGACGTGGGGCGGTGTCGAAGTTCGGAATTTCAAAAGGTCCGAAAGCGCATAATCCCGAAACATTTAGTGGCGAAACTTGAAGTAACGAAATCAAACTTTTCCGCAACAACAAAGTTTCGAATGGTCAGAAAACCGATGGCTCAAAGTACCGAAATGCAAGATTTCGAAAAGTAAAGTTTCGATAGAGCAGCAAAGTTCCGAAAAGTTCCGATGGAGCAAAATCCCGAAAATTAAAATATACTTACACAGGCGTACTGTAACGTGTCAGAATTTGTCTCCGCTCAATTTACACAGTTTCGTTAATTTATTCCGCTGATCGGGAAACAAACGAGTGTCAGTATCAGAGTATTAATGTGTATAAAAATTTTCATGAATCAGCGGCATATTTCTTATAAGGTTACTGGGAAAATTATATTACAGGCTGGAATATCTGGATACATCAGGGAATTTCAAATTCCAAAAAGCGTAGGAACCCTGTTATATTACTTGTGAGAGTTGTGAATAAAGTACTTATTTCTGAACCGAGGAAATCTGAAAAAAATAGACTAAACGTTTAAAACCGCCTTTCAGCACTGGTTACGCATAATTTATCAGGATTTAATCGGATTTAGTTACCCATATTTACACACTGGCCTGAAATAAGTAATTCACCGAGCTAAAAATCTTCGATTGTTCAGATTTTCGATGCTTCAGATTTTTAAATTTTCTCATTTTCGCACTTTCGGGACTTTGACTTGTCGGAGTTATATGCCCTTTCGGTATTTTGTCGTTTCGGACCTTTGGTCTTTCGGAACTTTGCACTTTCGGAACTTTGAGGGTCGGATTTTCGACCATTCGAAACTTTCATGATTCGTCAAAGTTTGATTTCTTTACTTTAAGTTTCGCAACAAATAAATTCGGGGTTGTGCGCTTTCGGAACTTTTCAAATTCGGAAATTCGACACCGTCCCACCGACGTTTATGAAACCGCAGACAATGAATAAACCGTATGAGCCTCAATATAAGCAAAACGAAACTTACCACCGGGATAAGAGTGCCGAACGACGTTTGGATAGCAAGCATGATTCACGAGGCTCACGGTACTGTAAATCGCACCACCAACGTTCCGGGGTTCCCAAACTTTCGTTCTTTCGTCCCGCCTATTTTCCACAATCTCATAAGCGTTGCAATCTACCGATTGCATGTGACGAAGCATACCGACTGCCACCAGCAGCAATTCCCTCGTGTTCAATTCAGCGCTCGTCGACGATTGATTTTTCGCGAAAAATAGGCTCAAACATTTCGCGAGAAATATGGAGCGCAGAGATCGAGCAAGATTGACGATACTCGATGAATCGGCGCAGTGCGTCTCGAGGGCAAAAACCGTGCGATAATCGAGAGGTTCGTAAGGATCGATCTCACGATTTATCATTTCCTCGTTGTTCAATGATTCCTGGCAGTTCAAGAAATCTTGATTCAAACGAACGGTCGTTTTGTCGATCGCTGCCTCGATCGTTGATCTCCAAGCGAGCAAAAGATGCGATCTGTGCTCACGAGCAAGATCAATGTCTCTCACGCTCGTCTCGTAGAAGTAATCGAAGAACTTGCACTCGTATCGATGATACTTCAGCCAGGAAACTCGTCGACATTCGTCGGAGCAGTAAGCCACTGTCTGACAATTGTCGCATGGTAACCTGACGTTGTCCTCGTGATCGAGGAATACGTGACAGTGAAGGCAGTTCGTTGACAGGGCTTGAATGTCCGTGCTGAATGAATAAGGCTTGTCCACAATGACGACACTGCCGATCTTTATGTTTCTCGTTGAGACGAGATGTCTACCGCGCGTTTTATCGTACGACAGAGCCACGGAATCGCTGCAACTTGGCAATTTTGCGTTTTGCTTTCCATGAACACGTGGCAATGTCGCGTTCTTTCTTAAGCTCTTGTTTCCCGCTCTCTGGGACATTTTGTTCGAACGCTTCATGGCGTCGGTACATTTGACTCTCAGCTCGGTGCATCGAATTTTTATTCCATCGTCATTGAACAATTCGGAATTCATTAATTTCGTCTCTTCTTGCGTCAACACGATAATCAGATAATCGCAATCTTTCATGCATCTCGCGTATGCTCCAATGGAGTACCAAAATTCAGCGCGTTCCAGGAGAATTTTTTTAAAGAGAACGCGCCTCGGTTCAGCCGCGAAAAGTGCTTTTGTGAGAAAACTTACGGCAATCTGGGCTCCGTGCTCCCTGCTGTCTTTGGCGATACTTCGATATTTTTCATAAATCTTTCGTGCCTCGTTATCGTCCTTTTCGTGATAAGACTCGTCTATTCGCAATTCCTTCACTCGCTCAATGTCCATGAGAATTTGGATCATTCCATGCCTGTCGGATTTTTGGCAAAGAATGTGAAATCTTTCGTTGAATGATTTTGCGGATGTGACTTGATGCACGGATCGATGAAATTCGCTCAAGGCTGCACTGCGAAGGATATTATTTAAGTATATTTCACGAAACAGTACAAAATGATCGTCGGGATGGAAAATAATTTGAATGGAATACAACGCTACGAGAGCGCTATATATAGTTCGATCGCGATAGATCAGGAAAATTGAACGAAACTTTTGCGGATGTCATCGAGGAAAATTTATTAAACTTACCTCTTTCGCGATGGCATTTTTCGGCCCCAACGAGGATTAGCCTTGTTTGGCTCGAAATTTCAAACCGTTGTTCTCAACGACGAATCAATCACAAAGGCGCTTCGGTTGTAAAACGGTTTGCGACCACTGCGCGAGACGCACAAGCACAACTAAAATTAGACTTTGGTACTCCCACCCGAGATTTGTTTTTCGCTGCTTTGACTCCTATACGTTCTCGTTTGCGGAGGAGTGTGCAGGGAAAATAGTCGATTAGTCGACGGAATGTAAAAGAAACAATAAGAGATGGAAAGCGAAAGAGAGAGAAAGAGAGAAGAGAAAGAAATAGCGCAGAAGACAAAAGTTTGTTAATTTTTTATTTTTCTACGGCCATCCTTGTGTCGTTGATGTGAAACGTATATTTTTAGTGCTTCGATAGCAGATGCTCGTTGACTCTTTTTCGTGGCATTCAAGCTGTAAATAAATATCGTTACGCATTTTGTCTCAAGGTGAATGCGCTCGTATCGAATTGATGACGTATGACGTCTTTCGGTCCCCTGGCAACCGCTCAAAGAGTCAGAAAGAAGAGATGAAAGATTTGTGAGATAACAAGTTTTTTGGTACATCGACTCGGGAATGCATTCCGTGTTCATGGTATCCAACGTTTCTTTGCGCTAAAGCGATTTCTAAGATACCTATTGAATCTCAAAACTCGTATACCCAAACCCAAAATCCCCCACACCTCGAGAGCCTCGACCCAACTTTTTCGAAGGTACACTGATTTTTCGTGAAAAACCATATATGGAAAAGAAGTATATTACAAGATATATAAGAGATATCGAACTTATTTTGCCGCAAAGTATATTTTTTCATAACTCCGTAATATATCTATATTATATATCTGTTATATATCCTCCCGGATATATCGGGCAAATATATCCAAGATATATAAGAGATATAGAACTTATTGCCGCTATATATAGAGATATATTTTTTATATATCTGAAGTATACTTTTTTTTTTCATGGGGGAAAGCCAAGTCTCATGGAACCCGAAATCGGAGAATGGCGCTTGTAAGATTTATAGCGATGTTACTGCGACTCGAGAGAGATGCCTTCGAGAAAAAAAAAACTACAGTGACGTTTTTGTTAGCATCGCGGTTGGCGTTAGTCCATTACCTTGAAGAGCTGAAAAGAACGGGGTATATTCCATATTGCACACGCGATATTGTATGATCACGTATAACTCCTAATAATTGCTTTTCTTAATCAGTACAATTTCATCGCGTACGGAGAAATAACAGAGACGAACGCAGATTGTAATTGATGAATACTTAAAATTCGCATGAATCACACACGGTGACACTTCGTAACAGGGGATTGTCGCACTTCTCTAGTATACTTTTGAATTTTTTCGATTTTAAAACAGAAATTGCTTGAAGTTCAAGCCAGCAATGTGATTGGATACTTTGCAGTCTCAAAAAAAAGAAAAAAAAACATAAAGAAGCTTTTCTCAGGATTTGAATATTTCAAATTCGCAAAATGCTCCAAAACGGTGCCAAAGTGCAAGGATAATGTCACTAAAAAGAAGGAGACGAAGAAAACAAAAGATCAATGAAAATCGACAGTTTATTCTCGGATAAGAAAAAAAGAAATGTTCAGCTTTTGATTACGTGGCAAAATCGCCGAGACATCGAAGAAAAATAAAGCTTTTCGATGTTTTTCCTGATCCTCGAATCGTCCCATTCATCGTGTAACCTCGTGAAAATTTTACCAAGCAATCATCCACCGAATCCTCCCTTCTGTGGCACTTTTGTATCCTCGCTTGTCATGAAAAATCTCATACGATTTCACGATAAAACGGGGGGGATAAAAGCTCACAACGAGGCAAGAAATTCGTTAGAAGTCATGTATCAGATTGATCGAAATGCTCGATAATGCGGGTCCCACGTAAGGGTTTGCGAGGATCTCGTTATAGTCCACACCCTCTCTCTCTCTCTCTCTCTCTCTCTCTCTCTCTCTCTCTCTCTCTCTCTCTCTCTCTCTCTCTCTCTCTCTCTCTCTCTCTCTCTCTCTCTCTCTCTCTCTCTCTCTCTCTCTCTCTCTCTTTCTCTCTTTCCACCCTGTCTCTTTCACCCTGTCTCGCGGGCTTTTCGCGTGGGCGTCGTAACATTCGTGAATGAAAAGCTCGCGGATGTGACGTCATCACCCGCTGTAAGCCCCGCACACATGAAGCTTCAATTGTGTCGGACTTGACATGCACTCGCGTGTACAAAAGCTCGATCTATGAGGGAGCGCTTGCGCTCTTCTATACCGCTCCCTTCCCCCAAACCACCCCCCTTGTACGTCGTACGTGACGTTTTTATTTTTTTTATTTTTTTCAACCCTTCATACACCCTCTACCCACTGTCTCACTCTCTCTCTCTCTCTCTCTCTCTCTCTCTCTCTCTCTCTCTCTCCCTCTTCATTTCTCACCCTCGTTAGAGTCAGTTGCGAGATTCCGCGGAAGCGGATTCTTCACCGCTCCGGACTTTTGCTCGGACGTTGGAACGCGACATTGACGTAATCGTAACTTTTAGTGTCCGCGAGAGTAACAAAATAATTCGTCAAACCGGAAGTATAAATAAAATAGCTTTTACGTTACACATATATGTGTGTATATAAATGAAAAATTTATGTACGAATAAATCGTGAGAGGCCAACGTAAAATTTTGATTATACAGATATATTTAAAAAAATAAATTAAAAAAAAAAAGTTTCTAATAATTTTGATTGCTTTTTTGCGGGCGAGTGCGCGATATTTCGAAAATACCTAAATGTATATCCAGAGATAATATTCGTTGGGGTGGGGAAAAAAAAAAAAAAAAAAAAACGAAATTGCAGCGTTTTTGTGCGCGAGATAAATCCCCAAAATTTTTTAATCCGCATGGACCCTTATCGAAGGGTTGATGCATAAGAAAATAATCGTCAAGATAAACGTGTCGTTCGAAATATATAATACTATCGTTGAGAAAAGGGTGATTTTAAAATAAAAAAAAACACCCGAGGGTTTTAACGGTGAAACATATTTTAATCGTCGTCGTGGTTGTATATATTTTTCTTTACATTTTTTTTATTTTAATTATAATTAATCGATAATTAAATGGGGCATTAGGTCAGTTTCGGTGTACGCGCTTATCAGACGATTTTACGTGACACAGAGGCACGCACACACACATTACCGAGGGGTGAACGGAGTGAAATTTCGCGAGGGCGGTTTATTCGAATTGGTATCCAGGTGATAACCTGGAAAAAGTACACTTTTTATTTTCTCCATGACCTGGACCACGTCCACGTATATGATGAAATTGCAGTTGCTCGTTATCGAGACGGATTACTGCTGGAGGAAGGCACTGCTAAGGTGAGAATTAATGTGTTTGAGTAAGAAAAAAAAAAAAAAAAAAAAAATTAATATCGACAGATCGAAAAAATTGTACGAGTAAAATTGGATTTATCAAATGTCACATTTTATTCTACGATTTTTCCTGAAATTGTGGATTTTTGATGATTCATGCACGCATGATAAAATTATGCAAGAATGTGAAGTAAGTCGAGATCATTTCGTCAATTATTACAAAAATTAATTCGTGTTGATATCATTTTTTTTTATTTAAACAATTTTTTCGATTTTTATTAATCAATTTTTCTATATTTATGAATATTAGTATAATTAATTTTGGGAAAATCAGCTAAAATATGGAATAAGTACAAATTTATAAAATTTTAAAATCTGTCTTGTTAACATTTTCTATCAGTTGGTTAATTTTTTTTTTTTTCGTTATATGAAATTAAACAAATGACATTTGATACGATATAATGGTGAATTTGCGAAATTCACTGTGTCAAGATTTTGCAAAACGTATGATAAAATTGTTTTACAATTAACAACATTTTTTTACGCTCAAGTAAAAAGTTTGTATTATGCTTTTACCATGACACTGTATTTATGGAATTGACCAATCAAATTATTATCAAACTTCAATAATTTTGGGTGATTTACGTAGAATTTTTCACCTTTTTTTTATGCGTCGTTACAACTGCTATATTTGTGATTTTGAATAATTTACGAGAAAAATAATTGTTGGCCTGATGCATATAGTTTATCATTCTGTATCTAAATTATCTCATCATGGCTGTGAATTTTCAGTCGATCTATGAATTGTACAATGCATCATTTCATGATAATATTTTATGTGCATCATAAAACAAAAAAAATTCATGAAAACTACAATTGAAATGATAATATCGCGATAATTAAATTATATGCGACGTAATATGTAAATTCTCTCTCTCTCTCTCTGGAGAATTCCGGGGAGTAATTCCACCGGATGGAAATGTCACAGTAATATTTCGAATTTGGGTCAATCGTTTTGTGTGCGTGAGTGTTATGGATCTCTGCCAGGATCCATAACACTGGTGGTGGGGTTTCGCACTCCCCTAATATTGCTTATATTAACCTTTTACCTTTAAAAATAATCCTCTGAAACAATATTATTTAGCTCCACAGTGTTATTATATATATATTTTTTTATAATCGTTGAAGCAGAGAAAAAAATTCGATGCAATTTGAATGCTGACGAAAAATCCCGCCATATGGTACGATCGCCACGCCAAAATACAAGCTGTTTATTGAATTTACATTGCTCTTTTACGACGTTGGCAGCAATGTCGTAAGTTGACAAGTAAATTATGCAATTTTTACTGGCCAAGTTACCGGCGGTAATTTTAAACACGACGATGCTGCTGATGCATAGAAACTATAACTTTCGATTTTAATTAAATTTTTAATAAATAAACTTTATATTTTGGGAATCAACACGGAGGTGGGGCCTATTCAATATGGACGCTCATTCCCAGTCAGCCAGCCCTAGTCGGCATAGGGCAGCATAGGGAATAGTTGTAAACAATGAACTATCGCATATTTTTTGGCAAAATCCAATTTTTTTTTAGTAAGATTTGTTAATGAGGCTTATTACCGTTGAGGATTACGCATGGATAGAACCCACTGCGCAAATTGGATACAGATGAAGTGATTATCGCAATAAAGATACAATGAACCTACACAACGTCCCATGTTTGACCTCAAAATCTTGAAAAAAATTCCCGTTACTTTTCGGCTAAATAAATGCTTTCGAACAATAAATTATTACTTAAAATATCAACATATCGCATGAAAAATGTTTTATTTATAAATTATTGTTCATGTTTGAGACGTTATTAAATTGAAAGTCACGTCGCTTGTGTTTACACGACATAAATAAAACGATTATTCATATTCTGCGTGTGCTGAAAATCTCATGGTCTCGCACCAAATATCGACTGTCTTCCCGATCTTTGTTTATGATTTATTTATTGTAATAAAGCAGCAGATTTTGAATTATTATAAAAAAGTAACAAATTCGCATAGTAATCATCGAGCAGTGACTGGGAGAGAGCAGTTAGACATTTGGTCACCAGAGGTCAGGATGACATTTGTGAGTTCCCAATACGTTTATTGAAACGAAAACAAAATGATTTGTTACAATTCGGTATACTAAAAGCTTAAATTTAGGTAAAATATTACTCGTATCTATTCGCGTGCTTTTAATCATTCAACGTGTCTTATTCAAGCTTTTATTTCTTAATTGTTAATTTTAGTCAAGATTAAAGCTCAACTTAGCTGTATAAAGCATCTATAATTTTAATTAATTAAGGCGGCCCATCAGTGACAACACTAGTCAAAAATCGTGACGTGAAAAAAAATCATAAACCTATCATAATATTTTCGAAATACTCTGTCTAAATAAAATTTATGAATTTCGATGACGTTTCCCGTGATATTTTATTCATAATTTATTATAAATAATATTATAAATAAAGTCTCAACTGACAAAAGTATTTAACGCTGTCAGAGCGATCAAGTCGAAAACGATAGCTGATGTTCATATGTTTCCTCGCGTGCAGAATAACAGACATATATTGTATCCGAGATTTGCACACACGATGACTTTCGCGATTAAATTTCTTGGAAAAATCCCTGGCAAGACACAATTTTTTAAATACCATTGGAAAGTTCACGATTTCATCTTTCAATACTCAAAATTTGAATAAGAACTCTCGTCTTTATCAAAAGGTATCATGTCACTTCCGGTGAAAATGGAATCAACTGCCATAAGACCCATGCTAAAATAGGCAATTTTAAATTACTCGTTCGCAATAATTTGCCTGGCAACATACCCTGAAATTTTGAGAGAGCGTTCATTGCATCTTCTTCATTCATCTCCCGAAGTTTCATTCGTATCGCCGGTTTTTTAATTCACTGATGAGCCACCTTAATTTGAAATGTTTGCTGGTCTCTCGTTTGACTATAAAAGACGAAAAAGTTACGAATTTGTTTTTTTTTTTTTTATAATTGAGAATGAGACTAGCATATGCGACTGTGGTGGCGAGATTCGAACTAAACAAGATGGCCGTTTGACATTGAATACGGGGTATAAGATATAAGATAGTGGGATAAGGCAAAACATGGATAACCTCAAATAATTGTACAACAATTTCCATGATATAATCACATTTATTTCTTCTTATAATAATTTTAACGTTTTACGTGTACATCGTTTAATTTAATTTAACCCAATCACAATTGAACCACGAAAATGAATAAAAATATTGAATATTTGTATTATTTTGAAATGCTTTCGCAAAATTTTTTATTAATTAGAGCTTCATTTTCAATAAAAATGTTTATTTCGATAAAAACGATTCAAAAATTCCGCTAAAAGGCGCTATCCATGATGCTGCCACCATGCGGCTGAGTTTGGCAGTGCGGATCCCTTATTTACCCACACGGAATAATCCCGATACAACAATCCTTCCCTATATATATTCTTATCACGCGAATGAGAACGATTATCATATTCCCGCGCTTTTATTATCATACGCATCTCCAAGTATATTTGGGCTTGGGTTGGGTTGGGTTCGTGGAAATTTTAGCTCAAAGTATAAAACGTCATTTTCACTTTTTTTTTCATTTTCTTGTTTTTTTATTCTTATATCTTTCTCCACTCGTCGTCCATCTCGTGTGGCTAATTTTTTTAAAAATATTTATTTTGCTCGATATATATAACAGTTAAAATTTTAGTATGCGAATGTACGCGTTTTCAAAACAAACAAACAAACGAACAAAAATCGTCGCGGTAAGTAGTATGGGTAATCCCTGCATCGAATAAAATTGCAAAATAAAAATAAATTTTAAGCTAACTTCACGGTCCGATTTGTTTTTAAATTATTTTAATTGAACCATTGATTAACAAACGGATCAGCATCAAAAACGATTAATGGAAGCATTCATTAAAGTTCAAGTTGCATGGCCAACTTTATACAGCTACAATAGGTAGTAATTTACTTCGGTTATTTGACCGGTTATTTAACCACTCGCAAGTAGCCCACAGTTGGCAACTTTGTTGCGATCAACACGCGGGCCAACTTCACTAAGGTTCAGTAAGGTCTTTTTATCAAAGTGCCTTCGGGTTTAACCTTAACCCCCTCCGCCCTAGTTTACCCTCGAGAGATCTCGGTGCGCCGCTGCGCCGTGATAATAACATAACCAATAAAAAAAAACAGTACGCGATCGCGGTAAAGATGGATGTTTAAGAGGAGTGTTGTATCAGTGTTCGCGTAACGAAAAAGATGCTGTGGCCGTGGTTTATCGCGCCTTTCCTCGGATGTATTGAACTTTACATGATTACATATATGTGAACATATATATATATACATATATATATAATAAATATACATACATATATCTTGTATCGATAATGTTCGTGCACTCGGTGTGATCGTGTTGTTGTGCTATGAGTTTGCGTCATAGATCGGACGTTAGTAACGAAACGGCATCGCGGCTGTCGTCGAGAAAGAAAAAAAAAAATTCGCCAAACTTCGCGGCTCGTGAGTCAAAAAAAGCCAAGAGAGAACACAGGAAATACAACTTTCGTCATCCTGTCGTCGAGTGTCCATGTAAACTAATGCATTAAGCTCACATCCTTAATAGTTGGTTAGTTTTTGTGCTGTTTGATTTAAGAAAAAATGTGCTTAATTCCTTGTGTATCTATCTTTCTCTCTCTCTCTCTCGCTCTGTCTTTCTTATTTTAACGCGAAGCGGAGAGCGCGCGTATCGTATCTTGCGAGTATAGTTATACAAAAATACCACATATATGTATATATATATATATATATATATATATATATATATGTATATGTATAGATCTGCCTGCGTATACATACGTACGCCTAACACGCCTTCGTGCGCCTCCGACTTCGTAGTCAAGTCACTCCCGCGGTGAATGTGCCTTCCAACGAATGTTCTTTGGTCATAAACGTAATAACCGCGATATTAAACAGACGTTTCTTCTTCGCTTATCGTTAAATTCGTAATTTATAATGCACTCATCGGTAGTTTCGCAAGCTTTCGTAAAAAAGTCGTTTAATGTCAACATGTATGTTTAAATATAAATATACATGTTGATGCATATATATATATATATATATATATATATTCGTGTGTGCATGCGTGAACATAATATCTCCATACAGTGAAAATATATTTAACGGGTGTATATGACTTTGTACACACGGTATGCGCAGTCGTAGTGCGCGTACGATTTTTTTTTTTTTCAATTTATTTTTATGTGCAAAAAATGCACAAGTTAAGGCTACCTGTCAAGGTCGAATTGCCCACCGCTTTAACAAGGTATGGGAAAGCTCGAAGAAACAGGTATTCATACATAATTATAACATGCGTACAAATACATTTTTTTTTCCGTTTAATTGTAAGTTTATCTTGAAGCGCGGATTGTTATTATTTTGACGAATTCACGGAGACCTAACCTAAATTTTTTCAAATTTCTGGTCAATGCTACGCATTAATCCCTCACACAGCGTCGCCTAATTATATTACGGCGCTGAATTTCTGTCTTCAGCCCGGCGCCGTATATTCTTACCGCGCAAATAAACGCAACAATGTTAATTACCGTATCGCGCAGACTTTCAAATTTTTTTTTTACCAAATATTCAAGCTCGAATGTATATTGAGCTGCGGTATTATTGAAAAAAAAAAAAGAATATTCTACGATATTTCGAGCGAAATTATTAAATAATAAACCCGAAGTTATTAAATAATAATAAAATCTGTCAAATTGGGCGAGCAAGTGAGTTACGACGCAGCGTGGAGTCTTTGTCATTTGAGGGCTTGACGAGTCGTGAAAAATCAACGGTTGACAAATTTACTTGTCGTACACGCGTATTTACATATTTTTACATTAATACACGGCTATAAATTGATATTTAGAAATTTACGGGTCATAGCAGCGCGTTTACAAGCGTGCCGGTTAGTCGTAGCTCGTCGAACCTAGGGGACGGTCGAGCGAACCTCTTTTCACCAATTTTTTTCATGATACGAATTTTTTTTTCTCAATATTATCAATCTTGAACGAATTATCTTCGCTACTGGCTGACTTAGTCCTCGTTATGCCGGTATTTAGCGTTTCGATCGCGCTCCGATCGAGTCGAAAAAAATATGTGCTTGTTAAAAAGCCCAAAGGTCCCCAAAAAAAAAAGATTGGCCCAGCTGAGATTAGAAATCTACAGAAAAACAAGCAGAATTCTCATTTTGGCACGTTTACTGATCTAACGGTTACAATTCTATGAAACAATAACTTTAATCGTAATCGCTGCCATACATCGGCTACCAGCTCTACCGTACCGTGACTCTATCCTGCAAACTTTACCGAACTAAAACTGTACGAAATTATGAGAGATTTCTTACTATACATTTTGAACGATAACTTCACCGCAACGGAAATCCTGAAGGACAACTCAATCCAACGATAACGGTACCCGAGAGAACTCTAGCGGCAGAAAATTTGTCTCTGTTGCATGATATTCAGGCTGCTGACGATCCTTTGATGCGGAAAGTACAGAGCGATGACCAGAATTTATGAATCGGAGAGTTGTTCTCTGGTAGAGGCGTCATTGGGGAGAGTTATCTCGGCGTACAGTTATTTTTTAGTAGAATTGGGAGTATAAATGAAATTTTTTTATTTCAAAATCTGGTAATTTAGGAAAAAATATTTAGTACGTATTTTTTATTTTTTTATTTGAATCAAAATTACCGTTAATATAACAAATTGAAAAATATAACATTATGACGTCACACATGTTACGCTATATCTATATATATATCAAAATCCGTGAAATTAAATTGCCTATAACAGGTGCATCGGTTATTTTTAACGAAAAATAAAAAAAATACGTCCTCATTATTTTTTACTTACGCTACATTATGCGCCCCAATGATTGAAAAAAAAATTTCATTCATACTCCCAATTGTTCCTAGAATCCTTGCATTCTGGTACAATTATGCGTAGGACCACTTTTTTTTTCACTGTTGGGTAGAATCGTAACATACTGCAGATGATAGGGCAAAGCTGTTCTCTGGCAAAGTTATTTTTCGTTAGTTTTGAATATTTGACAAAAACCGCGACCGAGCTTTGTGAGCTTGGGTCCTAAAGAAAACATTTCAGCTTTGTCCGCAAAGATGATTTGATGCTGCGAACGAAGCAACGATATCAGCGCAGCTTTTCATTGTGCAAACGAGTTACTCGCCGGGTCCGCTTTGTATTTAAGATTCGCTGGTAGAGTTTTTCTTGTTCCTAAAGAGTTCTATAGAAAAGTTTACAGAATTATGTTGAGAATTTTATGTAGACTGAAAATCATATGAAGTACACTTGCGCCTTTGACACAAAGAGTGCAAGCGTACTGTCAAATCTCCTTGCGGTACGACAAATCGTCTGCAAATATACACTCTACAACGTTATTGTACTCATCGCAAGAAGATTACCATAACAGATGTTAAAGTGACGCAGGTTTGTAAAACGCTTTGTTGTCTCTCGACAATCTTAATAATGTCTGGTGAGCTTGAAACTCATCTTTTGTCTGCAGGAGCTAAGCTCTCTCTGATATCTTGTTATTTGTACTTGAATTTTTTCTCCAATACTGAATACCGATGTTGTGCAACCCCAGAAATGAGAAATTACAATCAAAATCTATCTTTTTTTTTCTATCTTCGGTTTTTAATAACGAACCATCTCAAAATAGCGATACACATGTTTATGGATCAATCAATAATGATATAATTATTTCGTTTATTGATTAATGGGAAGATACCCTCTACGAGGCATACGATAGAAAAATGATGTTGAGATTTGCATCGTTGCGATGCAACGAAAATGAGTTTAAAAAAAAAAAAAATAATTTGCAGGTTTGCTGACGCTTTTCTGGCATATTTAGGGTGCCGGTCCATGAAAAAGAACCAAAAAAAAAAATTTAAACTATTTTATACATAGGAAACTCACCCCTGTGAGGGGGTGAAATTTTCAAAAAATTCTCTCAAGTCCTGTAATGGCATTCTCATCTTTTTTATTGGTGTTAAAAATCAAGGGACCCGATAAGATTATACAAAAAAAAATGTGGATATTTAAAGCCGACAGGAACCCACCCCTACGAGGGGGTGAAATTTTCAGAAATTTCCCTTAAGTCCTCTAATGACATTCTCATCTTTTTTATTGGCGTTAAAAATCAAGGGACCCGATAGGATTATACGAAAAAAATTTGGAAATTTAAAGCCGACAGGAACCCATCGTTGCGAGGAGGTGAAAAATACATCTACGCAGCATGAAAAACAAAACACACAGTTGGTTATCGGCAAAAAATTCTAATTTATTTCAAATTAGGCATGCAATTATTATTTATCAAGTCTGCAATCTCTGAAATTATTAATAATCCTTACGCAGGCATATTATCATAATTTCACTTATTTTGAATATCAGTGGATTCGTCGTTTCAGTCATACAAAAGTTGCCGGCGGTTGAAATTCCATTTTTTGTTCGAATTCGAATAATTTCATTATGGATATATTACGGGGAAAAAAAAAACAATTCCAGCCTTGTCAATCGGGTTTCAGTGTCAGAGATTTTTTGAAATCTTTGTCTTTGTTTTTGTTTTTTTCTAAATATGATTTTCTCATCATTCAGAACATCTCAAGAACTCTGTCATTAAGATTTCAATTTTTTTTTAATTTCCTTAAAACCAAAGCCTTCCGTATAGGGAAGCAGAAAATGACCATTCACTTTTAGTCGTGAATTTTTTATCGATTTTTTTTTTTGCCTATTGCATCGTATTTTTGTCGTAACGAAATTTCATGCTCAAACGCGAACAAAAAATACTTTTAAAAATATTTCACTATAGCCACGGTCGTTCTATCGTCAGAGAATTTCTTTTTTGTGATAACGAATGCTGTGAGCTCATTAAGGATTCGTTACGATATCAATGTTTACATCCAATGCCCATGTACGTACGTCCGAATGTTTGTACGTAAACAAAGCAGTGGAATCCCACCTTAACGCGCATTTCTCAGAATTCAGGTGGTGAATCATAAAAAAAAAATTCGGTTATCATGGTCTCATTTGAAACGATGACTCAGGATCGTCAACATGGATTTCGCATCAACGAAACCTTCCATTTCGATATTCACTCACTATATATATATATATATATTTGCTTGTAGACTCAATACATTGGATTGTCCACATAACAGGGCCGTAACATATGTCGCGTCTGTGAAGCCTCAGTAAGAAAAACAAACCTATATATATATGATCCACTCGGATTTCAAAGTCCATAACACGTTCACCCTCTCCACCATAAATCTTTTATCTTCTCTAGCCCAGTCGGGATATACCGAAAAAGCCGCTAAAATTGCATTAATTTAATACGGTAATTGGGAGTATAAATGAAATTTTTTTATTTCAAAATCTGGTAGTTTAGGAAAAAACATTTAGTACGTATTTTTAATTTTTTTATTTGAATAAAAATTGCCGTTAATATAACAAATTGAAAAATATAACATTATGACGTCACACATGTTACGCTATATCTATATATATATCAAAATCCGTGAAATTAAATTACCTATAACAGGTGCATCTGTCATTTTTAACGAAAAATAAAAAATACGTCCTCATTATTTTTTACTTTACATTATGCGCCCCAATGATTGAAAAAAAAAATTTCACTCATACTCCTAATTTTCCTTCAGGAATCGTTGGGGGGGGGGGATTGGTAGTCTAAATCCAGATTTTTTGGAACCCACCCTTCCACGTTCAGTCGCCATCTTGAATTTAAGGGTGAAATTTCATTATTGGAATATCTCGTTTATTTTCAATTTTACACTGAAAATAGTAATAACCAAACTTGAAGGAAAATTCATTCTCTACAACTTTAGTCATTACCATTTTTTCTCTAGGATCGATATTTTTCGATGTATACCCGAAAAAGAATGGAAAAATATAATTATTGCATTATCCGTAGCTTTGTATTTTTTTTTCTTATTTTTTTTATTTTGACGTTCTGTCGGTCGTCCAGTTAGTCAATACGCTTGTAAAATCTTCAACGCCCTCTCTTTCTCTCTCTCTCTCTCTCTCTCTCTCTACTTAGCGTCAATTAACACGATACGATGTAGTCACGTGAATTTTCTCATTGGATGATATCTTCGTGAAACATTAACTCGCAAAAAATGAAAAAAATTATTGAGGCGTTTTTCTGAATGTATTTTCGTAAATATAAATACCCTCGTCGAATATTTGCGAGACGAATTTAAAAAAAATTCATTCATAATCAAATTGACGCGTATACCACAATCAAATGTGAATAATTAAAAGTTGAAAATTAATTTATTTCGTCGAATATCGATTGATCAACTTCTTTTTTATTTAAAATATTTCCAATACGTTTTTTTTATCCCCTAAATCGTGAGAATTACGAATCGGGAGCTTCGCACGTGACCGCGGATTATCCGGCACAGTCCAAATCGGGACGCGATCCAACCCGTTATATTTCTCGACGATGTGGTAAGAGAAGGAGAGAGAGAGAGAGAGAGAGAGAGAGAGAGAGAGAGAGAGAGAGAGAGAGAGAGAGAGAGAGAGAGAGAGAGAGAGAGAGAGAGAGAGAGAGAGAGAGAGAGAGAGAGAGAATGGTCACCGCGTTTTTTCAGCGAGCGTATACACGCGACAGTTACTCAGGTGCATTCTACAAAGTCGGTCAGCAACCAGCACCGATAATTCCAGTTTTTTTTTTTTTTTCTTTTCGTTCTACACTTTTTTTTTTCCTTTTTCGCACGATATTTCGTCCGAGGGTTATTTTTGGCTATGGCATTATTAGTATCGGGCTGTGGCTTGCGGGCTTCGCGCCGGTCAATTCGGCCTTTCACTTGATCTTGACAAAGCCAAATCCACACACGCTCTCGGCGTTTTGTTTTTGTTCAGTAGCACGTCGGACGCCTGCCAGATAGAGAGTTGCGTCGGGTACCGGAGAGCCCCTCGCGAACTCTGTTGTGTTTCAATCGCAATTTTTCCTTTTCTTTCTTTCAGACATTTCGTTGCATTTTTTTTTTTATCGCAATTTTTTTTGTCCCGCTTCAATGTCAGTGCGCCAGTTTTATCGCGAAATATGCGTGTATCTCGTAGCTGGTGAAGGCATTATCCGCCGGGATTAATCGCAGTGGTTTTTTTTTTTTTTTTTCTGCAAATATGCAGCGAATTCAAACGATCTTCGTGCCCGATATGTAAGTTGAGTGTGATAAAAACAATTGACTTTCTTTCTTTGTCGTGATTTTTGAAAAAAAAAAATTCGAGTGTAAACATTGAGTCAGTTTCTTTTTTTTTTCTCTTATTTTTTTTTGTGATTATCGATCTCGTCAGAATATTTTTATCTTTTGGGCTTTTTTATTTTTGACTATCGGACTGCGTAGCAGCAATTTACGACTGTTAATTTTACGCTCGCTTTTACGTAAAAATATTGCCTGAATTAATTATCACTGCCGTTACAATTTTTGTCTATTATTATTATTATTATTATCAATTGTACATTGCTACTTACGGGACGGATTCTTCCTGAATTTGAATATTAACGAATAAAACGTGAAATAGTCACCTGTTTAAAGTTTCATTCGTTGTCAGTGACCTTGGTAGTTCGCAGTACGCGCGTCTGCACATGCGCACGGTGAATCCTAACCTCTTTAACTTGATTTTTTTCTTCTATAACGAGAAAAATGATAGTTGAATATACAAAAATCTACTTCTCATACTAAAAAAAAGTAGATTTCCGGACACGTTTTTTGAAATTCATTTGAATATTGCAAAAATTACCATCTGTAGAAAAAAAAAAAAAAAAAAACGGTTCGATCGTCAAAAATCGAACTTTTTTTTTCTTCCAGAGGTCGCTATTTTTGCAATTGAAAAAATTTCAACGAACTCCTCGGGACATTTGATAATTTTATCAATCCACTGAGAGTAGATTTTTTTTTTCATTCTCGATTGCAGATTATCCCACAGTTGCCCTGGGTACCACAAGTTCTCCGCTTTGTTTAAATAATTACGACTCCGTTGTTAATGAATATTTTTCGATGAAAAAAAAAAAAACTTGCCAAGGCTATGCCAAGGTATATACACCGACTGTGTATACATTTTTGGATTTTAGTATTCCGATACTCGAGTAAAGAAAAAAAATTGAAAATCAACTTGTTTTTTTTTTTTTTTTTTTTTTTTTCAATCAATTATATTTTCGATGTAAATAAATTTTTGTGTTTTACGAAACGAGAGAGTTTTCATCGGTGCAAAACGCGGACAATGAAAATATTACTGCGTCACGATAGGTGGAAAATATATACGAGCAGTGCCTCTATTTTTTTTTTTATCTTCATTTAATTTTTTCCTTCTACGTACGTAATAATTGTGGGCTATTACGATAGTCGAGAATATCCATGAGTCACACGGAGACTCGTGCGCGAGCTGTCTTGCATTTTGCGTTTTAGTGCGATTTCTCAAAAATCCAGTTTCAACCTACGCGGCATCCGAGCACGCGTATAAACAAAGGAAATGAAAAGAAAAAGCTGTAAACAAAATTTCGCACTCTCGGATATAAATAATAATAATAATAATAATAATAATAGAAAAAAAATTAAGCTGCAAGTTAAAAATGGCTGCTTTCCACGGTTTTTTTTTTCTTTTCCTCTTCAATATTCACAAAGTCCCTCTGTGATTTCGCAATTTTGGCTTCTACATAGAGGCAGCTTTGTGATTCGAGAAAAATTACGAGGATGCAGGCTGCAGATTGCAGCTGTTTTCTCACCAGTGTTTTTCTGCTATATGCAGCCTTGGTGGTTTGGGATTTTGGTGCTATAATTTTTTTTTTTTTTTTTGAAAAATTCAATGTTTAACCAAATTTTCAATCCCCATTTATCGCGGTAACTCAAAATTTGGGCAAGTTTGTGAGCAATCGCAAAAATTTTTCGAAAAATTCGAAATTTCATAAAATTCAAAATGCAACCACAGCTCTCCCGTATATATTATATTATATTATATAGCAATAAAGGATTTCGTCGTCATCCCCAATCATAAAGCAGCGTGTAACGAAGATAGCGCGATAGATGGAGCATTATCCTATTTTTCTCGAAAAAGAAATGATTTTAGACAAGAAATGTATACAGCATAAAAGATCAATCTTCTCATAAGCTACAACTTTTGTGGGGAACATTTTTCTCCAAGATCAACACTTTTCAAAATAAAATGGAAGAACTGATTTTATTTATTTATTTATTTAACTTTTTCTGTCTCCCCCAACAGAATATCATCATTGGTGGCACGATAAAGCTATTTATCATTTTAAAAAAATTCCGCCGTTTTTCGGAAAAGTCACTAAACTAAATAATTACCCGATCAATGTCAAAATTTTCATTCCGTTATCTCAAAATTTGCGTAAGTTAGAGCAGTTACAGAAATTTTTCGAAACATTCAAAATTTCGTAAAAACACAACTAATTTTTCGAAACATTCAAAATTTCGTAAAAACACAACTCCATCGCCAAAAGTCATCACCCAATTCAGTATCAAACAGCCTCCGATGATACTCTATCGATGCAAAAAAAAAAAAAAAAAGTAGTACGATTTCTCAAAATCTGCGAAAGCCACAGCAACAGTAATTTTTTGAAAAACCCAAAATTTGATAAAATACAAAATTCTGGATTAATTTTGACGAAAATTGCACCCAAAAGAAGGGTGGCTCAAAGCTAAGCTTGTCCACAAAATTAGAGGACAATTACTCCAATGAGTAGTCCATACGAACATTAAAAAAAAAAAATCGCGAACAAAGCTTCATCGAGTCTTGTTCGTGAATTTGATTTTTTCGCCGCTCGCGATTCTCACCAAGTCAAAAATCATTCCAAAATCAATGAAGAAATGCTTCCACTTTTTTTTTTCCCCTCGCGCTCATTGTCTATGAAAAACAGACTTGAACATGTCACGTTTTATCCTCGCACTATCCGACTCATAATTCTTGCATGCGTTGCAAAATAATTTTTGCGGTGCTTTTCAGCAACGTACACGAATGTATTATCGTTGCAGCGATGTAAAAAAAAAAAAAATATGCCCTGGTTATTGAATACACGTATATCGTATGTCAATTGGACGCGTGAATCGAGCAGCTGAGTCCTCGGTCCAGTATTCATTCGAGTGCAACTGATATACTCGTTGAATATACATGGCACGTTTAATACATCGTCATGTGTACACACGAGTCGTTCTGGACTTGATACACAGAGTCTCACCATTTTTTAAATTCAATTTCTTTCGACTTACTGTTTTTTTTTTAAACAATCCTTGCAATTTGTGCCCCTTTTTCGAGAATTTTCGTGAATTGGGTTGCTTTAATTCTAAAACCCTTTTTATTTTTTTAATGGGACTAGGAAGGCCTTGGCGGCTGAATTAAAAAACAAAGCAAGTGGGTTATTGCCTGAAAATTTTTATGTGTAACAACGAGTTGTTAGAAATTTTTAAAGATTCTTTCGAAGCACAGAGTTATATCTCAATTAGCTTGTTAAAAATGACACACACTCGAACTGCTTGGTGGAAAATTACAAAATTTTTACGACATCCCGAAGGAGACAATACAATTGTTTAAGAATTGAAAAAAATATCTTTTTTTCTGAGGCAATATTTTCAAAAAGTCCTTGTCGTACAGCAAATTGCTTCGAAAAATTCTTGAAAACTAGGTGAAAAACATAAACACTTTCAGGCAATAGCCCACGATGAATCTGCTTTTATTTTTAATTTTTTTCAATTTTTTTCCTTCAAAAAAGCTCGAAAAAGATACAAGCGAATCTCTGCCCACTTTGGGAAAAAGCTTAAGTTTTTTTTTATAAGTGACACGGGATTTTTCAGAATTATTTCGGATTTTTAAATTGAAACGGAAATTTTTATTTTCAAAAAATTGTAGAAAAAAGTGGGTGATCAGAAAATTCTGAAAAAAAAAATTCGGAATATCTTTTTTAAGCAGGTTCGATAACATAAAAAAAAATCATATATCGATATAACTACTATACGACGATTTACTTGAGTCACACGACAGTATCGAAAATTTGTTTTTCAATACGTTCAAGGATGTGTGACATTTTAAATTAATTTTTTTTTTGTAAAAAAACGGTGCAAATTAGAGATTTTCATTTTGCATTACAAAGCTTTGTCTATGAGGAATAATGTAGAAGTAAGTTTTTAATTTGCAAGCTGTTTTTTTTTTTTTCATGGAAATAAAATTTCTCTGTAACTGCTTACATAAAACTGAGAGAAGGTACCCTAGATCTTTGCAAAAAAACCTTCGAGCCAAGTCTTCGGCCTTGTGTGTCCGTTCGGTTATTTATTTATTTATTTTTTTTTTTTTTCGGTGGTGATGCCAAGGTCGATGCGTTTTATGCGTTCTCCTACATTTCGAGACGCAATACGCACGAAAAAACACTTCCGCTTTTTCTATATTTTCTCGATCTCTATTTTCGTGAATATTTTTGTTCTCCATTGAAAAAGAAATAAAGTTTCAGTCGAATAAAAATAAAAATCATTGTGTAGATTTTGGGGAAAAAATGATGAGGAATGATTATTACTTCGAAAATAATGAAATTCGTTAATTGTTTGAATAATTTTGATTCATTGAAACTAAAGAATTTTTGTGATTATTGTTATTGGATTTTTCGAGTGAAGATTTTTCTAGAATTATAATTATTCTTTTGGAGCAATTTTTACGATTGCTTTACCATTATATGATGATTTTTACTTTTTCTTCTTTACGGAGTTATTCCTAATTTAATACGTACGAGTCGATGATACTCTGAATGATTTGTGGACTTGGGGACGATATTCGGTGCGGTGCGAGATTTCAAAAATTGTTTGCTGAAGTTTATTTATTTTTCTTTAAAGGAAGGTATGTCAGCGCTTCGATGTACACGATAGTCCAATCGCTATGTACATTGAAAATTGCATTAATTTAATGCTGACATTTTTTTTTCTAATCGTTGTAGGGGGTCATCGGTAGTCTAAACCCAGATTTTCGGGACTCCAACCCCGTTGCGTCAGTCGCCATCTTGAATTTAATGGTGAATTTGTTTTTATTCAATAACTCGCTTATTTTCAACTGTAAACTGAAAATATTAATAACCAAACTTGTAGGAATTTTAATTTTCTGCAAGTTTGTTTCACACCATTTTTACCCTAGGATCGATATTTTTTTTTACTTAGAGCTGAAAAAAGGGGGAAACTTAGTTTTTGCATTGTCTCGTTTATTTTTAAATTTAGCGTACAAACGATTGAGAACAAATTTTTAGGGAATAAAATTCCCTACAACTTTGGTCCTTATCTTTTTTTCCGCTAGAATCAATATGTTCGGACACGCCTGCGGTGAAGGGAAAAAGGGGTCTTAATAAATTGTTTCTCGAACCATTCACTTTTAACGACGTAAAGCTAGAGTTTTATTTTCTTCCAAAATACAAGTTTTCAGCTCTGAGTAGAAAAATATCGATCCTAGGAGAAAAATGATAATAAACAAATTTGCATAGAATTAAAATTCCTACAACTTTACTTGACAACATTTTTAGTCTAAATTTTAAAATAAACGCGTTATTAAATAAAAACTAATTAACCCTTAAATTCAAGATGGCGACTAGCTCAACAGGGTTGGAGTTCTGAAAATGAGGATTTAAACTACTAACAACCTCCCGTAACGATTAGAAAAAAAATCGTTGTATTTAATTACTGCAATTTCATTGATTTTTATGGTACATAGAGACTGGTCTACAAAGACAGTTTAGGCTGAAGGAATGATTCGCGAGCCATTTTTTTCAATGCAGTTTTTTAAGGTGGCTCACCAGTGAATTAATAAACCGGTGATACGAATGAAACTTCGGGAGAGTGTTATCTAAGATGCAATGAAAACTCTCTCAAAATTCCAGGGTATGATGCCAGGCAAATTATTGCGAACGAGTAATTTAAAATTACCTATTTTAACATGGGTCTTATGACAGTTGATTCCATTTTCACCGGAAGTGACACGATACCTTTTGATAAAGACGAGAGATCTTATTTAAATTTTGAGTATTGAAAGATGATATCGTGAACTTTCCAATGGTATTTAAAAAATTGTGTCTTGCCAGGGATTTTCCAGAGAAATTCAATCGCGAAAGTCATCGTGAGTGCAAATCTCGGATACAATATGTCTGTCATTCTGCACGCGAGGAAACATAGGAATATCAGCTATCGTTTTTGACTTGATCGCTCTGACAGCGTTAAATACTTTTGTCAGTTGAGACTTTATTTATAATATTATTTATAATAAATTATGGATAAAATATCACGGGAAACGTCATCGAAATTCATACATTTTATTTAGACTGAGTATTTAGAAAATATTATGATAGGTTTTATGATTTTTTTCACGTCACGATTTTTGACTAGTTTTATCACTAATGGGCCGCCTTAAGCGGTTCTTCAAGCAAATAAGTTGGTAGAAACGTGTTATAACACTCTTTACTTGCATTTTAAATCGTATTGTGAGGCAATTGTATACATTCAGGAACTAGCTAGTTACGTATTTAGTTAGGAACTAAGTTACTCAGTTACTAGGTAGTTACTTAATTTTAATTAGTAACTAAGTAACTACCTTCGGCAGTTACAACTAAGTTAAGCTAGTTAGTAACTTACTAACTAATTAACTTGATTAATCAGGACGTTCTTTACTGAATTACCAACTAGTCACTTCAGAAGCTCGTTGGTAATTAAGTTACTGACTAAATTTACTTGGTTATAGCTAGCTCAGATAGTAAAGTTGGTTACTAACTCAGTAATTAACTAAGGTAAGTTGTAACGAAGGTTTTAAGTTTTAGGTAAGGTTGTAACTGTCTAAGGTGGTAACAAATTGAGTTACCAACTAACGTCGTTGTAAATGGCTAAGTTTGTAAGTAACTAAGTTGTTAACTAATTTAGCTGCAAGTGATTAAGGTAGTAACTGCGTTATCAATTAACTTGAATTTAACTGACTAAGATAGTAACAAACTAATTTCGTTGTAACTAAGGTAGTAACTAACTATGGTAGTAACCAATTAAGTAAGTAACTAACTTAGTTGTGAAAAAACTTAATTGTAACTAAGTTACCAACTAACTTGGTTGCAACTGACTAAGGTAGTAAGTAACTAAGTTATTAACTAATTTCGTTCCAATTGACTGAGTTAGTAACTAACCAAGCCATTAATTAGCTTAGTTGTAATTAAATACCATCGTAACTAACTAAGCCACTGAGTAGCGTAGTTGTAACTAACTAAGGTAGTAATTAAGTTACTAACTAAATAAGGTGGTAACTAAGCGACCAACTAACTAAGTTAATAACTAACTAAGGTGGTGACTAAGTTACCAACTAACTAAGTTACCAAATAACTGAGTTACTAACTAACTAAGTTACCAATTAACGGAGTTACTAACTAACTAAGGTAGTAACTAAGTTACTAACTAACTTAGTCTAAATTTTCAATTTTATTTTTCACGATGCGTACCTATACCTAATAAACCGTGCTAAAATTCAATCATCCTAAAAATTTTCGTATACATTCGAAATAATTTATAACTTTTTTTTTCACTTCGTTTTCCAATACTGCCAATACATCATCGAGCATTTAATTTATCGTCAAATGCTTTTCGCGCTACCTCGGCTACACGAAAAAAACTCGTTATGAATACAGCGTGCAGGACTGATAAGACGACCGGTTTCTTTTTTTTTTTTTTTTTTTTTTTTGCTATCCAGAGCCGCGTTTCACGAGTCACATAGATTGTTACGTAAGTAGATATAAAATAACAAAAAAAGGCCTCGTTTCACAGGAGACGAGTTGGTGTTTTTTTTTTTTTTTTTTCGACCGCAGGTGTACATTTTACGAACAGACGCATTGTGTGTCAGTCGAGCATCACTGGCCCATCTTGGCACACGTGGAAACGTCGTCCTATACAAAAAGACTAGAGTCCTATAGCAATGTCAATTATTCCGTGCCCCCACTGTCTTCAAACGATATGCTCTTGTCCGAACATCTGGTAATTATAAGTTAAGCTGACATTTTTTCGATCGTAGATTCAAATTTCGATTGTTTTTTTGTTTTTTTTTTTTTTTCGAAAAAAAAAGGTTACCATATGGAACGAGTCTTTATGTTTTTTTTCTTTTTTTTTTCCAATTCTTGAAAGACTGCGGAAAAAGTATTTTTTGTTAGATTTGTCAACAGCTCTGACTACCGCAGATTAACTTTTCGAAACAGTTTTGTTTTGTTTTTTTTTTCGAAAAAAAAATATACACATACCTGCGACCACGGTGTACTTTCGTATGCTTTTTTAATCTCGCAACTCGAGAAACAGCCAGCATAATCGATTGGACGAGAAAGAATTTTTTTTTATCATCTGGCATTGTTCTGCATCGTGATTGCAATTTTCGATACGAATATTTGATCTTTCTTATTTTTGCAAAAAAAAAGAAAAACATGAATATTCATTGCCTGACTATGGTTAGTTTTCGTATGTTTTTATTTTCGAAACTTCGGAAATCAATAAATCGAAGATTTTATTTTTTTCTTTTTTTCTTCCGCGATCTGGTATTTGTGTATCATAACGAAACCGAGGTGAAAGATAAGCACACGAAACGTTGAGTTAACATCATGAGAGCCTTTTTTCGATTAATATTCAAAGGAACCATATTGAAGTATATATATAATAGTACAGCAACGTGCGAGCTATATAATCAGTAACGTCGTTTGTCAACCTTATCCTTGTGCTTTACACTTTTTATTCCATACTCAATAACCGAGATTTTTCATAATCCGAATGTACGTAGGTACCACGGATAAGCCCGAATAAAACGAAAATTTTTCACATGAACAAGCCGAAACGAGCAATTTTTTTCAAGGTCCAAAGAGTACGAGACAATGCGACGAGTATTGGACTCGCTTGATTGACAATGACAATAAAAAAAAATATATTGAAAAAAAAAAAAATTATGATTACAATTATAGCAATAATGACCTCATGTCAATTGACCACTCGCATAAATACATATTATTACTTGGCATCGAGTCGCTGCCCATGCCCCTTCATCTTGATTGACGATAGCTCGTATAAACTATATATAGATGGATTGAGGTAATGAATAACAGATGAATGAAATTCTCGAATCAACGATTGATTTTATTTTATATTTTTTTTCCATGAATTCATCTGTGAAAATTTTTCACATTTTACGCTGGCCCAGGTGTTTCCGTAATTAATAGTTGCTGTTACAAAAAAAAAATTCTATCTATATAATATAGCTCGATAAGAAAACAAAGACTGACAGTTCAATTAAAATATCGTATCTGAATTCGTAATAATTTTCGCACAATAAATATTACTAAAGTTGAAAAAAAATATTTTAGACATTCGTATGTACGATAAAAAATAATTAAAAAAAAAAAAAAATAGAATTGAAACTACCTGAAATTGAAATTTTTCGAAATGAATTTTGAAAATTCATTTTTTTTTCTTCAATTTTTTACGAAGAGTCTTTGCGAAAAATGAAAATGAAAAGACTCTTTACGAAAAATGAAAAAAAAAAAAAAAAAAAAAATTTAATTTTCCTGTCAATTCTTATTAGTGTTTTTTTTTCACCTCCCACGAATTTTTGAAAATTTTCATTTGAAAATTTACAATAATTTTTCTATTTTGATTTTTTATTTTTCTATATTTTTTTCAATTGCGAAAGTTCTCAACTTTTCGCAAATGCTCCTCTGTAAGAGACTCATTTATCGTCTTCGCGAGAGAGAGAACGAGAGAGAGAGAGAGAGAGACTTGATTGTGCTTATAGAGCGTAGGCGTGTGGCACAGACGATAGTCAGTTTTGAATTAGATTTGTTCGGAGGATGAGCCTTCAATTGGTATTTATGCGGCTGGCCCGTAGCGATGTGAGCATTATCTATGGTTTGGGTGTGTGTGTGAGTCGTCGCATCGTCGAATGCACGTTTGTACGAACGGTCGGAGCGTGGAAAACTTTCCGAGCTTCGAGACCCGATTAAATGAATCTCAATTATGGTACTCTGAAACTCTTGGTTTCGTGCGATTCTGAAAATATTCTCTCGCTATAATAAAAGCCCTTGAACGACATTCATTCTAATAACGCTCACTTCTCCCTTCTCATTTTGATTTGGAAATTAAATATTTCCAGAACTACGATAAAAGAAACAAAAAAAAATTTTTTTTTTATCAAAAAAAATTATTGCCTTGAATAATATTTAAATTATTAAGTCGAATAATCCTTAAATTATTAATTTAAATAATCATTCAACTTTTCCGGAGTAGGCGAGGAAGTACGACTATAACTTTCGAGTAAAAAAAAGTGCATAAAATGAAAATAATTACAGCGGTTCTATTTTACATTGAATATTAATTATTTTCGTGTACACAATAGCTGGTTTATTTATATTACTTCAAAAATATAATCTTTCGGCGCAAAATTTTCAAGTAATATATTATTCTGAAAGACGGATTTTTTTTTTTTTTTTTCGTGCGAGAGATACATTTATTTTTGCTTGGCTCTTGAAATCTCGAGTATTTTCGAAACGATATGGTTTAACTTGTAAAGCAAACCTGGTCGTCGGGGCACGTATCGTTTTTGTAGCTGCATGCATTAGCGTTTTGGAGTGCCCGCCCGTAGTCAACCTATTCTGCAAACGCAACGAGGCAAGCATTCCTTCCACATGTTTTTCCTCGAAACTATTTCATGGATGAGGCAAGGTCCCCCCCCCCCCCCCCCCCCCGCGCGAAAATAAAATTTCTGTATATCTCACAATATTTCATGGCATAAATATTTTCGGATTATAATTCGTATTTGAATAATTAGTAGAATATAATTTTCAAGAAAAAAAAGACGTAAATATTGATTGAAAATACATAAATTTCCCATTAACATCGTTATTACGTTCCATTGTATTCTCCATTTTATTTATTTATTTTTTTTTTCATTATCCACAAAGCACAAATGTCCAAAACTTTTAAACAAATTAACGCGCCTGTATAAAAAAAAAAAACGAATCTGACAACTTTATTTTGTCGTATAATGTTATGTGTAGTTTTTTCACGAGTTTGAAAAAAAATAAAAAACAAAAGTGAAATTGCAAAGAGAGTGGAAAAAATCCAAATTTTGTCTTCAGGCTTGTTTTTTTGTTTTTTTTTTTTTGTACCCATATTTTTTGTCGAGATAAAAACAAAAATTAGCTATAAAAATTTTTATTGTGTATTTCTGGCCCAAGGTGTATATGTGCGATTACGAATTTCGCAATAATTCGTGGATATTCGTGACAGTCGGAAATACTTTTGAAAAATGTACGCGACGATATTTTAAAGGCGTGAAAAAAAGGGTGCTCGATTTGACCAAAATTTTTATGTAAAGATGAATTTATCAAAGTTTATTTTTTTCTCCCGTTTGTTTCCATTTCCTTTTTTATTTTTAATTAAAAAATTTTTTTTTTTCAATGTTAATATTTTGATTAATCTTGCATCCATTCGCAGGATGGTATTGGATCACAAGGCAACGAGTATTCACAGCGATTACGGAAGTTTCGATCGTCCATTGGCCGGCGTTGAGGGACACGAGAGGGACGTAGAGGCGGCGGTTGATGGAAGTGGCAGTGGAATGGCACAGTCGAGTGACGTTTATCAGAGGCAACCGCTGCTTCCCGGTGTACCGGTCAAGGGAAAAGACAGATGGAGCGGAGTTGGCTCGAGCTCGGATTATTACGAGGACGAGGAACACGACAAGATCAGCGAGATCGTTCATGCGAGACACAGCGGTTTGCAGAATGGCTCGGGAAGCGATATCGTCAAACTCGATATACCACCGCCGCTGAGAGAGGAGCCTCGGTTTCCCAAAGAAAAATGGAAAACTCTTCTAGGTAGGGATTTTTCGAAAAAAAAAATTGAGGGCATAGAAAGAAAAGTACAAAGAAGAAGAAAAATTGAGATCAATGAAGAAATAGAAAAACAAGTTTAAATTTTCAAATTATGCTTCTTCCAAATTTAGAAATTCCAAGAACTTCAAATTTCTTCCAAATTTTCAATTTTTACAATTTACAAGTTTTTTTTTGGGAAAAGCGGATAGAGGAGTCTCGGTTTCCCAAAGAAAAATGGAAAACTCTTCTAGGTAGGGACTTTTCGAAAAAAAAAAAAAATTGAGGGCATAGAAAGAAAAGTACAAAGAAAAAGAAAAATTGAGATCAATGGAAAAACGGAAAAACGAGTTTAAATTTTCAAATTGTGCTTTTTCCAAATTTATAAATACCAAAAACTTTGAATTTCTTCCAAATTTCCAATTTTTACAATTTACAAGTTTTTTTTTGGGAAAAGCGGAGAGAGGAGCCTCGATTTCCCAAAGAAAAATGGAAAACTCTTCTAGGTAGGGACTTCTCGAAAAAAAAAATTGAGGGGATATAAAGAAGCGTAAATAAAAGAAGAAAAATTGAGATCAATGGAAAAACGGAAAAACGAGTTTAAATTTGCAAATTGTGCTTCTTTCAAATTTAGAAATACCAAAAACTTCAAATTTCTTCCAAATTTCCAATTGTTACAATTTACAAGTTTTTTTTTTTTTTTTTTTTTTTGGGAAAAGCGAAGATAGAAGCCTCGGTTTTCCAAAGAAAAATGGAAAACTCTCTTAGGTAGGGACTTCTCGAAAAAAAAAAAAAAAAAAAAAAAAAATTGAGGGGATATAAAGAAAAGTAAATAAAAGAAGAAAAATTGAGATCAATGGAGAAACGGAAAAACAAGTTTAAATTTGCAAATTCTGCTTCTTCCAAATTAATAAATTCCAAGAACTTCTTCCAAATTTACATGCTTAACAATTTATAAGTTTTTTTTTTTTTTTTTTGGAAAAGCGGAAAGAGAGTCAGTGACAAGAGAGTCAGTCGCAGTAAAATTTTACGACTCTTTTTTTTTTATCGCTAACAAACCCTCAAACATCATAGAAAAAGTTTCAATGTGATATGCATAAATTTATGCCACGATATCATAATTATTTGAAAAATAATTTGACACTAATTTTCATTGCTCGTCTCGCATATCGAATTACCATCTTTCGCACGTTTCGCCGGAATATAATTTTCATTTCTTCCGCGTTACAGCATTCCTATTCATGGTTGTAAATTTTATATTGACAACAACGTCCCTCGCCATGCTGCACGATCGTGTGCCCGATCGTACGACCTACGGTCCGCTTCCCGATATAATTCTGGACAACGTTGCCGCCCAGGATTGGGCCCTCAATGTTTCCGAGGTTCTCATTATGATTGTCTCGAATTCGGCAATGATTTTCATTGTTTTTCACAAGCACAGGTGAGAATTACAAATATTAAATAAATTTTTACGCTGATTAATTCACGATTGGGATAGAAGGGCTGCGAAAGAAGAGGAAAGAAATAAAAAACAAAAAAACAAAATTGAATTTTTGGAGCAGTCGCAATGGAAATTTCACATCGCGGCTTTGATATAACTACATTCGGGTACTATAAATAGACAAACTCATATGCGCCGGAAATTTTATTTCAACTGGAAATGTTATAAAGGTTCGCTACTTTGTTTTTCTTTCGTTCATCTGTTTTTATATAAATTTTCCAGTCGATTGGAGCCTTCTCATGTTTTTTTTTTTTTTTTTTTTTTTTTTTTTTTTTTTTTTTTTCAACCGCATCGGACTTGCAATTTTTTCAGAATTGGGTTGCTTGTAACCGTAAAAAGTTGGTAAATAAAAGAAATAAATTAAATGTTTTTTTTTTTTTTTTTTTCAATTCCCCCTCTGAAGAGCAAAAACTGTAATGTAAAAAATTTTTTGAACAAAGAACAGTAAAAAGAAAGGTATGGAAGAAAATGTTGAAAAAATAAAATAAAAAAAGATCTCGGACTCTAAAAAAAGTTACGAAAATATATATATATATATATTCGCACAAATTTGTGCCTTTAAGAGAAAAAAAAAACGAAATAATTCGTAATACTTTTGGTGAAATAATAATAATAATAATAACATCAATAATAATAATAGTAATAGCAACAGTAATAATGATAGTAATAAGTAGTAGTAGTAAGTTTTATTTGCATCGCCTTTTCGGCTTTTTACAACCCTCTTATGCACTATTACATCACTCTTACATTCTAACTTATGTCTATCCTCATTTTCTATTATTATTCCGTTGCGTCCCTCTCGACATTCTCTTTTTTACTTACTCTCTCTTTCTATTTCCCTAAATAATTTACACATCAATACATCTCCCCTCTCAGCATCCCTATTAATTTGTCTTCTACTCCCCTCTCTTCGCTTTCCTCCGCTTCACCCACTTCCCTATATATTCTTTGGCTTCCTCAGATATTACTTCTCTTCCTTTTTTCACACATAATCAGATGCTCCAATGTTTCTCCTTCTTGTCTGCATATCCTACGCGTTCACTCCACTTCCCCATTTTTTCCATCTCTGCTTATATTTCCCCACCTTATTCTGGGCCTAAGTTTTCTTGTCCTTTCCATTAATATCTTTCGCCGCCCAATACTTCCACGGTTTCTCGTCATTCTCTATTATATATTTATATAAACTATTATACGTCGATTTAAAAATTTTTTTTCTCACTCTATTGTCTATCTTTTTAGGTTTTACAATCCCTTGCCTATCAGCTTCTCCATTATTATTATTTCTTTCCTCTCTTTTATCGCATCTATTACTTCCTCCATTCCTAATTCCCTTGATACTCCTATAAAGTCTTTTTCCCCACTTCGAGGGCTTTTCGAACGAAATTCCTCTTATTTCCTCTCTCAGACAAATGATAGTAATAAGTAATAATTCTTTACGTTTTTTTTTTTTTTTTTTCGAAGGTTCATTGTGGTAAGAAGAATATTCTTGCTGATGGGTATGCTGTATATGATGAGAAGCGTCACGTTCTACGTAACGGTCTTACCGGTTGCCAGCAAGACTTATTACTGCAGCCCCCAGCTCAATCACACGACCCCCTTGATCATAGCCCAAAGGGTACTCCAGATAATGTCTGGCTTCGGTTTGTCGATAAACGGCAAACACACGTACTGCGGTGACTACATATTCAGCGGTCACACGGTCGTCCTCGTACTTTGTTACCTGATCATCAAAGAATGTGAGTCAATAATTCAATCCAATCGTCGAATAATTAAATTGGGGCAAACTGATGAACGTTGAAACAAACGAAAAAAAAAAAAAAAATATGACTCACAGGAATTTTTGTTACGAACAAAAAAAAAAAAAAAAATAGCCGTAGGGTAGACCGGTGGGGGGTCCAGTTCCCATCCATTTTCTTTCAAGATTTTTGTATTTTTCGAATTTAATATTTGAGAGGGATGCGATACGCCAAAGTTTCGAGTAAACTCCTGGCCACGATTGAGAACAGTTGAGGTCCTTTACAGGACCGGGCCTTTTTTCTTCGACTTTTTAAAGTCCTAGAACTGTCTTGTCTATGTCAGGAGCCGATGTATCGGCTCCTGGTCCTGTAGATGTTAATTAATGATTTATAATGGAAGGTCAACTGTGAGAACTTGCTCCCCCTCCCCCCGTGACCGGGGCAAGTTGTTGCACGCTACATTTTGTTGGATGAAAGTGATGTCTAAACTTAATTGAGCAAAAATATTAGTGCTGCATTAGTGCTGCAATATAAGAAAGTTATTATAAGTTTCTAATCATACAATTACTAAAGTAAACTGAATTGTCCAAAAAAAAATCTTATAATTTTGCCTAAGACTACTTCTTGCGTAGATGATTATTATCAAGTTTAAGGGGTTGGGATAATTTTCACACATTACTCGTGAATTTATAATAAAATGTCAACCGATACTCTAACTGTCGATCAAAATACTCATTATATTGCAGAGCTGGGCAGTACTTCCAAGTACCCGGTACTTGCGATGTACTGGAAGTAAAGTACTTGAAGCACAAAGCACTTAAAAAGTATTTCAAGTATTGTACTTAAATTTCCAAGTACATGTCATGTACTTAAAGTATTTGCGATTGAAATTTCAAGTACTTTCCTGTATTTCAAGTACTTTCCTGCACTTCAAGTACTTTTTCAAACCTGAAGCTAAAGAAATCTTAATTACAATCGTTGATGCTATTTTTTTTTTATTATTTCTAATTCTTCGTTTGAATATTTCTGTTCAAATCTGCCTCACCTGAGTGAATTGCACAATGTGAAAATATGTTTTCATACAAAAAGAGAAAGAAGACATATTTCAAGTACTTGGTACCTCAAGTACTTCAAACACTTGGCATTTCAAGTACTTGAAACCTTAAGTACTTCAAACACTTAGTACTTCAAGTAATTGATACCTCAAGTACATCAAACACTTAGTACTTCAAGTACTTGATACCTCGAGTACTTCAATTACTTAGTACTTCAAGTACTTGGTACCTCAAGTACTTCAAGTACTTGGTACCTCAAGTACTGCAAACACTTAGTACTTCAAGTACATGGTACTTCAAGTACTTCAAACACTTATTACTTCAAGTACCAGATAACTCAAGTACTTCAAACACTTGGCACTTCAAGCACTTGAAACCTTAAGTACTTCTAAAACTTAGTACTTCAAGTACTTGATACCTCGAGTACTTTAAACACTTGGTACTTCAAGTACTTTAAACGCTTAGTACTTCAAGTACTTTCTACCTCAAGTAATTTGTACCTCAAGTACTTCAAGTACTTTGTATCTCAGGTACTTCAAGTACTTTGCGCCTCAAGTACTTCAAGTACGCTGTACCTCAAGTACTTCAAACACATAGTACCTCAAGTACCAAGTACTCGATGTACTTGGTACTTCAAGTATTTACGGTACTTAGTAGTTAAATACACGAGTACTTAATGTACTCACCGTACTTTGTACTTTGTACTTGAAGTACTTTCCGGTACTTTGCACGGCTCCGTTACGTTGGAATTCTGGGAGCTGTGACAATTTGCCCCGTGAAATTTGGGACAACTAGCCCCAGTTTACCCTACTCGCTATAACTTTAGGGATGATTTATCGTACTTTTGAATGATAAAAGAAATTTTTTAGTTGAAAAGAAAGAAAAAACAATAACTGTGATACTCAATTATTTGTGAGTATTTTTAATTTTCATACAATCAGGAAAAACAAGTTGAAAGTATAAAATTGTAAAAATTTGTTTATTTTTTTCTTCGTAGTTAATTCTAAATTATTATTTTTATTAAAAAAAAAACATTTCCCACTGTTTCAATGTGCAATGAATCGTCCTCCAAGTTTCAGGAGGTATGGCTCTGTTTTTTGTTCTTAAAAACAAAATAAATTCGAAAAAATTACTTTCAAATTTTGAGTAAATTTTATTGAAAAATGAAGGAAATTCTTTAAAATAAAAATTAGCTTCATTATCTCAACTCAGACTCGGGATAAACGACAGTTCAGTCTCACATTAGCAGGTAAATCCATTATTCGGTGAAAAAAAAAATGCATATCCATCGATATCGAAAATGAGGTCGAGTGTGATCTCTCTCTCTCTCTCTCTCTCTCTCTCTCTCTCTCTCTCTCTCTCTCTCTCTCTCTCTCTCTCGTACACCGTGTCGATGCAACGTTATCGAACCACTCGCGAAGCAATTGCACGATAAAGAGGCGTCGAGTGTCTATGGAAAAAAGTACCGTGGCCTCCTCGAACGTTGCATGATTATTATGTCTTTTTCCCAAGAAAAACAAAAGAATCAAATCTTATACAAAAAAAAAAATACTCGCGAACCAACGAAAACGATTATTGGAATACTTAGATACTTGGAAACTTTTCCCCAGAGTTTTTTTTTCTATCCTTCGATTATTTACAAAATTCAATATGATCTTATTATTTTCCCAAAACAAATCCAAATCTCTAATTATCGTGCACACCGAATTAATTATTTACTCGACCCAAATTGGCATTTCTATCAAAAATTTGGATCTCGTCGAGCGCTCGGATCTACGGACCCATTGCGAAAAATTTGAATAAATTATTTTCTCCAAGTAACGCAATTTTGCGATTTCCGGGAAAAAAAAACAAATTACAGAAGTTATTGCAAAAAAAAAAAAAAAAAAAACAAAAAGCCGCCAGTTTGGATTTTAAAGGAATTTGTTTTTGTTGAATAACTCGCCCGCTTTTAATTTTTGAGTAAAAATGATGATAACCAAACTTTCAGGAAATTTAATTATCTACAACTTTGGTTATTACCATTTTTCGTCTCTGACCCATATTTTTCGACTTGTAACCTATAAAAAGAGGAAAAATAAAACTATTCCATTATCTCGCTTTTTTTTTTAACTTTAGAGCAGAAAAAAATGGCTAACAAACTCGTAGGGAATAACATTTTCTACAAGTTTAATCTCCGGTTTTCTTCTAGGCTTGATATTTTTACGCCTTACGCCTATACGGTAAAGGAAAAGAGGAGTGCGAATTAATTATTTAACGAATCATTCGACTTGCAATAGTTTTATTTTGTTCCTTTTTTTTTTTAGGTACAATTTGAAAAATATATGGGTCGTCGACGAAAAATGGTAATAACCCAAAGTTGTAGAGAATTAAATTGCCTGCAAGCTTGGTTATGATGATTTTTACTCAAAAATTCAAAATGAGCGAGTTATTTAACCAAAAACAAATTCCTCTGAAATTCAAGATGGCGGCTAACGCAGCGGCAATTTTTTTTTCGGAAAATCTGGATTCAAACTATCAAAGATCCCCCGGTGATAATTACAATAAGAAAATTGCTGCTACAATTTAATGAAATTTCAGCTCGTTTATTTTTCAACATTGCGACTGAATTACGACGATTTCGCGTGACTTAAGGATGTTCTTCTACTACTTTGAAGTCAATTAAGAGTATATTTTCAAAACCTTTAAGAAATACGTGAAAAATACTTTTCATCTACTAGCTAATTAATATCATGATTTATTCATGTTTCAAGTGATAATTATTCAAATTTTTCTGTGAAATCTATCAAAAAAAGTATTAAAACGTACCGTTAAAGTGTCTCATTTGACTAAAGTACGAGCTTCGTTTTTTATCAAAAAATAGAAAAATTTATTTATCAAAAATACAAAATTAGTAAAAAGAAAATATGGCAACGCCGCTTGGCATTGTCTGCGTAAAGTTGGTAACCCTGTTGTAAGGACTGGCGAGAAATATTGGTGCTTCTGCTTGGAACCGTATAAAGCAAATGTGGTGAACATAACCTCTCCGAAATGTCCGAGCGTCCTCGATATAAAGGCCGCTTCGAAACTAAAAGAAAAATCAAGTGGAAAAAAAGTTTGAGTGTGGTCGGCAAACGGAGAAAAAAAAGGACGATGTTTCGCCTAAAAGTTTTTCGTTTTTAATATTTTTTTTATACTGCGAAATCTTGAAAACTCTCTCAAGACGATTTTGAATTTGAACGCGCTGAAGTGAACATGCGCCTACCGTCGTGGTATTGCAACGTTGCGAAATCTACGTAAAAAAATATTTTTTTGGTCGTAATTGCTCTCGAAAATTATTAATTGTAAATAAACGACGTGGTAAAAATATTTCAAATTGCTTCTATATTCAAAGAATCAAATATTGTACGAAATAAAAGTATTTTTATAAGTTTATCTTTTTTCGAACAGTGTTCACTTTATGCTTGAATCGTTGGAATCACGTCAATCTGTATCTTCATCGTGTAAAATTTCAATAATTCAATATTTAATATCTCCTCAACGACGCGGTAAAAGTATTTGAAATTTTAAATTCGAGTTTCTACGACCATTATCTTTGTATTAAAAAAAAAAAAAAAAAAAATAATCTAGACCTAAACTTATTTTTAGGTTCATGCAAGTACATCCTTAAGGATCGTTGATCGTTGCTTTCAGACTCCCCGAGGAGATGTCAGCCGATTCATTGGCTCGCTGCGCTTGTCGCCGTTGTTGGGGTCGTTATGGTCCAGATCTCTCACGGTCATTATACCGTTGATATTATCATAGCATACTGGGTCACAACCCGTTTGTGGTATATTTATCACACACTGGCGAATAACTCTCATCTCAAGGTAAATATTTTATGCAAGGAGCTCATTTTTTTTTTTTTTTTTTTTCTAATTAATTGAACAGCTTTTTAAAAAACCATGAATCTAGGATATTTTTTTTTTTTTTTTTTTTTTCAATTTTGAAAATTACCTCGAGGGTAGTGAAGAATCAGAAAAACCGAAAATCCGAATGGCCAAAATTCCGAATTCAATCTCGTATAACAAAGATACGAGAGTAGAAGATTTGACAAATTTTAAGTTCCGAATGACGCCAATCAAAAGCTTCAATTTATTTGAAATGTATTCGGTAGAGGGCTCTGTTATCCGATCAAATTATTTCAGGATACGCTTAAAGATTGTGAGATGCACAATTTAATAATGTCACCATTTAATAAAAAAAAAATTTGATAATTCAAGATGGCCGACTCAATATGGCGGAAAGAAATGGCAAAATTTAAGTTGATTCGCATTGAGCTCGGTATCTCGGGGGTTTGTTGGGTCGCCGATTTTGAATCTCGAGTCAAAATTTCAAAATTAAAAATGGCCGACCCAATATGGTGGACAGAATTTGTAAAATTTGAACTGATCTGCATGAAACTCTCATTATTTTTTCATACAAAAAAAAAAATTTTATATTCCTGAGGGATGGTTTTTCATGCATAAGGGTTGTTCAAAGATAGGGAAAATTATGAAATATTTTTTTTTTCCCCACATCCGGAACCCCCCCGATCTTTCGCATCCTAGTCCTGACCTTGTTCAAAATCATCCTGGAAATGAGTTGGGCACGAAAGAATTAAAGGGATTATTCAGCTTTAAAAAAACAACCTTTTTCCCTATCCGTGCTGAAAATCTGAAAAAAAATTCACGCATGTGCCGTCGCATGGTTGTTACGCATATCGCGTGTCTAATGACAAAAGGTCGTAAGCGTCATTATACGACCTTTTTTGCCATTAAAAATTACAAAAATCTCCCAAAAATATCATTTTTGGGGGATCTGACCTTCTGCAATTAGTAAAATATAAAATATAAATATATAATGTAAATATATATATATATATAAAATAAAAATATTATTTTTGGGGGATGCGATCAAGTTTTGTCAAATATCAAGACTTTAGTTGCGAATAACGTAAAATTTCGCGATTTCATCGCATTGGCGTTAAAAATTTCTAATCTAATCTAATCTCTAATAATCTAATTTTAACAGATCTTCGCGTTTCAGGTATTTCTGGAGCGATTCGAAAAAAAAAAAAAAAATTATACGACCTTTTGTCATTTCGCTCGGGAAGGTAATGACGAAAGGTCGTATCTTTTTTTTTTCACTGATTTTTGGTGGATACGACCTTTTGCGCTTACGTTTTTCTTCTTGCTAATTTTAATGGATCGAGGCGATTGCTATGTTTTCAAAGTGAATGCAATAGAAAAAAAATTTTCGTACGACCTTTTGCCACTAAAATCGTATTTTTGGCGCTTACGACCTTCTGTCATTAGACACGCGATATGGAAAACCGAGAAAACTCAGAAATTTTCTTTCCTCCTGGAATAATCAGGAAAAAGTCGGGAAATTAAAAAAATTCTCTCGAACTTTTTCAGAATTTACTTTTTGCCAGAATTACGAAAAATGAAACCAACTTGAAAAAAAAAAAAAAAAAACTGAAAAGTATAAAAATAAATATTTTTGTATACTTTTAATATTTATATTATTCTTTATTATATGCGACAAAAGTTACGTCAGTGTCAAACAATGAAAATTTCAAAAACTAAAAACTAATTTACCCCAAAGCTCCGAAGCTACGCTCCCGCATTCGATTTGTCGATACGCAACCGCACAATTAATTATTGTAGATAAGTGTTTATATTTATTTTTCATTTATTGACACGGACAAAAATTTCCGTCTATAATAAAGAACAGGTTCGATATTTGCTTTTAACGTATTTATTTTTTTACTTTACGCTGCTTAAATTATTATTTGTATTTCAGATTTTTTATTTTTTATTTTTTATTTTAATACTTAACATTTTTTTTTTATTTGACCCTAATCTCCCGGGAATATTTGCAAAACGTGCGTGCAAAAATCTGAAAAAGTTAGGAAAACTGATTCGCATCAGGTCGATGATAAAAACAAAAGAATCCATTCCGGGGATAGAAATATTTCTTTCGTTCAAAAATTTGAATTCGTCGAAAATCTAACGCTTGTTTTTCTTTTTTTTTTCTACACGCGTCATTTTTTTTTTGGATTTTTAACGCGGATAGGGAAAATTTTGTTCGTTTTTTAAAATGTTTAGACGTTAACGACTGTGTTTTTTTTTTTTTTTTTTGGATTCATTGCAATCGCATGCGGGGGGTTTTTTTTTTTTCCAGCAATACGGACCAAACAACTTTTTGGCGCGGCTATGGTGGTTTCCGATATTCAAGTATTTCGAGAAAAACGTGGGTGGTCCCGTGCCTCGACAATACGACTGGCCTCTGCCGTGGCCTCGAAGATTTCTCGCCAAACATCCGAACCGGGACAGTTAATAACGCTCGGTGTCGCGGTTTTCCCCCCCCCCGAGGGATGCGCCTGTATCGTTCACGGGGTAATATTCGATTGTATATATAAAACACTTAGGCTTGCGATATAACGAGATGCAAGAGAACAAACGAACTAACAAAAATACAAAATAATGCTAAAGAGTCGAAAGAATGACGCGATGAGGGGGGAGGGATGAATGAAAGGAATGGAAAAAAAAAAAAAAACCCCCGTTTAAGCACGAGTAGAGTATAATTGAGGATGTAAAATGTAATTTTTGACAAGTCCGTATATTACGGGTCAAAGAAAACTTGATTCGGTGATCGTATGGTCCTATCCTCCGCCCCTCGAATTTACATTTTTCGCGATGAAGCAACAAAAATGGAAGAAAAAAAGCGCAAAAAAAAAAAGCTTTTTCAACTCTGTGCGTGTTTTTTTTCTAATTTCATTTTATTTAAAAAATTTTTTTTTCGTTTCTCTTTGATACTACGTTGATATACACACGATCTTGAAGAAAAAAAAAAAAAAAAAATTAGGATATTTCGTGGTCTCGGCATATTTATATTTTTTTTTCTTCTTGTACGCATCTTGGGATTTTTTTGATCCAAAATCGCCAATACGGAGAACAGTTTGGCGGGGGATATGCGCGAAAAAAGAAAAAGAAGAAAAAAAAAAAAAAAAAAAAAAAAAATACTACAGTCAATGAAATTTGTTTCTCCGGTGGACAAAGTTACTCGTTGATTTTGCCACGATGGTAGAAGCAAAAAGAAAAAAAAAAAAATAATGCATGATAATCCTCCTTGCCTGGACGAGAAATTCTCGATAAGGCTGCACAAAGTTTGCGTGCGTGCGTACCCATCATCCCTCTCCATCGATTTTCATTATTTTTTTTCGTTCAGGTCGAGAAATGGTTTTAATTTTCTTTTTCTCCTAAAAAAAAAAAAAAAAGCAAAAAAAAAAATTTTTCGGGCTCACCCGGAGTCGTCAGTTGCGTTCGACGCAAATTGTTTTCATAGTTTTTTTTTTATGTTCATCCGCTTCGCGGCATTGCCCAAAACTCTCAGTGACAATCGAACCGGGAATTGTTTGAGAATTTTTTTTTTATTGTTTTCCTTTTTTTTTTTTTTTTCGGTCGTAAAAATGTTTCCCCTCGTAACCGTCGAATGATCGTAAATATTCAAAACTCAATTCGTGGTTTTGGAAATATTCGGAAAATTTCCAAAGAATTGAATAGTTTTTTTTTGTTTTCTCGTAGGAAAAAAAAAAAAAAACAGAATAAAAATTGAACAAAATCGAATTTACGCGAAAAAATATTTACGGAATAAAATTTGACGGCGCGAGAAGCAAAAAAAGAAAAAAAGAGAGAAAAAAAATCTCAAAATTCCAGTTTCATTCTTATCAAGGATGAACGGGGCGCTGCCCGATCCTTTGATCTTTTAAAAATTCCACGATGGCAATTCCGGTTGTGATTTGTGTAACGTCGCGCCGGAAAGAAAAAAAAAAAAAAAATTAATAATAATTGAAATCCCTGTTCTCTCGCCGACGATGATGATCGATGATGGGTACGAGTCGTGCCAAGGCGTTTCCACGAAACCCCCTTCAGCTTTTCCCCACCCTTGCAGATTTTCCTCGATCGCCTCGTTTTGCCGTGATAAATTTTTTCCATGGGAAAAAAACGTTTACTCGGACATGCGGAGCCTGAATGAACTGAACCTGTCCTAAGAATTAGCCGTCGAACCGTTAGATCGTGGAATTTCGTGGGACCAATTCACAATTGGACACGCTCGTTAGAAAAAAAAAATTCAAAAAAAAAAAAGAAAAAAAAACCAAAAAATACCTTCAGCCTAGCAGACAGACGCACGACGAGCTACAAAACGTTTTTATGATCGAAAGTATCGCGGTAATTCTCGGAAAAAAATTGTTAGAATAAAAGAGGGGGGGGGGGGGGGGACAAAAAGTGAACCCGAGTTTTTAAAAAATGCTCGAAGCTTCGCGAATCTTTCAAGTCCCGTTACCTGACCGATAAGTAGAAAAAGTGAAAAAAAAAAAATATATATATATATATATATGTATGTATATCTATAATTATATATAGATTGGGGTGTGTCGAAAATGGACATTTTTTTCTTCGCTTCTACCACTCAAAACTTTAAGTTTTCACATTAAAGAGGTCCTCGTTCAAAGAGGGCCCTGTAGCGTGAAGTTTAGAGGTCCGCTCAACGAGGGATTTAGGTTTCCCATCTAATTAACACGTAAAAAGTATTGTTTTTCGTTAAAAATGATGTCGGGCAACCAAAAAATTGGCGATGTCCGTGTTTTTTGGCTTATTTGAAAACATGACTCATCCCCTGAACGATGATAGGTCGTTTTTCGACTTACCTTGTTCCAATTTTTTTTTTTTTTTTTGCGCCACTTTTCGACGACTATAGTCACTTTTTCAAGTTTACAAAGTCTCCAAGGTCATCAATTAGTCCAAAATGAATTGCTACGAGTATTGATTGTTGATTCGAATATAAATAACCATTTCCAAAAATTGGTAAAACATGCAAAATTTCTCAAAGAAACATGGTTTTTTGAATAAAATTGAAGATACGGAAATACGGAATTCAATTTTATTAAAAAAAAACCATGTTTATTTTAAGAAATTTCGTATGTTTTACCAATTTTTGGAATTGATTATTTATATTCGAATCAACAATCAATACTTGTGGCAATTCATTTTGGACTCATTGATGACCTTGGAGACTTTGCAAACTTGAAAAAGTGACTATACTTGTCGAAAAGTGGCGAAAAAAAAAAAAATTGGAACAAGGTAAGTCGAAAAACGACCTGTCATCGTTCAGAGGATGAGTCGTGCTTTCAAATAAGCCAAAAAACACAGGCATTGCTAATTTTTTGATTGCCTTACATCATTTTGAACGAAAAAAAAAAAATTTTTTACGTGTTAATTAGATGGGAAACCTAAATCCTCGTTGAGAGAGCTCTAAACTTCAAGCTACAGCGCCCTCCTTGAACGAGGACCTCTTTAAGGATGTGTCAGACGTACCTTCCCAACCAAAAGTGACTTTTTGCATACTTTATGATAAGATAAAAATCGAAAAAAATTAAACCACAATAAAGACGATAAGAAGATTAATTTTGAATAATAATAATGTCAAAAAGTTATCGATAATCTGTTAAAACAAAACCATTTTTTAACAAATTTTTAGGAAAAGTTTTTTTTTTTTTGACACGTGAAATGAATTCGTTGATTTTTCTGACTACACGTGAATTTTTTTAAAAAATTTCTTATCATTTTGAAATTTTAGTTTTCGAAAAATTTTTAATTTTGAAAATCAAGGAAAAATCGTGAATTTTGGATATATTTTCGTAAAAACGTTGTATATTACAATTAAGAAGTTTCCAGGGCATTGAACGAATAGTTTCGTAAATAAAACCTTTACAAATTTCCGAAAATCGAAATTTTAAAATGATAAGAAAATTAAAAAAAAAATTCACGCCTAGTCAGAAAAATCGACGAATTCATTTCACATGATAAAAAAAAAACCATTCCCTAAAAATTTGTTAAACAATGTTTTTTTAAACAATTCACTGATAACTTTTGGTCATTATTATTATTATTATTAAAAAGTAATCTTCGTATCGTCTTTATTGTGGTTGAATTTTTTCCGATTGTTATCTTATCATGAAGTACGCAATATTGTCGACGAAAGTCACTTTAGGTTGGGAAGGTGCGTCCGAATCCATCCTTAATGTCAAAATCTAAAGTTTTGAGTGGTAGGAGCGAAGAAAAAAAAAAGTCCATTTTCGACACACCCTAATATAGATACGAAAAGTCGAGGGAAACATTACCGTGCGATGCTAATTTTTTTTTTTTTTTTTCGTTATCTCGAAATCATTGTGAACGTGCTCCGGGCTGGTTCCATATTGAAGCGAGAAACGTCACAATCGATCGAACGATTTTCATGGGTAATATACAGGCGGGAGAGATTTTAAAATGAGCTCGAAAGAAAAAATTAAAAAAAAAAAAAAAATCGAACCGTCGAACGTAAGAACGAATCTCCGTGTGACTGAATTAGGAAACGAATATCCGTTGCTCGGAACTTTTCTCATTTTCCTACTCGTATAATTTTTTTTTGGTTTTTTTTGGTTTTTTTTTTTTTCATGAAACAAGTCAAAGATGTCGCTCGATTCTTGCCGTAAAGAGTGTGATCGACGATGAAGGGATCACGACCAATCAATTAGCTGCTCTAGTCTTATTTCTTTTTTTTTTTTTTTTTTTTTTTTTTTATAAATTATTGCCGAAAAAAAAAGGTTACGAGAAAATGTCAAAGAGTGATAATTATTGATAAAAGTAATTAAAAATAATTCGTATTTCGAGAAATTTTCGATTTTTGCCTCCCGCCGTATCGGTCGATGAATGTTCGCAAATGCTAATTTGCGTGATCCCCACGTCTATTCGCTAGTATTTTTTTATTTATTATTATTTCGTCTTTCTTTTTTTTTTTTTTTTTTTTTCAATGAAATAACGTTGCGATTTTCGTTTCGAAAAAAAAAAACAAAAAAGAAAAAAGTGTCTGTCCGTTTGACTGATACGTATAATTATGTACGCGAGCACAGAGGAATTTGGAGAACAGGGATTAGCGACTCTCGCTGATTGGAAAAAAAAAACTCCCCTTTTTTTTTTCTAAAATTTCATTATTTTATGAAATTATTTGTCGCCGCATGTATCAAATTTCTTCCATATTTTTTTTTCTTCGCCATTGCATGGAGAAAAATAAAAATCACGAAAACTAAATTGCATCGAAGAAAGTAACGAGTTCAATTTTCGTTATTTTTTTCCCGATTTGTGCGATGTGCGAAAAAGAAAAAAAAAAAAAAAAAAAAGAAAACCTCAAATATTCGGTAAAACATATGCGGAGTTAAAAAAATATGACAATTTTTTTCGATAATATGTGATCGATGATAATTTAAATTAAAAATGAAAATAAACGAAGGTTGCATTTTTTTTTTTTTTCTTTAACCGAGAAAGGTCGTTCATCGCTGTTTCAAGATTGGCCTCACTTTTGGTCGCGGTCATAACCGCGGTCGCTCTCTCGTGTCTCCCAAAATGTCTTGACAAAATGTTTGTCAGCATTGAGCATATATTTATCCCCGAGATAAAAGCCCGTTAAAAGCCTCTGAACAATTTTAATATTTAAAAAAAAATATATATATATATATATATTTGCAAAAGAAAAATGAAACAAAAATTTTAAAAATTGTTTACCGTGTGTATTCGTTAAAAGCATGTACAAACTATATTTTGCATATACACAGATATGTACGAGGCATTTTTTAACCCAAATCAACATTTCCCTGATCCCCCCTCCCCAACAAACCGTGAATTGGGTTTAAAATTATTTTTCGTTTTTCCAAATTCTCACAACACCGGAAGACATGCGCACTTTTTTTTTTTTTTTTCAAATTCATTTTAGCCAAGCCGCCATTTCATGACGATTTTTTGCAGTAAAATTTTCCAATAATCCAAAAGGACACGTGTATCCGTAAAATCATGGCCGGATGTGTGTTTGGAAAATTTTGATATCCGGCCCGAATGGTTTTTTCCACAATTTTCTCAGATTTTGCAGAAAAAAGAAAAAAAAAAAAAAAACTAGAACCGAGTCCCGCAGTTAATTCCGGCACGTAGGCTTGAATTTTTTTTTTTTTTTTTTAATTTTTTCATTTGAGGCCATTCCGCCGAATGTTTTGTCGAGAGCCAATTTATTGAAATGAAAAAAAAAAAAAAAATTGCGAGCTCGGAGAGAAGGAAAATTCTTGAAACTCCTCGGTCCGATGAAATTTTCATAACACGTTCCGGGGGTTGGCCAGCTTTTGGGTGGGTTTGTTTTTTTTTTTTTGTTTTTTTCCTCAAAATTATCGGAAAAACTGCACGTCTTCCGAGGTTGTAAGGGTGTGAAAAAAAAAAAAAAAAAAAAAAGAATTTCTCATCAAATCCCAGGGCGGGAGGGTCTCGCGAACATGTGGATTTGGCTTGCGATCCCTCGATGCGCGTATAGAAGACATTTCGATTGTATACCTCTAGGTGACTTTGTATATTATGTCTATTTTATCGATATTATACATAAAAAAAAAATAAAAAAAAAAAAAACAACAACAATGCACGTCGGTAAATGCTACTTTGCGACGTTATCGTTGTCTCATTGGAGTGATGCTTTAACGCGCGGTATTGTGGCATCACGAATTTTATTCAATGTTTAAAAATTTAATGGCCGAAATGTTGAACTGAAATAAGCGAACTATCGCAGAGGGTATACTGTTATATTATACATGCTACTTCATAAATCTAAATAATGTTATGTATGCATAAATATTTACGTATGAAAAATTACACGCGCCCCAGCTCGATCCTACGAATGATCCTCACTCATCGTGTGTGCGGCGCGATTTTGTCTTCGATCGTTTGGCGAAATTTTGTCTTCGATCGAACGAGTCAGCGCGAATTGGTAAATTTGACAAAAAAAAAAAATAGCAAAAATTTTTAAAATACTGCACTGGGGTATTTCAATGTTATCAACGTTACCGCCTCTATTCACCCCCTCTGCCCATGTAATCTTTTCATATCCGTCTCGGTACTTTTGAGAATTTTTGGCCATTTTCTTGAATCAAGGATTTCCGCGAGTCCGTCGATTCTGATTTTTCAAGATGAAAAAAAAGAAAATGAACTTTTCGTTCTCCGTTTCATTGATATTATCAGAGATGAGCTCATCTCTGGTTGAGGTACGTGATCTTGATATTTCTGAGCCGAGAGGCCGAGAGATAGACAGCCAGCGCTCACATTGGCGAAATCTCGCGAACTTGTACTTATTTATGTTTTGGGGGTTATACACACGGCCTGTGATATATTTGAGAGGGAAGCTGCGAAAGAAAAAATTTTTTGTTTTTTTTTGTTTTCAAAATTTCGCGTCATATCTATTTCTGTGAAATGATTATACACATATTTTATGTATGTATATAGTTTCTCAATAATTAGAATAACTTTATAGAATAATATTCATTCATAAAGAGCCTGTGTATGCTTTTTCAGAGCGCCAAGTTCGCCAGAAACGGCCACAGGCGGCGTCACTTGACTTCGCGCACATAACGGTGCGTCTAAATTTTTTGTTTTTGTTTTTAATCGTTGGCCATATCACGGCAGAAAGAATCGTGGACGAAATTCACGGTGGGTGAGAATCGAACGTAGGTCTAGCTGGGATTAAATGCCTCGTGTACTATGCGATATATTTGTCTTTATGTACCATTTAATATATGTAAAAAAAAGTGTGGGGTGTGTGTGTGTGTGTGTACATATACATATATAATATATAGGCCATTCCACCAATTATCAACCAATGTTTGGGCCTTAAAAATTTGATCAGCCTCAAATTTTTTTTCCTCACATTTAGTGCACCAAGATTGATGAATTCGCCAAGTTTTGCCCAAAATGGTATGCGCCATTCACGACGAATGCGATATCCAATTTTAAGGACAAAATTTGAATGTGAATTTTATCGAATCTTCAGTGACGCAATATGATAAAATATTTTTATCATATTTAAAAAACTCGTCTAAAAAACTCTCGGCTCTCCGAATCAATTTTATTTTTTATTTTTCATTATCTCCTCGAGATCCATCTTGAAAATACGTTTTTTTTTTTACGAAAAAAAGCGACTTTTCATGCGCTACAATATTTTATCATTCATTTCAATTTTTTTAAATCCGAAAGCTGAGATTTTTTTCAGCACGAAACCCAAATTTTTAGAGTGGAACACGGGGTTGCGCGATCTCGCGTGAGCAGCCGTTCAACCTTTTGGGTAACAATGAGACATGAAAAAAAAAATTCGTCTTTCATGCATGAAAATTTTAAAATCGCGCGTGTTCATGTCTATGAATATCGTACGATGAGAAAAACTGTCATGATAAACAGGTAAAAAGAATAGTAGATTGCGTACCAGGGAGGTAAAGCGGCACTTTTAAGGAGGTTCTGCTCGTATACTTGGGTGCGCGGCAAGGGGAACGTATAGCGCGGCGCGGGCGACGTGTGGGGCAGGTTGGCGTTCGGTATTTGTTTTACCAAATATAGCACGTTTTCATTTTTATTAATTTGCCATTATTCATGCTATTAGGTGTGGTGAATCTGGTCCATTTTTTTTTTTTCTAGAGCTTTGTAATAGATAAGTTTGTACTTTCCTGAAATTTTTAAGCAGCCACTACATTTTTATGCACTTGGTATCGAACGATTCTTCGCGTCATAACGGTCGATGCCACAAGACCCTATGCATTTCAAGAGTATCGATACGAATTTTTATCTCGGAAAGTAGGTGGTGAATCTCGCGTTGAAATTTTTCAGGTACACGAAGTACACTTTTACAAACACACCGTTAAAACTTCAAGTCGCTGTAACTTTTTTTAGGTTCGAGCAGAACCTCCTCAAGGGAGGCTTTCTACTTTGTTGTGCCACAAAATGTTCGATTTTTCACCAATTTTCTATGCGAAAAATATTAAATTTTTTTTAAACATAGAAATGTTGATATTTGATATGTTCACTAAGCGGTCTTTATTGAACATGATAATATCTTTTAAAGTTTGACGAAACATGCGATATTGGGAGTGGGAGCGGGGTACTTTGCTTGCGAAAGTCCCAAGTCCTGGGACAGGTGATTCAAAGCAAAAAAATTAAACATATTTTTACTTTGTACAATATTGTGTATAAGTTGAACGAGAATGAAGAAGAAATATTTAAAAATAAAAAAGTAGAGAGCGATCGAAGGGGAAGTTTAGTTTTTTGTCAAAAATTTTTGCAATTTTTTGTTCATAAAACACAAACGTTTTAATATTTTTGGATAATTTCAGTTAGACTGATACACAATATGGTACGATGTAAAAGTATGTTTGATTTTTTTGCTTCGGATCGCCTGTCCAGGACTTCGGATTTCCGCAAGCGAAGAGTATCATCGCCGGCGCACCGACATACGTGGCACTTGCCACTCCCAATACCATGCTTTGTCAAACTTTAAAAGATATTATCATGTTCAATAAAGACCGCTTAAGTTAACATACCAAATATCAACAATCTATATTTAATATTTTTCGCATTAAAAATTGGTGAAAAATCGAACATTTTTTGGCCGAATAAAGTAGAAACCTCCCTTAAGTCCTAGGACTTGAAAGTTCTAGGACTTAAGAAGGTTCTTAACCCAGAGAAAAACGCTAAGAATGGTTCTAAAATTTGAGGTGAGGTTTTTGCTGGTACTAGGAATACACCGTAATTATTTCAGATTTTTTGAGCGCGCAGTTGAGGAGAAAAAGAAACATTAAATATGCCGCTTATATGATCCCTTAAATTGAAAAAGTTTACGAGCAGATATTTCCGGAACCAAACGGTGAAGAATCTAAAACTTTGCAAGCATACTATAGGAACCTCAACCTTTACATTTGTCGTATTTTTGTCAGTCTATCTAGATTTGATGACTTTGCAGGAACCACCTTAAGAACCTCCTTAAAAGTACTACTTTTTAATCCTCGTCTACGAGCCCTATAAAAGCCTCACACGATGTTTTCGGTTACTTGGCCTTAAAATTGCCGCATTATCTCCTTGGTACACTATTTTTTCACTCGTTTATCATGACAATTTTTCTCATCGCACGATATTCACAGTCATCTGCATACTTTTCTTCCCACGATAATATTCGATTTTAAAACTTTTGTACATAAAAGACCAATTTATTTTCATGTCTCATTGTTATGTACCAAAAGGTTGCAACTTCGCAACCCCGTCCCACTCTAAAAATTTGGGTTTCTTATTCAAGAAATCTCAGCTTTCAGATTTAAAAAAAAATTGAAAGGAATGATAAAAAAAATATTGAGGCGCATGAAAAGTCAGTGTTCTTCGTCGAAAAACGTATTTCTAAGATGGATCTCGAGGAGCTAATGAAAAATATAAAAAAATTGATTCGAAAAGCTGTGAGTTTTTCGCATAAAAAATTTATTTTTTTTTTCACATTTTTATTGTGACGCTAAAGATACGATGAAAATTTTCATTAAAATTTTATCCTTAAAACTGGATATCTTATTCCTCATGAGCAGAGCACACGTCGTCGTATTGGATTAAAACTTGGCGAATTTACCAATCTTGATGGACAAAATGTGAGGAAAAAAATTTGAGGCAAATCAAATTTTTAGGGCCCCAAACATTGGTCGATAATTGGATGGAATGGCCCACATATATAGCGAGTTACACGTTAAGCTTTAAACAACATATTTATACACACACACACACACAGATACATATTTAAATACAAAGTTGAAACTTCTTCTCAAAATGTAGAAGGAGTTTCGTTGATGTTTAAGATTAACATATACAAATATACATATATATGTATATGTATATATATATATATAATATTTAATAATAAAAAAAAAAGAATTCATATTGCAACTGAGGCGCACGCCAAGCACGTGCGTGGCTGTGTGTTTATATGAATATATCTATATTTTTACGTGTAGATATTTTTTGGTAACTTGTTACAAAGATCTGTGTAGAATAGATGACATCTTATAAGTTGTAAATAACGATATAATAGTGGCTTATTTTGTCACGCTAGGGAATCTCCAATGACAACCAAACAAATTTCGTTCGCTCGTGAACAAGAAAAAACAGAAAAAAAAACAAAAAAAAACAAAATATTTGCATATACATGATTCGGGCAGTTGAAAAACTTTGTTTCCGGAGCCTGGGCGGGGAGAGCGATTGATACAACTTCGTTTACGTTCGTTACCGTTTGTGTAAATACGACCTCATAGTTATTTATCTCAAGTTCTAACCGCTATTACATTATTACAATAAACGAGAAAAAAAAAAAAGAAAAATGTACTTGACTTTACCTCGTACTTCAATGTTGACAATGGAGCGATCACGCATCTTTTTTGTATATGACAGTGAAATAAAATTATCGGACGTTATATAAATATATAAATATATATATGCCAGCGAATATCTTCGATAGATCGATTTTCGTGAATTATTTCGATGCGTCGAAGCAAAATTTCGTTACGAAGAATCGTCAAAAAATGTCGTTTCAATGCGATTGAAAATTATATGCGACCCTCTAACACCTCATATCCTTATTTTTTGGATAAATTTTTTTTCAAATACACGAAATCGAGCGACGGCGACACGAATTTTCAATCTGTGGCGTTGCGCCGATCGCATAATGATACTACTCGGCGTTCTTCGCAGACCGATCTTGCGCGCATTCCGCAAGCTAATATATGTAAGAACATCCTGTTTTTTTTTTTTTTTTTTTACCTTTGAATGGCCTCCTTCCGTTTTGTGCTTCAATGTCGCTCTGCGCCAATCTCATAACTTCCTCGGATTCCGTATCGGTCGATTTCTCCAAATTGTCCTCTTCATTCTCAGAAGTTGCATGCCGCAAGCCAGCGGTGTCTGTCCGTCGTTTGAGATAGCTCGGTTACCCCGTTCACATTTCTCAAGTTGCGCCTCTTCGACATGTCCGATTATGAAAAATAAGACTCGCACACACATTTTCCTATTGAAACACATACACGTTACTACGTAAAAAAAAATATTACGGTAGAAGTAAAATTACTTATACCAATTTGGCTCATTGTATTCGAAAAAAACATCATGAATTAATGTATACGATTCAAAACGTTTGAATTACGTAAATACGCATAAAATACACTACTTTAATATAAAAAAAAATCAAGAAAATTGACTTACCTGGACAAAATACTAACGGGAACCCCCCACACTGAGTAAAAAATGTAGCCCACTCCGGATTCAGATGCGCCGTACTGCTGGGCAAGAGAACATTCACCGAGGGCTGGGGATTTTTTTCGGAAAAAAAATTCCCTGACTTTCTCTGACCAGTTGTTTAATTTTCCCTGGCCAAAATTCTTATAGTTTTCATTAGTGCTACGAATCAATATCCCCAATTCTTCATTTTATTTCGATGAAAATTCATTAGGAAATTCAACGATTAAAAAAAATTACATGAAAACATATATGGGGCATTCCACCCCAATTCGATCCGCCTCCGACCCTCACCATTTTTGATTCGACTCGCAATTTTTTATGCTGTTCACCCACATGAGTATAGAGACTACCATATTTTTTTTAGATTTTTTTCCATCCCGTTCTGGAGTGACAATTTTTTGATAAAATCGATGAAACCCAATTCAATCAGCGATATCGTCTAATTAAAAAACGCTATCGGAAAACTTCACGAGGTCAAATTTTTCATCTTGAAGTCTACTTTTTCATGAATTTATTTTTAAAAATTTCCAATTTTTTTTTTCTCTCGAAAAATAAAAAAATCGATTTTTCGAAATGAGTGCCATGTTTAATTAAAAAAAAAAAAAATCACAAAAAAAGTACATGGTAAAACAAAATTTTTGAGCCCTGTCTCATTGCGGGCAGATTTTTTTTTTTCAGTTTTTACAGCTATTTGAAGTTTATTAGAGTACTCGAATAAATTTCAAGTAGCTATTAGAGTACTCTAATAAACTTCAAATAACTGTAAGAACTACAAAAAAAAATCTGCCCACGATGAGACAGGGCTCAAAAATTTTGTTTCACCATGTACTTTTTTTGTGATTTTTTTTTTAAATTAAAAATGGCACTCATTTCGCAAAATTGATTTTTTGATTTTTCGATAGAAAAAAAAAATTGGAGAATTTTTAAAATAAATTCATAAAAAAGTAGACGTCAAGATTAAAAATTTGACTTGGTGAAGTTTTCCGATAGCGTTTTTTTAATTAGAAGATATCGCTGATTGACTTGGGTTTCATCGATTTTTTCAAAAAATTGTTACTCCAAAACGGGATGGAAACAAAATATAAAAAAAATATGATAGTCTCTACTCATGTGGGTGAACAACATAAAAAATTGAGAGTCGAATAAAAAATGGTGAGGGTCGGAGGCTGGTCGAATTGGGGTGGAATGCACCATATATATAATTTTTAAATGATTTATTTAATTTAGCTATATATAGATTACATCTTTTTTCATTTGTACTCACATCAGATAATTCAGGAAATATATTTATTTTTAGTATTTATTTGGTGATTGTTGCGAAAATCAATCATCCTTGGAAACATAAAGCTTACGCTGCACGGTACTGTTTATAATTCCGAAAGGTTTCACTTCTGCCGCGTGTGGTTGCCACGCATGTTTGTTTTTTTTTTTGCAATAATTAAATGAGGAAAGTGAATTTTTGAATTTCCTTTCGAGCCATTTATCAGACGTTTGGTCTTCTCTTTTTTTTCCCTGACCAAGTTTGAAATTCCCTGACCAATTTTTTTTTTCCTGACATTTCCCGGTTTTCCTTGACCAAGTTTGAAATTTCCTGATTCCCTGACCAATTTTTTTTTTCCTGACGTTTCCCGGTTTTCCCTGACCGAGTTTTAAATTCCCTGATTCCCTGACCAATTTTGTTTTCCCTGACGTTTTCCGGTTTTCCTTGACTACCTGACGAATTTTTTTTTCCAAAAAATTTTTTTATTCCAAAAATATTCTATTTATATTTTCGAGCTCGAAAATTCTGTACTTTTCATACAAAGTACATCACTTGTCCGACGATATCTCTGAAATGGGTTTAAATGATTCAGACTAATTTCTTTTGGACGAAAAAAAATATTTTCACTTATAGATGTATACACTTTGGTATTGATAATATGCATGAGTTTTAGTTTATTTATAAAAATCTAAATTTCTTTTTTTTTCAAATTACATTTGCGAAATATCATTGGTCATAGAAATAATTACATACATTCATGCATACATCCATATACACGCATACATGCGTACATATACTTACATGCACTAACTTATTAGGAAATTAAAAATATTTTTTTAATAATATACTGATTTTACGGAAAACTAGAAACGTTTTTTCAATAAATACTAATTTTTCAGAAAATTGTAAGTAATATAACTTTAGTAAATGCTAATTTCTTGAAAAAAAAAAAAATCAAAAATATTTCTTTACTAACTACGAATTTTTCAGAAAATTAAAAAGATATATCATATTTTTCGGAAAATAAGAAACTTTTTTGGAGCAATGACTAATTTTTCGATAAATTAGAAATATTTTTTTCGAGAATCACGGATTATATTAAAGATTTCAAATATCCACCTAAGAATGAATAATTTTACAGAAAATCGTGCACACTATTCGGAATATTTTTTTGTTTCGAACAATTGCAATTATTTTGTCAGTTAGTTTTTATTTTTTCGGCAATTGACAATAAGAAAAATTTAAAATTTAATTTTTTTGTTGGCAATTGGAAATATTTAGCAAAATCGTTTTTGCCGATATCGCTGGATTTTTATATATCTCGGCAGTGAGACCGGAGGAGCCTTCGTAATTTTCATCAAACCCATCACTTTTAATTTCGTTGCTGCTACTTTTTCAATTTATCGATATCCATCTCCGATATCAACGAATATTGAATCGATAGGGCTCAATATTCGCACGAGTCGTTTCTTCAACACTTATCATTTTTTTAAATTCAATATTTCATCATTCAGAAATTTGGGAGGGGGGGGGGGGGATAATATTCACCTTGAAATAAATGGACTTACAAGCGAAGCCAATTACAACGTTTTGCAATATTTTTATTGTCTTGCGGAATCATCAATAATCATAATATTATTACAAGAGAACGGTAAATACTTTAAATATATGATACGGATAAGGTTTTTTTTTTTTTTTTTTTTTTTACAACAAGATGTTTGAACATCACGCGGACGAAAATTTGACAGCCTCAATAACGAACCAACCGAATAGGCGATAAATGGAGAACAAACCCAAACATCTTGTACGGTTTAAATTATAAAATAAAAAAAGCAACGTGTCAATTTTAAACAAAAAGAAAAAAAAAAAAAAAAAAAGAAAGAGAGAACGCCCGGGCTGTCGGTTCGCAAGTCCAATCTTGTGTTCTACGAATATACAAAAATTGTAAACGACTCCCCGCTGTCTTACTTATCGCGAAAACGATCGCTTTGTTCGGCTTATTGGACATTTTTTTTTTAATCCTAAAAAGGTCGTACGAAATCGCCCAAGATCATCGACAACAATCGAGTAGCAATAATTTCCACTGACTCCATTTTTTTTTTAAATCACGAATCGTTTATAAATAATTTTCGTACCGAATAGCTCGTTTTTTTTTTTATTTTTATTTTTTATCGTGTTTAACGCCCCTGGGGACACGGGTCCAGTTTCAAGTATTTACTTTCTGAAATCTTCAATTGCCAATAAACTTGCGTTGGCAAACGAAATTATATGATAAAGAAAAAAAAAACTACATCAGTCCAGTGATATCTCAAGGGAGGGGGGAGGGAGGAGAAGGATCCACGTTCCTTCGCGACTTGTCGAAGAAAGGCTCAAACGAGCGATTATCAAAAATGCTTCAACGAGACCATGGTAAAAAAAAAAAATATTCAAAAAATAAAGAATCCCTCTGAAAATTTTCTGTATATCGATCTGAGAATTAAATTATCCTTTGTTTTTCTTCTTAAAAAATTATCGGAATAACATTTTGAGCGATCGCTCTCGTTTGTAATTTTTCGTTAAATAATAATTATGCACGTTTGAGGAGTCTTTTCCCTTGAATGGAAAGACAAAAGAAATAGAAAAAAGAAAAAGAAAAATGAAAAACGTGCATTCGTCAACGTTTCACACACGTCGCCCCAGGAATGTTAGCTAAGGCCAGGTTCGGAAATTGGCTGACATTACTGTCAGTACTAGAAAATGTACAGTATACGTGACTTGCACTATAGATTTTCTAGTACTGACAGTACTGTCAGCCAATTTCCGAACACGCTCTAAGAACGAAACATCCGAAAACAATCGCAACTCACGCATATCGTCCTCATTTTACCACCATGAATCTCTCAATTGATCTTCTCCCATGTATGCGTTTTAAGCAGCGTACTCAACTCTTCGAGGGCAAAGGGATTTGGGGCACGGGGGGAGGGGGAAGATACAAACTTTTCATGCACTGTTATTTTCGCTTGATTTACATCTGTGGCAACTGATCGATGGGGGTGGCAAAGGCGAAATCCTCGGGGAAGAGTTTGATGGCGTGTGGATACATAAGTTTGTACGATTGTCTGATCGTTACGTCTGCCACACCGGCGATATCGCCGATTTCTTTCTGGGATCTCTTGTCCTCCGAAGCCTGAAATGTTTGTTTGTTTTTTTTTTTTTTTTTTTTTTTGCTTTTTATTCCTTCGATTGATAAATCAAACGTAAAAAACATCGTCACGATATTCAACTGTACGGGAGAGTGAGGAAAAGAGCTTGCACTTTCCGTGCAATCTCTTTTCTGACATGAGAAAATTCAGTTCCGGGGCCTCTGCTGGGCCCAACTTTTCTTCTTTAAATGGAACTTTCTATTTTTTTTGTATTGCATTTTCTTATATCTCATTGAAAAGTGAGCAAATTTTACTTCCAGTCATCTTTTGGTTTTCGTTCTCGAACAGGCCCAAAACATTATTCGGAGGTTTTCTCGTGAAAAGAATGGCAATCCGTCAAACTTTGCGAATAATTAAAGAATGAAAACGAGTTAAGGTGGCGCATCAGTGAATTAAAAAACCGGCGATACGAATGAAACTTCGGGAGAGTGTTATCTAAGATGCAATGAACGCTCTCTCAAAATTTCAGGGTATGTTGCCAGGCAAATTATTGCGAACGAGTAATTTAAAATTACCTATTTTAGCATGGGTCTTATGGCAGTTGATTCCATTTTCACCGGAAGTGACATGATATCTTTTGATAAAGACGAGAGTTCTTATTCAAATTTTGAGTATTGAAAGATGAAATCGTGAACTTTCCAATGGTATTTAAAAAATTGTGTCTTGCCAGGGATTTTCCCGAGAAATTTAATCGCGAAAGTCATCGTGTGTGCAAATCTCGGATACAATATATATGTCTGTCATTCTGCACGCGAGGAAACATATGAATATCAGCTATCGTTTTTGACTTGATCGCTCTGACAGTGTTAAATACTTTTGTCAGTTGAGACTTTATTTATATTATTTATAATAAATTATGAATAAAATATCACGGGAAACGTCATCGAAATTCATAAATTTTATTTAGACAGAGTATTTAGAAAATATTATGATAGGTTTATGATTTTTTTTCACGTCACGATTTTTGACTAGTGTTGTCACTGATGGGCCGCCTTTTAAACGATGAACAGAATTGTTCAACATTGAAAAGTGTTTAGGCGCTTGTTTGATGTGTTTATTTGAGCATTGCTGAGCGATTAAAAACCGCTTAGCAGTGCTTAAAAAATACGATTGTTTATCCAATAGGATTTTCGCTTCAACGGCATAATAAACAAAGCACAAACTTACTCGAACGGTATGAAAATACAACGAGTATAAAGACGATTTGATGGACAACGAATTGAAGACTAGACTGATGAGTTATCATCGATGAAGAAAATAAATTCATTGACAGAGTATTGAAGCAAATTCGTACACATATTATTATATCTACACGGAAAAAAAAGACATTTCAAAAAATAATAACTGAAATTTAAAAAATACAACGATGAAGAGAAAAAATGCAGTTTAACACAGTAAATTAATCTCTTTACAGTGTTTTTATCAAAAAGTAATGTGCGGCATATACTTCTGTACTATCTGTATAACCCTATTTGTTGGTTTAAACTGTAAAAACAACTATTTCCACTTCAAAAAAGTGACACTGTAAAAATTGAATATGCTCGCAATGAATTTTGCTATAGATAAAATGAAAAACCAATAGATTTGTACAAGAAAATTTTTTAAACTGACGCATTAAAATGAACTGTATAGAGAGAGTATTTTTACGAATGTAAGACATAACAAAGAATACTAAATTCTCTATGAAAAACAGAAATTGAAATAAAGAAAAATTGTAGCACTCTTTCGTCGAATTCAACTGTGAAAATGATGGAAAAATTACGGTTTTAAAATGTGTATGGAAAATACGACGCAAACAAGAAATTCATAAGGATCAAGAAGCGTTCATAAAATCAATAGCGTAGTGTTATAGAGTGTCGGTCGTTAGATAGGTCGTTAGGTAGGTCTCACGTAAAATCTCAGGTAGGCTTAAAATTAATTTCGACGGAAAAACGTCCGGACCACCAAGCCGGAAACACTCGTAAAAAAAAAAATCTCCCAATCTTTAATTTTTTTTAAAATGATTATTTAAGGATCGAAAGTGTTGAATTCGTTCACTGCGGAGGATCGCGGGTTCAAATCCCGGTCAATGACGATTTTTTTTTTTTTGCAAAATTCACAGTATTTTCAAAGATAATGGAACAGCAGTTTTAAATTCGTTCATGGATTTAATTGCTAATTTATAGATAATAAACTACATTTATTATGCTAATTCGACCCGCGCTTTTCAAAATCTTCTAAACTTTTATTTTTTACAGTTCACTTTGCAATTTCTCAAACATTAAACCCAAAAAGATGCGCTATTTTATATTATAATTGATTTCACAATTTGTACAATTTGTCACAGTGGTAAACTCTATTTACACTTTTATACTGTAAAAATTCATTCTATCACTTGATGCTTTTTATTTCAAATTCTAAACAGCCCAGTCAATAGGTAGTTTGAAAGTGCTGTTTGGTGAAAAAAATGAGGAACATGGGATATTTTCAGGACTGGTAGGGGGGTATCTTCTGAGTATAAATCCAGATTGGCGACCTCTTATCGCTATCAGGGTTGCCGCCATCTTGGAAAACGCGTTTCGCTCTATATCTCGCGAACCGTCCACTTTACGACAAAATGTGTAGATACATTTTTTATACATAATTAAATTCCCCATCTTTTTTGCTAATAACTTTTTTACGTAACATCAATATTTTCCAAGTTATAACACTTACAAAACTATTTCTCCGAATATCTCCCTGAGCGTTTATTATTTCGCGAAAGAACTTATTATCAAACTTGTAGATCATCAAATTTTCTACATTTTTTAATATAATCTTTTTTTTCTATCATTAATACCTTCAAAGATATACCGCCTTTATTGCGCGAGGCACCGCGAAATCTCCACAAAACGCGCACAATAACGGTCGACGCAGGTACCCATTGTAAACGTTATATTGCGGCAATATAACATGGAAGTTACAGGTAATGTCACAATGTTATTCTTGTGATACATAGCTGTTAGATAACGTGGAAGTAACATGTTATGTACCATATGTTATATGCTGGTTACGTAACTGGTATGTAACGTTTTGACGTTACAGTAATGTAATAGAGTTTTGTAGCAGTTACGTAACATGTTTGTAACAATGTGAGTGTACCTTTGGTGATATTTCTGTAACGTTAATGGGGTGTAACGTAGTAACGTTACACAGTGATGTAACATGACTCTGTAACGTTTACATAACATGCTTTTAACAATGTGAGTGTATCTTTGGTGATATTTATGTAACGTTAATGGGGTATAACGTAGTAACATTCCAGTAATGTAACATGACTCTGTAACGTTTACATAACATGCTTGTAACAATGTGAGTGTACCTTTGGTGATATTTATGTAACGATAATGGGGTGTAACTTAGTAACATTACGGTAATGTAACATTACTCTGTTACGTTTACATAACATGCTTATAACAATGTCAGTGTACCTTTGGTCATATTTATGTAACGTTAATGGGGTGTAACGTAGTAACATTACAGTAATGTAACATGACTTTGTAACGCTTAAGTAACATGCTTATAATAATGTGACCCTGGAGAAAATAGAGTGTGCAAAGACAATAATACAAAATACAATAATACAATAATACAAATGACAATAATACGGCGGTCTTCATTCAGGTAAATGCTGTAATGAATGATTATACTTTCTCACTATTTTTTATATTAACGTTAAATGATATCCATTGCTTATCGAGCGCGTTTTGTGAAGATTTTGCAGCGCCTCGCGCAATAAACACGGTATATCTTTGAAGGTATTTATGATAGGAAAAAAAGATTAAATTAAAAAATGTAGAGAATTTGATGCTCTACAAGTTTGATAATAAGTTTTTTCGCGAAATAATAAACGCTCAGGGAGATATTCGGAGAAATAGTTTTGTAAGTGTTATAACTTAGAAAATATTGATGTTACGTAAAAAAGTTATCAGCAAAAAAGATGGAGAATTTAATTATGCATAAAAAATGTATCTACACATTTTGTCGTAAAGTGGACGGTTCGCGAGATATAGAGCGAAACGCGTTTTCCAAGATGGCGGCGACCCTGATAGCGATAAGAGGTCGCCAATCTGGATTTATACTCAGGAGACACCCCCCTACCAGTCCTGAAAATATCCCATGTTCCTTATTTTTTTCACCTCAAAACTACCTATTGACTGGGCTGAAAGAATTTCAGAAGTTTTCTTCCCGAGACGCATTCTCTATTAACAAAACTGTAAAACATGATGGAAACATGACTAGAATTCACAGAAATTTTTTTTCCGCGTATGCTGATAGATAATGAAAAATAACATAAAAAAAATGATTCGAAAAGAGCTGAGAGTTTTTCACGCAAGGAATGTATTTTTTCATATTTTTATTGCGTCGCTAAAGATACGATAAAAATTCGCATTAATATTTTGTCCCCAAAATTGGATATCGGATTCCTCGTGAATGGCACACGTCCTATTGGACTATAAAACTTGGTGAATTTGCCAATATTGGTGGACAAAATGTGAGGGAAAAAAAAATTTAAGGCAAATCAAATTTTTAGGTCCCAAAGATTGGTCGATAATTGGGTGGAATGGTCCACACATGGGTGATTGGTTTTAATCGATCCAGGGCGATATCTCGTAACCTAAGAGAGATATCAAAAAATATTTGCCGCAAAAGTTGTAGTGTTCGGAGGAGGAAAGAACTTGGCTGAATCAGATTTTTTTCTAGGTGACCTTGCCGAGGTCAAATCAAGGTCAACTCGGTTTTTTTAAAATGGAAACATATATTTTTGACTTTGGAATCGGATGTACATAATATGAAATTCTGCATGAAAAAATCATAAGGATACAAATGCTCCAAAACTGATGGTTGCAGAGATAAAGGCTAAAAAGATGGAACTGTTTGGGTATCGGAATCATCGTTGCGATTAGTTGTAAGAAAACTCAGCTTACAATCAGCTCTGGAGCTTGACTGAAAGTACTCAATATATTTCGATAACATACGAGCAGTAACGGTTACGTAGAGGATCTTTTAATTTTTGTAAAATCCAGCTCTAGGTCCTAGCGGGACCCTATTTTTTTTTTGAAGGTAACGTCAACGGAGCTAATTACAACCTTTTACAAAATTAGCCACCAGGATTAATGCAAGGCATCGATCCAGACACTGTTGAGTGATTGTGGATCCAACAAGATGGTGCTGATGCACACTACGCTCGTATCGTTACGGATTTTTTAAGGGGAGAAATACCTTGAGAAATTTCAGAAAATCGATTTTTTTTTCTTTGCATATTTCGAAAGTACGATATCTTAAGAATATACTGACCAAAGGAAGTTGAAGGACTACCATATGCGCCTGGAATCGCTGATTAATCGGTAAGTCACTAGAATCAATAATTTCAACATGTTGAAACTTTAAACGCGATTATCTCGAAACGACTTTTTCAAAAATTGCTCGTGTTGTAGCTCAAAAAGTTATCGATCGATTTGAATGAATTTTAGAGAGGTTACTCTCAGTACTATTACCGGAAGGATATACCTAAAATTTGGAAGCTAGCGTGTAAATAAATAATTTTTTTGGGGTCAAATATGTCGAAAAAATGGTCGAAAATTCGACCTTCCCAGTGAAATGACTCCCAAATTTTTAATTTTGCACTTTTTCATCATTTTATAGGTATACCCTTCCCCTTAATATGTCAGTAAACGAATGAAATTTTTCTCATATTTTTGAGATGAAAAGAAAAAAAATGGCAGCTGCAGCCCGTTTTTATGTCGCGAGAAACAGGCGTCGGAAGACTCTTCATAACGCCGCCATTTTATTGGACATCCGAAATTTTTTTTTTTTTTTTTTCAAGTTCAAAGTTGTAATAAACTCATATCCAAATTTCAAAATGATCCGATTATTTTATCCCCTCTAAAAAAATTCCCGAAAAATGCCTATTTTTCACGCTCCCAAAGGTATTTCTCCCCTAAATTGAAAATTATCCGCAACGTTGGGCTGCCTGAAACGGTTCCGTACGTTGGCCGGTAAGGTCACCAGATCTAACGTCTTCGGATTTTTTTTTGTGGGGTTACCTCAAAGGCATCGTGTACGCTATAAAACCCACAACACCAGAGGACATGAGCGAACGCATTGTTGCGGCGTGTGCTGATATACCCGGTGAAGTAATGAGAAAAACGATTAGCGAATTTCAGCGACGTTTACAACTTTGCATTGACGCAAACAGGGAATATTTTAAAATTAGTCAGAGGGACGTGCGCGATACCGTTTGGAGAATAACTTTGTCACGGGTGGAAAACAAAGTTGAGAAGAATCGTGAAGTCAGAAAATTATTTTAAAAGAATTAAAAGATTCTCTACGCAATCGTTACAGTTCATATGTTATCGAAATTAATTGAGTACTTTCAGTCAAGTTCCAGAGCTGATTGTAAGTTGAGTTCTCTTACAACTAATCGCGGTGATGATTCCGATTCCTAGACAGCTCCATCTTTCTTAGCCTCTATCTCCGCAACTGTCAGCTTTGGACCATGTGTATCCTTATGATTTTTCGTGCAAAATTTCATGTTACATCCGATTCTAAAGTCAAAAATATATGGTTCCATTTTAAAAAAATCGAGTTGACCTTGATTTGACCTCGGCAAGGTCACCTAGAAAAAATCTGATTCAGCTAAGTTCTTTCCCCCTTCGAACACTATAACTTTTGCGGGAAACATTTTTTGATATCTCTCTTAGGTTACGGGATATCGCCCTGGATCGATTAAAACCAATCACCCTGTATATATATATGTCGGTAAAAGAGGAAATGTACTTGTCTCGAGGCACGATCGTGCCTCTTGATATATCAGGGTGTTTCAAAATGATTTTTTTTAAATTTTCTTGCGGGCACATGGCTAAATGGTTATTTCGTACCTAAAAAATAAGATTCCCAAAAGTTGAGTGCTGTAGCTCAAGTGCTAGGGTGTGCTAAAACGTTTTTTGTAAAAAAAAACAGTGAAAATTCGCATTTAATAGGTTTTAAATCTAGGTTATTGACTTTTTTTTGTCATAAAAGTCTTTACCAGTACAGCTTGATTAGAAAAATGTCTATCGGTCCAAAATTCATCCTCCCTTCAATCAAAGTTCATTTTACATCGAAAAAAAAAAAAAAAAAACTGTTCTCCAAAACCTGTATCGTAAGGTTTTAGGAACACCGTTGGTCCGATTCGAGCTTTCAACGTCTCATTCTCCTCAGACATAATTTCTACATCTTTTGAACGCAGGGATTTGAAAAAAAAAATAACTATGTCAAAAGTTACAAAATTAGCAAAATTTGAGGTACTAATTTGCAAGTAACTCTACCAAAAAAAGGTCCCCTCGTTTACATAATGAGGATTTTGTTTCTGAACAAAATGAGCCCTTAACCACTTGCAAATTAGTAACTCAAATTTTGGTAATTTTAAACAATGGCTGTACCTTTTGATATAGTTATTTTTTTTTCAAATCCTTGCGTTCAAAAGATGTAGAAATGATGTATGAGGAGAATGAGAAGTTGAAAGCTTGAATCGGACCAACGGTGTGCCTAAAACCTTATGACACAGGTTTTGGAGAACAGTGTTTTTTTTTATCGATGTGAAATGAACTTTGGTTGAAGAGAGGATGAATTTTGAACCGATAGACATTTTTCTAATCAAGCTGTACTGGTAAAGACTTTTCTGAGCAAAAAAGTCAATAACCTAGATTTAAAACCTATTTAATGCGAGTTTTCCCTGTTTTTTTTTTTTTACAAAAAACGTTTTAGCATCCCCGATCGCCTATCATCGTGCGGCCGCACGCCATGACGTTTATCGAGAGACTCCCTTAAAAAAACTGATAGGTTCGATCGTCAGTTCGTCAGTTATGTCAATGGCGAGCTTCGCTCGTCGTTTCTTCTATTCTGTGTATTTTATTAGGCTACTCACCGTATTCATAACAATATATATATATATATATATAATATATTTTTAATACGAAACCTGTGAAGCCATGTATATGGCTGCTGCGGCGACGGAAATCGGCGATCTGCCCGGCACAATATCGATCTCAACGGCTTTTCTCGCGATATGCGTGGCCGCTCTCTGCATCATATTCGGCAGACCCAAATTCGAGCAGAAACGTGACATGAAGTCACCGGTCGTGATAAGATCGACGCTCGTCTTGAGGGCCTTGAGTATCAGCTTGAAACATCGGCCGATTTCTTTTTTACTTATTTTACTTATTGCACAAATTTCCTTGAACGTACGCGGCACGCCCTCCTGGCGACACGCAATGTAGAGGCAGGCCGACGATATTGCGTCGTTCGCACGTCCCTTTAAGTTCTTGCCATCGTGTACCTGCTTGAACAATATGTTCGCCCGATCGACAATTGTCTTGGGCAGATTTATACGATCGGCCATTCCGCTGATCTCGCGATATGCATTTACCAGAGCTCTGTCCGAGCTGTTCATCTGAAATAAATATTACGAGCTACGAAATTATACAAGATTTTGCGTATAATTGAATTTTACCTTGAAATTATGCATTTTTCGACCTGGAGAGGGGGGGGGGGGAGGCTAAAATGATCAAGTTCTAAGAAATTCGATGTCTTCGGGGACACGAAAGTGTCCAGCCACTTGATGATGTTTTGGGATTTTTTAAAAAGATTTTTTCTACCGAGAGTAGTGATTTGTTGCGATTTGAAAATCGAAGATTTCCTCGCAATTGGAGCAATGAATTTCCCGAAGGTGGCGTTATTGTCGATGCTAAAATTGCGGACGTAACGTTGTCATTTTTTTTTTTTTCGGGTGTGACTGTTATAATTGAATTTTGCAGCGCTAATGTTCCAAGGTAATCTCTTCCGCTGCTGCGATAATTTGGCTGATCGATAACGTATGACTCGTTAAATTGTTTACAAAAAAGAACGGCGATGAATTTCAGCTCTGTTGAACGATGGAAAAGAATGAGGAAGCAGGAATGGGCAAATTTTAAGGAGGATCGTTCGTAATTTAATGAGAAAACTTGGAACAAAGTTGCAAATCAACTGACCGTGCGCCTGTTCTGATACTTGGATGCTCCGAACGCATCGAACGAAGCCGCTCCCGTTCCAGGCCCGATCATGGTGGACAAGTCCGAGCCATTGAGAAGCGGATTCTCCGGTCCACCCACACGCGATGGATCAACGCCGGCTTTCTCATTGCTGAATGTTCTCCACTCCGATCCGACATCTATGACTCTGATGATCGATTAAGAAATACGATAAATTACGAGATACCAACGAGAAAATTTTGTCATTTGAGGGGGAGGATTGTTTTATAACCGATTCGTACCTGTCCCCAACTACCAAACCGCATTCCGAACAGATCTGATCACCGGCTCTGTAATCCTCTATCAGCGGTGCTTCCGGATGGGCGTAGCAGCACACTTTATTCGTGTCATGCCTAAAATTTTATTTATTTATTTATTTTATTCTCGTCATCCCACGAGGATCCACGAGGAAACGCATTTGTACTGAGGGATCATCGATTCAACGAAAACATACGCGACTGTTGATAAAAACGAATTATCATATAGTTCTCTAACGTATCGCTGAAATGTACGTTCTCACTACTGGAAATGTATTATTTCATGAAGACTCTTGTTCGACGAGTCCGAACTACTGATTCCAAGTTATAATTCGCGGTTGATTTATTACATAGAAACGAGAATTTATGTTGTTGCAACGCATGAAGATTTTTAACCCTTTGCGTCATAGTGTCCATCTGAGATGCACACCTATCAACCAAGCTAATTATTTTAATAATTCAAGTACCGCATGAATAAGTATAACAAATTTGTTATTGTTGGATTCCTTAGATGTTTCTCTAATTATAAAGTACACTGTTAACATTTTTAAATACATAATTTAATTGTTATTAACTACTCTGCATAAAAAAAAATAGGCATTTTTAGAGAATGCACTGGAAATCGCTTAACTGCCCGCTTTAGGGCGGATAGGAGAGGAAATCGGGCAGTTAACCGTCTCCCTCACGCTGTCGCAGAGCGCTCGAAGGCTGTGATCAGGGGAGGGGCGCGAGTTCGTGTCAGGACAGGTTCACAACAGAGGGGGGGGGGGGGGGGGGGGGCCGACATAAGTGAGTGTGACAGTCCGTGTGGCGGAGAAAGAGCTGGGGGGCTGTAGTTAACCGAGTTCCAGTGCTAAAAAATAACTGTAATAGTAATTTTGAGGTCGCTGATTACGAATTCGAAGTAAAAAACACAAAATTCAAAATGGTGGATCCAATATGGCGAAATTTTTTTTTTACAATTCAACGGATTCGCGTGAAACATCTTATATGGGGATTTCCGGGGTCGCTGATGACGAATCCAAAGTCAAAAGTAGATAATTCAAAATGACCGATCCAATATGGTGGAAGAAAATTTTAAAAATCAATGAATTCGCGTGTAACATCATATTTGGGAGTTTCTGGGGTCGTTGATTACGAATCCACGGTTACAAGTAGAAAATTCAAAATGATGAAACCAATATGGGGGAAACAATTTTTCGAAACGTCTGATTTGAGGGTTTTTATGGTCGCTTATTACGTTGCCAAAGCCAGAATTACAAAAATTCAAAGTGGCTAGCTGAGAGAACCTTATTTTACTGAAATTGCTCGAATTTTCTTCCGGCTAATTACGAATCGGATCTCGAAAGATACAATATCAAAAACGTGTTATTGAATACCGTAACTGAGATTTTGCATTACTGTAATATCTGTATTAATTATTATTGTCGGTTTTTTTAAATTTTTTATGGCGTCGCAAGTCTTCCCCCTCCTCAATATTACACGGGATATTATTTTTCAATGATAACAAGTGCTAAAAAAAATATGGAGCAGTTTTGAGCTGCAGCTCTGATTCAACACTTTTACCAAAACATCTACCGGATTGAGCAAATATTTAAGATTATTACGTGATAAAAAAGAACAAGTTTTACTGCATGGTTTTTAAGAAAAGAGACTAGCGCCCTTGCGCTGTATGATAACAATCTATACGCTTGGGATCTCATAATGTGGACTTTTCTCTTGCGCACTGCCCGTCCGGCAAGCCGTGCATCTCCACTCTTTAACAAGCCTCTTTAACGAACCTTCTTAAAGTTATTGAATTTCATACATTCTCGAAAATATTCCTCAATCATATGAATTACGGAAAGTTACAAAAATGTCCGTCGCATATATAACTGAAGAAACATCAAATGGTTTTCACCGTTATATCTCAAAAAAATCAATAAATAAAATAAAATTATAGTTACATGAGCAAGGAACGAAATTTTAGAACAATGATGAATTGACCATACCGGGAAAAGAATTTTTTTTTATAAGCCATCTCCATGAACATGCAGAATAATAATAATTCCAGCTTGCCGCACTCAATTTTTGCACCCTTATAGGTACTTATAGGTACTTGTAGGTCCGGAAGCCCCCCTGGGCTTTCGGAGACCCCTCTCAAATTTTTCATCAAAACTCAAGCAAAGATGGACATATTTATTTATTTATTTATTTTTTTTTTTTTTTCTCAGGGATCGAGAATAGATCAAGGGATAGGCCTATAATTGAAAAAAAATTGATAAAATTGAGGAGTCCTGAGATACAAGGGGTGAGAAAAAAGTCTAGAAAATAAAAAAAAAAAAAGAAAAAATTCGAATTTGGATTTTTTCCAAAACAATCACACCTCTTTTATTGATGATCCGTTGAAGAGAACTATGGATTCTCAAAGAGAACATTTAAAGATAAAAATGTAAAATTTGACGACTCAAAATTCCAATTATTTCAACAAAACGGCAAAGGATAAAATGGACTCGGATAATTCGAGATCTCGTTGTTCGTTGGCCGAGTGTAAGATAGCTCGCTGAGACGCTAACGAGTCGATTCGGAAGGATCGTTATATCAATAAACGAAATATCTCAAATTTTAAGTTTTCCAAATGGCAGCCAAAAATTTGCACTGCGCTCCCGGGGACCCTGGTGCGATCAGCTTGGGATAACAATGATCTAGGACCGAGGGAGCGTCGTGCGACGCTATAATGAAACATTATGCTCAACAGGATTTTTTCATCGCTCGAATTATCGAAACGTAAAAATTCGCGAATTATTGCTCGCCTATGCTCGATGCGATTGTGAAATTTCATGCCGGACGATATAAGAGACAAAAATAACGGGTAACTCAAGACTGAACGATGTAACCTAGAAAACGCAAACTCGGAATACGAAATGGGAACCCTGAAAATCGCTGGCTCGATCGGACATTGAAAAAGAAAAAAAAAAAAAGGAATAACAATAAAAACATCGCGCTCTTTGTGCGAGAGACACGTAGACGGGTTTGCCTGTCGCGGAAAGCGTCGTTACGACAAGTGCAAACCATTGTCCCACTTTTTTTTTGACGTTTCTGAATAACCTCAAATTTCGTTTGACAGACGTTATTTCCCATTGGATTATCGTATCGTGTTCGGGTTATAAATGTCATCCGCACCAAATTAAAACGTATTAATTGAGAAAATAAAATAATATTCACCTCGACGAACTAGCCATATTTTCGTTTATTTGTCAGCCGAAGTGTCTGTCACTGAGAAGATAATACTAAAGAGAGCCAACGGTATGAGAGTTTTCGGTTCTCACAAGATACATACGACTTGTCGTCATGTTCAGAGCGTTACGAGAGTAGGATTCGTATTAAATCTGCTCGATATAATTTTTTCACGGATATGGTTTTACTCTTTTACATTATTTAAAATACTTTATACGTAAATATTTTTATACTTATTTAATGATTATGAACATGCTTTCGTCGTTTAATTTATTCAAATATTTGATATATTTCAAAAAACCTTTTATACGTGATTTATTTCTTCTGCACACTTTGTACACAATATATATATATGGGACATTCCACGTCAACTCAGCCAACCCGTTTTTTTTATTGTCTCGAAAAAATTATTCAGTATGGGCATTTCAAAGGACAATATATCCATGAAATTTTACCAAAATTTCATCCCCCCACTATTGTTGGTTCTTGAGATAATGATTGGTGAAGTCTCAATTTTGTAAAAATCATAACTTCGTAACTACTGATCGGATTTAAACGATTAAAAAAAGAATCTTTTCAATTTTTTTTGCCCTTTTCGAAAAAAAATATGTCATCATCGGATAAAAGTTCATTAGACAGTTTTCGGGGTAAATTAACAAAAAACAATTTTTCCCTCTTCACTGATGCCTTGTTCCATTTTGAAAAAATCCTGCGGAGTTGTGTATTGTCTCCCTCTATCAGAAAAAAAAATCTGAGTAGAATTCCGATTGGCCCTTTCGTGGAAAAAAAAAATCGAAAAATTTCCCCGAAAACTGTCTGATGAACTTTTCTGCAATGACAGCATATTTTTTTTTTTCGAAAAGGGCAAAAAAAATAAAAAAGATTCTTTTTTTAATCGTGAAAATCCGATCAGCCGTTACGAAGTTATGATTTTTACAAAATTGAGACTTCATTAATCATTATCTCGAGAACCAACAATAGTGGGGGGATGAAATTTTGGTAAAATGTCATGGATATATTGTACTTTGAAATGCCTATACTGAATAATTTTTTCGAAACAAAAAAAAACGGGGTGGCTGATGAGTTAACGTGGAATACGACACGTCAACGCAGCCACGTCAACTCAGCCACCCCGTTATTTTTTTGGTCTCGAAAAAATTATTCAGTATGGGCATTTCAAAGTACAATATATCCATGAAATTTTACCAAAATTTCGTCCCCCCACTATTGTTGGTTCTCGAGATAATGATTAATGAAGTCTCAATTTTGTAAAAATCATAACTTCGTAACGGCTGATCGGATTTTCACGATTAAAAAAAGAATCTTTTTTATTTTTTTTGCCCTTTTCGAAAAAAAATATGCTGTCATTGGAGAAAAGTTCATCAGACAGTTTTCGGGGAAATTTTTCGATTTTTTTTTTTTCCACGAAAGGGCCAATCGGAATTCTACTCAGTATTTTTTTTTCTGATAGAGGGAGACAATACACAACTCCGCGGGATTTTTTCAAAATGAAACAAGGCCTCAGTGAAGAAGGAAAAATTGTTTTTTTGTTAATTTACCCCGAAAACTGTCTAATGAACTTTTATCCGATGATGACATACTTTTTTTCGAAACGGGCAAAAAAAATAAAAAAGATTCTTTTTTTAATCGTTTAAATCCGATCAGTAGTTACGAAGTTATGATTTTTACAAAATTGAGACTTCATCAATCATTATCTCAAGAACCAACAATAGTGGGGGGGATGAAATTTTGGTAAAATTTCATGGATATATTGTCCTTTGAAATGCCCATACTGAATAATTTTTTCGAGACAATAAAAAAAACGGGTTGGCTGAGTTGACGTGGAATGTCCCATATATATATATTTGAAATCAGGCTGCATTCGTCTTGGGCGCTTACGCGCTTTGAGCGCTCGCGCTCGCGTTACACGACTATTAGTTGAAAGCGCTGAAAGCGTGTAAAGCGCCCAAGACGAATGCAGCCTCATTTACAACTTTTATAATTTTTACGTGTCTTAAATTTTTCTTACACCGACAGATCTCTTAGAATATTATTACTCATTACACGGTTTTTCATCGCTTATTTGTGTTCACACGGAATATGTCACCAATATACACTTAAGAACTTGAATGTTCCAAATTGTACAATTAACGGACAATTGTATACTTCGGGAATCAGCCAAACAAATTAAAACAATCGTTTTCTCTGACCGCAATAACTGGCGTCAATTAAACTGCCAAACTCAGCCACGTGGTGGCAGCATCATAGATTGCGCCTTTCAGCGGAATTTTTGAATGGTTTAATCGAAATAAACATTTTTATTGAAAAAGAAGCTCTAATTAATGAAAAATATTATGGAAGCAATTAAAAATAATGCAGATGTATAATATTTTTTGCAACAGTGTGCGTAAAATTCGATTTTACATCTCGATATTCGGCGTGTAAAATACAACTTTTTTCAACACTAGGCGTAAAAATCTATTTTACACCTGGTGAGCGTAAAATAAAAAGTTCGTTTTTCTACGTTTAAACGTCCGTCTGATACAAAGGAAAGAAAATAAGAGTCCCTAAAAAGCGGGCGTAAAATAATAACTGAAAATATTTACGCCCGCATTTAAAAATCTATTTCATGATCGATTCAACGCCTCAATATCTACCTTACAGACTTCTTTAATAATATCTCTATGAGTATGTTTACATGACGCCTCTTATTCCGGTGTTACTATGATCGGTGTGTAGATAATCCAGGCGTTAAAGTTTTTGTAAACAGTACCTAACACCCGTTAGGTTCCTGTATCAGTTACTGTTAATCGACAAGAGATTATTTGACATAAATTTAAGAATTAAAAAAAAAATAAACCGATGAATAAATTTCTTCAGTTTCACAAAATTGATATTCGTAATTCGTTATATATATCGTTCTATATTATAAAGATATATCGCCGCTGCCGCCGCCGCCACCGCCGCTGTTTCAGGAATTGGGCTTATAACAGGTGTCCAATTTGAAGAGGATGATCAACCCAAACCCAATCCAGACCCAACCCAAACCCAAACCCAATCCAAACATATAAACAAGCCAATCCTAGCGAGGGCGGGTAGCGTCCGAGCCATACGAACCCCTAGTGTGTGTGTATAGTATATATATATATATATATATATCGTTCTATATTATATAAAGATATCGCCGCCGCCGCCGTCGCCGCCGTGTCAAGAATGTATGGGGCATTCCGTCTAAAATCGACCTATCTGAAACCCTGATATATGGGGAATTCCGTCTAAAATCGACCATCTAAAAGCCTAATATATTGGAAATTCCGTCTAAAATCGACCTTTCCAAAAGCCTGATATATAGGGAATTCCGTCTAAATCGACCTTTCTAAAAGCCTGATAATTGTGTCTGGTGATTCTGTCTTAACTTGATATATCGATATGAATCGATATAAATCGATATATCGATATGAATCGATATATCGATATGTATCGATATATCGAATCGATATGAATCGATATATCGAATATCGATATATCGAATGTCGATTTATCAAATATCGATATATCGAATATTGATTTATACCGAATTTTGTTTTTTGATAAATCGATATATCAATCCGTCTAAAATCAACCTACCTAAAAACGTGATATATGAGGAATTCCATCTGCAATCAGCCTATCTAAAAGCCTGATATATAGGGAATACCGTCTAAAATCGACCTATCTGAAATCTTGATATATGGGGAATTCCGTCTCAACTCGACTTATCTAAAAACCTGATCTATAGGGAATTCCGTCTCAACTTTACCTCTCTAAAAGCCGGATATGGGGAATTCCGTCTCAACTCGACCTCTCTAAAAGCCTGATATATGTGGAATTCCATCTCAAATCGACCGTGATATATGGGTAATTTCGTCTCAATTCGACTTATCTAAATACCTAATGTATGGGGAATTCCGTCTCAACTTGACCGATTTAAAAACCGGATATATCGGGAATTCCGTTTCAACTCGACCCATCTGAAAGTCTGATATAATAGGAATTCCATCTCCTTTCATGTATATACATGTTATGTATATACTAGGGTGTTAAAAAAAAAAAAATTCGATTTTCCAACGGGCCACACCTAAAATAGTTAGTTTAGGTAGAAAAAAAATGTATGTCAAAAGATGAGAATTTTAGGTTGAGTGGAAGATTCGCCGCAATTGAATTAAAAGATTTTTTTTCATTTTTATCGAATTTATAATGAAAATTTTTTGATTTTCCAGTGGGCCACACCTGAAATAATTAGTTTGGGTAGAAAAAAAATTTATGTCAAAAGATAAGAATTTTAGGTTGAGTGGAAGATTCGCCCCGGTTTGAGTTGAAATTTTTTTTTTTCTTTTCATCGAATTTATATTGAAAAATTTTCGATTTTCCAACGGGCCACACCTTAAATAGTTAGTTTAGGTAGAAAAAAAATGTATGCCAAAAGATGAGAATTTTAGGTTGAGTGGAAGATTCGCCGCATTTGAGTTAAAATTTTTTTTTCCCTTTTCATCGAATTTATAATGAAATTTTTTTGATTTTCCAACGGGCCACACCTGAAATAATTAGTTTGGGTGGAAAAAAATTTATGTCGAAATATGAGAATTTTAGGTTGAGTGGAAGATTCGCCGCATTTGAGTTAAAATTTTTTTTTTCCTTTTCATCGAATTTATAATGAAAATTTTTCGGGGCACACCTGAAATAGTTAGTTTATAGGTAGAAAAAAAAATTTTATCCGAACACATGATTATTTTAGGTTGAGTGGAAGATTTGCCGCATTGGAGTTGAACATTTTTTTTTTTCTTTTCATCGAATATATAATGAAATTTTTTTGATTTACCAACGGGCCACACCTGAAATAATTAGTTCAGGTAGAAAAAAAATGTATGTAAAAAGAGGAGAATTTCAGGTTGAGTAGAAGATTCGCCGCATTTGAATTAAATTTTTTTTTTTCTTTTTATCGAATTTGTAATGAAATAGTACTTTTACCAGAAATTATTCATCATAAATTCGATAAAACGAAAAAAATTTTTTTTATTCAAATGCGGCGAATCTTCACTCAACCTAAAACAGAATCGTTTCAAGAATCGATAAATTGATATATCGATACGTCGAATCATGTCACGAATCGATAAGTTGATATATCGATATACCGAATTGTGTCTAGAATTGATGAATTGATATATCGATGTATCGAATCGAGTATAAATATATCGAAATGTGTCAAAAATCGATATATCCATATATTGAACGGTGTCAGAAATCGATATATATATATATTGAACCGTTTCAGTAATCGATATATCGGTATATCGATATTTCAATCAAACCCAAACTCAACCCAAACTCATATCCCAAACCCAATAAACACAAATATAAACAATTTTTTTTCAAAACATCTTTCCAGAATGTTTTTCTCTAACCACTGACACAAACACAAGACGGGGGGTTGGCGCGCGAAACGCGCAGGGGGGCGAAGCCCCCCTAGTATATATATATATATATAGTAGTAGTATTTATTAGCCTTTCTTGCCCCATGGGCTTTAGAATTGTTACATCGATTTTACATTTTTTCTTTCTTATATCTATATATTTATATTTCCTTCTCTATATATCTATATTCATACACTTTTTCTTTGTTTTCCTTTATTCTACATTTTCATTCTCCTCCTATTCCTCCCCCCCCCCCCGCACTCCTCTGATTGCTTTTTCTCTGATTGCCCTCCCGTGACTTCTCCTGCTTTTCTTTTACCGCCTTCTCATATTCTCTACAATATTCACATAAAATTGAATTTACTTCTCCTCTTAGGAAGCCATTCCACTCTTTTTGTCCCCCTTCATTTCCAAATATCGCATCGGTTTTATCTGCCAGTTCTCTGTCCACTATCTTCTTAAACGCTGGGCACTAGCTGTCTGATGTGGTCGAGGTTTTCTTTTCCTTCTCGGCATAGCCTGCATCTCTCGTCCTTATAACACTTGTTCCCTGCTCTACCCACGTTTCCACATCTCATCCTAGCCCATTGTTCCTTGTCCCTTCCACTCGCTCCCCTTTGCTCCCAGTATTCCTGCAGCCCCACCCTATCTTTTCGCCGCTTATACTCTGGGCAGTACCTGGATTTTTCGATTTGACACCAATCACTCTGAATCGTTTGGTCTTTCAAGACATTGCATCCCCGTTTCTTTTTTCCCTCTACTTCTCTCAAATTTTCACCCTTTCTCATCCTCTCCAGCAATTCACCATCGCCGACTCTCCTCGAAGCCATCTCCCTTGCCATCTCCCTTCCTGCATTTTTAGTATACCGATCAGGTATTTACCTGCTCTCTTTCTCGCTTCCACTTCTACTTTTTGCCTACCCGCCTCCATTCTCCAAACATATGCCGGTGTATTCCTGCTGACTCCCAACATCATCTTCACATACCTTCCTGCCATCTTTTTCGATTTCCGTTCTCTCCCTCCATCCCCAGATTTCGGCTCCATACCTTAATATTGCTCTCACCAATGTATCTAACAGGTATCCTCTTCGTTTTAACCCATTCAATTTTGCCCGCTTCATTATACCCCACGCTACATTAGTAGCCAATTGAGCCTTTGCCGCCAACGACTTCAGGTGCTTCGAGTATGAGTTTTTTACGGTGAACCAGTACCCCAGATACTTGTAGCTGTTCACTTCCTCTATTTCGCTCTTCCCATACTTCCACTTTTCCTTATTATTCCTCTTTCCTCCTTTTCTGAATACCATCACTTTCGTCTTTGTTGTATTTACCTGCATGCGATTACTTTCCACGTATTTTGCCAACGTTCTCAGCATAACATTCAGTCCCATCGCATCTTCCGCTATCATCGCTACATCGTCAGCAAACTTTAATGCAAATATCTTCGTTTGGCCAATTACTGTACCCCCCTCATTCCTCCGTATCCACTCCATATCCAAGTCGTCTAAAAATACGTTGAACAGCGTTGGGCTGAGCGGGCACCCCTGGCGTACTCCCCTTTTCGTCTGTAACCTCCCTGTGCACTCCTCGTGTGTAATTACTTCATTAAATATTTCTTCGTAGATATTCCCAATCATCCTCAGCATCCTGCCTGTTACTCCGATTCGTCTTAACTTTTCCATAAGTAACTCGCGGTCCACCATATCGAAGGCCGCTTTAAAGTCGACGAAGGCCACATACATTTTCCCCCCTTTGTTTCTCAGCTTATTCTCTATTAGAGAATTCAGGACGAAAATGTGATCCCTCGTCGATCTACCCGCTCTAAATCCATTCTGGCTCTCTTCCAGCTTATTATGACGTTCTAGCCATCCCCTCAATCTTTTGGCCATTATTGCGGTTAGAATTTTGTATCCTACGTCCAGTAGCGAGACTCCCCGGTAGTTCGCCGCCTCGTTTGCGTCCCCTGCCTTAAATATTGGATAAATTCTCGCTACCTTCCAATTTTCCAGGATCTTTCCTTCTTTCCAGATGTCATTTAGAATTTGATACCATGTATGCACTATTTCCATCGGCAGTCCACTTAAAAATTCCACCCTTATACCGTCCTCTCCTGGTGCTTTGTTCTTCTTTATTTCCCTCATTATCTTTTTCATTTCCTCAATCTCGATGTCTCGATTGAGTTCATGTACTTGTTGTTCCTCATTCACCCCATCCCCCATATCCCCCTTCCATACTGCCTCTCTTTCCTCGTTCTCTGTCCCCCCAAGCAGTTTTTTGAAGTGAGCTAACCGGTCGTCCTCTTTCACCCCCCGTCCCATTGATCGTTTACGAGTAGGGTTGCCAACCGGCCGGTATTCCGCCGGCCCGGCCGGTAATTTTGATCAAAGGCCGGCAGTCGTCATTTTTGGCACAAGGCCGGCAAAAATCAGTCGACCGGGAATTTTACTATTTTTTTTCAAATGACGTCTATAAAAATTTTTAAAGAAACATTTTAAATGAGCAGTGAATGATGATTTTTTTTTCTCGATCCGTCTGTCACAGCTTACAGCCACTTTTTACTAGCGCCACCTGCATGTAGCGCTATAAGGCTACAACTGCTAGCTAAGTACAAGAGTACAACGTACAACGTAACAAGTAACAATCCAAGTGTCCAGATAAATACAACCCAATTTCCTCCAAGTAAACCCAACCCAATATAACCCAGCCTACTCCAAGTAAACCCAATACAACCCAATTTACTCCAAGTAAACCCAACCGAATAAAACCCAATATGACCAAACCTACTCCAAATTAACCCAATATAACCCTATTGGCCTTAACTAAATCGAATGCAACTCCGAAAATGCAATGCCCTGGTCTCAGGCAGCTTATTGACTTTCTCCGAGCACCTTTATTTACGTTGAAAATATCGAATAACATAGTAAAAAAAACTCGTCATAGTTTTCTTTGAATCCATTTCTAATCATTTTCAGTGAAATCCAACACTTCGAATTGCATAATGCATTTACCACTTGCAACACATACTTTATTTGAACTTTATTCGTACTCTTCCAGAGGTATATACGCTCGGTGCAAATTGTGTCTTATCAAAAAGTGTGTTTTTGAATAAATAATTAAAATTTCAGCGTAAAGTTGACCCAAAATTTTTTTATTACCGGCTGAATCAGTTTATTAAGATGAGCTTGTTCGATGCAAAATCGTTTGGGGATCACGAAAATTATATTCTTCGTGTTCGGCGGTCCGTATTATAACAATATTTTAATTGGGCCATCAATGATTACCGAATGATTTTCCTGTATTCAAAAGTTATTTGAAAATAATTGGAAACAAAATAACGTATTTTTCCGGCTAGCTTCACTCTATCAAATACCTCATCCTCACCAAATCCTCACTACACCCATGAAAAAAAGTATACTCCAGATATATAAAAAATATATCTCTATATATAGCGGCAATAAGTTCTATAGCTCTCATATATCTTGGATATATCTGCCCGATATATCGGGGAGGATATATAACAGATATATTATACATATATTACGGAGTTATGAAAATATACTTTGCGGCAATAAGTCCGATATCTCTTATATATCTCGTATATATCTTGTAATATACTTCTTTTCCATATGGGTATACCTAGACGCAAATAGTTTTTTTTCACTTTTTTACGTTAACTCCGGACCGTCGAACACGATGAATATAATATTTGTGATCCCCAAACGATTCGAGCAACTTAACGCTAGAATTTTCGGGCAAGTCAACGCTAAAATTTTAATTATTTATTTGAAAAAAAAAAATTCTATAACACACCATTTGCACTGAGCGTATATATACTGCTGAAAGAGTACAAATAAGGTTCTAATAAAGCACGTGTGGTAAATTCATTGTGCAATTCGAAGTGTTGTGTCTCACTAAAAATAATTAAAAGTGGACTCGGAGAATACTATGACGAGCTTTTTTGTTATGTTATATATTTGGAATTTTTAAGGTAAATCATGATGCTCGGAAAAAGTTAATAAACTGTATAAGACCAGGTGTTTGGTCTTGCATTTGATTTAGTTGAGATCAATAGGGTTATATTTTATGTAGTTGAGGCTGATAGAATTATATCGGCTTTACTTGAAGTCGGTTGGGTCATGTTGGGTTTTCTTCGGTTGGGTCGGGTCATATTGAGTTTGCTTGGAGACAGTTAGGTTCTATTGGGTTTCCTTGAAGACACTGGAGTTGTATTGGGTTTACTTGGAGTCGGTTGGGTCGTATTGGGTTTTTTTTGGAGTCGATGAGGTATCGTATTGGGCCATGAGATTGCTAGGTGAGACCATTGCAATATATCCACGGTATAATTTTTCAATTAAAATAGCACTAATATATCCGCAATTTTTTCATACATCTTTCATTTCTGGTTCAAAATTAATTACACGAACCGTCTACTCCCGAATTAGAAAGTATACGTTATGAGGAATTTCTCAATTCTTCGACTCAGACAACTGAGCTCAATTTTGCAAATTACAAAAATTATGATGACCCGAATACGATATCTTAATCTAACCAAAAATACGTAACCTCCGACTATTCGAGAGTTAGGCGCCAGGTAACGAACGAATCTCGCTCGTTACCACCATCCATGAACAAATGGCTTATTTATTTTTCGCTCTCAATAGCCGGCAACTCGATAGATAAAAATTGAGTCAGTACAGAATGCCGGCTAAGCTCACCAAAAACGATACGATTATGGTAGAGGGGCGGGATCGTGAGGTGAAAAAGAACGACGCGGTGCTTCGGGAAACTAATTTATTTTTAATCGATCCCAGTGATCACCTGCACTTGTTGCGACGGGGATGTACAGTGGGTTCGGCGCTGTACAGTAAAATCGTGCTTAAACTTAGATTTACAAATTTAACAAACTGAATACGAGTTCCCGTGAGCCAAAGATACGACATACTCAATCTGTGGGTGATTTACAAAGGTAACCTGAATGAAATGAGCCAATGCGGTGGACACGCCAAGTTATGATACCCTAACTTACAATATTACAATAAATTCAACGAACACGCGTCTCCTTCAACGCGACTTAACGATAACGTAACAAAATGACTACGACAAATCAAAGTTTCACGCGTATCTTCCACAAAAAATTACAGGCTCGCCTAATATACTCGGCTCGAGAAAACACAATGAAATATAACCGGAATTCACAGAAAAATTAAGGCGTAATTTATGAGCTTTTTACGTCGTCCTGAGTTACAGAAATTTAGAATTCTCGAATTCAGGAATTAAGTCAAATGACGTAAGCTTAATCTGACGCGCGAATATTGTACCAACTCCAGATAACCGTAAACTCTCCGATCTGCACAGATCACACAGATAACCAAAGATAACCGTAGATAACCGAGATACATGATCTCACAGGTAGCCAAAGGTAACCAAGAAAAACGAGATACAAGATCTCAACGATAGCCAAAAGATAACCAAGATCACCAGATCTCAATGATAGCCAAAAGATAACCGGGTACGATATTCGACGCTCAAGACCGCCACGAGAGAACCAGATATTTAATCGCACACGAGGCGAATTTGTAACGATACTCAACAAAATATGTGATGCGATAATCACGAATCAATGAATGATATTAAATTACTGGAATAATTCACGAGAGCCAAAATAATCACGAAAAATATAAGACGGAATAAATGCCTGAACGATACGATAATACGAAAAGATAATACAAAAGAATAATACAAAAGAACCAAAAGAGTGACTTGATAATGAGGCGATAATCTCATTCGCGGGCACACACCCACTCGTATACTACAGAATTACCAAAATCGACATACGATAAACCAAACCAAACCAAATAAAAGAGAAAAAGCCACACGGCTAACACGAGTGAATGAGTTTATCGCCTATACAATAAATATGGAGCTGGGCCTCACCAAGTATCTCGATGTTAGGAGACGAGTCCGAATCTCGGGTCTTCCGGTCTTTGCGCGAAGTACTTGAGACGATGCACTTACTCTATCTTATTTAGCAAACGTCTATACTTTAAGACTGGTCGGGAAGAAGTGATTTTCAATGCTCGATCGTCGCTCTTTCGGGGTCGATGCTCTCCCCTCTTTTCGGCCCTTGGCGCTCGAGTTGTCTATCCTAGCGTCAACGCTGCCCCTTGATGTTCCTCTACGCTAATTGGACGTTCCGCTCCTCTCCCACTTCGCTGTAGTCCCTCGCGTCCGAGAGCTTTGGCGATTTGGCCGAGGACGTGATAAAGGCGCGTAATTCAAACGGTGTAACCGAACTATTTGGCTGAAATCTGAAAAACCCTCTTTGCTCTGCCGGGAGTAATTACGTTGCCTCGCGGGTATCTTCCCCGGGGATCCGGTTACTACTTAGATGGGGTCAGGGTCCTGCCCGTGGATGGCGGTGGCCACCGACACTGTCCACGCGGGCCCAAGAAACCTAAAGACAACACTGTTACCTCACCCATCTTCGCCAGTCCCATAAACCCCAACATAAAGAGGCGCCGGAGATGATCCGGTTCGCGATACCCGCAATAACAACAGGCTGGTCCAGCGCCAGGCTGGGAAGTCGTGGGAGGAGGGTGACGCAGTAATATGTTGGCCCATTTTCCAGCTCGCTCCCTGGCATCCAGTACCCGCGGGCGCAGATGTTATGCGACCCGCCTGCATTAATCGGCAAAACTCCGAGTCAAACATACTTACCAAAAATAACCTAAATCGGCGAGGTGATCAGCCTCCCGAAAACACCAAAAATAGATAACCAGCCAGATTTCAGATAACCGTGAGCCTTAATAGACGCTAGGTAGCCATTATTTACCGAACTTCAGGTATACCTGAAGTTATAAGTGATGGTTATAACCATCACGTGAGCGACTACATACTAGACTGAACTCTAAAACATAATCTTTACGGAATGAAACGAACTAAAATCTTTTATAAATGACAAATTCTATATTTTACTGAAAGTTATACGTAGATCCTTTACTAACATGAACAATTATACTTTACTAAAACAAATGACTTGACTCGATAACAAAACAATGACAAAACACTAAAATGGTGACCAATTCCCGACCATAAGGTAACCGATCTTAATTTACCTTGGCATAAGAGTCGAACGTGCGCCGTCCCAAGGTCGTAAATCCGACCTCTTGACCGCACACAGTTCACGCATGTGACGGGGCGCAAAATGTCACCTCACAACGTATATGTAATGAAGATTTGGGGGGATGAGGCATTCAATTTTCCAATTAGTTTTATATTAAATAAAATTGCTTGGTGATCATTAGTTGCCCGATTCAAATGTTTGGCGTTAGATTCTGTTTTTAAACAAGTTATCAAAATTTTAAAATTTTAAATTTTAACGTAAAGTTGGTTGAACATTTTTTTATTAACCGCCAATTTTGGCGGTAATGGATGAAACATTCGGCCAATTCCACGCTAAAATTTAAACATCTTTTTTTTTTAACCATTAACTGCAAAAAATTTCAATTGGGCCACCAATCATCACCAAGCGATCTTGCTTAAATTAAAACTAATTGCAAAATCAGATACCTTATCCCCACCAAATCCTCACTACCTAGACAGAAATAGTTTTTTTTTTCACTTTTTTACGTAAACTACGGATCGCCGAACGTAGTGAATAAAATATTCGTGATCGCCCAACGATTCTGCATCAAATAAGACTCTAATAAATCGATTTGGCTGTTAATTAAAAATTATTCGGCCAACTTTACGCTAAAAACTTATTTATTTATTTAAAAAATTGGTTTCACTTGGAGTGGGTTGGATTGGGTTGGAATTTAGGGGGTTCCAAGGGAAATTTAGGGGGATTTCATGTTGATTATAGGGGGAACGCTTTGTAGCAGTTGGCAACACTGCCCCACTTCCCCCCTTCCGACTTCCGATCTGACTCCGACCGACCGGCCGGCAAAACATATTCTGAATGTTGGCAACCCTATTTACGAGGCCTGAATAGTCCGATCGCACTCCAAAAGTCCTTTATACTTTTACTTTGTTCTACGATCTTCCACTTTCCTTCCCACCACTGTTTCTTCTTTTCCTCGTATAATAATTTCAGCTCCTTTTTTTCCTTACATAGGAACTGCCTATCCCCCTCCCTCTTTGTTTTTAAGAACGAGTTTAGCGCTTTCCAAACTCTTTTCCTTTTCGCTTTGTATTCGTCGTCGACCCAGACTCGTCGTTTCGTCCTATTTGTCTTCTTCGTCATTCCTGCCATCCTCGCCACTTTTCTCATACCCTCCGTTAATTCCGTCATTCTCTCGTCCGTTGTTCTTCGATTCCCCTCTGGTTCCCAAATTTCCGTCATAATTTCCTCGTACCGTTCACTACTCTCTGGCTTCCATCGTAGCGTTTCTTCCGTTTTACTCCTCCGGTTTTGAGTGTTCTCTTCCTCCTCTAATTCCACTTTAAATGTGATTGTTACTGGTAAATGGTCCGATTCTGTTCTCTCCATAACTTCTACACTTTCAATGGGTATATTCGAATCCTCCTCTTCTTTCATAGACTACGTTTCCACCGGAGGTTAGAATTGGGTCAGAGTCGGGTTGGAGTCGGGTTGTCTTGCCTGTTTCCACGGGACGCTAGTTACACGGTGTCACACCAGAGTAACGGCAAGGTTGAGAAAGAAAAATTTATTTCCAACGAGTCTTAATAAATGTTATTAATAATAATTTATTATGAACCACCGTATGAATGAACTGATATAAACATCGGTCATAAAACAATTAATTTTGTACGTATAGGCAGCACAACAGTAACCGAACTCGACTTTTGTCGTTTCCACCGAACCTCATCCAGACCTAACCATAAAATATTTTATGGTCGGGTTCAGGTTCGAGTTCCGTGTTTCCGCCGCACGAGCGCTTACCCTAACCCGACTCTAACCCGATTCGAACCTCCGGTGGAAACGTAGTCATAATAATGTAATCCAGTACTGAAGCCCCTCTCGGTCCAATGTATGTGAGTTTACCCTCTCTATCCCCTCTTACTCTCCCATTTAGAATTGTCAAACCATAATCATCACATAGAGCCAATAACTTCATGCCCTCCGAGTTCACTGTTTTGTCCTCCCAGTTCCTCCCCCACTCCGCCTCTTGACTTTGGAATCCCTTTCCTTGCTCTCGTCCGATTCTTCCATTCCAGTCTCCTACGATTAAAAGTTTTTCTCCCCTCTTAATGCTTTTCTGTATTAAAGATTCGATCTCCCATTTTACCTTCCTAAATCCCACATTGTTGTAGACTGAAACAATATTCCACTTTTCCCTCTCAATCTCTCCTTCCAGAACTAACCCATATTCCCATTCGTACACCTTCAAGCTTACTTCTCCTTTCTTGATCCCGACTAGTTGTCCCTCTTTCGCTCTTCCTTTAGCATTTTCTCTGCTCGCAACTTTCGCCGACCATTCATACTATCACTAAGGTTTCCTATTACCCCTGCTATCGCTTTTTCCTCTACCCACGTTTCCTGAAGTATCACTATGGAAAATTTCTCCAGAAACTCTGCCACCTCCCCTAATCTCGCTATACCTGCTATGTTCCATACTATTAAGTTCAGTTTCTTTGGCTCTCTCCTACTTAATTTCGAAAATTCGAATTCTCCAGTCTGTTTCTCCTCTCATTCCACTTCCAGCATTTTCCATCTACAATGAGCTTCATGTACCCTCGTTTCGCGCGGCACCCCTTCTCCTCGAATTCTTTAGCGTGCTGCCAAATTTTCTTGTGGATTTCTCGCTCCTTCCTTGTGAAGTCGTCGTCCACGTAGACTCTTGATCCCTTGAGCAACCCTCGTCTCTTCATAATGTTCTTTTTGTCCTCGAGCGAATCCAGGTGTACGAGAACATTTCCTGCTCCCGTGTTATTATTATCACTTATTCCCCTACCAATCCTGACCGCTTTTTTCACCCTGACTTTCGTTTCCAACCTTCTCTCTAAAAATTCCTCCACTTCATTCCTTAGGTTCGTAGTATTGAACTCCCTCCCCTTAATTATGATGTTCGATCTTCTGGCTTGTCTTTCCGCTTTCTCGAATTTATCGTCCATTTTTTCCATCAGCCTTTCTGTATCCTCTTTATTTTTCCCCTTCACGATCCCCTCGACCCTCTCTTCAATTCTTTTGAACCATCTCTCTTCTTCTTGAGCCTCAGGGATGCTGCACCCCTGTTGCGTCGGTATTTTCTCCAATTCCTCTCTTATCGACCCCCTTATCTCTTTTTCATCTTTCACTCGGTCTCGATGATCCGTTGACTCTTCTAGTGCTTCAATTCTTGTTTTAAGTAGTTGTTTTTCGATCCTCCACTCCTTTTCCTTTCTCACCATTTCCCGTTCCATCTGATCCATTTTACTTTGTATCTCTCGCAAGAATCTGTCGCATTCTCTTTCTATTATTTGTTGTGTTTCTTGTTTGACCTCTTGAAAACTCCTTAGCATATTGAGTTGCATATCCCCTAGCATATCCCCCACCGATTTCGTAATTTGTTCCGACGCCAATTTTTGATCATTTTTCCCGTATTCCACCATCTGTGAGCACTGGTTCACCATGATTTCGTACCCTATTATTACTGGCTGATTCCCCTTCTCCTGTCTCTGTCCATGATCGTAGCGCACGTTCCCCTTCCCTTCCCCCTCATGCACTAAAGCCTGCGTCACAATTTTATTTCCGATTGGCGATCTCTCCACTCTTCCACTCTTCCCGAAAGCCCCCACATACTCCTCCATCTTCGTTCTTCCAAGTGGCTTGTCGGGTTTCGGTCTGTTTTTTGAGCCAATCGGTCAACCTCTGTTCTTCTTAGGCCCGGTTCCACAACACGACTTTAAACCAGGTTTAAGAGTTAAACTGAGTTTAACTTTGATTTCAGCCAATGGCAGGCATTCTTTAGCGATTTAAACCGAGTTTTTGCAATAAACTAGGTTTAAAGTCGTGTTGTGGAACCGGGCCTCAGTCGTTCTTTCTACATTACCCTCTGATGTAACTGATTCTGTGTCGTCCTCTCCCCTCTCCCGCTCTAGATTCCCATTCGAGTGTGTTTCCTCGCTGGCGTCGCTGGTGTCGCTTTCCTCCGCCTCTGCCCCTCTTTTTTGCTCTTCTTTCCCATGAACATACTTTCCCCTTTTTCTCCAACTAACCTCCAAATTTTTCGAAAATTTCCCGCGTCCAAATCCGGCCCGCTTCCGCTTTTTCCGCACCCTTTTATTCTCATCACTCACTCTTCGTCTATTCTTTTTCACACTCCGTCACTTTTCACTGCTATTTATTGCGCTTTGCGACACTATTCGACCTTCTAACACAGAGCCGCTAGACACACGTCCATACCCGACGCCCTTCCTCGACCCTCCTCTATATATACATATCACTGATATATACATAGAATGATATACATAGACTGTTTCAAAATAAATCGATAATTTTTTTTTTGCTTTACACAATCTTAAACTATACTTAGATAGAAAGTCCCCAGATAGAAACATTTAGCTCATATTGGCATCATATGTAGATCATCTATGAGGCACAGGAAGGCTCACAGCTATGCGTCGCTTATGAGTGCTCACCTTCAAGTAATATTTGCATCACATGATGATTCACAATAACACATCCAAATGAAGCAAAGTTGTTCTCATTCGAGTATGCATGCAGCGAATTCATGAGCACTAGCAAAATCGGCTCACCAATATCCAACAATAATTGAGTGCATATTAGGCTCATATGAGCGTCACGGCGTGACGTAATATGTTGTGCTCATATGGAGCTCATATGAACGTCACGGCGTGAGGAAATTGTAGTGCTCATATGGGGCTCATATTGGCGTCACGGCGTGACGCTAAAATAGGCGTTGGCCAGAACCTGGCCCGTTTTCCATTTTTCTGGCCAGTTTTTAATGCAAAATATAAACAAAAACGAAATATATCCATATTTTATCGTTGTTATAGGTCATACAAGAGTTATACTGAAAAAAAAAAAAAATTTCAAGGTTTTTTCGAGAGGATTTTTTTCTCCTCGACGTGGGCTCGAACCTGCGACCTACCGACCTACCTACCTATCCTACCTATCTACCTAACACGCTACCCACTCGGCTATCGACTGTTTGTGAACTTTGGAAATTCATATGATGTATTTGACACGCCAGAGAACACTTGATCAGTTGTATGTTGGGGAGCTACCACCAGAAAAGAAAAGATAGTGAATTATAATGAAAATCGTGTCTAGAAAATTTATCTTTCAGGTGGTGTAGGTTCTCGTCATAATAATAATAGCAATAATAATTACAATAATAAGAACCACAAAATGTATAATGATAATAACAATAACAATAGTAAAAATAAGTCACAATATTATTATTACTGTTATTATTGTTATTACTATTATTATTGATGTTATTATTGTTAATGTTATTACTGTTATTATTGGTGTTTATTTTGTTATTGTTGCTACTATATGATGATGATGACGACGATTATTATTATTATCATTATTATTATGTTAATCGAATAATGTGTTGACCAGCGTACTTTGTCCACTTTTTTTTCGCCAAATAATTATTTTTTTGGAAATATATATATTTCATCGCGTTTACCGCGACGATGCGTGGACGCGATGATGCAAGACAATAATGGGTGGGAATGGACACTGTCCATTCCCACCCATTCCATCCATTATGGACAATGGACCGTGTGGACTCGTGGCGACACGTAAGACGGTGAAAAAGGCTACTGCAAACGAACTCATATCGCCGTCATATGGCGCTCGTGGGATGTATCACTGAAAAACAAGCATATCGCCGTCATATTGCGCTCATCGAATGTATCACTGAGAAACATGCATATTGCCGTCATAGGATGTATCACTGAGAAACATGCATATCGCCGTCATATTGTGCTCATCAAATGTATCACTGAGAAACGTGCATATCGCCGTCATATTGCTTGCATAGCATGTCTACTACCAGTGCTAACCCAGTGAATACACCAATAAAAATCATTGCACGACTTCTATATGACGTCAATCTGCAAATATTCATTGTTGAATTCAAATTTTCCGTCTCATGAGTTCATCTTGTAGTCAGCGGATGATGCATTTTGAAACGACAAATTTAAGTCACGATGTATCTCAAATTCATGATACTAAATGAGCTCATGAAATGTCTTCATAAACGTACACGAAATTGCGTTCATGTTGAGTACAATTCATGAGTACAATTGATGCTACCATAGTGAATACACGCCAAAATGTCTACACATGACTTCAATATGACGTAAAATCTGCGAATATTATTTGCGGACACTTGAGCACAGCGATATGAGTTCGACGTGCTCTAAGCGTATGATGCATTTGTAAACGACATATTGAGATCAAAATGTTTTGTAAATTCACGATACTAAATGAGTCCATGGCTTTGCATCACAACATGTCGTCAATATGCTGTGAAATTTCCTTCATCGATTGTATGCACGACATGATAATCATGACTTTCTATCTGGTTCATGATTATCATGTCGTGTATACAATCGATGAAGGAAATTTCACAGCATATTGACCACATGTTGTGATGCAAAGTCATGGACTCATTTAGTATTGTGAATTTACAAAACATTTTGATCTCAATATGTCGTTTACAAATGCATCATACGCTTAGAGCACGTCAAACTCATATCGCTGTGCTCAAGTGTCCGCAAATAATATCCGCAGATTTTACGTCATATTGAAGTCATGTGTAGACATTTCGGCGTGTATTCACTATGGTAGCATCAATTGTACTCATGAATTGTACTCAACATGAACGCAATTTCGTGTACGTTTATGAAGACATTTCATGAGCTCATTTAGTATCATGAATTTGAGATACATCGTGACTTAAATTTGTCGTTTCAAAATGCATCATCCGCTGACTACAAGATGAACTCATGAGACGGAAAATTTGAATTCGACAATGAATATTTGCAGATTGACGTCATATAGAAGTCGTGCAATGATTTTTATTGGTGTATTCACTGGTAGTAGACATGCCATGCAAGCAATATGACGGCGATATGCATGTTTCTCAGTGATACATTTGATGAGTGCAATATGATGGCGATATGCGTGTTTCTCAGTAATACATCCTATGACGGCAATTTGCATGTTTCTCAGTGACACATTTGATGAGCGCAATATGACGGCGATATGCGTGTTTCTCAATGATACATCCTATGACGGCAATATGCATGTTTTCTCAGTGATACATTCGATGAGCGCAATATGACGGCAATATGCTTGTTTTTCAGTGAGTACGTTTACACGACGCTCTTATTCCGGTGTTACGAAAACCGGCGTAGTTAAATCAGGCGTTAAAGTGCGTGTAAACGGGTCCTAACACCCGCTTTACGACGTAAAGCGGGTGTTAGGTACCGTGTAAACACCTGCTTTAACTAAACCGGTTTTCGTAACACCGGATTTGGAGCGGCGTGTAAACGTACTCTATGATACATCCCATGAGCGCCATATGACGGCGATATGAGTTCTTTTGCAGTAGCCTTTTTCACCGTCTTACGTCTCGCCACGAGTCCACACGGTCCATTGTCCATTCCCACCCATTGTCTTGCATCATCGCGTCCACGCGCATCGTCGCGGTAAACGCGATGAAATATATATATACTTTCTATGCCAAAAAAACAATTATTTGGCGAAAAAAAATTGGACAAAGTACGCTTGTCGACACATTATTCGATTGGCATAATAATAATAATAATAATAATAATAATAATAATAATAATGATGATGATGATGATGATGATGATGATGATGATGATGATGATGATGATGATGATGATGATGATGATGAGCCGTCGTCATCATAGTAGCAACAATAACAAAATAAACACCAATAATAACAGTAATAACATTAACAATAATAACATCAATAATAATAATAATAACAATAATAACAGTAATAATAATATTGTGACCTATTTTTGCCATTGTTGTTATTGTTATTATCATTATATATTTTTTGGTTCTTATTATGATAATTATTATTGCTATTATTATTATGACGCGGTTTTTCGGGACTGAGGACCTTCACCACCTGAAAATTAAATTTTCTAGACACGATTTTCATTATAATTCACTATCTTTTCTTTTCTGGTGGTAGCTCCCCAACATACAACTGATCAAGTGTTCTCTGGCGTGTCAAATACATCGTATGAATTTCCAAAGTTCACAAACAGTCGATAGCGTAGTGGGTAGCGTGTTAGGTAGATAGGTAGGATAGGTAGGTAAGTCGGTAGGTCGCAGGTTCGAGCCCACGTCGAGGAGAAAAAAATTCTCTCGAGAAATCCTCGCAGGATTTTTTTTTTTTCAGTGTAACTCTTCTATGACCGATAACAACGATAAAATATGGATATATTTAGTTTTTGTTTATATTTTGCATTAAAAACTGGCCAGAAAGATGGAAAACTGGCCAGGTTCTGGCCAACGCCTATTTTAGCGTCACGCCGTGACGCCAATATGAGCCCCATATGAGCACTACAATTTCCTCACGCCGTGACGTTCATATGAGCTCCATATGAGCACAACGTAATTTCGTTGCGCCGTGACGCAAATATGAGCTTCATATGAGCACTATAATTTCTTCACGCCGTGACGTTCATATGAGCTCGATATGAGCACAACATATTACGTCACGCCGTGACGCTCATATGAGCCTAATATGCACTCACTTATTGTTGGATATTGGTGAGCCGATTTTGCTAGTGCTCATGAATTCACTGCATGCATACTCGAATGAGAACAACTTTGCTTCATTTGGATGTGTTATTGTGAATCATCATGTGATGCAAATATTACTTGAAGGTGAGCACTCATAAGCGACGGATAGCTGTGAGCCTTCCTGTGCCTCATAGATGATCTACATATGATGCCAATATGAGCTAAATGTTTCTATCTGGGTATGGACATAAAAAAATAATCCTCGCGAAAGGAGGGGCCGGTCCTTCAAGATTTAGAGGTGTCTCATCGGACTTTTGTCTTTTTTTATTTCGTTAATGACTAATTCTTTTACAAACCGAACACCATTCTGACTGACACATTTTTTATTTGGCCGAAACTTTTTTTACGGGTTCTATGTCGAAAAAAAAGAAACGTGTGCGAGGAATTTTTTTTTTTTTTTAATAGAGGGGGTTGAAAGTTTGAGATTTTCGTGATTTTTGCCTTGGAGACTCATTTTCAAAAACTCATAACTCTGGTCATTTTTAAGCTAGAGAAAATTTTTTTTTTATTTTGAAGATAAAAGAGTGAATTTTGAGAAAAAAATATTAAAAAAAAAATTTATACAAAATTTCATATTGTTATAAACAATTAACATGTTGAAATCAATTTTTAACCATGGCCCCCAAATTTTAACGATTTCTTAATACAACCATCGTATTCTACGTCAAATTTTCTATAAAAAACGTTTTTTTTATTAATGGAGAAATTATGTTTACTGGTAGAGATAAATTAATTTATCTAGCGCGGCACGTCGTATCCCACATCGTTTTTGTCAATAACATTAATGATTATTCAACTATTAGTCTATTTTGTCAACTGAGTACAAATTATTATTAGCAAACAGGACTTTATGATTAATTGAACAAAATAATAACATGTTAGCAAATGAAAAAACAATTAATTACAACTTTAATAAAAAATTTTCTCAAAAACGTTACTTATCAGTAGTTAACAATCTCCCACTTAATTGTATATATACATTTTGAAGATAAAAGGGTGAATTTTGAGAAAAAAATATTTTCAAAATAATTTATAAAAAAATTCATATTGTTATAAACAATTGAAATGTTTAAATATTTTTTAACCATGGCCCCAAATTTTAACGATTTCTTAATACGACCATAGTATTCTACGTCAAATTTTCCATAAAAAACGTATTTTTTATTAATGGAGAAATTATGTTTACTGGTAGAGATAAATTAATTTATCTAGCGCGGCACGTCGTATCGGCGCGCGGGTACCTTTGCACGCCTGTTTTTCTAACCCCACATCGTTTTTCTCAATAACATTAATGATTATTCAACTCTCAGTCTATTTTGTCAATCGAGTACAAATTATTATTATTAGTAAACAGGACTTTATGATTCATTGAACAAAATAATAACATGTTAGCAAATGAAAAAACAATGAATTACGATTTTTATAAAAATTTTCTTAAAAACGTTATTTATCAGTGGTTAATAATCTCCTACTTAATTGTAGGAGAAATTACAAAGTAGGAAGTACTTCAAAAGGAAATTAGGAGATTATTAATATTGATTTTTGTATTTTTTTTTGTTTTTTTGCATTTATCGACGTAGGTATATATCGACCGATAATTGTTGCTGCGATCATCAAGATCGTTTTTTCTAGTATATTCAATATTTATACATAAGTTTGGAATATATTCATCATTTTAGGACTAGAAAAACGTTTGTTCCATCCATGCAATTAATTATTCATGTATTAACGAAATAAAAATGACAAAAGTCCGATGAGACACCTTTAAATCTTGAAGGACCGGCCCCTCCTCTTGCGAGGATTATTTTTGTATGTCCTAGTATAGTTTAAGATTGTGTAAAGCAAAAAAAATTATCGATTTATTTTGAAACAGTCTAATATATATATATATATTGTTACGTCCTGGGTTTTTGAAATTATAATATTAAAAATCGAAATAAAAATTTTTGTTAAAGTAATATTTTAATAATTCAGAGACGAAGAGACGTCTCTGAACGTAACAATATCCGATACAATCATCGTGCGAACAAGTTATCAGTGACGATCCCACAGTCACAGCGTCTGCAAATTTTGCTGACACTGATGGGGATCTCATGGTAACGGGCCGGACGCTGGGCACCTACAAGATGTGCAGCGCCCGACCCAGGCACTCTTTTTTTTGTCGCGGAGTAATCTCGAAGATGCTCTGCACTATTAAAATCTAAAGTGAGTTCAGTTAGAGCACGACACTCGACTAGAATGGTCGAGGTCGTAAAAATTTAGACGTTCTACTCCGGCCCTCGACCAGAATGGTCGGGGTCGTCATTAAAATCATCATTCAAATATAAAATTTAAATCATTTAAGATAAAAATGGTTAATTTCAAAAAATGTGTTTTAAATAAATTATTAGTTGTGTTGTTGAAGTTTAAAAACGACTGCAACCTGGAACATTATTATTAAAAAAATAACCTGCTACGATCACCACTCTAGCTCCAGTCCTTGGCGGGCACATTCCCGCCTAAAAGGGAGCAAAACAAAACCTTAAAACTACGTTACGTCAACGGTAAGTGAAAAAAAATTAAATCACCAAAAACCCGGGACGTAACAATATATATATATATAAAATTTACGTATTTAAACTATCTCGTTTGAAAAAAATAGTTTAAAACATAAAAATCTACGTTTTTGTGAGTCAAGGGGGGGGAGGTGGGCCCCCCGAACTCCCCCGCCGGGGTTTCGCCCCTGGACCCGACCAGGGGCTTCCATGCAATCTGTGAGCCGCACTGTATTGGGAACTCACAAATGTCACTCTGACCTCTGGCGGTCAAATGTCTAACTGCTCTCTCCCAGTCGCTGCCCGATGATTACCATGTGAATTTGTCACTTTTTAATAATAATTAAAAATAATTAATAATAATTAAATAATAATAACGTTTTATGGACGACTATTCCCATGACTGCAAGTGAACCATCAGATCTGTTTGAACATTTCCATCAACTATCAATTTAGTTCGAGCTCCGATCTGCTCAATTGCATCTAAACTCATTCGATTTACTTTTATCAATTAAAAAAAAAAACTGACATGGAAAAATAATAAATGAGATTGAATACATGCTCTTTTTAGAACAAACTAAAAAATGATTGGTAAAGAGTACAGATGATGAGAATTAGTCTTGCTGTATGCGACTGTTCAAATGTTATGCACCAAAAATAAGTTGTATTTTCAAGAGAAAAATAGTCAAGTAATTCTTTTGAGGTTTTATATTATATTAGGAATTCTACCATTGCCGGTCCCAAGCCCGGATGAGAATGGAGAAGGGTTACATTTTGAAAAAGAGAAAGGAAAATCATCAAGAGTCTCGGTAGCAAATCGAGACAAGTACATTCCCAATATACCGATATGTAGAAAGGAGCTCCTAAACCTTATGGGCCTCATAACTTGCTTTACACAGGAGTATAAAAAAAATGTTGTCAAAAATTGTTTGATTCTAGCTTGAACATAGGAGTCACCATTCTAAGCTTTCACATAGAAGCTACACGGTAAGATAAAATCTCTGCCATGTGGAACTTCAGACATAGCTGCTGGATTGGGTTGGATCTAATCCAGCGGTTCTGTGCATTCTTAGTATTCGGCATAAAGAGATCTGCTGTGTGGAACCTGAGACATAGCTCCTGGGTTAGGTTGGACTCAATCCAGAGGTTCTGCGCATCTTTTTTAAAGAAACTACCCGTATAGGTTGCAACCTACGCGGGCAATGCGTTCTCTAATCCCTCGCTGTCGAGTTCGGATTTCGTGTCTACAGAAAACGATGTGCGATTCGGTTAGAGCCGAATGCATGAAGCATATTTAACCACACAAGGTAACATTTTGTAGATTGATGTAATCCCACGCTGAAACTCTCTAATCCCGTATCCATAGACACGGATGTGCGTTTCGGTAAGAGCCGAAAGCACGAAACACATAAACCTCATGGATTCATATATTTTGAGCGAATTCGGTCACGGATCTTCCAATTATCGCTCAAGAATTGTCCAAACTCTATTTGGCCCGTCTAAAAAAAAATAATCTGACATTCTTCTAGATTGTACTTACTGCGAGTGTCCTATCACCGAGAGAAAAGATTTATTTCATTCAAATAAATCAGTATATTAGAATATCGTTTATTTGATTGTAATATATTTTTATTTGTGGGAACAAAATTTTTATTAGAATGCAACTATGAGAGGTAATTGATATAAACTAATAATTTTATTTGTGTATAGCTGTGCACGCAAAGAAAATTTATTTGGATATCGAATAAACACGATATTTAAAATTTAAAATTCAAATAAGGATCTCTTTCGGTCAAATAGATGATACTTAAATTATTGATGCCAAGTATTCACGCGCTGAACGGCAGGCGCGCAGGGCTATTCCGCGTGCTGGCCCGTTGCGTCCCGCGTCCCTTACAATTCATCACTAACAGGTCCTCGCCTCGTCCAACGTGTTCGCGAAAGTGTGTATCGGGTGTGGCGATTTCGGTTTTATTTTTAAACATGGATGACGGGATTGTTTCTCTTTTAACCAGCACAAACTTGGAGGAATACACCGACATATTCATTCGTAAGTATACATTTAAAATTTTAATTATTTACACGGGATATGTGAGATGGGACAAACGACCGGCGCCGTAAGTATTCACTATGCCGGCACGTGTCTTTCGCTAGATGAACTTAATGCAATATAACTACGTTACGTTTGATCAAGCTTAAATGAATACACGGACGTACTAAAAAAAAAACATGTTGATTAGAAATAGTAATCTAATTATATTATGTGCCAAATACGATGAATGAGAAGCGTTTCGTTACCGCGTGGCTTCCCCCTGGTCCGAACAATGTATTTTCATCAAATTAAGGCATAATTGGCGCAAATAAACTCATATTAAAATCAAATAAATAGTCTTTGGCGATAAAAAATCTTTTATTCAAATGAAATAAATAATTTCCCTTCTGAATTTTTCCCTCGTATTTCTTTGGAATTTGGTGACCCCAAATTACTGTAAATTTTAGAGAACAAAAGATCGGAATAAATCAGATCGGTGACATTACGGGAGATATTCTTGCTCAGTTAATGTCTCCGATCGGTGATCAGTTGCGTTTCAAGAAGACCGTCCACGCTTACAATGTAAGTTTGTAATTTTTCTTTCTTTTTGAAGTGAAACTTCTATAGGCACCTTGGGTGTGTGAATAATCGAATACACGAGAGTTCGTATGTAACGAAAATCGACACCATGAAGTCCGACACTATTTGGGGAGGGAGAAGCGCCTTCACTCGTGAGGATATGAGGGCCAAAATTGTTTTCCAGTCTGACATGTTGAGGCCACATATTTTGATGAAAGTTTAATATGCCGAATCGTTATTTCACCGAAAGTTATATTCACGTACATCTGCGCAAAATATTAAATAAAAACTATATTAAAATATTAAATAAAAACTATATAAAATATTAAATAAAAACTATATTACGATTCCCCATTCCATGTAATTAAAAGATGTATTTTTTATATATTTTATATATTAAATAAAAATGTTTTATAAACGTAGTATTTTTTATTCTATTTTTTCGTAAAACCCAAAAGCAATAGGCCTATAGAGAAATAAAATAACTATTTCATTTAAAGAGAATAATATTTTTGCCGCAAATAAAATAATTATTTGATTTAAAGAGAATAATATTTTTGCCGCAAATAAAATAACAATTTGATTCAAAGAGAAAATGATTGTTGCGACAAATAAAGAATATATTTGTCGCAACTAAGATTTACTATTGGATACAAAGAAAATCCTTGAGTAGACAGTTAAATAAGAAAATATATTTGCGATTAATAAAATACTAGTAGGCCAATATACAAAGAAGAGAATTTATTTGTTTCGACAAAATTTTATTTGTTTCAAATAAATAAATGTATTCAAATTGTTCTCGGGGAAGGATCCCTGACCTTCGCGATTACTCTTCATATCTTACTTCCGTCATAAATCGTCGACTCATCGTCAAATATTACATTACTTATTCTATCATTTGCCCTATAGTGCAAAAAAACTTGTGTTTACACGGGTACAAAACGAAAGAATGAGAAATATAGTAGTACGCGTTGTCACGACGAAGAAGCACAAGTAAAAAGTTTTTTGCTTCGAAATTGTGGTACCTGGCATGGAATGGAGGACTAAACTGTCTATCTCTAAGAAGAGGTGCAAAATACAATAATTAGTTTAGGCGTAGCAACTGTTTAATGTTGCTGGGGTCAATCCGAACCATGTGTAACCATGATAAAACTATCCAGAAGTACGAATGTTCTAGGTTAAGCAAATAAATTTTACTCTGCGACCTGTTGTGCCTGAGTTAGGGCTATCCAAATGAGAGTCGACCCCAAAATTATTTCTGTACAAATAACTTTTAACCTGACTTAACTTAACTTGCTAGACTAAAAAATTTTCTCGTCGGATCCCTCACGGGGTTGTGGTGTCACTATAAAAACATTCGTTCAAATTTTTCCATTGATATTACCATTTTCATTAGAACCACACCCGTTTTCATCGAGCTTTCTTTCGATCTGTTTGCCGGGAGTGGGACGGAATAAATTGAAAAAAACAATTCGTGAAAGGCTACTTCAGGCTTAAAATACGACAGTAATGGATATGCCGTAGCATCCCGAGTCGAAATTTACCTCCTCCTTTAGAACCTCCAACATCCTCTTTTCGAGGTTTTGAGAGTGCCTAGAGAGGATCAAATCGCATAGAAAATGAGATCCTCTTTAGCGCCTAAAACTTGCAGAAAACAGACAAATCGCACCTATCGAGGCTGAAATGAGGATCTTACGAGAACCTCATTAAACCCTCGCTTACACTCGGCCGCCTGTACCCGTGTCGAAATTTTCCACTTTTATCTCGGGCCTGGTTTGGATTTCCGTCAGGGCAAATTGGCATAATAAATATAGTTTATTATCTATAAATTAGCAATTAAAAATCATCGATGAATTAAATTAATACTGTTCCATTATTTTAAAAAATCTTGCACATTTTCAAAAAAAAAAGTCACCGACCGGGACTCGAACCCACTATCCTTCAATCCGTGAATTCAGCACTTCTGATCGTCAAATAATTATTTTAAAAAAAATTAACGCTCTGGGATTTTTTTTTTTACGAATGTTTCCGGCTTCGTAGTCCGGACGTTATTCCGTCGAAATTGATTTTTTTCCTACTTGAGATTTTAACTGAGACCTACCTAACGACCTACCTAACGACTGACACGCTACCACTACGCTATCGATTCCTTATGACTTTTTCGTATTTAAATGACATTAGTCTACAAGTTCTAATGGAAAAGCGCTGCCTCACCGGGTTGCATAGAACAGCGTGATCTTCAGTAAAAAGGTGATATACAGTGAAAAAATTTATTCAATTGTTAAATAACAAATGGGTTTCATAAGAACTAGGTGAACTGAAATTATAAAATTCATTTGTGGAATATTGAAAGTGTGAGCAGGACTGGATGGTGTAGAAAAAAATACAATATTCATGTAATCAATTTACTTAGGGTACTTTAGTTAACAATTACATTTATCAAGATCCATGTAGAGTTCAAAAATGAAAATTGTTATATGGGATTGTGAGACGATTTGCAAGGTGATAGTAAGTGAAAATTTTACTCACCTGTTAATTAACAATTGAGTTCAAAATGACTGCAGGCAATTAAAGTTTGAAAATTAATATCTCGAATCTTCATATTCTGAATAGAACAGAATTATATATACAAAAACCTTAATATTTATACAATTAATTTACCTTTTTTACGTTAGTTAACAAATATATTTCTCGAGAACCACGTGTAGTTTCAGCATCAACATTTTTATGTAAGACTGTGAGTTTTATTTAATATAATAAATACATGTGAACAATAAAAATTTTAATTAAAAAAAAATTAATTAACAAATGGATTTCATAAGAACTAGGTGCATAGAATTATAAAATTCATTTGTGGAATATTGAAAATGTGAGCAGGACAGGATAGTGTAGAAAAAAATACAATATTCATGTAATCAATTTACTTAGGGTACTTTAGTTAACAATTACATTTATCAAGATCCATGTATAGTTCAAAAATGAAAATTGTTATATGGGCTTGTGAGACGATGTGCAAGGTGACAGTAAGTGAAAATTTTACTCACCTGTTAATTAACAATTGAGTTCAAAATGACTGCAGGCAATTAAAGTTTGAAAATTGATATCTCGAATTTTCATATTCTGAATAGAACAGAATTATGTATACAAAATCCTTAATATTTATATAATTAATTTACCTTTTTCACGTCACTTAAATATATTTCTCGAGAACCAGGTATGGTTTCAGCATCAAAATTTTTATATAGACATGTATGACTGTGAATAAGGCGATACTAAGTTGAGGCATTGGCTATAATTATTTTCCTATTTTCTATTTCAGTATTATATTTAATATTTTTTCGCATATTGCAAATGTAATTGTACGTGTTGCTGAAATAGTATATTGTGCATCAAGGGCGTAAAGTGGGCTTTTTAGACCGAGTACTGCAACCACACGAGGTCAAAAAGCCCACTTAGCCCTTGCATGGTGCACACTATATTTTTTGTTACACATGTACTGATTTCTGCGTTTTTTATGCTCATGTATTAGTCCAGTCAAATGGTGCCTCAAAAAGGGTCCTCTGTGCATTTTGGGTATTAGGTAGCGATTTTTTTTTTCATTTTGTAGGGGATCGACCATGAGTGTAAAACTCAGTTTCCGGGATTCTAGCAGGTGAGGAACGACCGCCATCTTGAAGTTAAGGGTGTAAATATTTTTTTTAATTTATCTCCGTAACCATGAAGCTGACAAAAATTTTGTGAAGAGCTTATTTGTACCTGATAAAATTGTCTACAACTTAATTCCATAACTTCTTGCGCTAAAGTTAATAATAAAAAAGTTATAAACAAAAAAAGATGATGAATGAGAAGGTAAAATACTTTGAGGCCAGATAATTAATTAAGGAGGTACGACTAGTATGAAGAATCCAACTGACGGACTTGAATTTTTTATATGTTTTTGCCGAATACTTTATGCGCCTATTGCCAAAATTTGAGCTATATTGACCGTTTAGTTTATTCGTAATAAAATTGCAAAGTCGAGCAGTTTGAGTTACTAAAGCACGTCGTCTTATGGAGACGGTTAACCGGAAGTGCTGTGATCACGGTTTTGCTGCTCACGTATCCAACTACACCCGTTGAAAAACTGAAACTTGATAGATTAGATATAATAGATATTGTAAAAAATTGAAAAATTACTCTTCACCGTGTAGTTCTGGCACTACATCATAAAAAAGTTTCAATTTCCGGTTGTAAATGGTCAGAACGATCAAATAGCACCCACAGACTTAGCAACGTCGCGAGTAACCGCTGATGGGTTTCGGCGAACATAACCTAGCTTTGTTTTGATATTAGCAACGAGGATAGAGTCATCTTCGTTGGTCACGTATACCAACTTATAGCATCGCCAATGCGACGTTGCCAAGTGTTTACTTCAAATTCCATCATGTTATTTATGGAGTTTTATTATTTATCACGTATCAATTATATGTATAATTATCATTCTGCCGATCGTATTAATTCCACTGAGGTAATTCAAGTCTATTTTAATAGGTTTTCGGCTGATTTTTAAAAATGTTTTTTAGTCCGTTTTTGTGGTAGACATGTCATTATTATTATGATGGAGACTACTATCGAGTCGTTGACAATCTAATTTTTCAGTTTTTATTAGTTCATGCGCAATAAATTAATCATTTACCACAAAATTTTTCACATTATAATCGATAATATGAATAATCAACGCAAATAAACATAAATCAGAAGAACTGTGGGTAAAATAAATTTAGACTTTTTTTGACTCCAAAGAACTAGTCGTACCTCCTTAATTAAAAATCTTACAATAAAAATATCTCTTACCTTTTTTATGCAGCATTTCGTAATAGACAATTTGACCGATTTAATTTTTTTATTTGGTTTGTTTTTCTTTGATTTTTTAGCGTTGTGATAGTCCAGTGTCAAATGGTGAAACTGTGCAAAGCCAATGAAAATCAAACCAAATAAAAAAATTAAATCGGTCAAATTGTTTATTACGAAATTCAGCATAAAAAAGGTAAGAGATATATTTGCACTGAGCGTTATGAGTATTTGATATAATGTATAAAATTATGATTCTGGAGGACTTCGAGGTTCAAAATGAGAGCTCGAGAGTGGGCCGGACGTTATGAGTATTAAAATGGTTGCTAAATCATGAAACCAGAGGACTTGGGAGGCCCTAAATAGGAGCTCGAGCTCGAAGAGCATAAAAGAGGCTTTAAATGGTTGCTAATTTTCGACTTTGGAGGACTTGGAGGTGCAAAAGAGGAGTTCGAGGAGCAAATGGGATATATAGAGGATGTGTTGGATGCTAAGAGTATTAAATGAGGCGTAAATTTCGACTCGGGATACTTCGAAAGCAAATAAAAATTCCGGGCGAGAATCCAGGTGACAGCACAGCCACACAGAAGCAGTTTACTCTGCACTAGCTTTTACTGCTGTCTCGTATTTCGTTCGTTTCGTTGATATCACTGTATATACGACTGCTGTACACGAAAGTACCCGACTGTTAGATCCGCGTGTGCGCCTCAGACATGATTGCACTCTGAGCTGAGCCATATATGTACCCCCGAGTGTAGTCGTCGATGTCGTCGCGTAGTATGATATCCGAAGGCATAAGTTTTTTTTTGTCCGAAATCGAGAATGTGTCGAGATCAAAGTGTTCTCAGCACTTTTAATACGGTTATACCGTTCGTCTAACCATATGCTGTCAACAGGTTGAAAAATTACTGACGTCAAATCGATTCTACCCTAAAGAATTACATACCAATTAAATTAAAAGGCTGCGTGCATCCAGAAATTATTGAACTGAGGCTTCATATTTCGTAAATGAAATTCTATTTTTTTAAGCAGTTACAGAAAATTAAAAATTTAGTAATTTTCTAGTTTGGTTATTTATCTGTAATTTCGTTTTTTTTGTAATTTTATGAAGGCTAATAAAGGCTTTTGTCGAATAATTTAATCGAATCTTCAAGTCTTATCAGACTGTCAGGGCGTTTTGTTTGGCCATCGATGCCTTGACTGTTCCTGCTTCGGCCCGAACGAGAAAAATTTTATGCTAGCGACATTAGACCGAAGATTATTTTTCCGGCCACAAAAATTATTAGGCTAGTCAGATCAGTCCGAACGCTTTTTCCACCAGACATGCTTTGGTAGCACCTGTTCCGTGCGTGATATAAATAATGTAAAGCTACCCCTATGACGCACGACACACCAAAATATAATCCGGTCTGTATCTGCGCGGGATCCGGCTACCTTGATCATGCGAGCCTTGTTGAAACCTGGAAGGGGCCTGATATCCTACATCAAGCTGGTCGGACAAAATTTTTACACGGAAAGTTTCGATGACCGCGATTTTTCGAGAAAAATTGGAATTTTAGTAACCACCTGCAAGCAGTCGGTTGATTCCTGTATTTTAAGGTTTTGTTTATTTATTTGAGAACACCCGTCTCACGTGAATACTACAGTATTTTCATTAGTCGGTGCATTTCCATAAATTTTTCCATAATCTTTTCGGAAATCTCAAGTAAGATACTGTAATTTTCGGCTGATGAGAGATTTCACCATAAATTCTTCACGGTGACAGCAATGTAACGATTATCAATTTGATCGCGTATAATTCCCTTATTCCCGGTGAGAGCTAAAAATAAATGGAGATTTTTTTGGTCGCCTGCTTCCATTAACCTATGGAATAATTGGGGAGCTCGCACGAGAGAGAAAAATATAGTTGCAAAAAAAAAAAGTATAACGTTAAATTTAACGGACTAATTGGAATCCCGGAGCAATCCAGACGTGAAGTCAAACTGGAAATGGGGAATAAAATCATATCAGAAAATTATGTCGGTGGTTCATCGATTTCACGAAAGAACGACAATTCGTTGAGGCGAGCTCCGTCCGGCAGTTTTAAAATATCGTACAAGGCATGACGTTTATGTTAAATTAACCCTGACCCCATGTTTTTAGTTGACAATATATACGCAAATTAAGGAGACACGACTGTGATAATAATGAAATTATTTTCGCTATAGAGAACAATCAAACTGTGAAAATTGTTTTTGCTGAATAACATTATAAAATTTCAACGCAATTATGATATTCTGATTTTTTTTTACGTGTGCACAAACCTACAATATATGCATCCAACTTTCAGCAATGATATACATGAAAATCAGCTTCACATGTTGTATTTTAATTTACTAGATTTTCAGTTGCATAATCGTTCTCCGCATGGTTTTTGGTACTTGCATATTTTGAAGAGGATTAAGGACAGTAGGAAAGTGCCATTTGCCGGTCAATAAGTTGCTAGTAAATCATATAATAGTGCCACATCTTGCGTAATATTTTAATAAAATTTTCAACAGCCTCACATAATGTTGTCCATCATATTAGATTATTTCGCTTTTTTAAAAATCTGTTGCTAATGCAAGTTAGATCTTGCTCATACAAATTAGAATAAAAAATGTTCAACCCATGGAGCTATGTTTGATGAACAATATCTTCGAGTCTTAAAAATATTTTGCAGGCATCTTCTGGGACCTTTAATCCTTCCTTTCATCACACTGTTACTAACCTATTTAGATTTGATATAATTGCAAGAACCACCTTAACGACGTGTCATACTGTTTTCCGTTTGAAAAAATGTCTGTTTGGACTCCAACTTAAAGAAATTTAGAGCTGCGAGCTGACGATATCGAACAGGAATGATCGGTATTTAATTTAAGGAGCTCGTGACGTGCGAGTTGAGATTGGTTACATGGTGTGCGGGTTGCCAGACAGGCAGCATCGCGAAATTGCGAGTGTCCCAAATCCGCGGATAATTTTTTCTTCCCCTTATTTTTGTTATCTTAAAAAGTAGACAGTAAATTATCATCAAACTTTAACATATATTCCTTTTGTGAAAATCCTCTTGCCATAATAGTAGCTTTATTGTATGTTGAAACGTAAAGGCCCATCCACACAGCTAATAATGTTAAATTACTCGACTTCAACAATGAATATCTCAGAAACTTAATGCGGTGAATCTAGTTCCAATCTTGCGAGCACCGAGACTATAGGTGCCAATACATGAGCGTCGAAAAGAGGTGCTGGAAACGAGCGGCAAGTCAGTTACGTGACATTCTTGACAGTCGCAGGGGCGTCGATACAACTTGGGGAGAATTTTTATTGGCGTCAGACGCATCTGCGGCAGTGAATGTGCATCAAACTGACGCAAATGAAAATGTAACTTTAGTGTTTCCTCATAAACTATCCAAAATTCAGATCATACTCTGGGATGCCCAATAGTCCAACCTGCTTGAGGCTTATGTGAAACACCGACTGACGGTAACAAAAATTGTAATAAAGTTTTTCGAAGGTTTCTCGAGTTCTGGAGAGAGGGTTTGATTTTACAGACTGCGTCCATCAATTATATATACCTACTGTACCTACGATTATGCATTTTCCTCGAGAAATCGAGGCATCTTTGAAAAAAGTTGAATCTAAGATTTGAGGTCGGGATAGAGCTTGAATGGGGGTTTCACATCGTCTTAACGAAAATCGATCGACGGTATCAAATTTTGTGATATTCTTATACTTATTCTTTGTGGTACGCAATTCTTTTAACTCGAGAACATGTCGAGTTATGGGATCGTAAATTTGAATATAACTGGACTTGAAAATGCAGGATTGTTGGTGTGCAATTTGGTGAGAGAATGAACAAAGGCACCAATGTGTCTGACCGTAAAGATCTGATACACTTTGCTCTCGAGGCAAAGGGGGATAAAAAAAAATTGAACGAAAATAGAATAGATGAGAGAGTAATTCAGGGATTAGCTGTTCGATGCAAAAAAATGTATAAACAAAAAATCTTTCTATTCAAAACGATTTTCAAGTGACTAATTCTATTTTCACTCAATAATTATAAAAATTTATATGGAATACATACGTCTCTCTTTATAGTAAAAGTTTGTCAGAATTGACCACAAGCGCGCCACTCGGCTTCGCGAACATAACGAATAGTACCACCCAAGGGAATTTTGCCATGGAAAGTATATGGATCGCTTGAAATGAAAATAATCAATAACAATAAAGTATGGAAAGTTGAATTCGAGGGATAAAAACGAACAGACGTGTGTTACATTCTAAGAACAACATAAAGACATACGCCCATAGTTGATCGATGCAGTAATTTATTTCTCTTTCGTCGTGATGGTAGCTGTTTTTTCGCATAATTTTGATTATTGTTTCATACTTGTGGAGAGTTGGGTTTGTGTTTAGGTTGGGAAGTATGTCACGTTGCCTTGTCAAGAGCCACTCTCGGTCGGGATACCCGTAAAACAGGTGATAACCTTCGACAGAACACTCGGCACTCGAGTGTTGCAATCTGAGAATAAATAGGGGTCCCGGCCGTTACGAAACGTCGACCGGCAGTATTTAAGATTGAAGTCCTGCGGGTATGAGCCTCGAGAACCTGAGACACTCCCTCCTCAAATAGCTGGGTCTTGAATAGCTTGCATCATGGGTATCAAGCGATACGTACAACACTCGAGGATTTTCTTTCTATTCACACCACAAATCACCATATCTTTTTACTGAATCAAAGCTAGTAATAGCCGCTACTAAATTTCAAACATTACGAATCATTCAGCATGGGGCTACGATTTTTTTTTCTCTTTGCAGGGTCAACGTACCAATTCTAACAAAAGTATCAAATCTCTCAAGTCTGTTTTTAAATAATCAATGATTACGTAAACGTACAAATAAGGGGCCAGTAATGTGAAGTGCAAGGCTTAATCATTCGAAAATTCTCTTTGAGTCAAGACCTTCCGCTTTGTCTTGACATTGATGACAATTAAAAGAAAATTTTCGCAATCTTGCATGGATTATCTTGCATAATCGAAATACT